>CM021106.1:143009836-143242391 GCA_007115665.2 Sequoiadendron giganteum | reverse complement strand
GAGGTGAGATAGAGAGAAGTAGAAAGGGAAGGAGAGAGAGGGGGAGATAGAGAAAATTAGAGAGGGAGGGAGGGAAGGAAAGAGAAGTGAGATAGAGAGAACTAGAGAGGGAAGGAGAGAGAGAAAGAGGGGAGAGAGAGGGAGAGAGGATTAGGTAGGTATAGAGAGAGGTGATATAGAGAGTAGAGAGAGATATAGAGATAAAAGGAGAGGGATAGGAGATAGAGAAATGTAGAGAGGGAAGGAGGGAGGGAGATAGATATTGGAGAGGGAAGGAGAGAGAGATGGACATGTAGAGACATAGTTCTTGAGCTCTAGAAAGATATTGTTAGATAAAGGGACGCAGATAGTGAGAGAGAGAGGTCTAGAGAATAATAGATGAAAATGAGTGAGATAGAGAGAAAGATGAAATTTGACCTCCTAAGTACTAAAATTTGACTTGATTATTGAAATTTGATATGTTGATTACTGAAATTTTTAAGATCTTCCAAAAACTAGAATTTGTATTATAACTCCTAGAGATCTGAAACCACTCTCAAACATCCTGCCTATATATTCATGAAATATAACTTAAAGTATAAGAAAGTAAATGTCCATATGTAAATGTCAACTGATACTTAAATGTTTATTTCATGTATATAGTTTCCCTGACAGAGAAAGCGAAAAATCAAAGAGCTTACAAAAATGAATTCCAGAAGTCATGAGTGACATTTGGCGAGCACCAAATAAGTTGCGTTGGGAAATACTAACCCTATGAGTTGGATTTTGCATTGGGAATCCAAACCAAAGGTTTGGACAACCATGACGTGTTTTTTTGAAAGGGTGCAAAATTTCTTCATATTTTTGTCTGTGCTCCCCGTCAAAATTTGCACGCCTTTCAATGCAAGTTTATAAAAAAATTGTGATAGTGTTCAAATCTCTCTTAGCTATATAAATATATAATTATTTTTCCTTTTGATTTAGTTAAGGTTTTGATCCATGGCTTCTATTGTAAATGCCTTCGTTTTTGGTCAAAAACCAACATGTGCTAGGTTTAGGATTAATTTTTACTCGTTCATCGGAACGTGAAATAAATTATTTTTTTTGAAACTGGACTCCATTCTACACATGATGAAAAAAAAAAAATCAATTTTCGATTAGTTTGCAAAAAAATTGGGGGGGAGCACGCTCAAATTTCAGCTTTTCAGGATGTTTCCACTCTGAAAATTCATAAAATATTATATATTCATTAAAAAAATTATCCGAAAGAACGAGGATAAACTGCATGGTGTTAGCTAATTTCTCACCATTGGGCTTTTTGGATTTCTAAAAAAAATTTAATCAAAAAGGGGGGAGCCCTTAGGCGCTATGCTATTTTTTTGATAAAAATAGGACCTGTTTTGCCTCTTCCACCCTCCCCCTCCCCCCCCTTTTGAGACCTTTAATCTTAATTAATTTCAAAAAACAATAGTAGCTTAGAAACTAAACTCGAAGCACTTCAACTTTTGTTCTTGCCGCATCTTGAAATTTTGAGCATAACTATCTTCATTTTTTCGTGCAAATCAGATTTTGCTAATTTCAAAAAAAAAAAGTGGCACCTTAAGAACCAAAATTGTGTCACAGATTGGTACACTTACCCATTAATAAGTTATTACCCATGTTGGGGAAGGGGCCCTAGTTTGGTTGGCTAAATCTTTCCTGGAGGGAAACACCCTCCATCGGTTAGTACAGTTTATAGGGGGTCGTGCTACCTGATTCCTACAATCTAAAAAAATAAAATAATAATAAGTTATTACCCAACCTTTATACATGTCCAAACATAAATAAAAGATACACCTTTATACCTTCAAAATATTTTTTTATGACTAGACTTCATAGTCTTAACCAACTATAAACATGAAAAATATACAACATATTTGTAACAATTTTACCTCAAATCTATAATAAAAAATATACTAGTATACATATATTAATTAATAATATATATAGAATGCTGAAAGTTATCAATACTTAACATTGTTTATTATAATATTAATTAATAAAATATATTAAAAACTATTAATATATATATATAACTATTTAAGCATACATATCTTAGTTTGTAATTTATTGGGAAGCTTTTAATTTAAATCTTTTTGGAAAAATAGAAAAAATAAAAACATTTTATGTGCTTGTTATTTTTAAGCAGCACATATTTCCACTTGAAGCTTCAAAAAGTTTACGAATATTCCTTTGTTGCTTTGACTATATAAGGCTTTAGCGTAATAATATTATAAATTTAGAAAATCTATCAAACTTTTATAAAGAATAGTATAATTATTTTTAGTCAATGTTCATTTACCAAAATTTAGTATATGAAAAAAAATTATATAAATTATATATACTATTACTTATGAATTCTTCACTTTGTCTTTATTTATACTTTACATAAACTACATTTACAATTTTGAACTTTTAACTTTTATATACAATTTTTTTTATCATATTGATTTTCTAAAAATTACCTAAACTATTTTGTTTTATTTGCAATTGAATAACCTTCAAAATACTTTTCTATGACTAGACTTCTTAGTCATAACCAACTACAAACATGAAAAATATACAACATATTTGTAACAATTTTACCTCAAATCTATAATATTATAAATTTAGAGAATCTATTAAACTTTTATAAAGAATAGTATACTTATTTTTAGTCAATGTTCATTTTTCAAAATTTAGTATATGAAAAAAAATATATATAAATTATATATTACTATTATTACTTATAAATTCTTCACTTTGTCTTTATTTATACGTTACATAAATTATATTACAATTTTGAACTTTCAATTTTTATATACAATTTTTTTTATCATATTTATTTTTGTTTTATTATTTAATTTATACCCTGCTATTTTAACTTTTGGAATACATATCTTCTATTATACCTCTTTCTTGTTTTATTGATTACACTTTTTTTTGTTTTATTGCTTTTTTTTATTATGATGCATTTTAAGTTTCAATGATTCATTAAATTGGCATATAATTTTATTTTCATTTTCATAGGACTTTAACTTCATTTTTTACTTTATATTTTATTTTTATTTTACTCATCTCATTTATTTTTAACTCTCATGCTTATTTTTTTCATAGATGATTTTTATTATCTAAATATTTTATTTATTATTCTTTAAACTCTTATACATACTTTTTCAGTGAAGAGATCATTTTGTTATTATTTTATTTTATAGTTTTTCTAATATATTACTTATCATTACTTTTCTTCTTTAATATATCTAGTGTGCTTATTTTTTATAATATTTAAGTAAAATAGTGCATATAAATGAGACGATGTACTTAATCATTCTAATTTAAATATTTAAAATATTGTGTTTAAATTTCAAGGAATGAAGATAAGGAACTTTTGTTACAATCCATCTTATTACAATGAGAGATGTAACTACAATGCATCTAATAAGGAGTGAAGTGCAATGGCCTCATCTTGCTTTAAAAACTATTTAAAACGAACTTTTTTAAAATATAAAGATACCAAAATTTAAAATATATATCAATACTACATAAAGAAAATTAAATGTATAATGTATAATTATTATATTAAAAATAATAAAAAAAATGAAGATTTATAACAAAATAAACAAAATTTTAAAATATAATTTAATTATGTCAAAAAATAATAATTAAAAATGTAATACCTGATTTTAAAGTTTATACATGAAAATCACCATATACATTTTAATTTACCAATACTATATAGATTTCAATTGTATATATGATATTTTTATAAAGTGGATTATTATATTCATTAAAAATAATCTATAATATTTTTATTGTTTTGGTTAAAATATGGTTTGAAATGTAAGCAACGACTTAGATTTAATTACACGTGTGTTGAATATAGTAGAAAAAGGGTTGCACACGGACGGTTTGGAATTTAATGAATTCACAACTATGAAATTATTTGCGTGTGATTTGACACTAGCGCATTTGAACTGTTTATGCACGTGATACACATCCGTTTGATTGCAGGTATGGCATGCATGGCCATCGGATGCACATGGTGCATCCTGATGACCGGATATCAAGTGCTGGAACAAAGGGCTCAAGTGGTAACTTCACTTGACATTATGGTAGGGAACAAGGAGAAGCTTAGGAAGAAGTTGTAATTAGATTCACTTGAGGGAAATGAAGGAGAAATGATGAGAGGAAATTTGATGTCAATATTTGAGGAACTAGTAAGGGATTGGGTAGAAATAGAAGAGGAGAGGTCAAACTAGACTCAGAGGTGATTTTAGGAGTTCCATGCAAGGATTGTGTAGTTCTATGGTTCACTAAATATGTAAATATCTCGATGAAAGATGTAATGGGCATGGGGATGGAGAGAGAGTCAAGGGTTGATTCTCATTCAAAATATTTTTTTCCACCAAATGGAGGAAGTAGAGAATTTGAGTTAATGTTTGAGAGAAGAATATAAAAATTGTAGTTTAGAAATTTGGAGACTAGTTGCTAGAGTAGTTTAGATAATGGATATACCCAAGATAGTTATACACACCCAAGGATAAAAGAAATGAACACACTCATGAATCTTCTTCGAGATTCACTCACACAATAGGGAAGAAAATCCTTCCCAACTCAAACATCAAATATAATAAGAAAGTAAACACAAAATATAACACATATTTCATTTCTCCTTCCTCTACACATGTATAACACAAGAAATAAAAATGTTATTTGGAGCCTAACTCTCCAAGCTATCCAAGGTTGAGGATACTTGGTGATGAGATTTAAGCTTTTCACCAAGTCTCCTCAACTCCAAGTCTTCTCCCCACTCCTCTTAAGAAATTCAAGATAAAAACAAAACCAAAACCCTTTCTTCATCCTCAAATGGATGAGATTTCTAGGAACTCCAATTTGTAATTCCTTGAATTTGTCACTTTTCATTTGTCCTTATTGCACACCTCCCCACAAGTGCTCACACATGTGTGAGACCTTGGGGAGAGTGGAGTGTACTTGTACACTTATCTCGCTAAATTCTTACAAGGTGGCGCACACATGTGAGAGATTTTTAGCTTTTTCCAAGTTCATGAATGAACTTTGGAGAGGGATTGGAAAGTGACAAGTCAATTTTCCAAGCTTCTACTCTTCAAATTCATCATTCTTTAAAATGTAAACTTTAGAAGGGTCACATCTTGATCCAAATATAAAATGAGGGCTTAAAATGACACTTAACCCACAATTATTCAACTTAAGGTCCCAAAATCCATAAAAGTACATAAAATAAAGCTTTGTACAACTCTTTAAAATCCTCAAAAGACCTAATCCGAAATTTGACAACAGGGATGCCAAAACAACCCTAAAATGCAACTTGGTGGACAAATTGACTTAACAATATTAAATAATCATTCACATTCACATTACAAGTAACATACATTACAAATGAGACTATAGTCCTTCCAAATGGATCATGGTCTAGTTTCACAGTTTGACCACATTAGAATAATTCCCTCAAAGAGCTTTGTTCCATTGGCCATGAAAATCAACTTACACACTCGATTTCACATATTAATACATCCATGTAATAGTCATAGCCAAAGCAACATACTTAAAAACATACATAATCATCCATACAATCATTAATCAATCTCATCCAAAAATTGATGAAACATTACCACAACATTTACTTTAATTTTTTTTAATCCTAATCAAAGTAATTCTCAAGAATAACAATTGTTTAAAGTCATTCATTTAGTAAACACTTGATAGATAATGCACATAACATGATTTAACTCAGCATAGATAAGCAAGTTGTAGATACCTAAATCTAATTAACATATTTATTCCAAAACACCATCATTCTCCATCTTTCAATATCATTATCATCAGTCTATATTGTAATTGTAGTAATTATTTAATTTATCCAATTATTCCTCTCAACAGTCCTCTTCTAAAATAAATAAATTTTATTATTTTATTTATTCCCCCTTTGCACATGAAATTAATAATGTAATTATTTAATTATTTATTAATTACTCATGCATTTCCACCTCACCAGCTGACTAAGACTCATTTTCAGTTCACCCCTTAATCAAATCATTCCTCTGATTAATCAATCCAATCAACTCCCACTCACTTCAAGTTCACTCCTCATTCAATTTTATTCACTAATTTCTAGTTACACTTTACTCTTCAATCAAATCCTCTTAATTGATCCATGCACTCAGTTTACTGAACTCATGCAATCAACTAACTATCCATCAATTCTTGTAATGGATTCACATCTATTGATCTTCTTAGTCTCTCATCAAATCTCAACCGTTGATTGATATCAATAAATCCATAACACAAACCTATCATTCATCAATTATCCCTCTATCCAAAAATCAATTATCTCTATCTCTCATCATTGCAAAGAAACTATACTCATATTTTTGAAGTGTTTCAAGTGTAACAAAATATGAGAGCATCACCCTTTCACCTTCTCTCCAAGGTGCAAGATAGGAGGACAATGGAGCTATGCTAAGGCAAGTTTTATGCTACTGTATATGTGCAAGTTTGTTGTGTGTAATTTAATTCAATCTATCTTATTTGCTTTATTGGTGTGATTTGTTTCAAATTTTGATTGTGAATGCTTTTTCTTATTATTTATCATTCAAATTTGCAATCATATTTCCAAGTCATACAAAAGGTACTCAAATGAACAATCTCATGTTAAGTGGCTAGAATTTAAGATGTCTAATCAACCTATCATACCCACACATCGTCAATGCACAATTAGGATTATTTCACATATGGAAATCATCACCATCCTTTGTAATAATCTAAGTTATTTTGAACCACACAACATTGTTTGATTTAGTATATCTATAGGTTTATAAGACTCTACCTAAATAATCAAGAATTAGGTGAATCAAGTAATTATTTTCCCAATAGAACACAATCTTGACATGCTAGGGTGAGTCTCATGAGGACAACTATACTTTAATTATGTGGTGGTTACATCCTCTACTACCCTTGGTCCTTGCATTGTCTTAGTTTTTATTTTTATGGGATCTCATACCAAATTTAGATTTTAAATATATGAAGAGTGAATGCGTCCATTGGAGAGGACTATTTACTTTACATATAAACTCTTATGAAACCTATTCTAAAACCTTGTGTTTGAGCATTTAGATTTGAGGAAAAAAACCTTGGGCTTGTTGGAGATCAGGGAATGAAAACCCTTTGGTTTTGAGGATCAAGAGAAGAAAACCTTTTCACTATACGATGATCTCATTCACAAGTTGTGAATGAGCTTTCATGGTGGTGAATCTCAACTTCAACGAGTTTGTACAACTTGCAATTTTTTGTGGTTTTAAGTATTGTATTTTCAATTGTTGTTCATAATATTGTTACAATATGTTTTGATGTGTTTCACAACCCACTGTAAATAAAAAAAATGGAACATCGGAAAATATTGATGAAGGATGGGGGAATAAAGGGTCACCCAAATGAAATGATAAATTCAAGATAAAAACAAAACCAAAACCCTTTCTTCATCCTCAAATGGATGAGATTTATAGGAACTCCAATTTGTAATTCCTTGAATTTGTCACTTTTCATTTGTCCTTATTACACACCTCCCCACAAGTGCTCACACAGTTGTGAGAACTTGGGGAGAGTGGAGTGTACTTGTACACTTATCTCACTAAATTCTTATAAGGTGGCTCACACATGCGAGATTTTAGCTTTTTCCAAGTTCATGAATGAACTTTGGAGAGGGATTGGAAAGTGACAAGTCAATTTTCCAAGCTTCTACTCTTCAAATTCATCATTCTTTAAAATATTTTTTTTAGAAGGGTCACATCTTGATCCAAAAATAAAATGAGGGCTTAAAATGACACCTAACCCATAATTATTCAACTTAAGGTCCCAAAATCCATAAAAGTACATAAAATAAAGCTTTTTACAACTCTTTAAAACCCTCAAAAGACCTAATCCGAATTTTGACAACAAGGATGCCAAAACAACCCTACAATGCAACCTGGTGGACAAATTGACTTAACAATATTAAATAATCATTCACATTCACATTACAAGTAACATACATTACAAATGAGACTATAGTCCTTCCAAATGGATCATGGTCTAGTTTCACAGTTTGACCACATTAGAATAATTCCCTCAAAGACTTTTGTTCCATTGGCCATGGAAATCAACTTACACACTTGATTTCACATATTAATGCATCCATGTAATAGTTATAGCCAGAGAAACATACTTAAAAACATACATAATCATCCATACAATCATTAATCAATCTCATCCAAAATTGATGAAACATTACCACAACATTTAATTTAATTTTTTTTAATCCTAATCAAAGTAATTCTCAAGAATAACAATTGTTTAAAGTCATTCATTCAATAAACACCTGATAGATAATGCGCATAACATGATTTAACTCAACATAGATAAGAAAGTTGTAGACACCTAAATCTAATTAATGTATTTCTTCCAAAACACCGTCATTCTCCATCTTTAGGTATAATTAATCGATCTTTTGCAATTAATTAAATAATTTCATTATTTAATTAAATTATCTATTTCATCACTTTTCATCTATATTGATTAAATAATTAATATTATTTAATTAATTTACTAATTATTCCTCTTTCCAAGATTAATTAAATAATTTATAATTATTTAATTTATCCAATTATTCCTCTCAACATTGTCCTCTTCTAAAATAAATAAAATTGATTATTTTATTTATTCCCCCTTTGCACATGAAATTAATAATTAATCAATTTAATTATTTATTAATTACTCATGCATTTCGACCTCACTAGTTGACTAAGACTCACTTTCAGTTCACCCCATAATCAAATCATTCCTCTGATTAATCAATCCAATCAACTCCCACTCACTTCAAGTTCACTCCTCATTCAATTTTATTCACTAATTTCTAATTACACTTTACTCTTCAATCAAATCCTCTTAACTGATTCATGCACTCAGTTTACTGAAATCATGCAATTAACTAACTATCCATAAATTCCAATCATGGATTATCATCTATTGATCTTCTTAGTCTCTCATCAAATCTCAACCGTTGATTGATATCAATAAATCTATAAAACAAACCTATCATTCATCAATTATCCCTCTCTCCAAAAATCAATTATCTCCATCTCTCATCATTGCAAAGAAACTATACTCATATTTTTGAAGTGTTTCAAGTGCAAAAAAATATGAGAACATCACCCTTTCACCTTCTCTCCAAGGTGCAAAATAGGAGGACAATGGAGCTATGCTAAGGCAAGTTGTATGCTATTGTTTGTGTGCAAGTTTGTTGCATGTAATTTAATTCAATCTATCTTATTTTCTTTATTGGTGTGATTTGTTTCAAGTTTTTATTGTGAATGCTTTTGCTTATTTTCTATTTATCATTCAAATTTGCAATCATATTTCCAAGTCATACATAAGGTACTCAAATGAAAAATCTCATGTTAAGTGGCTGGAATTTAAGATGTCTAATTAACCTTTCATACCCACACATCGCCAATGCACAATTAGGATTATTTCACATAAGGCAATCGTCATCATCCTTTGTAATAATCTAAGTTATTTTGAACCACACAACATTGTTTGATTTAGTATATTTATAGGTTTATAAGCATCTACCTAAATAATCAGGATTTAGGTAAATCAAGTAATTATTTTCCCAATAGAACACAATCTTGACATGCTAGGGTGAGTCTCATGAGGACAACTATACTTTCATTATGTGGTGGTTGCATCCTCTACTACCCTTGGTCCTTGCATTATCTTAGTTTTTATTTTTATGGGATCTCATACCAACTTTAGATTTTAAAGATATAAAGAGTGAATGCGTCCATTGGGGAGGACTATTTACTTTACATATAAACTCTTATGAAACCTCTTCTAAAACCTTGCGCTTGAGCATTTAGATTTGAGGACAAAAACCTTGGGCTTGTTGGAGATCAGGGGATGAAAACCCTTCGGTTTTGAGGATCAAGGGAAGAAAACCTTTTCACTATAGGATGATCTCATTCACAAGTTGTGAATGAGCTTTCATGGTGGTGAATCTCAACTTTAACGAGTTTGTACAAATTGCAATTTTTTGTGGTTTTAAGTATTGTAGTTTCAATTGTTGTTCATAATATTGTTACAATATGTTTTGATGTGTTTTACAACCCATTGTAAATAAAAAAAAATTGAAACATCAGAAAATATGGATGAAGGAGGGGGAATAAATGGTCACCAAAATGAAATGATGACCTAACACACTCTCACTTTTCTTAGTTTCATATGGAAAAAGGAGAGATCTCTCCCAAGGGTAGAATTGACTTTCAACCTTGAGGTGAGTCAACTCTATGGGGGTGTGGATCTTTGATTTTTCCTTATGATAGAAAATGATTGAAATGCACTTTTGGGAGATGAAAATAAAATGCCTAATAAACTCAATTATGTGATGCAAACTTGATCTTTATTTTTCTTCTTGTTGTTATTAAAATTATGAGAATACTTAGTATTTATATGAAATTTCTCTAATTCCCTGAAAATCAAATCCTAATGGTCGAATATCAAAATTTAAATTTCAAATATTAAATTACTACCGCTAACACTTTGAATTTTGGGGCCACATTAAGGGGACTAGGGCACAAGGACTCCCTAGTCTAGATCCCTAAATTGTTTGGATCCAAATTGCTAGGAGAAAAATATTAAATGTATATTTGGGTCTTGCACATTTAATTCCCCGATAAGTGTTAAGATGGGCCAAAAAATGCATATTATGAAACTAGGTATAAAATTAGGTCAATCACTTAGAGGGGAGAGAAACATAGTGTGAAATTGTCAAGGGTGACAATTTCTGATGTTTTAGATGGAATATTTAAAGGATCAATTTGATGAGGTGAGTGTGCCCTATGTTGGGTTGAGTCCTCGTGGGGTTCTTTCCTTTGATAACATGGATATTTTGGGTGAGATGAGATGTTATGATCAAGATGAAGATTGATATGTTTTGGGTTTTTAATTTCATGGATAACAATTATATTTTCTCCATGGTCACAACCATGGTTAAGGGTATCAAAATGCAAGTTATGTTATTAATATTGGAAAGTTCATAACTAGGTCAAAACTTAGCCTTTAATTTAATTAATTGTCTAAGTATTGTATATTTTATAATCTATATTAAACTTTTCATAAGATCATATCCTTGTTTGGAACCAAGGAAATTATGATGGTCAAAATCATATTTGGTTTGATCAAGAGTATCGTTGTCATTTTCTCTATGATGTGGGTGAGATATTTAGGAATTAGATGCCTAAAGAAAATCATTTTTCTAATCATAGTTTGTGATAGTTGGATTTGGGTCCTATAGAATATTTAGGGTCTTAGGGATATGTGTGTGATGATTGGATGTTTTGATTTAAGGATCTAAAGATTATTTTCAAAATTCATGAGGATTTTTTTGGGATAATAATGTTTTGGATTAGGACAAATCCTACAAGTTTGAACAATTTGGAATGTAATGATTTGATGTTGATTCTGAATAAAGGATTTAAAAATGAGATTTATTTGGATTTGGATCCTATTAGGGATGGATTGACTCAAATTTTAATTAAGGTCCTTGTCTTAAAATGTTCCCTAGATATATCAATTTTGGATGTGTGTTGTCAAGTTAATGACATGATTTTCAAAGGTTAATTTTTCTTTATTAGGTTTCAAGACAAGCACAAGTATGCCACAATTGCAAACAAAGAAAATATTCCAACAACCTAAATTATTTAAATGATGGGTGTGTACACACTTGCAAGCCCGTTGACAATTTCTTATGTAGGCATGGAAAGTAGGGCCCATGAGGAGGCACTAACCACTTTTGATCCTCAAGATCACACAAAGGTGTGAGGGAGACCATACATGACCTACAATATCATTTCTAGGGCATGTGGTAACTTGGTCCTAATGCTAATTTCTAACTGGTGCATCACAAGTATGTATGATCAAAAGATCCTATCTAGATTTTACATGGATTTTTATGGATGTCCTCAATATACCATTGTAATGTTGCAAAATCGCACCCTAAGGGAAATTTCACATTTACGCATTTATCCTTGAATTTATTATACCTAAGCGCATTTATGATAAGAACCTCATGAGTCAAAATTTTGCGATTCCAACTCCACAAGGACCAAAAATGAAGCAACAACAATTTTTCACCTCATTTCCCAAAAAATGATGAGTTGGACGCCTGCATGGTGCACAGATGTTTGCATGGAACACTAGTGTCCTAGTGGTCTTACAAGTTTGAAATGAGGAATCTTAAAATCTTGACTCATGACATGTGTTCCTAAAGTCAAATTTTTGAGTTTAATGACTCAACCTGCCCTTACAACAAATAAACTCCCTTTCTTGCTCTCATTTTGGGGGTTCTCTTAGATTCTTGACTTCACTCCTTCAATCTCGCTCTATTCTCTACTTCTCCTTCTTTGAATATCTCTTCTACAAGTGAAGATCTGTCGAACTAAGGTCCCTCCAACAACCAAAGCTCTCTTACAAGCATTCAATGGTGCGTCTGTGCATTCAAGAGGGGGTTGTGGGTTGTTGGTAGCACTCTCTTGTTCTCTATCTATTTGCAAATAGATTACTTTGTTCACTTGCTATTCTGTGGTGTGGGTTATCTGTCTTGAGTGGAGATTGTTTTCACCAATTTTTATTTGTCAACTTTTTCTATCTATTTGGTTGACCATGGAGGTGGGAACACCAAAACAAGGGTTTGACTATGAAAAACCTCGAAATAGCCCCAATATTTTTCCTCATCCGTCTTGTGTGCAGATTGTCGAAGTGAGGCTTCAAGAAAGGTTTCAAGTGCTCGGTTGTTTGTAAGTTTATCATTGGATCTCCTTTGTATTTTATATTATTTCCTTCTTTCTATTTATCTATTTTTTCGAATAGACCTTGGGTCTAAGCACGTTAGTAGGATTTTAGTATTTCTTTTCAAAGTTCTAGTTCTTTGTTTGCCCTGGACACCAGTATATCCTTTGGACTCCAACACACCATGCTCACATCCTAATATTGCGTTGTAGTCCTCTGGTGGAGAGTTATTCCTTCTTGTAGAGAAGGGGGTCATTGATCCCAAGTCACAAAGGATCGATAATTGAAGGATTCCCTAAACTACCTCAATCGTGTAAATTTTTTAATGGAAGTATGGAGAGTGAAGAGCACTCTGAAGTGCTATTGCCACTTTGTTGATCCAGGAAGTTGTGTTATGGGACCAAATGAGTAGAGTTTCGAGATTCAGGTTGTAACTCTACTAGCTAATTGGTAGAGGATGAAAGTGTAGGAAAGGGACTACGACACATCGCGTTGGTGTGTCACTTGTGCATTGGAGTCTGTATGGACAACGAGCAAGAAGTGACAAGAAGAATACTCCAAAACCTACTAATAGCCTAGTTTGAAGGAAATAACTATAATGATAGAATAGAATAAAAGAAGAATGACGAAAGTAAATGCTATGAAAGTGACGAAGTAGATGAGATAAGAGCGAGCTCACTAGAGGTCTAATTCTCCAGCAAGCTCCACACGAACACTGTAACTACACAAAACCAAGAGGGGAAAATGTTGGGGTTGTTTAGAGGTTTGCCTCAGTCAAACCCCCACTTTGGTGTTTCCACCTCCAGGGACAACCAGTATAGCAATGATAGAAATATGATAAAGAAGAAGAAATGAAGTGAAATAATGGAAATATCACCAAACACTACCAAAGGTACTATGATACCAAATTCCAACAAAAAATAAGTAAAGAACAATATTACCTCCATACAAGGGCGCTCAAGGCCAATGGAGGAAACTGTAAGAGTGTGAGATTGGCAAGTTGACATGGCCACAACAGTGACGAATGATGGCCTCACTAGGAAACCAAGTCACGAGCTTGAGTTGTGGATACAAAAGATGCTATGATGTTGGAGTTGCAGAAAGGACCTTGAAGTGATGTGTGAAATGAATGCTGTAACTAGCAAGAACTGAAGAGATATCAAGAAAGAAAGAGAGAGTTCAAGGGAACGTTCAAGAGAGATTTCAAGAGAGAGAGATTAAAGGTGAAAGATATCCATTTGAAGAGGTTTTGGGGGGAAAGGAACCATTCAAAGAGCATGAGCTTAGAAATTTCACATGGCCACAACAATGACAAAGGATGGCCTCACTAGGCAACCAAGTCACGAGCTTGAGTTGTGGATATGAAATATGTTGTGATGTTGGAGTTGCAGCATGAACCTTGAAGTGATGTGTGAAATGAATTTTGTAACTAGCAAGAACTGAAGAGATATTAAGAAAGAAAGAAAGAGAGACTTCAAGGGAACATTCAAGAGAGAGTTCAAGAGAGAGATTGATAGTGAAAGATAGCCATTTGAAGAGGTTTTGGGGGGAAAGGAACCATTCAAATGTTGAAAGAATCCCACAGAGGTGTTACACTTCGGCCCTAATAAAGAGTGTAATGTTTTTGCAAGATTCAAGAGTAGGAATTCTATTAGGATGTAAGCACACTATGCACGCGTAGACGTTTGTGTGTCACGTGAGCATCCCTAAAAAAAGTTCACCCACCAACACTAAGGATAGGCACTAGGTGAATGGAATGTGGAAGGGTGAAGTGAAAATATGTTGATAGGACTAATTCTTCTAAGGTAGGAGATGTAAAAGGGGAATTTTCAAGGGGGTGCAAATTCACTCCTATACATTTTGTCCCCACTTTAGTGAATATGGGTGCCAATGAGTGTTTGGTAAATTCAAGTTGAAAGAGTTTCAAGAAACATATACCTGAACCGTCAAGGAAGCAGATCACTATTTGGTAAGATTGAAAGCATAAGGAACACAAATGGGCTCCATAGGTGTTCAGTCCTAAGGAGTGTCAAAATGAAGGTACATTGAAGTTCCTTAGAGAAATGGTGAAAAGGGGAACTTTGAAGATACTCTCTTCGACATAATTTGAATGAAAGGATCCCACCCCACTACTCTCTCATAAGGAAGGATGTGAAGGAGGTGCCCCGTGTACTCTCTCATGAGGAAGCTTGAAAAGATCCTGCAAGATGTAGAGGAGGTGCCCCATGTACTCTGTCACGAGGAAACCTGAAAGAGGACTTTGTAGAGTGTTGTAGGCCTTGATAGGTGCTTAGTCCTAAAAACCAACATATGCTAGATATAAAAGCCACACAGGCAAGCAGATAGACAATCAAGCAATTGAAGGAGAATCTTTCAAATGGGTCCCTCAAGAAACCCTTTGAAAGAAGGGGTCTACTCAAGGGATGCTCAATTTGAAAGTGTAATAATAGATTTCACAAACTGATTCAATCATCAAGGAATCCCTTTAGAAGGCTTCACTTCATCAAGGAATTAGAAAGCAAGAATTACCCCATATGAGTCAAAATTCAAGACCTATCCCACAAGATAAGGTGCTACAAATTCTTTCTTTACGAACCCATGATGAAGGGAGACACGTCTTATAAGGGGTTCTTTAAGGAATGTGATTTTTGAAAAAAGAAGCGATTTTCAGAGAGAGATTCATTGGCCACCAAATACACCTTTTTGAAAATCATAGCAGATACGATGTGATAGCCCCCCCTTAGGATCATGTGTGCCACACACAAGAGTACAGGTCATCCTAAGGAAAGGAAAGAAAAAAAGTGATGTATTGGCATGTGGTACATGAGTAGATGTAACCATGGTAATGTTTTTGAACACACGAGGGACACACACATAGGAACCATAATATCATGATGCAAGCAATATGAGTCACGAAAGAGAACACAAGAAACATGGGGATTTGGTTTCATGGGTCAAATCTACTCATGCTTATATAAAAATAATAGGTAACCACAGTGTAAGGCAAAAGATCATCAATCCCCACTAGATCAAGAGGAATGCATGGAAAACAAAGTAAAAATAAAAAATGGGTCAACATGAAAGAAGGCCTAAATTCCCCCAATGCTTTTCATCGTCCCCAATTATTAGCAATCAAGGCACAAACATGGAATAATGATGAGACAAATAGAAGAAGTTCATGACACAAAGCAGGCCTATTTCCAAGCACCAACAGGGGTGGCAAGGGTCATCCAAGAACATAAAAAGATAAGCACAGGGGAAGCACAACCCACACACAAACCTAATCTACATATAAAGAAGAGATCCCCCTATTAATCATCGACCAAGAGGTTGTCGTGATCCTAATATAGATCATTATACGGGGAGGGAAAACAAACTAACAAGGGTGAGATCACTATGGGAGGATCCTTTGATCTGGTTGCAACAGTAGCCATGGAAGAAGGCTCCTCGGGGTCTTCTCCATTGAGCTCATGTGAACGAAAGGTCATCGATCTTGCAAAGATCAATGACAAAGTCAGGATCTCATCCCACCGAATTAAACATGCACCCATCAAGAGGAGCATGTCTTGGTTCAAAAAATGAGGAAGGAGGCCTAAGGGATCCACCACCCACCTCTTCCAAGGTAATAGTGACATACTTCGGTGACGTCATGGCTCCCTCCATCACCAAGATGACACAAGCCAAAATTAGACTAGCTTTCGAAGAAGAAGAGATCTTCTTCCGACCCCCATTGGAAGCGGGGTCATCCTCCATATTTCACTTCATTGGAGGATGCAGGATCCCCATAGAAGAGGTAGGAGATGAGGAGGAAGGGGAAAGAACTACAGAGGACACCATCGAAACACTCGGCATGCCAACGGGCTCTGAGAAAGGTGGGATGTCCAGAAGGGACATTAGAAAAGGAGTCTCAACAAAGGGAGTGATGAACACTTGCACCTTTTGGGGGTTTCAATATTCAATGCTCGCCGAAGAAGTCAAAAGAAAAATAGAGGCAGTGGGAACCGACGCAAAAATAGAAAAAGAGGCAAGAGGGGAAGAAGATGCCTCACTTGCTTTCTATGAGGCTACTTACTTAGCATCCAAAGCCTTCCATCGACGCCTACGCTCACGCAAACGTTAGTTTATATGGCTTCAAGAACCAGAAACAACCCCTTGAGAAGGAGCAAGAGGATCCTATTCTATTGTCTGTATATCCATCATAGTCATCTCTGGCGGAGGGATAGGCTCCCGAATAAGAACAAGAGGAAGCAGTGTAGAAAAAATAGAGAGAGGGGGAGCAGGATTTGACATCTCGATGATGGGCCCTTTCTTGTTTACTTTTATGGAGGAAAGAACAGTAGGAGGCCACAAATTTTGAGATGTAGAAGCACCCTCCATGAGGGAACTTCCCCTTATCATACATAACGGGCCAAGGGACCATGGGAAAGATAGGAAGCTGAAAACCATGATGATTGGGCTTTCACCAAGCGAGCACCATCAGATTCTCCATCAAACACCTAGGAGCAAAATTTGATGGTGCCACAACAGGACGAGAAGTAGAAGCAGAAGATGAAACAACAAAAGAGGAAGAAGCTTGTGCACACTTCTTCTCTTCCTTCCTTCGGGCCAAGGTAGCATCACTATCCACCTTCAAAAAAGCCCTATGTAAAATGGCATAAGGGGAAGGATAGTACCTCACCTTAGGCGTTAAACTCCCATTCTTGTATTTCATATAGGCCCTGTATAAGAGGTACATCCTAGGGCGAAGAAGACCAATAGGGGCTAGCTAGAATTGATCGAAGGAGTGATCTTCATGACCTACCTATGGCCTAAAGTCGGTGTCATGGACCACATGAAAAAATCCCTTATGGATTAATTTTATGAATTTGTGTACCATCAAGGGAACTGCATTCATAGCTACCAACCAAGGGATACCTACTTTCACTCTGAATACTTCAAATCCCGCTATGATGTCAAAGAGGATTTCAACAGACCTAGGCCGAACTGGGACCAATAAGGTGATACTACCAAGGGGAGGAAGGGAAATTCCATCATGTGTGTGAATATTTCTTCTAGACTCATTAATTCCATCCTTATGCAAGAAGTTTATTAGCAGGATATCCTCTATAATGACATTCACATGGCATGCAAAATCAACAAGGATACCAGTTATGGTATTCCCATTGATGCATGTGAGATTATACAAAGGAGATGGTTCTCTATTAAATTTTATTGGCAAGTCCTATGAGGTGAATGTTATAGCTGGAGACTCCATTGCAAGTTTCATAGATGAAGGGATGGATACAAGGAAGAAGCCATCTCTAGACACACTAGCTAAAAATTTCATGAAATCCCCCCAAGGGCTAGACAGTGACCCACTAGAGGTTTCGTTCAACAATGCTTGTGGAACCTCCTAGCTACGCTACTAGGGGTCATAGGTTGGGTTGCAAGACTAGAGGCCCTGCAACACTCACACACACAATGATCCTAGGATACGAGGGAAGGGTCTTTCAACATTATTAAAAGGAACCAAAATGGTTCGTGTCGGGTTCACCAAAATTTAGATAAGGCGGACCAACCCCTTGTCGATCCTAGGTCATGGAGGATTGAGAATTCAAGGCTACCCTAAACTACCTTAATCGTGTAGATGTTTTAATGGAAGGATGGAGAGTGAAGATAAATCTCAAGTGTTGTTGTCACTCTATTGATCCAGGAAGTTGTGTTTTGGGACTAAACAAGTAGAGTTTTGAGATTCATACTATAACTCTACTAGCTCATTTGTAGAGGATGAAAGTGTGGTAAAGGGACTACAACGCACCGCACTGGCATCCCACTTGTGTGTTGGCGTCTGTATTAACAACCTAGTCTAAAGGAAATAACTATAATGACATAATAGAATAAAAGTAGAATGACAAAAGTAAATGCTATGAAAGTAACGAAGTAGATGAGATAAGAGCGAACTCACTAGAGGTCCAGTTCTCCAACAAGCTGCACATGAACAATGTACTTGTACACAACCAAGAGGGAAAAATATTAGGTTTGTTTAGGGGTTTTCCTCAGTCAAACCTCCACTTTTGTGTTTCCACCTCCAAGGACAACTAGTATAGCAACAATAGAAATATGATAAAGAAGAAGAAAGGAAGTGCATCAATGGAAATATCACCAAACACTACCAAAGGCACTATGCTACTGAATTCCAACAACAAAGCAGTATAGAACAATATCACCTTCGTGCAAGGGTGCTCAAGGAAAATGGAGGAAACTACAAGAGGAGAAGCTTGGCAAGTCGACACAACTGCAACGGTGATGAAGGATGGCCTCACTAGGCAACCAAGTCGTGAGCTTGAGTTTTGGATACAAAAGATGTTGTGATGTTGGAGTTACAGAAAGGACCTTGAAGTGATTTGTGAAATGAATGTTGTAGCTTGCAAGAAACTAAAGGGAGATCAAGAAAGCAAGAGAGAGTTCAAGGGAATTTTCAAGAGAGAGAGATTAAAGGTGAAAGATATCCATTTGAAGAGGTTTTGGGGGGAAAGGAATAGTGCAAAGGTCAGAAGAATCCCATAAAGGTGTTACACTTCAACTCCAATAGCGAGTGTAAAGTTTCTATGAGCTCCAGGAGTAGAAATCCTATTAGGATGTAAGTGTACCATGTAGAAACCTATGCGTCGCATGGGTGTCCTCAACAAAGATTCACTCATTGACACTAAGGACAAGTGTCGGGTGGATGGAATGTGGAAGGGTGAAGTAAAAATATGCTAACGAGATTAATTCTTCTAAGGTAGGAGATGTAAAAGGGGAATTTTCAAGGGGGTGTAGATTCACTCATATACACTTCTGAGACAAATCTTGAAACCCTGCTCTCTCAAATTCTGAAGTGGTCTTCTTGAATATTTATCCTTAATACAACCTTCTTTGTAATTTATTCATTCAGTAATGCTTGAGGTAGTTAAGGGCAGTTCTCTCTCTAGGATTCTCTTGAGAATGAAGAGACTCGTGAGCAATGAATCCCCCTTCTCTTACAACCATAAGGTATGAGAGGCACAAGTTCTTAATCATGAGTGTTATCTATAAGCATGTGATTGGGTTCAAGTCCCTTTCCACTTCATCTTCTCACCTCAAGTGGAAAATAATGTTGTTCAAACATGATAGCTCTCCTTTGAGGTGATTCTTCTAATTCTACCCTTAATTTATATACCCCTAGGAAATGTGGATTAAGGGTGACCTGTTGGTAATGAAATCCAAAGAAGGATCACTAAAAATAAACTAAAAAGGTAAGAAAATTAATCTCCAAGATTTACTTAAGGCATTAGGAGAGCACATACAAGAAAATTTTGTTATGAAAAAAAATGATCCAAGACACACCAAACAAGTTAATTTTAACCATTAATAAAATGATTAGAAAAACAAACAAAAGGGGTCTTATAGTAAGTCTTCTCCTAGATGAGTTTATAAGCTACTTGGTAGTAGCTATAATTATTGAAAGCTTTACCAATTTTTGGTGTTTGAATTCACACCTCTGGAGTGTGTTTTGGAAATAGATAGCTATGCACAGTTAGACTGCTCTTCAAATTAGAAGGGGAAGATCCCTCTTTTGCTGATTATGCGTAAAAATAATATTAAACTAATTTCCTATATTTTTATCTGAGCTGAGAGAAAAAGGTTATAAAAATATTTGCATTGTAGTCGAGGTTTTCTCTGGTTTCATAACTTCAACTACAATTAGGCCTAAATTTAACGCTTCTATATTCTCAAGCAAATTCAAAGCAAGATAATTTAGAAGCAAATTGAGACTGATTGGTTTAACACAAAGCTTAGAAAAACCTACTTCCAGAACACATCTGAAGACTCATTGTACCTTTAGATGAAATTTGAAATAAAGATTTATGAAAGAAAAACATAGAATGATAAACTCGCTTTCAAAATTCCCTCAAAGACTCATTGTACTTTTGAGGTGTAATCTGAAATAAAGATTATAAAAACAATACATAGAATGATAAAATCACTTTCAAAATTCCCTCAAAGACTCATTGTACTTTTGAGGTGTAGACTAAAATAAAGATTATAAAAAAAATAACACGAAAAGATTTGAAACTTGGGATCAAAGCAAGGTGGGCATAAGATTTATTTCCTCAAAAGTTTTCCAACAAAACTTACACATCTGGGAAAACAAATTATATCAAGAAGACAAACATACAATATCCGATCAACCAAATTATACTTGACAAAGTTTGAACTCACACAATGAATAACAAGAAAGTAGGCCAAAGTAAGCTCAGTGTTTTGATATCACAAGCATAGTTAAAGAAATAATGAGAAAGGATGCTCTTATTTATACACAAAAGAAAGTAGGGAACCCTAAAATCTCCTTGTTCTAACAATCAGTCTCGCCAATCAACAAGATTTATTCCTATTGCTAAAAAAAGATAACTAACAGTAAATTGGAAAGACTACCTCAATTAACTGATCTAAAAATAAAACTAACTCCAACTTAAAATAGGTGTCTCCAAAGATAGACATGCATAAAAAGAGGACAACTAGTTAACATGGAAAAGACGTCAAGTTAACTACTAATCTAGATTCTATCTTTGGAGAATGATGTATGCCTGGAACTGATTGTTCATTGGTCACCAACTTGAGCAATCATATCTTCTAGGAAGCCATTATCTACCTCATCATTTGGATCATTGATACTCTTCTGAATGATGTGAGGTCTCTACAACATCTTCTCGCCATCCACAATCTGATTTTGCAAATCCCTTCTCCTTTCAGTTGCTTCATCGAATCTTGTTGACATGGCTATAATTTGAATCAACTTGTAGTCAATAGGGTCACCGTTGAAACTACTATGGATGAGATCCTGCAACTTTGTCTACACTTTTTTAAGATCAATGTATTCACCATCCTCACGTTGATATGGGCAATTCACAGATTGGTAACTTTGGCAGCTCTGTAACTAGAGTGATGACCTCTGTTTCTTCTACAACTTTATGCTTTTGTCAATTTTCTTGATTTTTTTCTCAATGAAAGAGTATTGCATGATGAAACCGTGAAGTTTTATTGTGAACATGGATATATTTGGATGAGTTCTACACAAAATCTAAAAATAGCTTCACTGAAAGGCAAAAAAAGATAGTTTTTTTATAAAAATCTGAGATATGGGTTTTGTAGAGAACGTCGTGTTGAATATACCCAGATCATCTATTTTTTGAAAAACCATTTTTTTTATGCACACGCAAGAACCCCTCAGAGGTAGAAGTAGTGAGACAATTTTTTCTCAAAAATTCTAAGAAGTGGGTTTTGTAGGTGCCTATGTGCTAAATAAACCTAGTTTGTCTATTTTCTGAAAAAAGATGATTTTTCATAAACCATAAAAAATGGAGGCAACATGGCAACTCTTTTGGGAAAATCTAGCACATGGTTTTTGTGGCCAATCTTGTGCTGAATGAACCCAAAACACTACAACAAATCCCTGTGATTAGCTCCCTTTTTTTTGCTTTCACCCATTGTTTTAATGTATTTTTCTCCAATGTTTTCAAAAATTCGGTGCTATTTATCGAGCTGGCACCATTTTTGGCATTTTTTGCGTCGATCAAGACAAGTAGGTGCTAAATCAGGTGCTAATTAGCATCAAATTTAGCGCCAAATTTAGCATCAGATTTAGCACCAGATTTAGCATCGGATTTAGTGCCAGATTTAGCGTCGGATTTAGCGTTGTATCTAGCGTCGGGTTTAGTGCCAGATTTAGCACTGAATTTAGTAACGCCAGATTTAGCGTTGAATTTAGCACCAGATTTAGACAGTGGCATATCAGTAAGAGATATTAACTTGTCTCATCAACATTGGAAACCAACATCAGAGGAACATAAGATCTAATGTTGATGAGACATTGAGATATCGATAAGAAAAATAAGATTTTCTCATTGACACTCTTCAAGTAATGATCAAAATCATACACTGCTATACCGTTGGGAAGGTGAGCAACATATGTGGTAGAGAGGTATACATTGCAACCCTACTACTATAAGGCTTCTGTGGGGTGGCGGTATACCGCGCTACTACCAAACAATCAAAATCCTCTCGCGGTATGGTGGTATACACCACACTACCGCCAGGAAGTAAGAAATCTCTCGCGGTATGGCGGTATTAGGCGGTCTGATTTAGCGTCTGATTTAGTGTTGGATTTAGACAATGGCATATCGGTAAGAGATATTAACTTGTCTCATTGAAATTGAAAACCAACATCAGAGGAACATAAGATCTGATTTTGATGAGATATTGAGATATCGTTACCTAAGACAAATAAGATTGTCTCATTGAAACTCTTCAAGTAATGATAAAAAACATACACCACTATATCGCCGAGAAGGTGAGCAGCATATAGGGTAGAGTGGTATACACCACCACCCCACTACTCGAAGGTTTCTACGGGGTGGTGGTATATCGCGCTACTACTAGATAGTCAGAATCTTCTCACGGTATGGCAGTATACACCGCACTACCGCCAGGCAGTAAAAAAATCTTGCAGTATGGCGGTATACCATGCTACCACACCTCTCTCACAATCACCCAACGGTACAGAGGTAAAAGCGTGAACTTAACACTTATGAATTTAATAGAAAATAGTAATTTTTTATTATAAAATATATGTATTTTGTTTTCTAAATTTGTTTGAATATTAAAAGATTTAATGATTAAACATATTTGAGTTTTTTCACATCAATATTTTTTCCACCATCATGAGTTAGAACAAAATAGCCAAGCCCTAATTTTTAACTCTCATTTTCACTTGGTTTTTTTGAGCTCCCTTGCCCTGCACATGCCACCATCATTAGAGTTTGAAACCTTGAGCTTTCTGAAGGAGTATCTCAATTTTCTCACTGATTTTGAGAGTTTTCTTCACAAAAATTTCTATTGAGGCTGAATCAGGTAAAGATTTCATGGTTCATCATTTGTTTCCACTTATTTGAATGCGTTTTCAAAGACATTCCTTCTTAGTTTCTCATGCATTTTTCTCTTTCTTTACTCCGTCGATGCCTTGCTTGTCTTGAGGCTGAAATCAAAGGACTTCTAGAGTCCACATTTCTTCGAACAACAAGTTGAGTAAGTTTCTATGTGCCATTTCTTTGTATCTTACCTTTGTTTTCTATCAAAACAAGCTCGATTTGGACTCAATAGATACAAATGAATGGGTGTTTTATTTCTACCATGCATACTTATTTTGTAACCCTTCTATCTTGGCTCGACTTCTCTTAACTTAGCTCACTAGCAAAAGAAATGAAACAAATCATACTCTCCATATTTGGTTTGATCAAACGATGAAAGTTTTTTTAATTTATGCATTTTTTCTCTTTCCTGGTGATAGGTTGGTCATGGCCTCTCTAGAATATTTTTTCAATTTCCAAAAATAACATAGTGTAAAATTTTCTTTATTATTATTTTGAGCCTCCTTCATGGCTCCATGATTATGGTTGTGGGCTCTATTCAATGGCATTATGGGTTTTTCTTTGATCTAGGGTTTTTTGAAAATCCATGACTCCTATTGCAGATACGAGCTCTCAGAAAAATGAGTGCAAGCCTTTTGGCACAATCTTTCACTTCTCAAAAAGAAAAATAAATCCTTCCACATTTGGGGCTCAGCCTAGAAACCCTAAACCATGGGTTTGTAATATTTTTCATATCCTTATCCTTTCTTGCAAGTATTTTACATTCTCATTTTTTAGAACCCGCTTCACAAGACAATTGCATTGTTTTTTTGTATGTTCATTTTTCTCTAAACAAGAGAAAAATGGAGATGATTGATGCAGAGCATGGTGGGATTCAATGGTCATCAAAGACACAAATATAATTTATTTCAAGATCACTTGTGTAAGCCTCTAAGAACTTCTCAGGATACTAATTTGTAATTAATTTGCAAGGGATTGTTTTCTCTTTCTTTGCCAATTTCCTATTTTATAGAGAGTTATGGTTTGTTTCTTTCCAATCACAAGGTGCATTTCAGTGAACTTGACCATTCTGAATTATTTAAATGTAGACACCATATGGTCGATGTTGGATGCTATTGCTTCTCTAAGGCACTTTGACTTCTTCCTTAGACAGTGAGATTCCCTCAAGACATGAGTGTGGCTATCATAGCTCTAAACACTCATTTTAGCATGAAGAATGCATCAATGTGTAGTAGAATTTGTAAAGCACTTGTCTCTGATTATGATTTTTTTAGATTGTTACATATACTCATGGTCAGATTCTCATGATAGATTCCTTTGAAACTTGTGACGGGTAGGTATTTGAGGACCAAATTGAGTTTATCAAGGAATCGGTACTTGAAGGAGAACATGTACTTTAACAAATTAGCTCATATGTTGATGTTTTGAGTTGTATATCATATATCTTCTTTTGATTTAAATAGTAATAAGATATATGTTTCTTGCTTTGGTTGATTTGACTAAAATTTATAGAACAAATGGAAAATGTTTTAGAGTTTTATATGTATTTTTATAAGACTTTTTAACTTTACAACATAGATTATGTATTATTCACTTTCGATTTTTTGTTAATTTTATCATTATTGATGTTTTATCCTAAATCAGGTTGAGGGTGATGATTTTGAAAAGGATTCTAGGGAAAAAAAATGTCACACAAACTCTAGGTGGGATGCATTTTCTTAATGCCTGAAATGAGTGCAACATTTAGCTATAAAAGGCATCAAAAATAATTTTGCACCATAAACTGTTTAATGTACATATATTATATGAATCAACTACTTTAAATTTTTATTTTACTCCACTGAAATTCAATAAATCCTCATTTTAAATCATTCAGCCACTTGAAGGAACATTATTTCCTTTTATTTTATTCCTGACATATCAACAACTAAAAAATTTCATGTTATTTTTAAAATTGTTGGTTATTTGATGCTAGCTTAACTTTTCTTGCAATGGTTGTATAGGATGAAAACAATAGCCATATCAAATTCCTTTTTCCCAAGTCCTACTCTCTCAAGGTTAACAATCTCAATCTCACTAATAGTGATTACCAAGAAAGGTAATTCCACCAACTCTACCAAATAGTTTATCATAAGAACAATAAAAGCAAACGCTTTGAAAGGAACTCCATGAAAACCAATCTCTCTAAATGGTAGATCAAAATCTAGTTCAAAATATTTTAGATGAGGCTTCTCCCATAGCTCTATTTCTCACTTGACAAATCCTTCAAAATTTGCATTGATTTTATTTTTCTTGCCCCTCTCTTGTTGTTCTTCCTCAATTTCATTAGGATCATACATTGACCTTCTTGCCCCTCCTAAAGTTTGGACCACATCCATTACCTCCACATAAAACTGGACATCCTTGGTCTTCTTGGTTCACACCATGATATGGTTATGCAAATGAAAATGAAGCAAAGTAATCATCTCCTTCTCCACTGGCTGGAAGAATGCATGCTAAATGTTTTGATACATGATATCAACTCTCTTCTGCTCTCATGGTTGAATATCAAAATCCATTATGGTGGGCCTCCAAAGTTCCAATCATCTTTCTTCCTCTTCCACCAAATGCTGGAATATTTGACTAATGTTTATTAGAATTGTTGCATGTTTTACATCATTGGAATGACATATTAGCTGTAACGTTTTTGAAATTTTATTATGGTATGTGCACTTTAATATGATGTAATATGATTATGGTTTTGTTTCACATGTTGTAATATTAGATATATAACAAAAAATAAATTATTGCGTGAAATAAATAATAAATTTTCATTTTAAATGATGTTTTTTATAGAAAATGGGTCTTCCAAAAGATCAAGATGATCCTCATGATATAAATCCATGTATGTTGGTTTTGGTTAATATCACATGGAAGAGGATGATGATGACGTAGATACAAAAGACACCGAGGCCAATGATGATGATGATGACAATGACGATGATGATGATGGGGAAGTTGCTAGTAGTAGCCAGTGAAATTCATGATCATATAGACTACATCATGGATCATTGCTGATATATCGTTATGATTCCTCTTTTCATGGTTACTATAATATGTATCATTTTCATGGCTTGCAGTACCATATTATTGAGTTGTATCATTTTGACATGTATCATTTTGACTTATATCATTTGGACATGTATCATTTTGAGCTATATAATTTATCATTTTTACTTATATCATTTGTACATGTATCATTTTGACTTATGTCGACTATTGGACATGTATCATTTTGACATGTTATTAATCTAGTGGCATATTGATCTCACTTGTTTTAATCACTTATATAGATATTTGACTCACTAGTTTTAATCACTTGTTTTGATCTACTTATATATATTTGAATCATTTTTTTTTATTATAAATGATGATCATGTTATAATAATTATCTTTTTATTTAATCATATGAGTTATTTAAGAGGCATGATATATTTAACTAATTAAACTAAAATAAAAAATATTAAATTAATAAATGGAAGGAAAACAAGAAGCATTTTTAGAAGAAGCAAAAAAGGAAGCAACAATGGAAGCCAAACTAGAAGCAATCTTGGAAGAAAAACTTGACATTATCTAGGAAGCAAAAAAAGAATCAATTCAAGTAGCAAACAAAGAAGTAATAATGGAAGAAATTTTAGAAGAAATAAAAGATGCAATAATAGAAGCCATATTAGAAGCAACAAAAGACACAAAAATGGAAGCAAAGCTAGATGCAAGAAGCAACGTAATATCAAAAGAAAAATTGGAAGCAAAATTGGAAGTAAAATTGGAAGTAAAATTGCAAGAAAAACTGGAAGAAAAATTGGAAGCAAACCTGGAAGCAAAATTAGAAGCAAAACCGAAAAAAACCTGGAAGAAAAATCGAAAGAAAAATTGGAAGCAAACGTGGAATCAACATAAGAAGCAAAACTTGAAGCAAAATTGGAAGCCAAATTGGAAGCAACAAAATTCAACGCTAAACCTGGTGCTAAATCTGAGGCTAAATCTAACGCTAAATCTAGCGTCGAAGTGAGCATACCAGTTTGAGCCAAGTTTTGCACCAGTAGAAGTGCTCAATTCTTGAAATAAAACACACTAAAATCTGGTGCTATTTTAGGCACTAATTGACTATTTTGTTGTAGTGAAAGGTCAGATATGTGAAAATATTGATTTTTATTGAAAATGCAAGAAACCCTAGGTGTGGAAGCTAAAGAAGCTGAGGAAAAAATTTCAATCTTGGAAAAGATTGAAAAAGAAGAGAACCTAGATCGAAAGAATTTTAAAATGATAAACTTATATCTCTAAAAGTTGATGCTTTGGAAAAATAGATTCTAGAAAGACGTCCTCCAGTGCAACCTGAATTCAAAACTACGAAGAAATCTGGAAACGACATTTGTTTTATCCCTCAAATTTTGTTGAGAAGATTTTTTTAGTTTTCTCTCAAAGTCGCCTACAAAACAATAAATAATGGATACCTAGATGGTTGTTAGATAAAGTTTGGAGGTGGAAGCATCAGTTAACTCGTGAAAATCCTGATTCAGGAGTTATTTGGTGTGATTAGTTGTTAATTGGAAGAATCCCCCAAAATTTGGGATGTCCTAAGGAAGAGAAAGCCTTCAAAAATTGTAACTAGAGTTGACTTTGGATGCCACCTTGAGATAAGGTGTCCAAGTTTTCCAGTGTTAGAATATTTTTGAAGCTTTCCAAAAAATTCTTGATAAAATGCCTTCATTTTATCCTCGATTTCGAACGTCTGATTGATGCTAAGGTTTGGATGATGGATGCACTATGGAGTTGGATCAACTCTAATAAGATCTTCTTAGAGGTTGCAAACCCTAAAAAGTGATTATGATGGCTTGAATTTATGGGTGCCCCTGGCTAGCAGGGGCGCTTCTATGCTTTATACTTAGCCATTTTAAAAATAATTTTCAATTTCTCCAATTTGCCTCTCATGCTTTGATCTGCAATTGTTAGCAATTGATGATTCTCATGGATTGGATGTTCAATCCATTGTAAAGATGGAAGAATTTTGAAAAGGATGAATGGTTTTGCAAGCTTTGAAAACTATTTTATAAGGCTCAAATTCCTAGGCACCTCTTGCTTGCAGGGGCACTTTTGTGCTTCTGAGATACATTTTTTCACTTTGCAGCTCTTGACAAAATGCTTCTAGTTTGGTCTTCATTGTTGGATGTTTGACTACTTCGATGAACCTGTTGATAGTATCATTACAAAGCCTGATCAAATCTAAGGAGGTCTCCTTGGAAGAAATGAAGCCTGAAAGCAACATCTAATGCTTCAAAAATCTAGGTGCCTTTTTCTAGTAGGGTGTTTTTTTTTCTTGAGTTAGCTATTTTTTTATTTTTCCAACTTTTCCTTCGTTTTTGGTGTCTATCCAATCTTCACTTACCAATGTTCAACTTTTGAGCTGGCAGATGGATTCACTATGGAGCTAGACAAGATCCGAGGAGGACTTGTTGGAGGTCATGAAACCTAAAAGTTGAATCTGAGGCCTCAAAATTTTGGGCGCCCCTAGCTTGTAGAGGTGCTTTTCTCATTATTTGAAATTTTCTCCTTTGATGAGACATTTCTACTTGATCTAAAATTGCGGGCATTTGATGGATCCATTGAACTAGCTGATAGATTGTTGGAAGGCCTACTCAAATTTGGAAAGAAAGTATTTGTAGCTGAAAACCTTTAAAGAACTTCAGATTGCCTAAAACCATGGGCTCCCCTAGCCAATAGGGGAAATTTTGTGCTCCAGACTTATATCTATTTTTTGATGATTTTCATCCTTCTCGAGCTTCACGTTCACCCTGTCATTGACTATGTTGACCACAATCACCATCCGTCGACCATGTTTTTCATCCACTTGCAACATCAACACCAGCCTTTCACGTGTTTTTTGATTGCATCTTTCACCATTGTTGATGTGTTGACTATGTTCACCGTTGTGTGTGCATGATTTGTGAAGCCTCCATCCCCTCCGTTGTTCACCATTTTTTGAGCATCTTTCGCCATAGATTCTTTTGTGCAATGTTGAAAGCTTAGATTCTGACACCTAGTATTGGCCATCCTCCATTGATGACCTTGAAGGTCCTAACTTTTCTCCTAAAAAAGTGAAATAGATCCACCAGAGAAAAACTAAATTTTTCATTATTTTGACTAGACTAGTGTGATTGTGACAAAGAATAAGCCAATCAAAATGATTTTGAGTCATTTATGGAAAAATCCTATTTTTTAGGGTTTTTTCTAAAAATAGGGGTTTGAAACCCTAATTTCATTTATTTTTAATTTTTTTGGAGTATCCTCTTGACAATAATCCCAAAAAAACCCCATGCTTCATTTTTCATTCAGAAATTTCTAAAAATAGACAACTGCTATTTTTAGACATTTTGAGCTTTTTTTACTTTTGACAACAATTTTACAAGATTTTGACCATTTTAACCAAAATTCCTTAATGAAGCAATTTTTTTAATTTTGGATACAACACCAATCAAACCTACAAGTTGAAAAAAACCCTCAAGATAATCAAGTTCACAAAATTAAGAAAGGTTAGCTAAAATAATTAATATTAATCTTAAAAAATATTTGTGACACTGCAAAGATGCTAACATAGGGCATAAACACTACTATGAAAGAATAGACATAAAAACCAAAAGAGAAACATGAAAACTTTTCAAAAAGTGATTAGATGTCATGATAGAGGCACATACACCATAAAAAAGGTGCATATGCTAAGAGAATGGCACAAACACCACTAGAATGGCACAAATGCCACATAAAGGCACAAACACCATGAGAATATGTTGTTTGTGCCTAAAAGGCCTATGAACCTAAAAATGTGAAGGTTAGTTACTAAAATCACTCAAAACCCTGTAAAATAGAGGTTAGCAAGGATCTCAAGGAAAATACATAGGAAGAAAATGAGCAATATAAAACCAAGTTATACAAAATGCATAAAAAAGGTACAAATACTATGGGAAGGCAAAAACACCAAAAAAGTGTGTTGTTTATGTTGAAAAGTTCTATGAACTTAGAAACGTGAAGATTAGTCCTTAAACTCAATCAAACTCTTGTAAAGAAAAGGTTAGCAAGGATCTTGAGGATAACATACAAGAAAATAATGTTCCATACAAACCAAAATGGAGCCAAATGGGAAAAAAAATAGTTGTAAAAATGCCCACAATACCCTAACAAAAGAGTGATAAAATGACTAAAAAGAGAAATACACTCTAAGAAAATCCTAAATAACCAAAAGAATGATGTTATAAAATCCTAGGAACCTGAAAACCTACAAAGAAACAAAATTAGTGTTGTGCGAGAAATAAAAATATGGAGTTTCCATGGGCCAAGTTATAGATGCCACGAGAGTATGTTGTTTATGTAGATGTCATAATATAGGTGTAAACACCATGGAAATATGGTGACTACACAAAAAATGTCTAATAATGCACTAGGGAAGTAAAAAATGTCACAAGGACTTACATAAATTCTACAACATAGGGAAAAACACCACATACCTAGGAATATATCTAAGAATGTTAAAAACCTAAAAAATCACAAAAAAAACTCCAAGAACATGGATTATGCTGGGACAAGAGTCTTGTCAGGCTTGCCAAAATGTGAACATCAAATTTATGAGAGGATTTAGATGCACAAACTAGCAATGAAACTCAAAATCAAATGAAACATACACCTTTAGTTAGAGAAAAAATTGAAGTTAAACAATTTAATATAAATATAATAAGACAAGAATATTATACCCCCATTTGATCTTGTTGATGTGCTTCAATGCTAAATACATGTGTAGTGATGTAATATGGATGATCCTTACTTGAGGATTCCCAATTTGATAGCATGTAAGTACTATGAATGATGGATGATGACTTCCTTTGGGTAAGCCTCCTTAATAGGCTTTCCAAGTTGGATATGGAGGATGGATATTGAAGGATGAAATCAAGGGATAGGATCGGCTTATATGGATGTGAATTCTAGCCTCTTTAAAAGTGAAATCAGAGATGATATATGCTTAATAAAGGGATGATATTTCCTTAAAGTGTAGGATGAAAGGAGATGCAATAAAGTTGGGAGAGATGGAGTAGGTAAGTGAAGGGTAAAAATTGAGAGATGAAAAATAGTGTCAAGATTTCTCCATGTTGCATGCTCACACATGTGTGAGAAAGGAGTGGGGAAAATTTTCTTGAGAAGGAATGTGTGAAGATGGAGTGCCCATATTACTCCTTGAATTTGTTATGAATGGTGGAAATGGGAGAACAATTTTTTTGGATTTTAGTGGTATGAGTTGGAATTTTAAATTAGAAGAAAATTGGAGAGGTTGATTAGTTAGTCTAATCAATTGGATAAGTGTGTATTATTTTATTAATTACTTAGAGAAATTTGGACTTAGGTTAATTAACTAAGTGGATTTAATCAATTAACACTAATGATGTGAAGGAGGGTTAATTGTGATAATTGTCAAATTATTAATTAATTGTGACATCAAGCTGATTGGTTAGGTTAGTCAAATGAATTACTATGTGACAAATATTTTTTAAGAGTAATTAATTAAATTAATTCAATAATTATTTTTTATTAATTTATAGGAAATTTTGTTGGAAAATGTGCCTCAACTTGTTGGCTTGAACCTTTGTTAAGGACAGGGATGAGTGCTTAGTGCTGGTGGTTCGTTTCTATCGATGGAACTTGATCGGTTGTCTCAACGATAGAATGATAAACACTGTATCAATGTGACTTGGGGTCATCGGTGGAACTCTTCACCGGGCTACATCGATGGAATGATGGAAGACGAAAGTGACTTGGATTTCGATGGCAGTGGGGACCACAACAAAAGGTGATCCTGATCTACGGTTGTGATATGATTTATCCAACGGTGCTCATTTATTTTGTGCTCCTTTGTGGTGAGGACAGAAAAACTCTTGTGAAGCAAGCGGAATTGACTGAGCATTTGACACTTGTCGACTTAATTAATGGTGCTTGCTAGTCACATGCCTCTTGTGGTGGGTCTTGAGTGAATCATGAGGGGTGTGCTAGCTTCAAACATGTGTCATTGTGTTCAGCCTTTTTTAGGAGACTTATTGGGAATATTGTAGATTCCCTTTTGATTCTCCAAAATTACACAAGCAGTGTACGCATGTCTTGGTGAGCTATGGTGATCTAGTGATCGGATGGTTACCACCATACCATCATGGCCATTAGGCCATGCTGTAGTAGTGTAGTATGTGGATTGCCATACTGTGGAGGCTTTGTCTACGACAAGTGGTAGCATAGTAGGTGGAGCTCAGGGCACAACTGGTTGGCCTGACTCAACAGTCAAGGCAATGGATGAATAGAATTATGACATGTGGCATGATATCACTCATTGATTTTACATCATTGTTGTAAATCAATGATTAATTGGCCGAAATCTTTATTCTTTGAAAGCGATATATGTGCATTAAATGTATATTTTGACTTGGTGCAAATATGATATATTCTTGGTAGTCGTTTAATGTTGGGTGGCCTGATGTGTGTTGCAGGTTAGTGCAATCAGATATGAGGGAAGCTTGTCGGTGGGGTAATTAAATACCCTAATGGTTGTTGGTTGGATATAGGGGAGTTGAGCAGTTACAAAGTGTGTGTGTTCGAACGGTATGTATAGAGCATTGTAACCATGAACATGTAGACACACAAAATATAAAAAGATGTGAACCTGTGGTGGCCGTTAGGCTGGGCTGGCAGAGAGATTCGACTAGTGAGATGAAATGAATCTGCACTATATGTGAGAACATTGTAACAGTGTGATGATTCTTTTTTGTTTTGTTGCCTATATTCTCCAGATGGAACAAGATGTAACTCCTATAAAGGCTATGAGCTTGAGATTGTATTGTAACTCTATCTATTGCTAAATAATACAATGGCTTGATATTTTGGAGGGTGAGGTTTTTCACCCAAAAGGGTTTTCCCCACATATATCTATGTGTTCATTAGTTTGTCTTGCATGTTGTTAGATTCTGTGTTTTGAATTTGTGCATATGTGTTGAATCTAGTTTTGTCTGCATGTACTTTTCTCAAAAGGATCAATGGGGGAAATCAATTGTGCCAATTTCCTCTTTATGGAATAGTAGTACATGTCTTTGAGGCAATTTGAAGGAATTAAAATCGCTGAAGGCACTGTTGCTCTTAGATGTCTCATTCAAAGTTGACTTGTTCTTTCCCAACAAATTTATGTAGAAAAGGACCAAGTTTGGGGTGTCTATATAGGGAATTGATTATTGTGATTTTTTTCAATGGCGAAGTTGACATCCATTCAATTATTATTTTGTATGAAAATAACCTTTGATCTTGAGATTTATTAAATGGGTGTGAAACAAACTTTCTTTATGGTGATTTAGAGGAAGAGATCTACATGACACATTCAAAGAACTAAGTGGAAGAAGATAAGGAATCTTTAATATGTAAGCTGAATTTTTTTGTATGGTCTCAAACAATATTATAGGATGTGGTACCAAATATTTGATTCATTTGTGTTGATTTTGGGGTTTTTGAGATCCAAATTAGATCATTGCATATAGTATAAGATGGATAATGATCAATTTTTTTTTATTGCATTGTACATGATGATATGTTATATTTGGTAATAATAAATATGTGATTTGTGATTTGAAGTCTCAAATTTTAGTATAATTAATGATGAAGGAGTTAGGGGCTACCGGATATAACTTGGGTATGGAAATTAGAGGAGATAGAGTGAATAGAAACCTTTGGTTGGGCTAGAGAAAGCATGTGAACTTAAGTTGGAGAGATTTAACATGATAACCTAAACACCATTGTCTGCTCCTATTTTGATGGGGATTAAGTTATATATAGAGAAAATTATATCTTTACCTATTGGAATGGAGGACATGTCTTCTGCACCTTATGTAAATAAAAATTGAAAGTTTAATGTATATAATGGTTTGTATTAGACCATACATTGCCCAAGTAGTTGGAGTCTTTATTTATTTCATGGCTAATATTGAATGAGTTCATTGGGATGCAATTTAGAATGTGCCTTCAAATTTTTGTGGGGTACCTTCAGCACTCTAATAGTTATCATGGTGACTATATAAGGGACTAACAATGAATAATTATGGATTTGTTTATTTAGATTGGGCAAGTGATATCAATAGTAAGAGATCCACCAATGGTTATATTTTTACTTTATTCAATGGTGATGTTAGTTGAATGAGATAGTGATGGAATGTGGTTGATTTATCCACTATAGAAGCGAAGCACATGGTATTTAATCATTCTTTTAAATAATCCATGTATTTTAATAGGTGTTCAAATATGCTTCTAAGTTAGGTTGCTACTATAGTTTTATGTTCCAAGAAGAGTGTAATATCTCTGGGAAAGAAATTGATCTTTTATGCAAAGGAATAAGAACATTTATGTCTAGTTAGTGTCTATAAAAGGATGTTCAAGTAAATATTTTTGACTATAACTTCTAGAAGAAAATATAAGTAATTAAAGACTACAATACAACATTATTTCTAAACATGGCTGATTATAACTTTCCCAATTGATGTATAAATAAAATTCACCAAATATCAATAGATTAAATTTCCAAACTAGGGGTTGGCCATAAATGGTTAGGAGATCCTTGAAGATAGCATGCCAATGGAGAGATAAATTTACAATTCTAGAAGAGATATTTAACATGTGTCTGGGGAAAGAGTAGAACACATGTAATATATGTTGTAGTTGAAGAAAGTTAAGTTTTTCCATGAAGCCTTTAAAATGTAAAATATTCTAGAAAAGGAATTGAGACTTGGCAATATCTTCATAATGACAAATGCTAGAATTTATCCTAAATGGAATTACTCAAGCAGTAACTTTACTTGACATTAGGATAGGGAACAAGGAGAATCTTAGGAATAAGTTGCAAGTAGATTTTATTGGGAGGAATGAAGGAGAAATTATCAGAGGAAATTTGATGCTAATCTTTGAGGAATTAGCAAGGGATTGGGTAGAAATATTGATAGTCATATTGGAAAGAATAAGGGACATAATGGGATTTATCATCTCTATATCAAAAAAGGAAAGATTAAATGAATCAAAGGTGATTTTAGGAGTTTCATCTAAGGATTGTATAATTATATGAATCACTATATATGTAAATATCTCTATGAAATATGTAGTGGGTGTGTAGGTGGAGAGAGAGTCAAGGGTTGATTTTCCTTCAAAATCATTTTTTTACACCAAATAGAGGAAGTAGATAATTTCAGCCAATTCTTGAGAGAGGAATCTTTTTAGTTTTAAAATTTGGAGAATAGTTGCTAGACCTTCCACATGCCAACAAGTGGTCCTAGAATAAGCTTATCTTGACAATGAATTATTTTTCGTTCCACTTGGAAATAATTGAATCCAATTTTTTTTAACAATATTAACTAAGGATGAGTACAATGAAGTCATAAAGTGGATTTGTAACTTGAACTATCATCCCATTTAGAGAAAGGAAACTTGTAATTATTTTAGTGAGTTCCTTGTATTATCTATTGGACAACATCTAATAAGAGGATAAATAAACATGAGCGACAAAAATATTATGGTGGCTACTTGGAATCCTCTAGTAAATGATAGAAAATTATTAATCTAGTGCATGAGTTTGTATTTGAATTTATTGATAAATATTTTCCATGTAGATTAGTTAAAGATTCCCCCAATCTTACGATAATCCCTAAAAATTGATTGATCACATCATGCTTATTGTGCATCGATTAAATAGTGATCCATGTAGGGATAAAATTATATAGTCATAAATTTTAGATTTTGATGTAGTATAATAGAGCTCTAACAATTTAATATCACTAGGCACTTTTCTTACATAATTATGAAGGAATAAGAGGTTTTCATCAGCAAAATAAGAATTGAGAACAAAGGAGTTATTTGGTAGTGAAATTCTTGAGACAAATTCTACATGCTTGAATTAGAGGGGAAGGTAGCCTAGGGCACTAATAGTAAGAACATGGAGGAATCGAGTAAAGAGGAAACCTTGGTGGATGGAACATTGAAGAGGGAATGAGGTTGTGAAATATCCATTAATAGCAATATCAGTGTTGGTATCTATAAACAAAATTTGGATAGGGAGACAAATTTTGCTGAATAAATACAAATTTACCACATAACCTTTATGCAAAAAACTATGCTAAATAGGTTACTAAATCCACATTACAATAAAATAACATAGAAATCAAACAAGAAAACCCCAAATTGCCATAGGAAAACCCTTCCAAAATAAAACTCATTAAAAAATATAAGACCACTCACTATATTATCGATAACACATGGTTACAATATAATGAGAATTTAACCATTCAAGTATTATTCACCACTAATCTATTCATTATACTCCTCTATATGATCAATCAAACATATAATAACAACCCTTAGTCACTACCATTTTTTTGAATTTCATTATACACTATCAACATCAAAGAAGTTGCTTGTTTTATAGCCATAATCAACCATATAAATGGTAGTAGTTCTATCATACAACTATGTAATATTGCATTGAGTAAGATAAGCTCCCACAACAAGAAAAATCCCTAGAATGAAACTTAATCCTTGAGGGTTCATTCAAGATAGCCCTACCTATGTATCCCTTTTTTGGAATTAGAGATGTCATAATTCACATACCAAAATAACAATACTTCATCCACACAATTCACATAAGGATCAGCTTATATGTACTCAACATACATAAATTATGCATACATCAACTAAAAAAATGGCGACTACTTCATGCAATCATCACATATACACAATATGATTAGCTCATTTATAGAATACACATGCATAATGCCACTAACTTATGCATACATCACCTAAATATAATGTGATTACTTCAGGAAAACATCACATATACACAAGATTATTAATTCATTCATACACCATATATACACAATATCATTAATTCATGCATACATCACACCTTGCTTCAAGGATCTTCCCCTTTACTCGATTCAATAATACAAAATATTTAAGTACATATAAGCCAAAGAGAGGAATGTTGGTGCCTCTCATACTACACCATGGGTCCTACCTTTTCTCCCATATCATTACTAGTTGAGATGATGAGAAAGTATCCTAAACTATTTGTTGTCATCACTAGCAAGGTCAAAATTTTGACAACATACATCATATAATACTATTAATAATATTTCCATGGCCTGTTAATCATATACCATAAAACAACTATATAAGTTACACTGCTACATAATCAATATGTCTCATGGTCCTACCCTAGACCCAAGACTAATGTCTATACTATTAATCACTTGGATTGAGTTAACCATAAAAACCATGAAAATAATACCTCAAGTAGATGCAACATAGCAAGAACACACATTTATTTTGATACACCACTACTAATATTGAAATCCTAAGATGGGTAGATATTAACATCCATTTTCTACATGCTACTAGTAAAATATTGTTTAAACCATATAAATTTGGGTAGCTCTTGGCATACATTACCTACATGCTAGTAGTAAAATTTGGCTAGCCTTATGATACATATGAATAATTATTTTTGCAAAGAACAATCCATGCCTCCTACTAGAGAAATGGTAAGCTTACCTATATGTAAGTCGTAGATATTAGAATTTCAGTGATCACCTTAGGATGAGGGGGACAAGCTATGTTAAGAGAACACTTATCATCTATACATGTACTTGTAGAGTCCATTTCTCACACTTGGTTGTGATGCCTAGAATTCAACTCCTATATCAACCATATCTCAACATTGTGACATCAAAGTGTAAAAGAACATTGATCTAAAATATACTATATGAAGGGTTTATAACCTAGTCTATTTTATCTAGTTAGATTACCCCAAATGGATTCATTACACTATGCAATTGTCTTATAGGTCTTAGGATTAATTGACCACCATAAAATTAGCATATTGAACCCATATGAGTTGACTTATATCCAAACACATCTACATAAACCAATATAAACTCATAAAGAATCAAATTCCATTCATTTCATTCAATTGTTATTAAAAAAATATGTTATTTACTAGAAAGAAATTAAACTCATAGTAGTAGCAATATCCTAGTTATGATTACATAACATTTTTCATATAGTACTAATCATAAAGCTTATGGCACCATTTTCCACCTAATAGATATAAAGGTAAAACACCATACCATATTTGATAATAATTGTCATTAATTTCCCATAGTTAGCAAATGTTACCATGAGCAGCTTAGTCCTAAACTCAACACAAATATAGGTGCATATTAAGAGTAGGAAAACCATCCATACCTAACAAGATTCATTCACACCCTCATATCATAATGCCTTAATTCAACATCATCATTAAATAAAAGGTTAGTAGGTTTCTTTAATTCAGGCATAGCTATTCCATGGACAAGATTATCATGATCTTATTTCTTGGAATAATAGACCTCATTAGGGACTTTAGGATAACTTTTGCCTACCTGTACTCCTCACTAATCTAATACACAAGGTCATAGGGCTCAACACACAAGCATTAATTATTTTAGTTCAAATAAGTTTATGGTGTTCACCCATATTCAACTCAAGGAAAATTTCATCCAAGTTATATTTTGGGAAAACCAAAAATTACAAGCCTCAAATAAGTTAAGATTCACAATGATGAGTTTCCTTTTATTGGCTTAAACTTGTTGAATAGGGACATATGAAACTAAAGGTGATCTCACAATCATATAATGCCAATTTAATCTCAATTTGAAGCACACTAAAGAGGGATAGATAAAGTTTAAGAACAAACTCAAATCTTGTAGATATTCCCTAAACCCTCCCTTATAAACTTGGTTCATAAGGGCATTCTTCATCTAAGGATTTCCTACATACCTGTAATTTCCCATTTTCAATTAATTTGTGTATGTCTAGACCAAAGGACTATTTCCTATTTCTAATTTCTCCCTTGGTCAAATTTTTCATATTTATTTCACCCTCTTCATCCTCCATGTTATTTTCAATGTGTTGGAAGTTGAAAAACTCAATAAAATCCTAAGTGTGGGATGTTTTCAGGCCATTTCCAAAAATAGGGGTAGATTATCAAAGTTTTGGAATTTCAAAGTTTTTTGTCCTAGTATGCATTTCCTCCCAGCTCCACCATTCCCTTCATACCTATTGGGATATTATATTTTCTCATATGGGAATGATTTTTCCTCTAAGTTTACCTTTTCCCTTTGTCCCTATCAAGATTTTTAGAGTTCTCCATCCTATCATCCCTTTTCACCAAACCCCACTCTTTCCCTTACCTTTGTTGGAGTTTTGTACCATTCCTTACTAAAATTCCTTTAGCCCAGACCTTGACTCTCTGATACTTACAATGAGTCACCTTTCTAGACTTGATCTTTGAATTTTCCCTTACTTGAGTACCTTTTCTATGGCACCCCTAAAATATAATACTTGATATTTTACACTATGCCACCTCATTAGGATCACATGTTCAAATATCTTCTTAATTGAGTACCTAGTATTATATACTCCTAAACTTTGACCTTTGACATGTGGCATGAGGCTTGAGGTATCCCCAACCTAAAACTATGATATTACTACCTTTATTAATTCTCTCTCTTAGCTACCCCCTATACGACCCAATATGCCATTAATGTCCAAATTAGACGCTACAAATATGCTAGAAGAATCCCTCTCACCCTTTTAAAAAAAATAATAACAGTTTGATTTCACATGTACTCATAGTGCTAGAGGTGGAAGACAACCATAATTTCATTAATATGATGGTTGCATCCTCCACTAACCTTGGTCCTTGTATAATATTAGCCATTATTTTGGTGGGGTCTCATACCAACTATTTATTTTAAAGATATGAAGAGTGAATGCATTCATTAGGGAGGATTATTTATTTTACATTGAAACTCTTACAAAACCTATTCTAATCACTTGTGTTCAAGAATTTAGATTTGAGGATAAAAATACTCAAGTTTGTTGGAGGTAAGAGGATAAAATCTATTTTATTTTGAGGATCAAAGGAATAAACCCATTTGGACCTATGGGATTATCTCATTAAGAGGTCATGAATGAGATTTCATGATGGTGAATCTTGACTTCAATGAGTTTATATGAATTGTGTATTATATTTTTTAGTTATTTTTACTACTATTGTTATAACCTAATATGATGTATTTTAGACCCCATTATAAATCAAAATAAGATATAAAATCACTTTTATTTGTTAACTCATTCATAAATCTAGTTTATCATTATTAGGTTTATTACAATTGTATTAGAGATATTTTATTCAAATACCCTATGAATCATGGGAGGATTCATTAAATCTAATGTAAAATGGAATGAGCTCTTCATGAGACAATTGTGATGATAACAAAGGATCAGTCAAATAAATTATGAAAGAAAGGAAGTTTGATGTGGTGCTTGCAATGATGGCACAAATGCTTCAAAAAATTAAAATAAATTTGAATGCCCCCAATAATCACAATGAGGATTAAAATTCTTCTAGATTTAATAACAAAAAAAAAACTTAGAGAATAGTTATTGGGTCTACTCATAGATCTCTCCAACCCAACTTCCTACAACTATAAGAATATGTTCCTAAGATAGAATCTCCAAGTTCATTGGGGGGAGATATCATTGCATGTTATGTTAAGTATAGGAAACTTCCAATAAAGATCCAAAAAGAAATGTCTTTATCAAATTTAATGAATATGAGGAGGACCAAAGGTACAACTAGATAGAGGAATTTAGAGAAAAATTCACAACTGTAGAGTAGTAAGAAAATTCTAATTCTAGCTAAAGAACTGCAAGAAGGGGAAAGTAAAAATTTGCTAAGGAGGAGATTGTTGAGCAAGGGAAAGATAAAATGTTCACATAATGAAGAGAATTTAGAACCAGAGCCATAATGAACACCAGATTATAAATCATTTTCAAAGACAACTTATTGGAGTGAATCTAAGGGAGTCTGACATAAGAAGGAGTATCATACACCCCCTAAAAATACCACATCCCTAGTTATTAAAAAGGTATATTAATACACTAGAAATGGGATTAGAAGAAAGAAGAATTAATTTTATTTCTGAGATTCATAGACTCTAGGTCATGGGTGCCTCAAAAATGAACATGTGTACTACATTGAGGTAGTGTTAGATAGGGACTCATACTTAGATGAGCTAGAAGTAATTGTGGATCCAAAATAACATGTACCCAATGAGGAATGAAATGATGAAATAGTGAAGAAAGTACACGGGAGAAGAAAATTTAGAAAATATTGCAAGAATTTTATCCTCATGGAAAGTGTGGAGAAATGATAAAAGTTACCACCTTCAACAAAGTGTGCATAAATCCATTAAATTAGATTACAACAACTCTTATCCAAAGAAGCAAGAATGGTAAAAGTCACCACTCTCGATAAATAATACATAAACCTCTTATATGAAGCAATTATGTATTGAACAAAGAAAGAATAAAAATCAAAGCTACAATAAAGTGAGAAGAAATATGATGGGTTCAGTTTATGGCTAGTTTTCTTTATTAATTTTATGTCTTTTATCATTTCAATTTGTCAAAATTCAAAAATAATCCTAAGACTTATACATCTTTTATATCTTGTATGCACTTTGAACTAGACTTTAATATGTGGTAATGCAAATATGATATGATGAAATTTTCATGAGTGATTGTATGAATTTTCATGATATTTAGTATGATTCTATGCTTAATTTATGATTATTAATGATGTGTGTGCTTTAGAATGAAACTAGCCTCTTTTAGCTAGAAGAATTGTAGCCTATAGCAACTAGGATTTCTAATTTTCAACATAAGGATCATAAGAAATTGTAGGGGAGTGGCTAGAATAATTAAAGTGTGACAACTCTAGAGAAGAATATAGGTGCCAAATAAGATGATTGAAAGGAGTCTTTTCTGAGTAGGAGTGAGTTGTTATGTGAGAATTCCTATGAAACACATCTGTGTCATTATGGTTAACTATTAGGGTAGAGTTCTAAGTTAGTTTGTCTTCTTTAATTTCAATTATGGTTTTATGTTACAAGACTAATTCCACTCCCTATTCTTAAGGGAGAGTGAACAAAAAAATTATGGTTCTATTTTTAGTCCTAGGATGAATATGAATCCTCACAGACCCTATATAGTGGAATTTGTTGTGAGGAGTGAATCTAGTTACTAGTTATCTAATTTGTATTTTTATCATTGTTAGTTTCATATTATCAGTTGAATAATGAATATATATTTTTGAATGATAAATCTTGATTAGATTCTTGTCAAAGTTCAAATTTATCATGCAATAAAGGAGTTAATTCAATATCATGATTTTTTGATCAAGTAGTAAGTGTTGATATCTTTTGTGGAAGAAACAACTCAAGAAAGGGCCACTTGAGGTACTACTATCCACTCTGCTTTTTTGTTATTAAATTCTTTCATGCATTATTAACTAAGATAGTTTATATTTACACACATGTGGAGTTCATGAGTATAATTTTGTAATTCAATTAGATTCTATTACTTTGTTTCATACTCCTAGAGTGATTAGATACAGTTCAATCTTAGAAATTGGTATTCATAGTCTTAAGTGATAATTACCCACAACACAAGTAATAGTTTATGTTATTTTTTATTTCCCTTATTTTGTTAGTTAACATTTTGATGTAGTATACTTATCAATAGAACCATCAACAACATACTTGGTGCGATACAACCATCTGCACCGAACCATCTTTCTGCCCTTAGGAAGAGGACATAGATCCCAAGTACTATTCCTCATCAAAGAAGAATACTCCTCCTCCATAGAACTATCCCACTCAGGGTGACCTGTCGCCTTTGAAAAATTATGAGGATCCTGTGAAAGAGCATGACTCAAAAGACTAGAACCCGTAGTATGAGAACGGGTGTGACGAGTGTCTGAAGGATCACCTGCCATAGATCCTGCTGCCTCAACAATAAAGCGAGCCCATTTGGGCATCTAAGGTGGAGAAAGTGGAGGTGGAGATGGGGGATCATCAACATAATCCTGAAGAGCTGCAGTGGGAGGAGTAGGTAGTGAAGTAGACACTGGAGACAGGGTATCAACTATGGGAAGGCGCTCATCAAACTGAACATCCCATCGAAATAAGACCTCTCTAGAATCAAGATCAAACAACTTGCATGCCTTAACATCCTCATATTAGCCGAAAAAAATGAGGGGTCAACTCTTCCACTCCATGGCTCTCCTCTCAGCATCAGGAATAAATGCCCATGCCTCACTACCAAATACTTGGAATGATGAAACATCGGGCTTCTCATGAGACCAAGCCTCCTCAGGAGTCATATGTCGAATCGCCTTGTGAGGCATTTGATTCTAAATATTGTTGGCACAATTAACTGCCTCAGCCCAAAAAGATGAATCCATGGACCTGGACTGAATCATACAATTCGCCATCTCCCGTAAATTTTTGTTCTTTCTCTTAGTGACACCATTTTGTTGAGGGGTGTAGGGAATAGTAAACTGATGCTGCGAACCATGCAAAGTGCAAAAATCTCTGAAATCCTTATTCACATACTCCCCCCCATTATCTGTACGTATTCGCCGAATAAAAATGCCATACTGCTTCTCTACAAATGTCTTGAAGATTCGAAAGGAATCAAAGACATCAGACTTGTACTTAAGAAAGTACACCCATGTGCGTCTCGAGAAGTCATCAATGAATGTGAGTACATACTTGGCCCCAAAAAAAGGAGTGGGAAATGACATGAGGTCACTATGAATCAACTCCAAGGGTGTCAAAGCACGAGTGGTGCTTCCCTTTGGAAAGGGATCCTTGTGATGCTTGCCAATCACACAACCATGACAAACACCATTTATGCAAGAAATCTATGGAAGACCAAGAACAAGTGCCTGTGTACTCATCTGCTAAAGATATTTGTAATTGACATGGCCCAAACGCTCATGCCAAAGCTTACTCACCGAATCTGCATGTTCTATAAGAGAGGAACCTGTACCCTTAAAAGGCTCAAACCCATCAAATCTATAAAGATGAGATGCAGTATCAACACTCCCAGTAGCCACAACCATATCAGAGTCATGGAGGTCTCGAATAACCACATCGTGTGGTGAGAACTCAACTGTCTTACTAGATAGAATGGAAAATTTGATAAATAGACAAGAGGTTCATCGAGATGTCAGGAACAACTAGAACATCTTGTAGAGTGCCCCCATCCAAAGAGACAAAACCTGAACCCAAGACTGAAAGTTGTGAAGAGTCACTCATTGCAATCTGTGAAGTACTAGAAGAGGCAAGAGAAGTGACCAACTGTTGAGTGTGATTCATATGGTGAGAAGTACCAGAATCTAAAATCCAAGTGGACCCATAGGTCGATGCTCGAGCAGTGAGAGCATGGCCTTTCCCTATGGAAGGAGAAGACGACTGAGGTGAGGAGATGTTATGTTGTTGCATGGCTTCCTCTAAAGATTCTAATCATTTCCAACACTTGGAAACTATATGTCCTTCCTTGCCATAGAAGCTGCAAGTGTCTCCTGATTTCTACTTAGTCTTGGAGGAAGACTCACCAGACTTCGAAGATTTCCCATGTTTTGGATTAAGTGGTGGTTTAGAATCAGACTTAGGAGGAGGTTTGGAGGAATTCTCACTGCCTACAAAATATTTTTTGGGCTTTAGTTTTTGCTTCTGTTTCTCCTTAGATGATTGAGCAACCAATGCTTTGTTCTTTGATCCTGAGAGCATATCCATTTGAGAAAGGTGTGACTGCTCATGAGACAAATGCTCACAAAACACATCAAAGGTAGGCATGGTAAAAGTGGCACCCAGACCATCCATGGTGGAATAGAAGGAAGAAGAAAATATCTTAAATGGACCACGAAGCTTCGAAAGGATCAAGTAAATGCACTCTGTGTTTGACTTATTCTTGCCACAACCCTGTAAAATAGTGCAGATAGTTTTGAACTTGTTCAAAAAATCTTCAATAGTGGGAAATGATTCAGGTAATAGTGAATTCATCTCTGCCTCAATCTGTAATGCTCATAACTCATTAATGGCCCCAAAAAGTGTCTCAAACTTCAACCACATGGATTGAGGAGTGAGCAAAGAATCAAGGTGAAACAAAAGACTATCTGAAACGTGCATGGATAGCAAACCCATAGCTTCATCCATCTTGTTCCTATGTGGCATAATCTCAAAAGGATGCTACAACTGAGGTTGAACCTCATCTAAACAAGACCACAACCCTCGTGACCTTAGTATCCTCATCATGTGAGACTTCCAGGTGTGATAGTTGTGTGATGTGAGTAACTCTACTGAGGAGTCTGCCATGAAGCCCTGCACTTGTACCTACTTGTGTTTTTATTATTATGTGATCTTTCAGAATAGACAGAAGATGCAGAAGGGTTTGATTTTTTTGAGAGTTTTGGTGTTTTGGTTTTCTGATATAAATGACATAAATCAAGAAAAAAACACCGCCCCACAAGAGATAAACCCAAAACCTAGTACAAACTGAGAAAGAGGAAGCAATGCCTAAGAAAAAAATACTTCAAAACAAATTATCATGTACCTGGTGAAAATTCTAATTAAAAAAAAATCACATTTCTGAATAGAGCATGCCGAGAGCTTTCCAACACCTATTCATTTTTGAAAAACGGAGTCTGTTTGCACCTTCTATGGCCCCAAAAGTGCAGAAATAAGACCTCACTTTGACTGGAAAACTAATAACTAGACTAGTAAAATGTTGGAAAAAATCATGTACCATCAGATTGGTATTGGAATCAGCTTTCCAACGTCTATTTTCATTCGAAAATCTGAGCTAAAACGCCTGAGATATGCCCGTTTGAATGAGAGGTCCAAAAAAAAGGGTGTTTTGAAAAAAAATATAGCCCTCAAGCGCTTAAATTATGCGGCCCCTGATCACATTGACTGACCAGGGGGCTAGCGCACAGGTGGTGGTACGCAAGCGGTGCGTAGGCGGCATGTGGGTGGCGCACAGGTGGGGTGCAAGTGGCGCATGGGCGGCGTGCGGGCGGCGCATTGGTGGCGAGTGGGTGGCGCGTGGGCTGGCAGCGCGACAGTGGTAGGTTGGCCATGACCAGCTGTTGCCGCCGGTGGCGGTGGCTGGGCAGTGGCCACCGGGTGGCTCTCCAGTGGCATGAATATTTGCACGAGCCATGGGTTTAAAACCTGAAAATTGAATTTTTTTATTTTATTTTAATTTTTTTGCGATTTTTTAGCCTACGGAAGGTGTGCCTTGGGGCCATACAACCTGAAGGAAAAATGTTTTTGCCTCCTTGATCAATTGTAGCCAAAATTGATGAATGAACAATCGATTTAGGGGTTTTTGGACACTACAAATCGAACGGTGAGGTCTGTTTGGACTCAAAGTGAACCCAAAAAATGTAGTATGTCGGATCCACCAAAAAAAAACTGAAACCCCAGACCTACTTTCAATGCAAAAAATTCTCAAAAAAAAAACAAGTAGCTGCAAATCTGAAGCTCTGATACCATGTAGAAGTTGAGAAAATACAACTTCATAGGAGCCCAGTGACCTCTGCAAGCGAAGAATACCTGTTACAAGGAGAAGCAAAGAGAAGCATTAAAGAGAACAATAAAAAATGCTCAAAGATGTGGAGCTCTATATTCAAAAATGTGTGAAAAGAATAATTATACAAAAGAAAATATTTCAACCACATATAGGTCAAAAAACCCTAAAAAGGAAAACCGTAGGCTTGTAAATTAATAATAAATAAAATAATTAATTATTATGCACCTAATGTTAGCTTAAGCATAAAAGAGATAAAGGGAACTTTAATTAATTAAACAAATATTGTTTAATTAATCAAGTAAATAACCAATTACTCTAACAGTGATTAGATACAGTTCAATCTTAGAAATTGGTATTCATAGTCTTAAGTGATAATTACCCACAACACAAGTAATAGTTTATGTTATTTTTTATTTCCCTTATTTTGTTAGTTAACATTCTAATGCAGGAGTACCCAGGGCAAAGAGCAATCTTGCATCATCAAATTATGCGTTTGTTTGTTTAGAATAAGGGCCAAGGTTGTTAGGAGTCACAAAATTCTAAGTTATTCTAACTCATTTCATGGAGTTCTAAGTTTTCCTAACTCATTTTGCAGGGTTCACAAGATCCCTAGCTTCTCGACTTAGTGACTTGGTGGATGGAGTTCATTAGTGAATCATGGGCTTTCAAAAGTTCACAACCCCCAACTAGAGGTTCTTATATTCTGGCCTTTATCGACCTAGTGATGAAGTTACATCGGTAGAATACTTTCATATCGACAGGAGTCTAATGTGAGTCCCTCCAATAGCTTGATGTTCATAAGGAAGTTAACAAATGACATCAGGAGGACTTGGGTGTATTGGTAGGATGGGGGAGTGAGTTCCAATGATAGAACGATAATGCATGCATTGGAGTAACTATAGGCTATTGGTGGGAAATGATAATGAGTATCAATGATGGGGCGATGGAAGGTTGGATGACCTGTGGGACCCGACATGACAATGATGTGTACAAACCGATGGTGATTGACAAATGGTCATGTGATTCACTTCCTTGTTGTGAATTGTGTGGTGATAAGGTGGAATCATATCATGATAGTTGGTGATCAGTGTGGCATACCTTCATCAGTAGGACTCTTGAGATGGTCTCCTTGATACAACAATAAGGGGGAAATGATAAAGGATTGGTTGAACCGTGAGTTGGTGAGACAAACAAACCTAGTGGTGAGACATTGTATGGTAGTATTCTTTGATTCACATCATTTTTTCTAATTGACTAGGGTGAATCAATTTACGAGAATGCAACGAATGACTAGAAGATAACTTATTGGGAATGAATGAGAATGCAATCATGAAAGTCTATGTAACTACTTGGTGAATATGCATGGATACTATGAAAACATGAGAGAAGAACGTCAAGGTTGACATGAAGGATAAATATAGTATATATAGATAGCAAGAGAGAGAGGGAGGGGCAGTAGAGGTATTAGGGAAGTAGCTCACATTTGGTAGTAAGGATTGAGGGGAGCTCAAATCTGTCCATCGATAGATGCATGTAATAAGCTACCCATGAGATTGCATGTAACTTTGTAATGTCATTTTAATAATATAATAATATTTGATGAGAAAATTTGGTTGTTGATTTCATGTTGTTCTAGCTTGCAAGGGGAGTCCCCTTCACCAAGTGGTATTAGAGTAGGATTTCTTGAGTCTGCAATGGAGCGTTGAACGTGAGGCAGTTGTAGCAGGACCTGTGAGTGTGGGTTGAGATCAAGATGCCTCCATGACCTACCCAACTTGGTAGAGGTAGATGTAGAGGGGGTGGAGGAAGAGATCCACCGAGAGATGAAATAAGAGCCCTCAGAAGGCATATGCAATCCTTGCAAGAAGAGGTCCGAAGAAGGAAAGAAATACATCAAGAAAGAGATGGAAGTGATGATGAAACATAAGAGGAAATAGAAGAGGGAGAACATGATTAGATGGATCCTAGGGAAGTGAGGTTGTTGAGAGTGATATCTAGCATTGGGAAGAGACCTAAGATGGAGATTTCAACTTTCAACAAAAACCTAAATCTTGAGGAATTGATCAATTGGATCAATGACATGGAGGAATTTTTTGAGCTTGAGGAGATTGAAGATCCTCACTGAGTGAAGTTTTCAAAGACCAAGTTAAAGGGTCATGGCAGTATTTGGTGGAAAGAGATCCAACTAGAGACAGGAAGAGAAGGAAATGATAGAATTTCCAGATGGGACATAATGGTGGAAAAATTGAAGAAGCAATTCATTCTAGTTGATTACGATTTGGAATTGCTCAAGAAGATGCAAAATTTGTGACAAGGAACAAGGACAGTGAAGGATTATACAAAAGAATTTCATAAGATCTTGATTATAGCGAGACATTTTGAAGCAAGCAAGGAGAAGGTATCCCACTACATTAATGGGTTGAAGCCAATCATATAGGATGAACTGGCATTAGTAAGAATATACACCATTGAGGATGTATATCAATTTGCATTAAAGGTGGAAGAAATATTGAATAGAAAAATTGAACATAAGCAGAAAGGGAAAAACAAAAGTTATGTGCAAAAAAAAGAGGACAAGAAGAAAATTAGAGACATCAAGGACAATGATGGTGAAAAATGTGAAAGCTCAAACAATTTTCGTGAGCCGAATGATAGAGGTTGAGGAATATTTGGACGAGAACTAGGAAGAGGTTTTTGAGGAACCTATTTTCAATGCGAGGAAGAAGGACATAGGGCCTTTGAGTGTCCTCAACACCAAGGGAGGACAAAAAAATACTTGAAGGTAATGCATAAGTTGCACATGTGGATGAATATGCCCATTCCTCATATTCTAAAGATGTTGAATGGGGTGAGACTCTTGTTGTCAGGAGAGCATTGTTGAATGAGGAGAAGGAACCGAATCAAAGGAAGAATCTATTCTACACTCGTTGCAAGTGAAAAGGTAAGGTTTGTGATGTTATCATTGATGGTGGTAGCACAAATAATTTAGTGTCAATGGAAATGGTTATTAAATTGTAGTTGGAAAGGAGAAGACACCCACAACCCTATAGGATTGCTTGGTTGCAAGATGACCGCAAGGTTTTGGTGCATGAAAAATGCCCGGTAAGCTTTAAGATTGGTAACTATCATGAAAATTTTTTGTGTGATGTTATTCATATGGGTGTTTGTCACATGTTGTTAGGAAGACCTTGGTAGTTTGACAAGAAGGTAGTGCATGATGTCTATGCGAATACCTACTATTTGATGAAATATGGAGTCAAGAAAAAATTGAAACCTTTGACTAAGGGTGAAGAAAAGTTAGGTAATAACACTAGAAAATGCTTGGTGACTAGAGTTTGACAACTAGTTAAAGAGGAAGAGGATGAAGATAATTATTTTCTACTACAAGTTGCAGTTGTGGTGATTGCATTCAAAAGGAATAGAATGAAAGCTTTGGTGGAGGAAGAAGGAACTATTGTTACCAATTTGTGTGAGTAGAACGAAATTAGTGTGGATGAAGCTATTGCGATAGTGAATACACTAGTAAAGGAAGAAGGTGAGAAAGTGTGTGTTGGCTTGGTTGATGAGCTTACATTTACATCAGTTGATAACAGTCTACTGCAATATGAGCAGGAAGGATGTTTTGATTATATTATTAACATTGATAAGGATACAAAGGAGAGAGGTGGTGATTGTGATACTAACATTAAATTGGCAGTTGAGACCTACTTGTTAGGGGAAGAAGGAAATGAGGAACATAGGAAACAAATGGAGGTTGACAATGAAGTGATTGTTGTAGCTGGGATAAGGGAAATGCATGGGTTATGTAAAGAAGATAAAATTGATGAATATGCTTTTCTAGCACTCCACAATGCAGATTGGTGGGATTTGGAATTTTTGAATAGAGGAAGGATGAAAAATGGAAGAGACATTAAGTTATAGGGATATTTGAGAAAGAAGGTGTAGGATAACAAGGCAGAAAGATGGATTTTGGATGAGCATCAGATCCACAAATTTTTATGAAAAAATTATTTCCTACCCCGAGTGTCTGATGTAGGAGCATCTAGGGCAAAGAGCAATCTTGCATCATCAAATTATTCATTTGTTTGTTTTAAATAAGGGCCAAGGTTGTGAGGATTTACAGAATTCTAAGTTATTCTAACTCATGTCACAAAGTTCTAAGTTTTCCTAACTCATGCCATGGGGTTCACAATTTCCCTAACTTCCTGACTTAGCAACTTGCTGGATGGAGTTCGTCAACAAAACACAAGTTTTCAAAATTTCGCAACCCCTGACTAGAGGTTTTTATGTTCTGACCTTTAGCAACCTAGTCATGGATTTGCATCGATAAGGCACTTGTGTATCGATGGGAGTCTAATGTGAGTCCCTCTGACAACCTGGAGTTCATAAGGAGGTAAAAAAATGACATCAAGAGGACTTGGGTGTATTGGTAGGATGGTGGAGTGAGTTCCAGCGATAGAATGATAATGCATGCATTAGAGTAACTATAGGCTATCGGTGGGAAATGATAATGAGTCTCAACAATATGACGATGGGAGTTTGGATGGCATGTGGGACCCAACATGACATTGACGTGTACATACCAATGGTGACTGATGAATGGTTGTGTGATTCACATCCTTGTTGTGAATTGCATGGTAATAGGGTGGACTCATATCATGATAGTGTGTGATCGGTGTGACAAAAATTACTTGGCATGACTCTTGATATGGTCTCCTTGATACAACAATAAGGTGGCAATAACAAAGGATTGGTTGAATGGTGATCTAGCAGGACGGACGAACCCAATGGCGACACATGGCACGGTAGCATTCATCAATTCACATAGTTGTTGCTAATTGACTAGGGTGAATGAATTTACAAGCATGCAACGAATGACTGGAAGACAAATTACTAGGAACAAATGAGAATGCAATCATGGAAGTCTATGTAACTACCTAGAGAATATGCATGGATACTATGACAATATGAGAGAAGAGCGTCAAGGCTGACATGAAGTATAAATATAGTATATAGAGATAACGAGAGAGAGAGGGAGGGGCAACAAAGGTATTAAGTAAGTAGCTCACATGTGGTAGTAAGGATTGAGGGGAACTCAGATCTTCCCATTGGTAGATGCATGTAATAAGTTTCCCATGAGATTCCATGTGACTCTGTAATTCCATCTCAATAATAGAATAATCTTTGTTGAGCAAATCTGGTTGTTGAATTCATGTTGTTCAAGCTTGCAAGGGGAGTCCCCTTCACCACGTTCTGTTTCATTTTTCTAGTTTTATCATTTTTTGTACACATGTAAATCACCTATACTCATTGATATAGGCCATGTAGAATCCATGAATTCACATATAGTGTCAGCACTATCAAAATCTTATGAAGCCTTGGTTGATAATTAAACGCAACCTCTTGTAAAAGGTTTAGTGAAATATTTAGTTAGAAATCCATCCTCTGAATTATGTTTCTACATGTAGCACCAAGTTAATCAAACATTATAGTGTCCCTACATTTTTGGCATTTTTTCTAGGGACAATGTTAAGTTCATGATTCTCCTATGTATTTCCAATTATTTTTAAGATTTCCTAGTTTAGTAATTCCATTTTCACATTGGGGTAAATAAGTTTTAATCCATCAGAACAACACGAGTTACTAACAATGTGTAGGAACTATTGAACCATGAAGTCACAAACATTGCATGAGGAGGTAAAGAGATGCTATAGGAAGATTTATCTCTTCATCACATGAAGCATTACAAGATACTAGTGAGTATAGTGAATAGAGCGAGGGTATTCCTAAAGAATAATCATCCCTGAAACTAGTACCTACACTAGAAATAGAGGAGACTTCCCACATACACATCAACAACATGGTTGATGCATCAGTAAAAGACCCACCAGAGCATGTAACGTTTGAGTTCCCTATAGCCAACTAGGAGAGATTTTCTTCTTTGAAGAATATACCTCCTTCAACACTACTTGTCTTCTTGGGTTAGTTATAGAGGACCCAAACACCTTTCTTTTTGAGTTTGATGTGCTATGCCAAAGTTAAGACTATACAACATATGCTCACACACTCAAATTGTTTCCAACAACATTAAAAGATTCTGCTCTAAGATGGTTCATAGGGTTGGGAAGATATGTTCACAATTGGAACATAATAAAGACAAAAATCCTAGATAAATACTAGGATTACTAAAGAACCATAGATAGAAAGATGGATTACATATTTAGGATGTCACAAAAGGAAGATGAATCTTTGGAAGACTATGTAGAGAGATTTTAGTTTTTTCCTCAAGAAATTTCATCAACATAGACTCTTGGATGAATCCCTAAAATTGGTATTCTTAAGGGGATTAAATGAGGACTGTATGGATGCACTTAACCTCATTGGGGTAGAATACATCTCATAATTACTATTTGAGGAGATCTGGAAAGCACGTAGGAACTATTCAAGGTCTTTCACCAAGAAGGTTAGAGGAGATAAGAAATCTTCCATCAACAAATCAACCACTAGAGTCTCAAGGGTGGAGCTAAGAAATACTCTATCAAACATGAAAGAGGATATCATTAGCCACTTGGATACACAATTAGATACCCTCCACATCAAGAAAATTTAAGAATCATAGGCAACCCTTACATAATAATGCCTACACTATTGACAAAAGAAAATCAATTGCAAGTGCAAGAAGGTGGCCAGTATTTTTGAAGATAAGCAAGGGACATCATAATTTTAGGCACTGGAAGGTGAAGATAGTAAAGTGTTCTACATAGCTCAACACAAACCATGGAATCCAAGACAAGGTATGCCCCAAGATCCTTTGAGTTATAACATTTCATTTCCTGGTAACAATGCAAATTTCCCTAATTAGAACCCTCAATCTTGGGGTAATGTACAAAATCCACAATAGTTAATGCCTTAATCTAATTAGAATCAACAATAGAAAAACATGTGGCCACCACAAAATTTCCAAGGACCCAATTATAATTCTCAATGGCCACCCCAACAAAAATCAATTGCAACCTCAATGGCAAAGAGGTCAGTAGTGACAAAATCAAATTTTCAATTATCAGCAGCCACAACAGCCCTTGTAGACACAATAGAAATCCATAATACCAAACCCTTCAATAGCTACACCAATTCCACCAAGAGAACCTCAATTTCCATCACAATCTGCACCTAACCCAAATAATAAGCCTACCTAACATGCTTATGCTAATGATACTGTAAAATACCCCACCTATGGGGTTGAGGTGAGTGATGTACATCTTAGATCAAGGAAAATGTTAGTTATGCCTTCGTCTCCTCATATTACTGAATTAACTGATGAGGAGCTCTGAGCAGGGCCCATGGATAAACAATCTAGGGAACCTAATTCAAATCAAGTTAATCCACCAACAATGAGTCCAAATCCTCCATTCCCTAAGAGACTAACAGTCCAAAAAAATCATTCACATGTTGAAGCTAATATATTGGGACAACTCAAAGATGTTTGCATCAAACTACCCCTCATCTAGGCCATTAAGGAAGTTCCTATTTGTACCAAAATAGTGAGAGTTTTGCCTCAAAAATCTAGGAAATAAATGAAAGGACCCTCAGAATATACATGTCTTTAGACAACTTACAAGCATTATGTTGGGAAACATAACTATCCCCAAGTATGCAGACCCTGGTAGCCTTGTAGTGGATGTCAAAGTCAATGGTACTCATAAAGAACACCTTAATTGACCTTGGGGAATTCATTAATGTAATGACCAAATAAACCATGAAATCATTATAACTAATGGAGCTTATACCTACACCTACTATGCTACAGCTAGGAGATAGGTCTATAGTAAAGACAAAGGGAGTCATAGAAGACTTGGTAATAATATTGAACTCATGGGAGTACCTTGCAAACTTTATGGTGTTGCAGCCTAAATCTAATATTATAGGATATCCCCTCATCTTAGGGAGACCTTGGTTGGCAACTAAAACTGTATTTAAAGGTTGTAGGTCTAGTAACATGAGCATTTCCAATGGAAATGTGACTAAGAAACTAGTCCTCTATCCACCTGCTCAGCCACATGCAGATTTGGACCAACTTGTGTGGCCTTCCCTAGATGAGGAAGACCAATTTTCCTTACAAAATTTGATGAATATTGAACATAGTTCCTTGTTAGACAACCAAGATGAGGATGAAATAATTGTGGACATCATGCAAAATAATTATGGTAGGGACCCACAACAACATGACTGTCTAACATGTTTGTAAGACCCCTACTAAACATAATTCCTACTAATACATTTGAGCCTATTTATTAAATTTTCCACACTTTATTGCCACATAATTCTATCCCAAATATAGCAGGTCTTGACATTTCATATGTTCAAACATCATCCTTGAATTTAGAGATTATGCCAAACAAGAAATTAAATGTAAACATCCAATTGACTGCTACACAACAGACTTCACTGTTGAATGTGTTGCAAGCACAAATAACAACATTTGCATGCTATTACCATGACATGAAGGGTATAGACCCAAAATTGTGTATGCATCATATTTGCATCTATAATGGCTATAAACTAGTTAGGAAACCAAAAATAAGAATGAACCCTATAGTCCATGACATAGTCAAAGCTGAATTACAAAAGTTGGATGCAAGATTCATCTATCCAATTTTTGGCAGTCAATGGGTGTCTCCACTAGTGATTGTACCTAAGAGAGGGGGAAATGGAGAGTGTGTGTATATTGTCGTGAGTTGAATGAAACAACTAGGAAAGACCACTTTCCCCTTCCTTTCATTGACCAAGTACTAGATTCACTAGTAGGCAAGAAATACTTCTCCTTTTTGGATAGATTGAGTTGATACAATTAGATTAAGATAACTCTAGAAGATCAAGACAAGAATACCTTCACATGTCCTTGGGGTGCATATTCTTACTCTATCTTACCATTTGGGCTATGTAATTCACCTGCCACCTTCCAAAGGGTAGTCCTGGGAATATTCTTAGACTTTGCTAATGATTCCATGGAATTTTACATGGATGATTTCACAACATATGGGAATACCTATGAAGAATCACTTGCCAATCTAGAGAAATTACTAAAAATATGTCAAGATAATAACCTATCCTTGAGTCATAATTTTTTTTTCATAACGATGACTGAGGGAGTAGTTTTGGGAAATTTTGTGTCTAATAAAGGAATAGAAGTAGATCCCAATAAAATTGAGATAGTATCAACATTACCTGTACCTCAGAGATAAAAAGATGTCAGAATTTTCCTTGGACATGTTGGCTATTACAAAAGATTCATACAAGATTTTAGCATGACTATTTGTCTTATTGTCCAAAAAATGGGAAATTTCTTGTTAATATTCCTTTGAAGATTGCAAGGTAGTATTAACCAAGACCCTTATTTTGAGAGGACCAAAATGGAACTTACCATTCCATATCCATATAGATGCTTCATATTTTGGGATAGGAGTTGTGCTAGGATAGAAGGATGGAAACCTTGAGTATGTCATTTATTATATTAGTACAAATCTTCAAGGGACATAACACAATTATGCAATGAGTGAGAAGAAAATGTTAGCAGTGGTTAATGCAATCAACAAGTTCAGACACTACATTATAGGGTATTCTATATTCATACATATTGACCATACAACAATAAGCTATCTAATTAAAAAACCATTAGTGGGTGGCACACTTGTGAGCTGGTTACTCCTACTTTAGGTATTTGATATAACTATTATGGACAAGCTAGGGAAAGCCAATGTAGTATCATATTTCCTCTCTAGATTGTACCAACCAAAATAGAAGAAGATTTTGTATATGATTCATTCCCAAATGAGCACATATTTTCTCTCTCTCTCTACATACACCTTGGTATGTAGACATACCCAACTATCTGGTAGCAAGGAAAACACCACCACACCTCTCACCAAGGGAGAAGAGGCAATTAGTTCATATAATTTTTCCTTACTCATGGATAGTAGGGTATTTATTCTACACAGACCTTGACAACATAATGTGAAGATGCATCAAATAATATGAAGTGTATGATATCCTCTTGAAGCATGCCATGATGAGCCCTATGGGGGACACTTTGCAACAAAGAGGACAAATCTTAAAATTTTAAATATTGGCTATTATTGGCCAATACTTCATAAGGATGCAGTCAATTACACCAAGAGCTATGATAAATGTCAAAGAATGGGAAGGCCAACAAAAATAGATGATATTTCATTACAACCACAACTATTAATAGCACCATTTGATAAATGGGGACTAGACTTCATTTTTCCAACCTCCCCAACATCAAATAATAAAGAATACATACTATTTTATACAAATCACCTTACCAAATGGGTGGAAGTTAAATCTTTGCAATTTACAGGAGATGGGAATGTGGAAAAATGTCTCTATGAATATATATTCACAAGATATGTTCCTAGAGAAATTGTCACAAACCAGAGACCACATTTTACATCAAATTTGATGACAAAACTAGTGCAAGAATATGAGATTAGACATAAAAATTCCACATCCTACCACCCTCAATAAAATGATCAAGTGGAGGTCACAAATAGAGAAATTGAAAAAATCCTCACAAAGACAGTGAAATTCCACGGGAAGGACCAATCAACCAAGTTACCTGAAGCAGTTTGGGCTTACAAGACAACCTAGAAGACAACAATAGGTTTCACACCATATGAACTAGTATATGGTAAAATGGAAGTACTTCCAATAGAATTTGAATACAAGACTCTGAGGAAAATAGTCGAATTGGGCATGGAATTATCAACAACACATAAGGATAGGTTACACAACCTCAATGCATTAGATGAAATCGGGATAGAAGCCTTGCACCATACTAAAATTATCCAGTAATAAAGGGAACGCTGGCATGAATAGTTTATTAAAACCAAGGAATTCATTGCAAGTGATTGGGATTTACAATATGATTCAAGGTAAAAAGATTACAAAGGAAAATTATAGACTAGTTGGCTTGGGCCATATGAGATTAAAATAGTTTTTTCCAAATGGAGCGATTCAATTAAAAATAATTGATGATGTATGGTTTTCATTGCTAGTTAATGGCTACAAGTTGAAGCTTTATAAATTGCCATTATAGAAGGATTAATTCATTTTAACACTATAGCATCAATTTGAGCCACATATATAAAATGAATTGACAAAAAAATGTAGTTCTTCTGAAGCATCAGTATATGAGCAAGATAGCTTGCCTACTAAGATTTCATAGGTATAATTCTACAAAAAAAATCACATGCACACACTGCATAGGTGACATTTGATAGTCTTCATTTTCTGAAGTAGTCACAAAAGCAATAGGGACCAATAGAATCATGCTACTAGGTGAAAAAGCTATAAAAGGGACATGCTACTACATGATCCCATAAAAAAAATTTGTCTGTCATTTTAAAACTGCCCGCATTAATTACATTTCCATAAATTCATAAATTATCATTTTGCAAATGTAGCGATGCATATTCCACTTCATTACATGCAACCTATTTCCTCCATACACACGTAGCCATCCTACCACATTTTTCAATTCCATTGTACCATGCAATTAATTACCTCACCCATTTTGTCCTTTCCAGAGCCTTTTTCATCCATTATTTTCCATGTGTCACAAATATGTTATTAATTTAAAAATATCACTACACAAAATTCATCGCAATCAAAGTATATCACTTCAAATCAAGCTACATGTGTCATTCAATTACTTCACATGAGCTGAATTTCACTTCAAGACATTTCTATAGGTACATTATGCATTAATTTATCATAATTAACATAGAAGATTATTGATTTTGTGTTTTTATAGTTCATTCACGCATGTAACATATCATGTTTTGATTATCCACTACTTCTAATTTTTGCCTCCACCAAAACCATGCCCACAAATTGAGGAAACTAGTAACTTTATTTGGGGGAGGGGTATTCATGATTATTCCTTAGTTTTCTTGATTTTCAAAACTCTCTACAAATCTTTCCATCATTTTAGTTTCCTCCATTTTCAAAAGACATGCATTTTAGAGGAGAGAAAAGGGTTCTAAGAAACTAAATTGAGAGGTGCATATGAGTAATATAGCATACAAGAATAGTAGAAGTGGTCATAACTTGCTATTGGAAGATAGGCAATGTTTGACTGTCTTCCAACACTTTGGTTGGATGGATTATTTTTTTAACCTTACAAAGTTCAATGAGGTAATGACCCAAAAATTCGCTAACACATTTTTGAATGATGAGGCAATTGTTAGGGGTCTGAAGATAGATGCATCAAAGGAAAATGTATCTAAAGTATTTGGCTTGCCAAGAGTGGGAGAGGAGTTTCTAGTTAGAGGAGACACCATTGCAGAAAGAAATGAATTCTCCTTTCCATGAGAAAATCTGAATTCTTCCTCACAAGGTACTAAATGATTGTCTTTTCCTTGGCTTTGGGTAAAGTATCTTCTTACATAGTTAAATAATTGACATGTGATGGGTGGAAGTCATTGCTATACACAATTCATTTTAAATTATTGAGTCATCTATGTCATGGAAGACATGTAAATGTTCCCAACTTTTGGTACAATATATTAAAAATAATGTCCTCTGAACATAAAAGGAAAATAAATAACTCAACATTATCTCATTTCTACTTAGTTACATTATTGGTAAAGAGGAGCATTAGGGTTTAATTCCTAAATGTTTCTTGGGAATAATTTATTTATTATAGAAATATCAATAGTATCCTTGAATTTCCTAATGAAGAAAACAAAGGTCATGAACAAAGAATGGAAGAACCTACCATGGCTACTCCAGCAAAAGAAATGCCCTATTTCCCTTTTTACAACACCTACCCGCAACATGGAGGAACTAGAGGAGGAGGTTTTTCAATAAAACCAACCTACAGTCTTTGATGAGTAGTCCATAATAGAAAAAAATCAAGAAACCCCTATTTCTAAGAGGCCACCAAGAGGTAAAAAGAGGAGTGGAGCCTTTACCTCTACACCTGTAAAGGGATAGAAGATGCCACCAAAATCAAAGGAATGGAAAAGTGGAGCTTCTTCTTCTACACCTGCAAGAGGGTAGAAGAATCCCACCCAATCTAGAAGGAATTCACATCACTTAAGGAAGAAGGGGTCCATGAGAGGATCAATTAAAAAAAGGAAGAGGATTTTGTAATGGTAGAAATAGATAAAGACTCAGAGAGGGATGCCCCTGGTGATGAAGTAAAAATTCCCATTGTGTAGTCATCATATTTTTCTAGCACTTCTAATCAGATTCAAAATATATTTTTGTAGCCAAGAAAATGAGATCTCAAAAAAGTCCTATTTTAGGGGGTTGTGAATACACAAGTGAAATGGGAGATGAATAGTTTTTGGAGAAGCATGAGGAACTTTTATTGAAGAAAGAAATTTTAATAAGGAAATAAAAGAAGTAATGTATAGAATAAATTAGTTGGAATAATTTTTAAATACATACCAACAAATCGACAATGAGTGGTGTTACTAAGTTTTTGATCATCCTTGGAAAATATGCCTATTTCAATTTTTGGCTAAGTTATGGGTCAGTGGTGTTTTGAGTGAGAAATATAACATGAGTGGTGTTTTATGAGGTTACTCCATGCTCACCATGTAATTCATCCTATTTATTTTGAACACACTAGCGGTGTTTTATCTAGTTATATGAACTTTTGTAGCTGTCAGTTCGGTGTATTTTTAGGCTAAGTCAATATGCGTTGTGTTTTGCTAAATTTATCAACTCTCCCATTTACTGCCCAAAGAGAGATAGTTAATTTTTCAATGATTATTAGAAGGGGGATGGTTTTTTACAACTCAAGATGAACCTTGGTGGTGATTTGCAAGGTTATGCAAAATATCCACTTCTCCACCCATATAACTGTTCCTTTTCAAATTTTTGAAAAGTAGTTGCAATGGAGTGGTGATGTGAAAGCTAACACATTCCTACATGATGAGGGGATATAATTTAATTCCTATCTATTTGCACATTTCTTGCAAGGAATTAAAAGGAAACTCACACAAAGAACAAACATTCTTCAACTATGATACTCACACCGGGGGACGTGACGAAAAAGAGCACACCAATGTAGATTTTTTCCGTCTAAATCTAGGGATGTTCTAAGGTATTTGCATCCTTATCTTTCCATTTTGAACTTGTAGTTTTCAAGTTTGTTTTTCCCTGCATTGTAAATTGCTCGGTGGAAGCCTAGTCGAACCCTAGCAGTCCAGACATGGCAAGAATTAAGTGTCAAGGTTATTAGTATATCTCAAGGTTGACGTATGACATGCTTGAGATAGGAGACACCAAGCTCAGGAAAGTAAATATGGATGAGCTTAGAGAAAAATTAAATGAGCCCAATCCACCACCCATCACATAGAGAGTAGATAAAAGTGGATTGGAGGAAATTGTGTTCCCCATGGTCGTCCAATGTCCAGAGTTAATTCTTGAATGTATAAGACACTATAATACTTAGAATCAAGAAATTAGGACCGAGGAAAATAGGTTGGTGGTTAAAATTCAAAGAGCCACCTTTTCCTCATGCTTGATAATTCCTAAAAAAGAGCCTTACTCGACCCTAGATTTCACCAACACTCAAAATGAGTTTTTAGTTAAAAAGGGCTACTTTGGGAACATAATGGCAAAGAATTGGTTGGCAAAGCCTAGGAGGGGTAAATCTTAGTTGCCTCAGAATTTACACAGGAATTTTCTTATGGATGGGATATCCAAAATAATTATGTTGCTACACAGAGTCCAAGGAAATGAAGATTCCTTTGGTTTTCAAGAATGGATATGCTTTTTTCGTCCAACTTATACTTGGAGGAAGCCAATTTCTAGATTGGGCTACACTTATCGATGACAAGTTACATAGTATTCTTGTTTTCTTCACTACCAATAGGACATTTTACATGTCTTCATATTTAATTTATGCCATTGCAAGTACGATACCATGGCTAGGCTTGAGGCCAAGTGATTTTCCCTGCAACTAGGTACCAATCATTGAGTACCTTGATAAGTTCAATTGAACAAGAGTTTCCTTCACCATAGGAGAATATCATATACTTTCACTATGAGGGTGGCTAGATAATTGCAAGGAAAAATTGAGATGCAGCTTTCACCTTGAGCCATGTAGTTTTTTAATTTCTATGACAACTATTTTATCCAATTTAAAAGGTTCTCTTATATTAGGGTTGGTGGTTTCACTAGTTTTCCCACCAAATTCCAAAGGCATCTAGAAGAAAAATTTGTGATGATTGAGGTCTACAGATAGTTGGTGGATGTCAAAAAGAGGTGTTAAGAGCGAAGAAGAGTAAAAGTGCAGTTTCCAATTGGTTTTCACCCCTTCAATTGTGAATCCATGTTAGATGCCCTGAACATAGAGAGGCAAATATCCAGGTATAATTTTCAAACTTATGATGAACATTTTCCTTGTCACCTCAAAGATTATGTGAAGGATAATTTGAAACTAGGACTTGGTTTATTCCATATGTCAACTTTGGAGGATCATTGGGTAGACTGCTTTGATGAATTCAAAGTAAGAAGAAGGAATTGAATTAGATTGTCTTTAAGACAAGTAGTTACCTATAATTTGGGTTGGGTTGTACAAGGGATTGAAGATGATGAATTTGATTTAGTAGACCCATTTTTTACTGAATTAATCATAAATCAACCCATCCTTGCTATGGATTGGAGCAATAAGGAAAAGGAAACAATTGAAGAAAGGATTGTGGATGTTCTAGAAAGGAATCAAGAGTGGATCACTAAGAAGAAAACATAAAAATCCCTCCCCAAACTAGATCGCAGAACACTCAACTTGCAAGAGGTAGTATTCATCCTTCTATGATTGCAAGGATCTCTAGGCCTGCTTCACATTCATTTCCATTAAGAACTCAAGGTGGCAGTGATGAAGAACCTCCTAATATAAATGTGTTTCAACCGAATTGTGGAGAAGACCTCCTTAATTTACCCCATTTGGACCAAGATAAAGGAGACAAAGGAGAAGAAGATGAATTAGGTAATATTGATATTAGTTCCTCCTCCTCATCTCATTGATCATCCCCTGTCAGAAAGATTAATGAAACTCTAAAAAAAATCATCTCCACTTCCATCACAAGAAATCCAAAAAAATACTCCTCCCACAAAAAGAACACTATTTGACTCCTCTAGCTCCAAGGCGACCAATGTCCCTATTACCCCTACTTGGCTAGAGGATACTTTGTCAAGAAAAAGGAAGGAAAAGTAACTGGAACTTCCAAAGCAAGATATGGTGGGACAATTGCTTCAAAGGACCCCAAATCCTAATAAATTGAAAACCACTACTTAGCTAATTGATGATGTCAGATCAGGAAATCCATGTTTGGAAGTTGTACATCCCATTGTACAGAAGGAAGTTACTCAAGCAACCATGAGTAAATTTGACATTGATAAGATTAACTTGGGACCACCCACCAGGGATGGGAATGTGCACAACTTTCAGGTGTTTGCAACAAGAATGGTTGATAGGTCTAAAAAGGATAAAGAGAGTAAGGATGAGTTGAAGAAGCAAGTCCAATTTTTGACTGAATGTTTGAAATCAGTTTTTGATCTTCCTCCTCAACCAATTTCTCAAGTTGAGTCATCTTTTGATCCCTTAGCACTAATAGGGAGAGAGGAAACAAGTAAAACACTGATAGAAAAGGTACTTAGAACTCTCCAAAAGTTTTACTTACTAGAGACAGTGTCACTTCAAAAAGTGAGAATGTGTCACACACATTTACAGAAGATTCTAGATCTTCAAATGTGTTAACCACCGAAAAGCCTACTACAACCTTTTATATTGTTGAATTCTGCAAAAATTCTAAAGTACAAATCTCACATGCAGAATTTTTATGTATGAATCCTAAGGAATTAGACAAATTAATCTAGTATGTTAGACCAGGACAATATGAGTCTCATGATAGCTTAGATGAGCACATGATCAATTCTCAAAACTCAACTGCCAATGTGACATCTAGAAGTAAAACATCTTCATCATACACTTTTGACGATAAACCCAATCCTTTGTATGTGTCATTATTTGTAAATGGGTTTAGATTGAATAACTATATTATTGACTTTGGCACTTTCTAGCAATGTTATGCTTGCACAAACCACTTGGGATTTGGGATTGAACTTAACCAAGGCATTTGGGAAATGCTATTCTATGTAATCCAAAAATTTTCCATAAATTGTACATTAAATATGGACAAGTTGCATTTACAGCTCATCCAAACAAATGGCTCAAGCTCACAATTCTGGTGATCGATATACTTGCTAGCTATGGTATTCTCTTGAGCATAATTTTGTGTGAATACTTAGGAGGTGAAATCCATTTGGATTGTTCCTATGCTACCATACCTATTAGGAATAAGAAAGTGTGCTTAGAGCTTGAGCCCAAAGCCAAGATAATAGTGTTGAAATTAGAAGACCCTAGGGCTCAAATTTTGTTCGAGGCTGAGTTTGGGAACTATGTTTTTCTCATATAAGGATAAAGAAGCCAATATGGTTGGCCTGAGTTTAAATTTAGAACTCTAGATGATGGAATTTGATGGGAGCTACTCTAAATCTACATCAGGAGAAGGTGTGGTACTTATTTCCCCTTTTGATGAACAATTTCATTTCTCCTTTAAGCTAGAATTTGTAAACACCAATAATAATGTAGAATATGAGGCCCCTTTATTAGGGTTGGCTGAAGCGAGAGGTATGGGAATTAAGCTGCTCAAGGTTCTATGGGATGCAAAATTGGTTGCCAAAAAGGCATGGAGAATTTTCACTATGAAAAATGAAAGGCTAAGACATTATAGGAACAAGGTATGAGATGCTATTGAATGTTTTGATGCATTTTTAATAGAGTTTGTTCATAGAGAACTAAACTCTAGGGGAGATTCATTAGCTATTTTTGCTTCCTTACTGCTACCTCATCTAGATTTCGAGAAAAAATCCTATAGGATTGAATTGATTTATCGACCCAATGTCCCTGACAATGTTAATCATTGGCAAGTGTTTGAGAATGATAAGCAGATTCAAACCTTCCTAGAGAATGTTGAGATATTTTCCCAGACCTTTTTCAAAGGGAGAACAAGTGAATGTAAAGATTTCTACCCTAATGATATCAGTGACTTGAAGGATGAAGTCATCTAGTTGAAAGGTAATAGAATTCTTAAGGGATTAGTCTATTTAGAGGATTTATTTGATCGACATGATCGATCCATTAAATGAAAGATGAGTGAATCTACTAATAGTTTTGGAGATTTTTAAGTAGTAAACATCGAGAGTCTTGACTCTCCTAAGCTGGTCTACATTGGAAATTTTTATTCTCTAGAAGAGAGGAAAAAATTGATTGGTTTACTCATCAAGTACAAGGAAGACTTTTCCTAGTGCTATGATGATCTTAAGCATTTTATGGGTGGGAAATTCCAACATCATATTCCATAGAAAGGGGGAATAGTTTCCTTCAGGCAAAAACAAAGGAATTACAATCCTTAGGTAAATGATACGATTTTTACAGAAATTGACAAGATGTTGAAGGCCAAAATAATTTACCTAATTCATCATTCTACCTGGGTAGCAAACATTGTTCCAGTTCGCAAGAAGAATGGTGAAATAAGAATATGTGTGGATTTTAGTAACCTGAACCAAGCATCTCTAAATGATAATTATCCACTCCCAAATATGGATCATATCCTATAGACAGTTTTCAGCTCAGATATGATGTCCATGTTGGATGATTTCTCTGGCTATAATTAGATTAGTGTGGCAAGAGAATATCAACATAAAACATCATTCACCACAGCATAGGGAACCTTTTCCTACAATAGAATACCTTTTGGACTTATTAATGTTGGAGCAACATTCCAAAGAGCCATGGACCTGTCCTCCGGAGATCTCAAGAATTAGATCATAGTCATCTATCTTGATGAGTTAACAATATTATCTAAGAAGAGAATGAATCATCTATGGGACTTGGAGCAAGTACTACAAAGGTGTAAAGAGAACAATATCTCCATCAACCCTAAAATGTGAGTATTCAAAGTTACAAAGAGTAAGTTGTTAGGCCATATAGTGTCCAAAGAAGAGATTAGAATAGACCTTAAATGAGTTAAAGCTATCCTCTAGCTAAGTCTTCCTTCTAGCAAAACAAGTGTGAAATCTTTATTTCATCAAGTTAACTTTTTGAGGAAGTTTTATCCAGATTTCTCTAAGATTACCAAACATATAGTGGAAATGACGAAGGAGAAACAAGTCTTCAGGTGGAGTGAAGTTGCAAAGAAGTCCTTTAATGACATAAAATAATTTATTACCCAGGACCCTATTTTGGTCCACCCTGATTTTAAAAAGGATTTCATTATTTACTATTATGCTTCAGTGCACACTATATTTGCTATCCTACTCCAAGTTGATGAGAAGAACATGCAAAAACCTATAGCCTTCATGATAATTCCATTGAAGAAGCGCGTTCTTAATTAATCTCAAATAGAAAAGAATGCTTTTGTAGTGGTGAAATCAATCAAATAATGTTATTTATATATACTGCACTCACGTTACCAGACCCTACTATCAAAAACATTCTCACTCATCAGGATATCAACTACAACAAAAGAGGAGGGTGGATTTACAAGGTGCAAGAATATGATTTGGGTCTTAAGCCAATGAAACTAGTATGAGGAAGAGGACTCTTCAAACTTATGGTAGGGGATCATAATGAACAAAAAGATGAGGACAACTTTCCTCTGGTTTTACGTGTCTGCCTCTAGGATGAATGGTTCTTGTACATTGCCTATTTCCTTACTTGTAGAGAGTGACCAAAGCTACTAAGTATTACATTTGGTAAGACACCTTATAAAAAAGAGGGTTGGATGGTGCATTCCTAAAGTGTGTGGATAAAGGTCAACAAGTGAGGTGCTAAGAATGTTTCACATTGAAGTGTGTGAAGGAAACGTTTCTTTAACTATGATTTCCTTAAAAATCCTAAGGCATGGTTATTATTGGTTGGGCATGTTTAAATATAGTTTTTTTGCTTCTGGATTTGATTGTGTTGGATTTTTTTCATCAATGTTTCGGATCACACTCCGTGATCTTGATGATGGATCATAGAGTGTGATCCAAAACGTTGATGAAAAAACTTCAAAACAATCGAATCCAGAAGTAGCAAAAATATTTCATATGGATTGTGGAAATCTAATTGCATTAATATTTAAATATGCTTATTACTAGGTGAACAGATGTGAAAAATGCAAGTTGTTCGTAGGCATACCTTAGTTGGTAGTGCTCCTGCTTAGGCCTATTCTAATTGATGAACCCTTCCAAAAATGGGGCCTTGATTTCATAGGGCCTATTAGACAAAAATCAAGTGGAGGTCACACCCACATTCTCATGGCAATGAACTATTTTACCAAATGGGTGGAGGCAATTCTTGTGAAGAGAACCACTTTAGAGGTGGTCTACAATTTCATCAAAGAGAGCATCTTAGTCATATTTGGAGTTCCCTACAAGCTATTCACTGATATTGCAACGAGTTTCTCCTCCACTAAAATATCACTTTTTTGTTATGACTATGGAGTCTCTTTGCCACATTTAACTGATTATTATCCCTAGGGGAATGGCTAGGCCAAGTCTAGTAATAATAATTTGGTAAGTATCACTAATAATTTGGTGAATACGAATCAGAAGGATTGACATAAGAAGCTCTACAAAGCTCTATGGGAAGACAAAATAATGAAAAGAAGGCAATTGGAATGACCTCTTTCAAGATAGTTTATAGAGTGGGAACTATGCTACCTCTTCCCTTATAACTATCTACCTATAAGCTATAGACTGAAATTGAAGATCAAGAATTCTATGATGCCTTGTAAAAGAGGATCTTATACTTAGCCAAGATTGAAGAGAAATGTGATGAAACGGTAGATAGGATAACTATGCACTAGGATAAGGTGAAAAAGATCTTTGATAAAAGGGCCAAACTAAGGAAGTTAATGATCGGGGACTCAATATTATTGTAGGATAAATACAAGGAGACGAAGGGTTCTCACAAGAAATTTGATGCTCTTTGTATTGGTCCATTCAAGATCACTCAAGAGTGTGGACCCAATACCTTCCATTTGGCTTATCCCGATGATACTCCTTTGCCTATTCCTTATAATGGGTAGAAACTTAAGCTTTACCATATCTTAGTGCCATTTTGGGGTTTTCTCTTTATAAATAGTTATTTTAGGGTTTTTTCTTTAGTTTTGGTTGTGTCTTCTTTTTGAATGATTTCTTGAATCCATTGCCCATTGGATAAGGCACTGATCATGTAAGTTTTTTTTGGGTTCTTTGCTTCATCCGTGTCAGTCTTCATCACCAGTTAGATCCAATTGTTACTAATTTTATGGTCATCCTTGGAAAATATGCCTATTTCAAATTTTGGCTAAGATATGGGTCAGTGGTGTTTTGAGTGAGCAATATAATGTGGGTGGTGTTTTAGGATGTTACTCTAAATTTTCCCTTGCCCGCCATGTAATATGTACTATTTATTTTCAACACACAGGTGGTGTTTTGTCTAGTTATATGAACTTATATAGCTATGGCTTTGATCTATTTTTAGGCTAAGTCAGTATGGGTGGTGTTTTTTCTAAATTCATCGAACTCTCACATTTACCACCTATATAGAGATAGTTAACTTTTCAATTCTTATTAGAAGGTGGGCAGTTTTTTACAGCTAAAGATGAACCTTGGCGGTGATTTCCAAGGTTATGTAAACTATCCACTTCTCTACTTGTATAACCATTCCTTTTCAAATTTTTGAAAAGAGGTTGTGATGGAGCAATGATGTGAAAGCTGACACGTTCCTACATGATGAAGGGATATCATTTAATGGTTATCTACTTGCACATTTCCCATGAGAAGTTAAAAGGAAACTCACACAAAGAACAAACATTCTTTAGCTATGACACTCACATCGAGGGACATGATGGAAAAGAGCACACAAATACAATTTTTTTCCCTTAGAATCTAGGGTTGTTATGAGGTATTTGCATCCTTATCTTTCCCTTTCAAACTTGTAGTTTTCATGTTTTTTTTTCCCTGCATTCAAATTTCTCAGTGTAAGCCCATTTGAACCCTAGCAGTCTAGGCATGACAAGAATTAAGTGTCAATTCTATGAGTATATCTTAGGGTTGGCATGTGCCATGCCTAAGATAGGAGACACCAAACTCGAGAAAGTAAAGATGAATGAGCTTAGAGAATATTTGATGTACCCAATCCAACACCCATCATGCAAAGAGTAGTTGAAAGTGGATTGGTGGAGGCAGCTACATTCCCTGTGGCCGACCAATGCCCAAAGTTAATTCTTGAATGTATAAGACACTATAATACTCAAACTCAGTAAATTAGGACTAAGGACAATAGGCTGATGGTTAAAATTCAAAGAGCCACCTTTGCCTCATGCTTGAAAATTCCTGAAAAAGATTCTTACTGAACCTTGGATTTCACCAATGCTTAGATTGAGTTTTCAGTTTAAAAGGGCTACTTCCATAACATAATGGCAAAGAATTGGTTGGCAAAGCCTAGGTGGGGTAAATCCCAGTTGCCTTGAAATTCACACAGGAACCATTTTATGGATGAGATATTTGACATAATTATGTTGCTACATAGAGTTTGGGGAAATGAAGATGTGTTTGATTTTCAAGAATGAATGTACTTTTTTATCTAGATTATACTCGAAGGAAGCCAGTTTCTAGATTGGGCTACACTTATTAGTGACAGGTTACATAGTCTACTTCTTTACTTGACTTCCAATAGGACATTTTACATGTCTTCTTATTTCATTTATGCCATTGCAAGTATGAGACCATGGCCAAGCTTAAGGCCAAGTGATCTTCCTCGTGACTAAGTACCAACCTTTGAGTGCCTTGATAAATTGTGGCTAAATAAGAGTTTCCTTCACCATAGGAGAATATCAGATACTTTCACTATGAGGGTGGCTAGAGAATTACAAGGAAAAATTGAGATGTGGCTTTCACCAAAAGCTATGTAGCTTGTTAATTTCTATGGCTGCTATTTTATCCAATTTCAAAGGTTCTCCTATATTAGGGTTGGTAATTTCACTATTTTTGCCACCAAACTCCAAAGGCATATAGAAGAAAAATTTGTGATGATCGAGGTCTACAAAAAGTTAGCGGATGTCAACAAGAGGTTTCAAGAGTGAACATAAGTAATAGTATAGTTTCTAGTTGGTTTTGACCCCTTCACTTGCGAATCCATGCCAGATGCCCTGAACATAAAGAGGGAAATATCTAGGTATAATTTGTAAACTTATGATGAACATTTTCCTTTTGACCTCAAAGATTATGTGAAGGATAATTTGAAACTAGGACTTGGTTTCTTCTATCTGTCAACTTTGGAGGATTATTGGCTAGATTGCTTTCATGAATTCAAAGTTAGAAGAAGGAATTGAATGAGATTGTCTTTAAGACAAGTAGTTACCTATAATTTGGGTTGGGTTGTACACAGGATTGAAGATGAAGAATTTGATTTAGTAGACCCAATTTTTACTGAATTAATAACAAATCAACCCATCCTTGCTATGGATTGGAGCAATAAGGAAAAGGAAATAATTGAAGAAAGGATTGTGGATGTTCTGGAAACAACTGAAGAAAGGATTGTGGATGTTTTGGAGGATTTTTGGGTAGAGTTCTTTGATGAGTTTGAAGTGAGAAGAAGGAATTGGATAAGATTGTCTTTAAGACAAGTAGTTACTTCTAATTTGGGTTGGGATATACAAGGGATTGAAGATGATGAATTTGATTTGGTAGACCATATTTTTACTAAATTAATAGAAAATAGGCCCATCCCTGCTATGAATTGTAGAAGTAAGGAAAATGAAACAATTGAATCAAGGATTGTGGATGTTCTGGAGAGGACTTAGGAGTGGGTCACTAAGAAGAAAATATAAAATCTTTCCCCTAAACTAGATCATAGAACAATCAACCTATAGGAGGAAATAGTCAGCTTTCTATGACTGCAAGGATCTCTAGGGTTGCTTCACATTTATTGCCATCAGGAACTCAAGGTGACAGTGATGAAGAACCTCCTAATAGAAATGTGTTTCAACTGACTTGTGGAGAAGACCTCCTTAATTTACCCCATTTGGACCAGGATAAAGGATACAAAGGAGAAGAAGATGACTTAGCTAATATTGATATTAGTTTCTCCTCCTCATCTCATTGGTCATCACCTATCAGAAAGGTTAATGAACCTTCAAAACAAAAATCATCTCCACTTCCATCATAGGAAATCCAAACAAATACTCCTCCCATGAAAAAAGAATTATTTGACTCCTCTATCTCCAAGGCAATCAATGTCCCTATTACCCTTGCTTGGATAGAGGAAACTCTATCAAGAAAAAGGAAGATAGTGTAACTAGAGCTTCCAAAGAAAGATATGGTGGGAAATTGCTTCAAAGGACCCCAAAAACTAAGAAATTGAAAACCACTACTTGACTAATTGATGATGTCAAATTTGGAAATCTATGTCTGGAAGTTGCACATCCCATTGCATAGAATGATGTTACTCAAGCAACTATGGGTGACTTTGACATTGATAGGATTAACTTGGGATCACCCATTAGGGATGGGGATGTGCACAACTTTCAGGTGCTTGCAACAAGAATGGTTGGTAGGTCTAAAAAGGACAAAGAGAGTAAGGATGAATTGAAGAATCAAGTCCAAGTTTTGACTGAATGTTTGAAATCAGTTTTTGATCTTCCTCCTTAACCAATTTCTCAAGTTGAGTCATCTTATGATCCCTTAGCTCGAATAGGGAGATAGGCATTGAGTAAAATGAAAATATACAAAACCTTTGACATAGCTATCGAGGAATGGAGTGGAAATTTGGTAAGAAGAGGCAATTAGATTATTTTTGAATCTTTTAGGTGTCTCCAGAGGGTGAATACTTCAAAATTTGAGATTCAAGAAGAGATAGTTACTACTAAGAAGGAAGAAAGGGTATGGAGTCAGTACACAAGTGAAATCAAAGCAATGATAAGCTTTGGGATGGAGAAGTTAGTTGTTGAGAAAATCATACCCAATGTTGCAGAAGTTTGTTGCACTATTTGGAACAAAAGTATAGAATGGAAGTTGCAGGTCATGAAGCAGGTTTACAAAAGCTCTAGGAGGTTAGAAATGAATGCAACACAATCTTAGAAGAAATCCATAAGAATATTGTTTCTCCTGGATTACAACTTAAGAGGGGAGGAAATGGGAATGATGAGAATGCCAAAGTATTGGGGGATGACTTCCAGAAGATAGTCAATGGGATTCTCAGCTCCCAGTTTTTCAATGTAGAATATCTAAGGAAGTTCAGTGAGTTGGACATTATCCTATCTCAAGCAACTAGGATCATGAGAACTCATGATCAAAGAATTGAGTTTGTTCAAGATATCCAATTGGCATGGAGGTTACAAATGGGAAATGTAACTATTCCCTAACACAAGGAGTACTACCTATAGTCAAGGATTTCCAAACCTTGCGGAAAAGACTCATCACCTCTACGGGATCGGGAAGCAAAGTGCCATCATATTGGTTTTTCAGTTACTCCTTATTTCTTGAAAAGACTTATCAATTCTAGTTAGTTATGGGAAAGAAAAGAAGCTGCTATTCATACTCTCTCTATATATTTTTATTTTAAAATTGATTCTCTCTACACACATCATTGAAAAGGCCTGATATTATACTACTTTGAATACAATTTGTTTTCTGCATCGAAATCTCTAGTTGTTTGTGTGCATCTAGTTTACAAAGGTATTTGATATTCTTAAATCTATGTGTTTGGGTATATATTGGTGTTTATATTATTCATGTGTGTGAGTGTATGCATCTATCTTCATAGAAGATTTCATTTTGCAAGTAATATTGGGCTTGTATTTGAGTTACTACTTAATTTAAGTGAACTAGTCTTTGTGCCAACATAGTTATCATCTCTTTCATGTGAACTGGTCTTTGTGCCAGTTTCTTTATCACCTTTCCCTCTACATCTTATATTAGAAATATTTCTTGTATCAAGTTCTGCCTTTCCTGCTTTCAGGTTAAAAGCATACATGTGTTTATTTAGTTTCAGTTGAAATTCATTGCATATCATACAAGGGAAATGTACCTATGATATTTAGAGGAATGTCACATAAAATTGTGAACTTTCCAAAGCTATTGGGGAAAAATTGCACTTTTTCGAGAAAAGAGTCAACATTTCTCAAGGTGCCCAATCTATTAGCCAACAAGCATGATGCAAGGATTGTAGAATTGGAGAAGAGGATGGTTCAAAATTGGAGATACTAGCACAACTTGCCATGGTAGAAGTAGAAGGGAAAGAACCAGTATCCCAAGGTCTAATTCCTCAAATTAAAACCCCCATTGAACCAACCGTAGTGTCCCTAGGTGTTGAATTAGGGAAAAGAACACATGAATTATCAAAAGAAAAGAAAGAATGGGTAGGAGAGAGAGCTTAATTAATATCCAACCACACCAAGGAATTGGAAAAGCAAGAAGTAGGAGTAAAACAGTTGAAGGTAAATATTGGAGAAATAGCATACAAGGCTGCACAATTACTAAAGTGTAGGCCACCTGCTAGAGTTTATGCTTTATTCTTGAAAGAATTTTTTTTTGTGTTTTTAGTTAATCCAATTGATTAGTGATATTCCTATAGAAATGAATAGGAAATTCTTGTTTTTAGATACTTTCTTCAATTCCACACTAGACATGCAAGATCAACTATATGGGTTCTATCTAGACAATTATGTTCTTTCAAATGACACTTCTTATAATCTATTGATGTTTATAGGTGATATCCAAATAAGAGCATTGGCATCTCATTTCAGAAATGAGCATCAAAGGGGCCTAATTCTAAAAGAATACCATGAAAAGGAAAAATCTATTACCTTATAGCTTAGGAAAGAATCAATGGATCCTAATGTAGTCATAGATTAGTGGTTAGATCTCTAGAATTACAAAGGTGTTGGAAAGAAAATAATAGATATCAAAAAACATGATTATGAAAGGATGAAAGGATTATCCACAAGGATTATTAATGAATCCTTTAAATTTTTTCAGAAGAGATGGGAATAACTTTCTCCAAAATTGCAAAGAAAGGAGCCACACTCTCTTTATAACTTTGTAGCTATGATTCACAGGTCTCACAAGTACATAGACATTGCACTGGATAATGGAGATGCATGGTTTCAACTTGTCTTCCATCCTCCTATCCTATTATTTCTAGTACCACATTGGATAGGAAAGAAATGAAGGGAAGAAGAAGCAACAAAGAACAAAATATTGGCGAAGCTCTTAGATCAAAAAGGCTATTATCTAAAGCAGGTCAAGGGAGTTGACATTATGACTGATTTTATAGAGATAGCTCTATAGTATAACCTCTAGCCTTGAATTTTCTTGAGGAAAATGAACAACTTAGTTGGGGGGAGTGATGGATTCAGGTTATAGCTAGTTTTTTATTAAGTTTGTGTCTTTTATCATTTCAATCTGCCAAAGTTTATAGAAAATCCTAAGACTTATACATCTTTTATACCTTTTATGCACTTTGAACCAAACTTCATTATGTGGTAACGTAAATATGATATGATGAAATTTGTATGAGTGAATGTATGAATGTTCATGAAATTCAGTATGATTCTATGCTTAATTTATGATTATTAATTATGTGTGTGCTTTAGAATGACACTAACCTCTTGCAGCTAGAAGAACTATAACCCACAGAAACTAGGATTTCTAACCTATGATATAAGGACCACAAGCAGTTGAAGGGGAGTGGTTAGAATGATTAAAGCATGATAGCTCTAGAGAAGAACAAAGGTGACCCTTGAATTCTCAACAGTGAGTCACTACAAAAGCATATCAAATTTAAGATGATTGAAATAAGGAGTTTGTTTTGAGTAAGAGTAACCTATGACGTGACAATTCCTATGAAACACATCTTTGTCATTATGGTTAACCGTTAGGGAAAATTTGTAAGTTAGTTTGTCTTCTACCTTTTAATTATGGTTTTTTGTTACAAGACTAAGTCCTCTCCCTATTATTAAGGGAGAAAGGACAAAAGTATTATGGTTTTGTTTCTAGTCCTAGGATGAATAAGACTCCTCGCAAACCCTATATAGCAGAATCTTCTATGAGGATAAAATATAGTTACTAGTTATCCAATTTGTTTTTTTATCATTGTTAGTTTCCTACTACCAGTTGAATAATAAATATGTATGTCTAAATGAGAAATATTGATTAGATTCTTGTCAGAGCTAAGAGTTATCATGCAATAAAGAATTTAATTTAGTATCATGATTTGTTGATCAAGTAGCAAGTGTTGATATATTTTGTGGAAGAAACAACTCAAGCAAGGGCCACTTGAGGTATTGCTATCCAATCCATTTTTCTATTATTAAATTAGTTCATGCATTATTAATTAAGATATTTTACATTTACATGCATGTGGAGTTCATGAGTATAATTTTATAATTGAATTAGATTATGTAGCTTTGTAGTTACATTTTATTCATAGAAGTTAGTAGTCACGGTCTTAAGTGATAAGTACCTGCAGAAAAAGTAACAATTTATGTTATTTCCCCTCTTTTTTTATTTAATGTTTTATTTCCTTTTTCTAGTTTTTATCATTTTCTATACATGTGTAAATCATCTATACTCATTGATATAGGTCATGTAGAATCCATGAATGCACATATGATTCTAAAACTATCAAAAGCTTATGAAGCTCTAGTTGATAATTAAATGCAGCCTCTTGTAAAAGGTTTGGTGAACTATTTAGTTAAAAATCCATCCTCTAAATTATGTGTCTACCTGTAGCACCAAATTAATCAAATATTATAGAGGCCCTACAAAACAAATAAAAGGTATGGATCTTTGTTTAAAAAATTATACTTTATTGATTTCCAAGGTTGAATGTCAAAAAAATATTGACCTTCATGAAGTTAAGAAGAAAGAGTATCACTTTTTGTAAACATTGGTTAAAAAGATGTTTCTTTCTATGAAGCATCCATCAATCTTCAAAAGACTGAGCTAGAAATATATGAGATTGATACCATAAATAATTAATGTGATGAGTGCATTTGGAGGGAGTACTTTGTTTAATTTTAGTATTAAAATTTTAAGCCATAATAAGGTTTATGATGATACCAAGATATCTAATTCAATAGAGGAAGGTAAGAACTTTGACTATATTTATGTTATTATTTAGATTTGTTACCTCATGCTATATCATGGTTAATTTTTTACCATATGGGAAGCACCACAAGAAAGGTGAAATAATTTCAAATATGTTATTCCAAAAGAGTATGGAATTAAGGTAGTAAGTAGATACATGTAAAGAGTAATGTAGAAGTACCGCTTAGTGTTTTAACCAAATGAATACAAAGGGAGATATAGAGGAACACATGAACACTAAAATATTTGTTGATTTTAATATCATTGTTGCTAATAAATTCATCATACCATTCACTTGGATAGTTAGACAACTTAATCTAGCCATGGGAAACCATCAAGTATGTGATGAATTATATATGGTGAAATTTTACATGGTTATGCATGTACAAGGACTACATTCCATGGGTAACCTTCTATAGAATAATCAATATAGAAAGTTTAAGGTGAAAATTAACGTAACTTTTCATGTATAGGGATTGCATTCTATGGGCGACCTTCTATAAAATGATCAATTTAGAAATATTAAGGTGAAAATTGGCATGGTTATGCATGTACAAGGATTGCATTCCATGGGTGAGAATTTTACAAAATAATTGAATTCTAGAAAGATTAAGTTTACTTTAGAAGAAGAATAAATGGTGCTTGGATGTGTCTAATAGAATTTTTGGAGTAGTCATAGCAAAGAGGGTTTCTTGCAAGGGACAAGTTGCTTAGACAACAAGATGTTTGATGATGGGAGACAACCATACTATCTCACTTTACGATAAGGAACATAGTCTTTATCTTGATGTTCAAATGCTTCCAAATCAACATAGTGTGGTATTAAATAATGTTTCCTGAGGGTCACCATCAGGTGGAGATTTCCAACATGCCACAATATTATAAATTTCTTGTTAGCATGTCATTATCACACTTTCTTTCTTGAAGACTAATTTGAGATCGATCCACCATCATATCTTTGTTTATAAGGAATACACACATAAGATACTTCTTAGATGCGTAATTAGACACATTGAGTTTTTGGTCATAGCATTACAGATAATTAGTGCACCAGCTACTTTCCAATTCATGGTGAAACTTGTCTTCAATGCTCAAATGAGATGATTGGTTTTAATATCTTTTGATGATATTTTATAAGTATCAAAATATAGAGGGATCATCTAAGGTACTTATATTTTACCTTTGGGATTCTAGAGCAAAAAATTTTAATTGGAAAATAATTTAAATGCAATTTTGGGAACACGGATTTTACACATCGGTTAGGTCATTATTTCTTAAGCAATCTAGGTGGATTAGAATATGATTCATTTTTTTCTATTTTTGGGCATTCCCTACCACACTCACTCTATTGAAAAGGTTTTGAAGGTTTTTTAAATGAAATTTCACATTCAAAATCACCTTAAATCAACATGACAAACAAAGGAGGCACCACACATTATCCATCAATAAGATTTCTTAAGTGATTTTCTAGATTTATGAGCTACCATGCCTTAATCTTGCATGAGTAACCCCCTAAACCTTTAATAGAAGCATCTATAACAACTACAAAATTTCCATGGGATTAGGAACCCTTAGGATAGGAGTTGTATTTAATTTTTTGTTCAAATCTTGTAACACCTTGTCACAATGATCAACCCATAAGCATCTTTCATAATTCTTTTGTAATAAGGTGAGAGCATTTGTGATAAAATAAAACCATTCTATGAATCTCCTATAGTATCTAGTCAACCCCATAAAGCTTCTTACTTCTATTTTTGTTTTGGGAATTGTCCATTCTACTATAGATTTTATCTTGTTAGGATCAACTATAATTCCTTCTTCAGATATGATATGGGTAAGATAATGAATTTTATTTTTGAAGAGTACATATTTTGATAAATTTCCATATAGCTTATGTTCTCTCAACCTTTACAAAACTATTTGGAGAAGTGTTGAATGTTGCTCTTCATTTTTAGAATAACTTAAAATGTTATCCAAGAATTCTAAGACAAATTTTCCCATGTAATCATGGAAACAACTATTAACTAGGTTCATAAAGGAAACATGAGCATTAGTCACACTAAAGGGTAAAATTGTAAATTTATAGTGCCCATATCTTGTTCTAAATATTTTTTTTGAAATATGCTCCTCCTTTATTCTAAGTTGATCAATACCTTGATCGAATATCTATTCTGGAAAATATAGTTACTCTCTTTATTTGATCAAAGAGAAATTTAATGTAAGGAAAATAGTACATATTCTTTATTGTAGCATTGTTTAAAATTATATAGTCTATGCACAACCTTATGGTTTTATCCTTCTTTTCAATAAAAATTATTGGTGCTCCCCAAAGGGACACACTTGGCCTTATTAGTCCCTTTTATAATAGCTATTCGAGTTGTATCTTGAGCTCTATAAATTTGATTGTATTCACTCGGTAAGGTTCTCTTAACACGGGTTCAAATCTAGGTATTATATCAATAGAAAAGTTGAATTTTATCTTAGGGCGAAATCCTAACAATTCCTCTAAAAAATATTTTGATTCTTGAAAATAGGAGGAATGTTTTTTAAGGTTATGGTATTTTCCTTTTCCTTTTCATCTAGTGTGACCATTAATATTTGAGTTCCTCCTCGCGTTTCTTTCTTCAGTTGTATGGTTGATATGGTTTCCACATTTATAGGCCCAAGGTTTCCTTTAAGTTTGAAAATTTCTCATTTATCATCTGAAAATTCTACTTTTATTGTAAAAATCTGCATTAGCTTTATGATCTATCAACCAACTCATCTCCGTGATTACATCATATGACCCTAGGGGTGCCACATAAAGTTCTAATCTTCTTTAAAACTTAATAGATTATATTTTGGCATTTGATATATATTTGGTGACCTCCCTATTGCCCTATCCCCATTTTAGACCATCCATGATGATTCCATATAACTAACTTTTGTGACATTTTTCTTACTAATTCTAGAGAGAAAATATTTAAATGAACTGGTGCCAACTAGTATTCTTATATGTTGCCTTGAAAGTTTATCTATAGTTTATATGGTATAACTTTAAAATAAAGTATCAATTTCTCATTGTAACATGAATACTTTGTGGATTTCCCCATTGAGACTTGTTTCTCTAATTTCTCCTTTCATCCTTAGGAATTTCCTAGTGAAATGGTTTCTGCAACATTTAAAACATCCATTTGGTGGTCCCCATTACATTGGATTTCTAGGAGGATTGTTCCTTAATTCATTAATTCTTGGTGGGTACATTAGCTTGTTGAAATTACTTTGGTCATTCCTATTAAAATTTCCACTCTTATTATTTTTCCCATTGTATTCATTCCTTGGATTTTGATTTGATAGTGGTTTCCTCTCTGATAAATTAGTTCTTTGGTTTTTTTGTAATTTTGGTTTCCCTAAATTACTATTTTCTTTTGAAATGTTGGTTCCTATTGTTGAAACTCTACCTCATTTTTATTAGGGCTTGTAACTTATTTTCTTGTTTTAAATCTTTTTCAAGTACCTCATTCATATTCTGGCCCATGCATGTCAAATTTCAACTCAATATTGGTATTTAGTCCCAATATGAATTTCCTTGTTTAGCTATTCTCATCTTTTTGGTACATTGGTACATACTTTAGCAACATAGCAAGCCTATCCCAATACTATTTAGTTGTTAAGGACCCTTGTTGAGGTTGTGGAACTTTGTCATTTTTCATCAACAGATAGTTGTGGTAACCATCTCTTAGAAAATTGGTGGGAAAATTTCTCCCCTATTATATTTTCCTTAGTGTATCCATTTTGTTATTAGGTTTTGGTCCACCAACTAATAACTTAATTAATGAGATGGTAGGACCCTCATTTTGCTTTGGTCATTTCAGTCTCTTAATTCAATGTATTTTACCATTTCATTTAGCCAATTTTCTACCCCTTTTCCTAATTCCATTACATTAAATTTAGGGTGAATTCTCTACCTCTATCAAACCTAAAAAAATTGATTCTTAGTTTCACTTCATTCTCTACCCTTTCCTTGAAAACTTTGAATCTATCTAGAGCTTGAGCTTTTTTTCTAAGAAAAGCAACCCATGTCATTCTAGATTAATCATCAATCAAAAGAATGAAATACATGTCACCATTAAGGCTTCATGTTCTTGTGGGACCATAGAGGTCTGTATGAATCAACTCCAACATTCTGGTAGATGAATGTTCCTTTCCTTTAAAATTGCATCTTTTTTGTTTTCCCAATTGAAAACTTCTGCAAATAGCATTGGTAGGCTTTGTAATTCTAGGTAGATCTCTGAAAACATCTCTTGAGACGATCCTGATCAGATTATCAAAGTTTACATGTCTCATCCTTCAGTGCCACAACCAATTTTCATTGATTTGAGAAACAAATCAATGACCATCACCACTCTTAATCTGATAGATGTTTCCATATGTTCTTCTTCTTGCACCTACCACAATTCCAGACCCTTTTCTAATCTCACAAGTGTTAATTCCTTGCATAATTCCATAATAGAGCATTCATTCCTAGGTGCAACAATGTCTATCATATTTTCATGTGAATTTTTTAAGGATTTTATGTTATCCCTCTGCTCATTGAGTACATTTATGATTTCCTTTATTCTTGCCTCTTTATTTATTTGTGTCTTTTGATGATCGGTATTATCCTTCTACCTTTGGGTAAGTTGCTTAATGAAAGAATGGCCATCTTCCATCTCCATTAGTGTGATTACATATTAAGTCATGCCCTTAATATTTGAAAATTATTTTTGGGTAGGAGATATCCCTTTGGTGTAGTTGTGATGTCAAATCTAGCCATTAATGGCATCCTGGATCATGTAGGGAGGTATGTGGGAGAGAGAATCACTAAAGGAAATACTATCAAAGTTTCAAGATCAAGGATACCTCAAGTCGTATGCCACATATCAAGGGATAGAGTTTAAGAGTATAGTATACCAAGTAACCAGGTAATAAGATATCTAAACCCCACAATATTGATGAGGTGACCTAATATAAAATGTTAGGGATCGAATTATAGGGGCGCCATGTAAAAGACAATTAAGGGAAATTCCAAAGCTCCAATATTAAAAGGTAACTTGGTGTAAGTATAAAGGATTCAAGGTTTGGGATAAAGGTGTGCTAGAAAGAAATGGTGTGAAATTTTGGAAAAAGGTAAGGGAAAGAGTTAGGTTTGGTAAAAAGGGATGATAGAATGAAGAACTTTGAAATCTTGATGGGGAAAAAGGGAAAGATGAACTCAAAGGGAAAATAATTTTCAAATGGGAAAGTTTGATATCATAATAGGTATAAAGGGAATGGTGGAGTTGGGAGAAAATACATGCTAGGAATAAAAACTTTAATGGTCTACCTATACTTAGGGAAATGACTTGAAAATTCCCCACTTAATTTTTTTTTATAATTTTATAAATTCCAATACACTGACAAGTACATGGGGGATGAAGAGGGAGAATACATATACAAAATTTGACCAAGGGAGACACTATAAATAGGAAATAAGCCTTTTGCATAAATATAAATTAATTAAAAATGAGAGATTACAAGCCCACCCTTCCCAAAATTTATCGTCCTCAAGCAGTTAAAATTCAAAATGTTTTAGATTTCTTGATTCTCCCCAACTAGCAACTTATGTAAGTAGATTCCTCCAATGAAATATGTAGTGGTTGCATCCTCTACAACCTTTAGTATTTGCTTAATATTAGTTGTTATTTTGGTGAGATCTCATACTAAAAATTAATTTCAAATATATGAAGAGTGAACACGTTCATTGGGGATGGTTATACATTTTACACATAAAAACTCTTACAAAACCTATTATGAAAACTTGTGTTCGAGCATTGAGATTTGAGAATCAAAACCTTTAATTTTTAAAACATTTGAGGATGAAAACCCTTATTTTTTCAAATATTAGAGGATTAAATTCCTTTGGCCCTATAGGAAATTTTTATTCAAAGGTCATGAATGATATTTCATGGTGGAAAATCTCAACTTCAATGAGTTTTTATGACTTGCAATTTTCCATGGTTTTAAGTAGTGTAATTTTAGTTATTGATCTTGCTATTGTTACAACAAGTTTTGATGTATTTTAGACCCCATTTCAAATAGAAACGAGTTATAAATCTATATTTAATTTGTTGGCTCATTTGTAAATCTCAGTTATCACTATTAATGTAAAAATCGTATAGGAAATTTTGGGTTTTATAAAGGAAACTATGGGTTTTTACAATATCTATTAAAATGTTAAAATCTAAAACACATTTCCACAAAATATTCACTGGTTTTATTACAATACTTGCTTACAAATTGGATTGAAGTCACATGTATTTCTCCTCATAAATAAACTCTTAAGGAACACACCCATAGGTTCATATCCCATGATTTCATAACAATTCATAAAACTTTTCTCATAGAAATTAAATAGAAAGAATACTATAGAAGAAAAACCATAGGAAGGATTAAAACTCCATAGTGTAGCAAACCACCATTTACCAATTGTACTCATTCTAAAATTTCCACAACTCATAAATTTTATCGATTAATTAAAAAAGTCCAAATTCTTGGATTACTATTTCATACTCTAACAAGATTCCATTTTAATATTTATCATCAATTAATAAAGCCTATAGTAGATGGGGAAACCCTATTAAGTTGATTTTTTAGAAAACACATACTAAGGAACTTCCAAGGATAATATGATCTAAAATTTTGACCTCTTCATCCTTATGATTTTTGACTCGACGTAGACATGCTAGAACCTTTACTATTTAATCCCCTTAAGGCCTAGTATAGGTTGATTACTTATCAACAAAAAAAAACATATCACAACCATTTCATAAAACTCACTAGAAATGAACTACATAGCACTACATTCATATTTCTAATAATTATCTATTCATTGAGATCAATAATGCATATAACAATTGTAAATTTAGGCTCATACCCTTAAGGCCTAGGATAGGTTGACTACTTATTGACAAGAAATAACCATATCACAACCATTTCATAAAAATCGCTAGAAATGAGCTACATAGCACTACATTCATATTTTTGATAAATATTTATCCATTAAGATCAATATGTATATAATAATTGTAAATTTAGGAAAATTCCATCATAACGAGTCACTACTCATAATCCCAATGGAATTCATATAAATTTCATTCATACAACTAGGGTCAACTAGTGTTAGCTTAGTAATGAAATCCATAATTAAACATAACCTAATCTATTAGCCATAAGATTTAGAGACACTGTGAATGACATACTAGAACCAAACAAAAAATAACATTATCCTATATACATGGATATAAAGTGTATATACCATCTTATAATGTGTGTTGATATGAATATATACTACCATATAATATGAGGTAGTACCATCTATCCCAACATGTCATACTGATGATAACTATTACCAAAATCAACAAACTCAAGATTTGTATGGTTATACCACATCCCCCCATATAAAATAAATATTTAGGTTATTATCCCATTCACTCAAAATACTAACTATTGACCTTTTGGGGCACAGTGAAATACAATAATCAACTAGAAAGGGTGACAATACAACTATAGATATCATCATGAGACCTTAGGATATCAATAATATCAAAGCATTATACTTCATAATCTTTCCATAGTTTTTATCATTATAAAAGAATTTACTTATCTAAATTATAATAAAATGTAAGCCATACCATGGAGATGTTACTAAAATGAGGCATTAATATGAGCATTGTATTACATTAACAAACCTACCATTTAGGGATTTTATGTTCCTCTTTCTATACCCGATTATCTCAATTACTTACATATCCTTCTTCACAAACTTGGACCATGTGTCCTTCCTTTTGATTTGAGCATATATTTTTAAATATTTATACACACACAATTTTTGCATTGATTGATATCTAAACCCTAAAAGTAACCTCTTAAATAAATCATTTTCATACCTAGGAATATTAAGAATTCATACAGGTCAAATGTAATGAGCCTACTAAAGTGGTTGTAACTGTAATATGCTAAAATTGCACCCCTTACAATTTCACATATATTCTTGTATCCACTTTAGTGTCCATTCCCTTAGCATTTGTGTAGGTCCATTATAGCCCTTGCATCAACCTTTTTCCCCTCTCAAGATGCTCGAGACCCCTTTTCAGCAGCTTCCTTCACACGTCAACTTTGTGTAAAACCTTGTGCTTTTCTCGTTCTTGTCGTCAGACAAATGTACACATGCTACACTAGCATCCTATGACATTTCGATGTTCAAATGATCATTTTTTAGTGTCTTGCCACATGTCAGATACTTTTGTTGGTGGTAACGACCCGAGGTGCCTTGTAAAGACTCAAGAAGCTTCTTTTCTCTATTCTCTCTTTAAAATCAATCTTTTCAATCTATTTGGTCCTTTTGGGTTTTATCTTGAACTCTCTTCTCCTTTCTTGGACATTCTCTTCTCACTCTCTCTTACTTGCTCAACTCTCTACAAATTTCTATAACAACACTCTTGCGTTCTTACAATGCTCTATATTTCTCTTGGCTCTTGCAATTGTCTTTGTCTCTCATTCTCTCCTTGGCTCCCTCAAGCCTTATAGGTGATATATTTCTTGTATCTTTGAGTATATTAGGATTTCTCACATCCCCTATCTATTTCGTGATATTGGTTCTCCTCCTTGAGTGGGGATTGCTTTATCACTCTTGTGTTCATTCCATGTCTACTTATTATTGCTCTGTATCTATCTGGCTATCAATGGAGGTGGGAGCACTGAAATGGGGGTTTGACTATGGAAATTCCCTAAAGAGCCCCAACATTTTTCCTCAGTCTCATGTGTGTAGATATTGAAGATATTTCTTTGCTAGAGGCTTCATTGTTTGGTCTACTGTGAGAACTTTTTTTATCCTCTTTAGTCTTGTCATTTACTTTACCATATTTCAATTCTATTACTTTTTGTTACTTTCTCGCATTCTGGAAGTTCTTAGTAATTAGATTGTTAGTAGTTGCTTTATTATTTTCTATGATATTCTTGGTTTCTGGTTTGTACAAGATGCCAGTGTGCCTCTAAGACTCTAGTGTGTCACACTGTCATCCTTGTTCTATGCTGCCATACTTTGGATGAGATCCATTCAGTCTATCCAAAAATCCTCTATGATCTACTCTTTTTAATTTTGTAACTCTCACTTTGTTCCTTGAGGTAGTTTAGGATAGTTAGCTCCCTGGGATTATCTTTAGAATAAAGAGACTTATGAGCAGCGAACCCCATTTCTTGCTATTAGAGTGATGCATTAGCCTTCAACCGACTTGTTTAGGCTTTATTTATTATATTTAACTTATTATTGTCAAAATGAATTCAATGTCCTCTTTTATTAGTTTAGTATCTAATTTGATTCAAAGCATTAATGATGTTCCATTTCATGCATGTGATGGTGACTTAGCTTTTCCCATGTAACTCGATATCTTTGATCCTTCTCTTGAAATTCCTCTTGCTTCAGAGGATATTTTGTTGCAAGAAGATGAAATCAATGATACTTTTCTTAATATTACTCTACCTTCTCTTCATTCCAATGCTCTCTTCTAGAGATGATACATTAGTGAATGATGAATCTCTTCTCTATTTCAATGCACTCTCTTCTAGAGATGATGCATTAGTGAATGATGATTCCCTTCTCACATCGGATCCTTCAAGGATAGATGTTGAGCCTATTTCTTCAAATGATTCCTCTGAGAGTTATAAGGAATATATAAATATAATCTATCTCTTTTGGTCCCTCAAAGGACTAAGAGACCTATTGTTTATCTAACTTCAGCTAGTCCTTATCCTAAAATGATGTGTTCTATTTGATAATAATTCTCCTAATATTTATAAGGCTCCCTCTTATAGAGCGGTAGCCCATACTTATAAGACTAGAAGGAATAAAAAAAATGTTGATCAATATACTTTTGTACCACCTTCTCAACCAATCCTTCCTCGAGCACCTAAACCTACAACTAAATCACCTAGTGATTATGATCTTGTCAAGAAACTTCATGTTACTTTGGCCAAGATCTCACTATGGGACTTCCTTTAGTCTGATTTGGTTTATCAAGGTATGCTTCAAGAAGCCTTGCAAAAGATCTTCTTGCTTTCTTTCACTAGGCCAACAGATGTTAATGCATTGATAGCTCATATTCGTGTGGATTCATCAAATATTATATTTTATCCACAAGAACTCTCACCTCAAGAATTATAGAAGCAAGCGAACCCTCTAATGATTATAGTCAACATTAATAAGATCAACATTAGATGTACTCTCATTTACATCAGTTCAACACTCAATGTATGTAGCATTGATATGTTGCCTAAAATTAAAATTTATTCATCCTCTCTTGTTGCTTCTTCCGTATGTATTTGTGGGTTGGATAATGTCGGTCGACAAGCCATAGGCTCGATAGTCTTGCCTTTAAGGTTGGGGCCTATTACCGTACCCACCCTTGTATATGTTATGTTAGAAAAGATCATATAACCTTCTTCTTGGTAGACCGTGGATTCACACTATGGGTGCAGTCCCATCTACCTTACATAAATCTATTAACTTCATTCGTAAAAATCAATTAGTCACAACCAAAGCTGATTCTAATGTTGTACACTTATGTGAGTTGGCAGTTGTTGATCAGGCTTCGATTTTGCCTACTCTTAAAACTCTTAACCCTTCAGTGTCTTCCAATGTGTTGACGTCTACTCTAGTAGTACCTGCAAAGGATACTCTTGAGGCAGATGTCCTTGAAGAAGATCCTTTTGAAGAAATAAATCTTAAGTTTTCTCCTTCTACCTCTTCTCAAGAGAATGCATTTTTTGGTGATGGTTGGGTTTCTCTAGAATTTACAAAATCCTTCATTGGAGAATATAAAGTTGACCCGATCCACTTAGTCCTTCTGATAACATCATCCAAACCCACTATCAAAGATGGTTATTCTCTTACATCACGGGGTAATGTGAAGACAAATTGTAATGTTCTTAATGTTGATCCTCCCCCTTTTAAGGAAGATGATCACACCTTTGTTAAAGAGGCTAATGTTGGTAGTCCTATCTGGAAGGCTGATGGTGATCCCATAGAGGAGTATAATCCCCATTGTAGGAATAATGCTCTCTATGAAGATCCTTCGCCTACTCAATATTTTCAAACACGTTAAGGCCCTGGTTACAAACTTGTCTCTAAATATGGCTATGGGAATAACGAACAAGGCATTTGGGTCCCTATAGAGTGTGCACCTCGTAAGCGTAATTTAGGGCTTGGCTACTTGAATGAACAATATAAATGGAAACCACAATTGAATGTTGACATGATTTCCTCTCAACCTCGTTCTCTCAAATCGATCTATTCACCATTATTTGATATCTTCATGTCTTCTTCTTGTGAGCAGTCAAGATTTTCTCCACAAGAGAAAGGGTTTTTTCTTGCTCCTCATTCTTTACCTGAGATAGAACATATTTTGTTGAGGCTTCTTAAATCCCACTTGATTACTCTTCCTCCTCCTACACATAAGAAATTTAATAAGCATGATCAAGAAAAACATTTTTTTTGTGCATATCATCGAGCGCCTAGCCATTCCACTAGTGAATGTAAGGCCTTGAAGGATAAAATACAATAACTTCTTGATTTTGGTGTCATCACTCCAACTGTTAATGCACCTATCTTCTCTTTGCATGAAAATTAATATTGAGGTCTACCTCTATAATTTTCCTTCTAAGAATTTTATCATGAGGTTCTCATACCTCCCTTCTATAGTATCTTGCATGATTCCCCTCCTTTGTATGCTAGGGGGTAGTGATAACTTGTTTTTGAGATGTGTGTTCTTGTTAAGGACCCCCTCTCTTCTCTCTTTCAATTGGAGTGTTCATTTGAATGGGACCCTTTATGTCTTGAAGGGTTCTCTACCAAAGGAACCCCCTTTTGAAAGCTTATGATTCAAATGAATTCATTTGTGTCTAGCTTGGGGGAAACCTAACTATACATATCTTATATCTTGGCGTCTAGCTTAGGGGAAGTCTGAATAGACTTATATTTTATATGATTGTCTTGCAATGCATCTTTCAACAACCACAAGCTTCTCTGATTAGTATTTCTCTACAGGATCGAGAAATTTTAAAGCTTCTTTGCATCAAGCTTTCCTTGCAGGATCGAGCACCTATGAGGACCAATCAAAATCTGCAGTGCCTTTCACATCGGGCTTCCCTCAGGACCAAGCACCTGAGGCACCTCCTTTGCAAGTTTGAGGGCCTATGAAGTGCTTTCATCTTGTAGGATCTCTTTGTTCAACTTTGTAGGTTTGAGGGCCTGCAAATATTTTGTTCACCTTTTGTAGGTTCGAGGGCCTACAAAGCTCTTGTTCATCTTTCATAGGTCTAAGAGCTAGTAGAGATTTTTTTCACCTTTTGTATGTTAGAGGTCCTACAATGAAATTGTTCAAACATCTATAGAACCGAGTATGTGTGCATCCATCTTTGTCTTTCTCCTTTTCTTAATTGTGTATACCAGATCGAAGACTTGCATCTTCTTCATCCTGAGTATATGCTCTTTCTCTCTTCGACATTGTTTGCTTCCCTGTATTTTGTATGTATTCTTCTCTTGAAGTAATCGATCATTGCATTATTCTCTCCATTTAATAATTATTCTATGTGTTATTTCTTAATCTGGGGATACAGATAGTTCTAAGACAACCTTCTACATCAAGGTCCCTTTCACTTTTCTTACTCAAATCCTTTATATTTTTGTGTACCTTTGTGTGTGTGTGATCCATGTATATGTTCTAACCTTGTGATGTAATGGTTTTTATGTTCTAACATTGTTGTCTTGTGTAGGTATTTCTTGTCTAATGTGTTTGTTCTGTAGGTCTTTAGGTTGGGGGAATGCTTCCTTAGTTTGAAGAGTTGTTTTCTTCCTCTATAATATCCTTTTGGTATCGTGATGTTATTTATGTTTAGTAGATTTCTTTTATCATGCATATTAGTGTATATTCATATGCCCTCTAATGTGGGAGAAAAATGTAATGTCATAAAATTTCACCCCTTGCAATTTCACATAGATTGTTGTATCCACTTTAGTGTCCACTCCCTTTGCATTTGTGTAGGTTCATTCTAGCCCTTGCATCAACCTTTATCCCCTCTTAGGATGTTTGAGACCCCTTTTCAGTAGCTTCCTTCATATGTTAGCTTCACATCAAAACTTCTGATTTTCCTATTATTGTCATTTTGTAGCATGATGTGTCTGGACACTAGCATGTTGTGTGGACGTAGGCGCGCCACACTAGAATCATGTGACATTTTGATGTTCAAATGAATGTTTTTCAGTGCCTTGCAATTTTTCATCTACTTTTCTCAATGATAACAGCCTGGGATGCCTTGTAACGGCTTGAGAAGATTCTTTTCCCTCCTCTTCTCTCTTTAAAATCAATCTTTTCAATCCATTTGGTCCTTTTGGGTTCTATCTTGAACTCTCTTCTCCTTTCTTGGAAATTCTCTTCCCACTCTCTCTTGCTTGCTTAACTCTCTACAACTTGCTACAACAACACTCTCATGTTCTTACAATGCTCTATATTACTCTTGGCTCTCATAGTTGTCTTTGTCTCTCATCCTCTCCTTGGATCCCTCAAGCCTTATAGGTGATATTTTTCTTATCTTGTATCTTTGAGCATCTTGGGATTTCTCACATCCCCTATCTATTACATCTCTATTTCGTGATATGATTTCTCCTCCTTGAGCAGGAATTGCATTTATCACTCTTGCGTTCCGTGGAGGTGGGAACATCAAAATGGGGCTTTGACTGCGGTAAGCCCCTAAATAGCCCCAATATTTTTCCTCGATCTCATGTGTGCAAATATTGAAGATATTTGTTTGCTAGAGGCTTCATTGCTTGGTATACTATGATAAATTTCTTTAATCTTTAGTCTTTTTATTTACTTTACCATAATTTAAATTCTATTACTTTATGTTACTTTCCCACATTTTGGAAGTTCTTAGTAATCATATTCTTAGTGGTCTCTTTGTTGTTTTCTATGATATTCTTGGCTTCTAGTCTATACAAGATGCTAGCACACCTCTAGGACTCTAGCACACTTTCTTTCATCCTTGTTTTGTGTTTTCATCCTTTGACTGAGATCATATCAGTCTATCCGAAAAGCCTATGTGATCTACTCTTTTTTATTCTAAAACTCTCACTATATTCCTTGAGGTATTTTAGGGCAGTTCGCTCCCTAGGATTATCTTGAGGATAAAGAGACTCATGAGTAACGAATCCCCCTTGTCTACAGTAACTTCCCACCCAAGCATAATAGTAATTCTATAGACAATAACATAATTTGAATCATAATTTGTAATCATTTTGATACATTTCTACTTGTATTCATAAATAGAATAAATCATTGTTATGGTGTAAAATTGCACCCTTATACGATTTTCCACAACATCACCCTTTACTTTAGCTTAATAAGTCGATAATGAAAAAACTTGCCTTCTAATCCTTCATTCTCATCCATGCCTTATCATTTTCTATCAATGGGGGAATTTTTTCTAGGATGCTTTGCATCGTGCAAACGTTTGTGCACCGTGCAAATATCATGACAAGATTCCTACTCCTGTGGTCATTAGTACGTTACATTTTTTCCTTCCTGTGAAGTGTAATGCCTCTACAATCATAGGCACGCCCGGGAATGGCTCTCTGGCATGCAATTTGACTATTTCTTTCCCTCTTTTCTTGATTCTCATTCATTCTTGCAATTCCACTTCATTGTTACAATTTCTCTCTATAATTCTTACTTCTTAACACTTCCATTTGCTCCTTACTATTCTACATCTTTTCTTGTAGGTTTCGAGATCTCTACATTGCACTCTTGCACATTTATCTCACATCTTTGAACTACCACTCTTCCTCTTAACTTCACTAATCTTATTAGAGGGAGGGTTTTGTCTATGAGGATCTTGCAAGAGGCTAGACCTATTATTATTTGAATATATTTTCCTCTTACTCATCATTTTATTTAGTAGTTAGTTTATTTGTCCTTAAAGTATTCTTCTTTTTATACTTCTTTACATTTCATGCATTTTAGCATTCTACCTAGTTATTTAAAACCACTAGACTTTAGTATTTGGGTTGTTAGAAGATCTCGAGTGTTTTTGGCAATAGAATCTACCTATGTTCGTACAAGATGACAATGTGCCATAGAGATTCTAGTGTGTCACACTTTCATCCTTGGTTTGTCCTCTCATCCTTTGCATGAGATCTTATAAGTCTGTTCTTGAGACCTTCTAAGTTATGTTCACTTGACTTTTGAAGTCCTCTATCATAAGATAACCAAAAAACCCCAAAACATAGTTTAGTATTTCCTTTATTTTTCACTCTGTCACTTGAGCTTTTTTCATTGAGGTAACCTAGGGCCATCCGCTCCTTTTAGAATCTTCCCTATCCTAGAGAATCGAGAGTAGTGGATCCCCTCCATTACATTTTCAGTGAACTCAATGTGAACCTTCCTTCTCTCTTTATCTTTGTTTCAAAAAAATTTCCTCTCTTGTAATTGGACATGTAGCTGATAGTGTGTTGGGATGTTTTTTATGAGCTTCACGACCTAGTTGAATATCTCCAGATATGTAGTAAGGAGTTATCAAAACACAAATATGGGATATGGAAGGTTTAGTCCTACCCGATCTATCCCGACTTTCAAAGAGTTCCCTACAAGACTCTCTGCCAGATATACCCCTCCTATCAATGAAGTTGCAACTCATTTTCCTACCCTCCCACCTCACCCTCGAGCTCTACCTCTTCCTTGGAGGATGAATCTTCTTCAGGGTCCCTCCAGAGAAAATTTACTCCTTGGAACTAAGACTCGAATAGCTCACAAGGTTCTTGGTGAAAGATGATGCTTTTTCCCAAGCGGCTCCTATTGTTAAAAATCTTAGAATTCCATTGACTAAAGATCGAAGAGGCTTAGAGGTTCTTCATAGAATAGAAAAAATTGTAGAGACTCATGTCCCATCCTACACCTCTCTCTTGGGTGCTTCCCAAGATATTGGATCAAAGATCATTGGACGAAAACAAGATATCTCGATGCCCAAGGTATCTGTGTGCATGGCTGACATGGGCCCCTCTACTAATACCAACATAGTGTTTGAGAAAAGTCATACGATTAAAGTACATAAGGTTCCTTTGGGTTTTAGTTACTCCACACCTAACACTTAGAGTGTCCCTATTTTTGGTGTTATTGTTGGTGCCTTTATTGGTGTTGGTGTTGGTAGCTCTACCAGTGCGGGTGTTGGTGTTTTCATTGGTGGTTGTGTTGGTCACACTTCATCTACTGATCTTGTCCTTAATTCTCTTCTACAAAACATGGGATGTATGTAGAATCAATTGGAAAATTTGGCCAGCTCATCCTCCCAGCCTATGTTCCAACCTTTCTATCATTGCAATCCTTTTTCTATCACTATTCTAAACACTCCTATCCCCTAGAGGATGAAGATTTTGAAATTTGAAAAGTACAATGGTCATGGGGATCTACAAACAAACGTCTCATCCTTTAATACCATGTGTACGAATTTCTTCAACCATGACATAATCTTGGAAAATTTGTTCTCACATTCTCTTTAGGACGTCTCTTTGGAATGGTACTACTCCTTGCTTGATAATTCCATTTTCTCTTTTGATTAGCTTGTAACCAAGTTCCTCTGTTAGTTCCAAGCTAACATTGAGCTGAAGATCACATTTACTGATCTTTTCTAGTTTAAGTAGCAACCTCATGAGAATGTAACTAATTTTATAGCTTGATATCAAGCCCTGTTCACTCAATTTTCATATCCTTTACTCAATTTCGATGTACAAAAAGTATTCATCAAAAAATTGTAGCCAACGCTACAAGATAGTTTAATTTTAATGAAATATCCATTCTTTGCACATCTATGTGCCACCTTGTGAGAGTATCATCAAACGGTTGCCCAGTATGAGGATTCATCCTTGCACTCCTGTCGAGATGGTTGAATAGTTGTGTTAGTCTCTAGAAAATCCAGAAAGAACAAGGGTGTGGTGAACATGGTTTTTATTCCCACAAATAAAAATTCTATAGGACGAAATAGAATATTTACTAAATTCTCATAATCTTATAGTAGCTTCCTACAAAAACTTTTGAAAGATAAACTAATAAATTTTCTCAATATTAGATCACTATTTGAGTCATATCCTCAATGGTACAATGCATAGATGTTCTGTCAATATCGCCAAGTCTCTAAACATTGTACTAAGATATGTGTTCTCTTGCATCATGTGATTCAAGATCGCATTAATGACAAGACCATTTGACTCGATGGTAGGAAACAAAACTCAAAAAAATCAATGGTGAAGCTGAATGTCTAGCTATAGATCTACACAGATCCATTCCTGTCGTATTCTACTAACTTGGTCACTCCTTTATCATCTTTTTATTTCACCCCATTAGAGTATGTGAATTTAGTCTCATTCACCCATATTCCTCCTTCAGATTATGTGAATGCTACTCCTAACATTACATTTACTTCACATGATCTGCCTCTGAACAAGGAGCTCTCTCTATTATGCATTCATGCTTGTATCAATGGTAACATCGTAACATGTGTTATGGTTCATCCTTCAAGCCATGTAAATGTCATTACAAAGGATACCCTTTTTCTGAAAAAATTACATAATGATAAATATGATGAATCACAGGCTACCGTCCACACACACAATGGGTTTTTTATTGCACCTATTGGTGCTATTTCTTTGTCGATCCTAGTAGGACCTAAGGCTTTGTAAGTCTTATTTAATGTGATTCTTGAGTTTGACTTGTTCAGAGAAAGGTTTGGCATTCCATGGCTAGCCTCCATGAATGTAGTCGCTTTGGTAGTCCACAAATGTCTGAAGTTTCCCCATGAGGGTATCATGCATACTGTCTAGGATATTGGATATAAACCACTGGTACCACGTGGGGACTTCTCCCTTGACCGCTTTTGGCCCTCTCCAGTCGGACCCCTACCTCCTAGGGGAGATCTTTTATATAGAGCTTATTTTAGATACAAGACTGGGGGATCGACACCGAAGCATGGTTTTCCCCTGTCTCCTTATGTTTTTTCTTTGAAGGCTTGCCTGTATGTATAGTAACAAGTCTCATCTTATACCCCTCTAAAGGAAAAGGAAAAGCTTGATCTTGCCTTGGGGCCTTCCCTTTCTTTTCCTTCTTCTTTTGCACCTTCTTTTTCTTATTCCCAACACGTGGTGGTGTCTTTTGTTCCTCCTACTATTTTTGGCATAGGAAAAGGAAAAGTTCCCATGCTACATAAATCAAAGCCTCAAGTCTTTCAACTTCCTGTTTTACCCATGGTGCCTCAACCCACCCTATATGGAAAGGGGAAATTTTCTTGTGGGATTGTTCCTACATCTTGAACTTTATGGCCTTTTCCTTTTCCTCCACCTTCTCCTAAAGCAGAGAAAGAAAAGAGGCTTTTTGTTGAGATGTTCGTCTCTATCTAAAATTTTGTGCCTTCTCCTCCTACTCCTAATGAGTCCTCCCTTCCACTGGCAATGGTTGTGGAGGGTGCTCCTTTGGTAGAGTAGGAGCCCCTAACCTCTTCTTAGGCAACACCTTTTGGTGCCCACAATTGATGTAACCAACTTGTGCATGAGTGTAAGCATTGGAAAAAGGGTTTGGATAAGGATCACACTACCTTACATAATAACGAGGGGGAGGGAACCCATTTTTTTGTCTATGCTCCTATTTTGGTTCCTTCTACTTCTAGCTTTTCTTCCGCCTCAGTTCCCATCACCTTTGTTCTTCTTTCGACTTCATTGACAAACCTCGATAAACCTCCCCCTAAAGGGTGTAGGTGTTCATCACTCCCTCTACGGAGCTGCCCCACCCATTGTTACCTCTCTTCCTGATATTCCTCCTTTTTCACAGCTTGTAGACATGACTTTCACAAAGGTGGTTTCCTCTATGGCTTCATCTCCCTCTTCCACTTCAACTGTGAGGATCCTCTCTCCTCCATTGAAATGTAAGTCAGAGAGAAAACTCGCTTCAGGCGATGGTCAAAAAAAGTTGTCTTTGCCTCTTGAGTCTTCTTCTGCTTTGGCCTATGTCATCCTTGTGACAGAGACAATGTTCGCATCCCTAGAGTTTGTCACTGCCCCTTTTCCCGAGGATGACATTGACTCTTGGGTGTCTTGTCATCCTCCTATTTTGTTTCCACATACTACTCTTGAGAAGTGCATGTTCAATTAGTTGGAGGACATCCTAACTCTATCCTCGATCTTTGCAATATTGATGACTTTAGTCTCACAAGAGCTTAATGAAGAATACTTCAAGGGGCCTTATTCCTTAGCCCTTGTTGTAAGTGAGTCAACAGGTATTCTCTTGGCTATCTCTCCCCTATAGGCTTATCCTCCCTCCTCGTATAATGATATATATTGGGAGTAGGATGACCTTCTCATGGATTCAAATTAGAGGGACACCCTCATCTACATCTTTAGATTAGTTTTGTGTTATTATTTTTACACTCCCATACTTGTCTATATGTGTTTGTGCTCTCCCTTGGAGGTCCCTTGCTACCCTTGTAGGTGCTTGGATATAGGTGAGAAACTCTATCATGAGCTTCTTCTATTTGTCTCATCATTCCTCTATGTGTTTTAAATCTTGATTTTCACATCGGGGATGATACAAAGCATGGGGGCATTTAGGCATATTCCATGTTGACCTAATTTTTATTTTTACTTTGTCTTCATTTTTTATTCTTCATAGTTTAATATATTTGGGGAGCGATGATATTTCATGCATATATATTCTATTATACTTATCTATCTATATCTATGATCAATTTTGATCCCGAATAGTCAAATCCCCTTGTTCTCTTGATTTATTCATCTCTACTTTCCTACTTCATGATGTTGTGGTTTCTATGTGTTGTCCCTCGTGTGTCAACATCCCATGAATACATCTCTCCATGTATCTTGTGCCACATCATCTCTTATCTTTCTCTTCTCCTTAGAATGGCATGTGCTCCTTTGCATAGCACACATCATTCTAAGGGGGCCTATCATATATGCTTTAATTTCAAAAAAAACATTTTTTTTCAAAAGGATTCCTTGATGTCTTATGCCTTATGTCTCATCATCTAGCTTAAGGTCAACCTAACTGTACCTATCTTATCTTTTTTGTGACTATCCGCAATGCAGTTTGTAGCAGCTACATGCCTATATGCTTATTGTATGTTCTATACTATCCATACTTATTAGCACCATCATTTGTCTGATCAAATTGTCTTCTCTTTTCTATGAAAAATTTATTGTCTATCACTTTTCTCTTTTTTTCTTGACTTGTTTGTTTGCAACTAACATATTTGTGGTGGGATTGCAAGTAGCTTTGTAGGATCAAATACTCACATCCTCTTCACATTCTGATGGAGCCCCTTCCACATCAGGGTGTATTGGGTTGAAGTTCTGCTTCCTCTTCATCTTTAGTATATTCTCAATCGCTTTCTACTTTATCTCACACATGCTTAGATACATATGCTCACTAAAGTGGGGGAAAAATGTTATGGCATAAAATTTCACCCTTATGCAATTTCCCACAACACCACCCTTTACTTTAGCTTAATAATTCGATAATCCAAAAACTCGCATTCTAAGCCTTCATTCTCATCCATGCCTTGTCATTTTCTATTGGCAGGGGAATTTTTGTCTAGGATGCTTTTGCGCCACACATACATCTGCATGCCACATGAATTCCTTGACAAGATTCCTGCTCCTATGATTGTTGGGACATTACACTGTCACCTTCTCGAGAAATTCAATGCCCATGTAGTCATAGGCGGATCCGAGAATGACTCTTTGGCATGAAATTTGACCATTTCTTTCCCTCTTTTCCTAATTCTCATTCATTCTTACAATTCCACTTCATTCTTGCAATTTCTCTCTATTATTCTTACTTCTTAGCATTTCCATTCTCTCCTTCTTGCTGTTCTACATCTTTCTTGTAGGTTTCAAGCTCTCTACATTACACTATTCCATGTTTTCCTCACATTTTTGAAGTACCACTCTTCCTCTAGGCTTCACCAAGCTTGTTGGAGGGAAGGTCTTGTCCATGAGGATCTTGCGGGAGGTTGGACCTATTGTGACTTGAATATATTTTCCTTTTACTTATCATTTTGTTTAGTAGTTAGTTTATTTGTCCTTCAACTATTCCTCTTGTTGTACTTATTTAGATTTTATGCATTTTCAATATTTGGTCTAGTTAGTTAAAACCATCAGACTTTAGTATTTAGGTTGTTAGCAGATCCTAAATGTTTCTAGAAACAGACTCTACCTTTGTTCATATGAGATGCCAACGCATTGCACTATCATCCTTGGTTCATGCTCTCATCCTCTGGTTGAGAGCATGTCGGTTTGTTCCCAAGACCTCTAAGTTTTATTCACCTTACTTCTAAAGTCTTCTATCATAAAATAACCAAAAAACCCAAAATCATAGCTTAGTCTTTCCTTTATTTGTCACCCTGTCACTTGAGCTTTTATAATTGAGGTAAAGTAGGGCCATCCGCTCCCTCCAAACTTTTCCTTGTCTTAGAGACTCGAGAGTAATGTATCCCCTCTGTTACGATCACAAAATGATAGTATACTCACATAAACACATTTTTTGGATTGATTGATATCTAAATTCTATAGTAGCCTCTTAAGGAAAGCATTTCCATGCACAAGAAATATCAAGAATTCTAACAAGTCATATTTAATGAGCCTACTAAAGTAGTTGTAACTTCCCACCCATGCATAATAATTACTTTATAGATGATACCATAATTTGAAGCCTAAATTCTAATAATTTTGATACAAGCCTACCTTCATTTATAAATAGAAGAAATCACAAAATAATAGTCCTTAATCAAGTAGAACCATAAAAATTATAACTATTTCTCATTCAAAATAAATACAATACTTAGCTATATACAACAATACAATAGCAACATGTAGTGATACCACAATATTATAATAATATAATAGCATATACTAATTCTACAGCTATGTTACTAAAATTTATGTAGTAATCTAAAAACATGCACAAATCATTAAAATTGTTTGAAAAAATGCATTAATAAGGGAGCATGATGGGGGAAAGTAAGATATATGATGAAGTTACTTAAGAGGATGATTCAATGGAGTATATATAAATCACAATTGTAGGGTCATATGTAGAAGTTGCACTCTATTTGATGTGGCTAATAGTGGCATAGTTACCTATACAGTTTTCTTGGCAACAATCAATATTGATTGCATGAGGTTTAGGTAATACAAGAAGAGTATAGAACTTATCTATACTGATATGCAAGTGAATAAGTTTAAATTTCTATATTTATATTGTGGATATAGTAACACTCACTTGAGAGTGCCATAGATAATTCTCCTCCATAGGCAATAACTTCAATAGATTTTTTTAGACAATAATCTAAAATCTATCCTACCTTAGTTGAGTACAATAGAATGGTCATGAATAATTTTACCACAAACCCTTGCTCCATACTTTTTGAGAATAACTTAACAAGAATGCCTCTTTTAAGGAATGTAATCCAATAAGATGCATACACATAAGCAGGAATCAACCTAGACTAATTGTTCCTTAGCTACATCTTTGGATTAAAGTTTAATTAATCTTTTAGTAATAAGGTATTTATCTAGATGAATACCCTTCTCAATAATTTCACTCAAAGTGGATACCCAATGTAATAGAAAGTGGGACTCCAATTTTTTTTGGATTGAGGTTAGTGATAAAAATGTGCATTAGTTATTTTACTAGGATTTTCCAAGGCAATCGACTTACTAGAGCTCTCCACCATCAATGGTATTTTCCAAGGGAATCAACTTACTAGAACTCCCCACCATCGAAGGAAGGATGAAAATATTTCCATAAATAATTATTAGGCATTGCATAGTTCTATCATTGTTATGTCATGCTCAAATTGTAGGGAATTTTTTTGATGAATTTTTCTACAAGTTTGGAAAAGGTAGTGATAGATCATTTAGGTTGGTGTAAATACCATTCTAATGATTTACAATCTATAATTTGGGGGGAAAATTGAATAAAGTAAACGTACTTATGGTCCACATATTGACAAGCCTTAAAAAAATCTTAGCATGATTCCTAGGGTCATCCTTACCTTTGTATTTATTGAACTTTGGAATCTCAAATAAATGCGGGAACAATATTTCTAAGATGAAAAAGTCTAGAGGATTAGGGCATAACTCTTTAAATATGCAAGGATTTTTTTGTTTCATGTATTAGAACCCTTTAATAGCATCCTTCATGGCATACCATTTGAGGTCAGAGGGTGTGTTAGGAGGTGGGGAATGATATGGTAATTGTGTTGATAGGTATGATGTTTTTTATGGTGATGTTGAGGGATGAATGGTGTTGGCTTTGGTTCAAGTTACCAAAAGTGAAGTGGTTGGGATTTTTAAGGTGTCCAAATTGGGGATAATCATGCTAAACATGGGGGATGCTAGTGATGAGGGTTTTAAAGGTTGGTTTTCTAGGGGTTGGTGTATTAGATACTGGGAGGTGGGCATATTACAATTGAGAGACATAGCGATTGGATCTAGTTTTGGTTTCATTCATGATTGTGGGTTGGTTGGTTGATAAAATATTTAGAGCATCAATTTGATGAGCAGATTGTTCCCTATGTTGGGTTGAGTCCGAGGTGTTTTTCATTTTATAGCAATAGATATTTGGGGTTGAGCTAAGATTTTATGATCGATATGAAGCTTGGTATGAGCATGGATAGGGTTTTGAGTTTAATGGCTAGAAATTAGACTTCCTCCATGGTCACAACCATGGTCAAGGGTATCAAAATGCACTATGTTATTAATATTGGAAATTTCATAAGTAGTTCAAAACTTAACATTTCATTTGATTAATTTTATGAGTATTGCATCTATTTTTATCTCTATTGAAACATTTCGTAAGATCACATCCTTGTTTGAACCAAGGAAATTTTGATGGTAAAAATCATATTTGGTTTTATTGGGAGAGCCATTGTCATTTCCGTTATGATGTGGATGAGATTGTTATCCTAGATAAGGAAATTGGGCTATAATAGATTTATTAGGAAAAGGATTTCTTCAGGAATCACAAACATAGTTTCTCGTCTTGTGATTGTAACCATTCAAGTTACCTTTGATGGATATGATTTGGGAATCTTGGAAGGTTGGTTTCAATTTGATTTTATTTTTTTATTAGGTTTTCTAAATACGGACTTTGAATAAAAGACCTTGGATTTAGTTTAATATTTTCAACAAGGAAGCCCTTTCAGCTCAGATAGCTAGGACGATTGTTAGATGATTATGTTGAGAGGGATAATGAATCAGAAAGGATGAGTGAAAGGGGATGAATTTTTTAGGTACTTTTTTTAGATGATTTGATTAAATGGGAAGGTAGGTTCTAAGGATGACTAAGAGGATTAAAATTCAAGGATTGGGATTGGTTTGGTTTGATCCTATGATGATTTTGGGACCCAAGAATAGCTTAAGGATATAAGGATATGCTTGGATGGCTTGAAAGTTTTGATAACTAATTAGTTGGACAATGTCGAGGGACTCAAACTATTTGAATGCTCAAAATTTATATTTTGGAGATGGTTTTGGATTTGTTAAATTTGGAACCTATGGGTAATTCAAGATTACAAAGACAGATTTGTGATAGTTGGACTTGGGTCCTAGGATTATTTAGGGTCCCAAGGATACATATGTGATAATTGAATATTTTGATTTAAGGATCCAAAGATTTCTAAAATGTCTAAGAATTATTTTAGGATAATGGTGCTCTAGATTAGGATTTTCCCTAGGGGTATGGACAATTTGGAATGTAATAATTTGATGTTGGGTTTGGATTAAGGGTTTATGGATTGGATTTATTTGGATTTGCATTAGGATGACAAGGGTAGATTTAAGGATAATATGATTTTGCATTGGACTTGGATTAAGATTTTAGGGATGGATTGACCGAGATTTTAATTAAGGAACTTGGCTTCAAATGTTGCTTAGATATACAAAATTTGTATGTGTTTTTTCAATATAATGACATGATTTTCAAATGTTGATTACATTTTATTATGTTTTAAGACAAGCATGGGTTTAGCACAATTACAAACAAAGAAAAAATTACAAAAACATAAATTATTCAAATGATGGGTATACACACACTTATAATCCCATTGATAATGTCTTTTCTAGGCATAAAAAGTAGGGCCCATGAGGAGTCACTAACTATTTTTTATTCTCAACTTCAAACAAAGGTGCTATAGGAGAGCATACACAACCTACAATCTCATTTATATGGGCACATGTTGAGTAAGTTCATAATGCTAATTGCTAACTAGTGTATCATAAGATTGTAGGGGTCAAAAGATCATATCTAGAATTTACATGGATTTCTATAGGTCTCCTTGATATACCAGAAGGTACGAGAGGCCCAAGTTCTTGAACATGAGTGTTATCTATAAATTTGATTGGGGTAAAATCCCTTTCCACTTCATTTTGTCCCCTCAAGTGGACTAATCATTTGTGTCAAATATGAAAGCTCTCTTTGCAATGAGTCTTTGGATTCTCCCCTTAATGTAATTACTACCCAAAAGATAAGGGTTTGGTTTGTCCCCTTGGTGATGAATCCAATGGACGATTGCTAAAAAGAAACTAAAAAAATAACATTTTTCAATCTCCAAGATTTCCTTAAGGCATGAGAGAGAATACAAAATCAGGTTTTGGGATGAACACAAATGATTCAAGACACACCCAACAAGTTAATTCTAACCATTTAATTATACAAACACACTAGATGGAGTATGATAATAATTCTTCTCCCAAATAAATTTGTAAGCCACTTGTTAGTAGTTTTAATGATTTAGAGCTTCACTAGTTGAACCTACAAGTTAAAAAACCCTCAAGATAATTAAGTTCACAAAATCAAGAAGTGTTAGGTAAAATTATTAAGATTAATGTTTAAAGTATATATGACACAACCAAGATGCTAACACATAGGGCACAAACACTACCATGAAAAAATAAATAGAAAAGACAAAAAATAAAAATAATGCAAGATTAAGGTAGAAAAGACATAGACACCACGAGAAAGGCACAAACACCAAAATAAATGTACCTATGCCAAGAGAATATCACATACACCATTGGAATGGAAAAAATTCCATAGGAAGGCACAAATTCCATAACAATGTGTTTTTTGTGCCTAAAGGGTCCATGAACCTACAAACACGAAGGTGAGTCCTTAAAATAACTCAAAACCTTATAAAATAGAGGCTAGAAGGATCTCACTTGGACAACACATGGATAAAAAATCAAGATAAAGCCAAGTTATACAAAGATGAATAGAAAATGCACAAATACCATAGGAAGGCACAAATACCAAAAGAAGGTAAAAATACCACAAGAAGGCACAAATACCACAAGAAGACACAAATACCACAGGAAAGCATAAACACCACAATATTGTGTTGTTTGTGTTGAAAGGTCCACAAATGTGTAAACTTAAATGTTAGTTCTTTAAATCACTCAAAATATTATAAAACAAAGGTTATCAAGGATATCAATAATAAAACACAAGAAAACCAAGGTTAGCACTATAAGGAAGCTAAGGTAGCGGAACAAATTCCTACACTAACCTTGAGAGGAGAATAATGCAAAACTTTTACAGAAATTTAACAGATACAAAACTTAAACATAAATAAACACAAATATCATGCATACCACAACATAATGATTTACGTGGGGAAAACCCTTTCGAGAGAAAAACTCCACACTCCAAAAACCGCCCAATATATTATTCAGGAATCAAAAGCTTACAATATACTTGTAGAGAAAGCTTCTCATAGGAGTATCACTGCCAGAGATCAAGAGACAACACGACCACTATCAGAATCTCAAAATACACCACCATCTACATACATCCCACCCGCTTATAACAAGATTTTTGGAACCTTCTAGAATTAAGGTTTTACAAGGTCATTTTTCATTTAACGTGTTAATGGAAAAACCTTGACATGTCAACGGGAAAACCTTGGCATGTTAATAAAAAAAAAATTGAGCGTTGCTCTTAACCCCACATCTTATTATGAGTGTATAGTATTTACATGATCAATCACCACATACCAACATACATCCTATCAATAAATCATATATAATTGTATGGTTGAAACACATTTTCCCAACAATTCCCCTACTTGTCAAACTCCTTGCAAGGACAACAGAAGGGTGTCATCATCATCTCTAATTGCTAGGGGTCGAAAGGCCCATAGTCTCTGAACACCATCCGAACTTCTTTGTGCTCATAGGCTTAGTTAAATAATTAACAACATTCATCAAAGTATCTACCTTAACCAGCTTCACCCTACCATCTTTGACCATATCTCTAATAAAATGATAATGTACATCAATGTGCTTGGTCCTAGCATAAAACGTTGGTTTCTCAGCTAGACATATCGCACTCTGACTATCGCGATAAATTATCACTACACCTTGTTTTATTCCAATATTTGAACACAATCTCTTAATCCAAATGCCTTATTTACAAGCATGAGTAGTTGTCATATAATCTACTTTAGTAGTGGACAAAGCAATCACAACCTATTGCTTACTCATCCAACTAATTACACCACCAAATAAAGTGAACACATAAGAACTAGTGGATCTTCTGCTTCCAACATCGCATGCCCAGTCTGAATCCACATAACCATGAATATCAAGGGAAATATCATCTTTAGTCATATTACTATGATAACATAAGGAATTTTTTGAGGTACCGCACAAATATTTGAAGACTCTTGTAACTGCACATCCCAATGAACTCTGCAAAGATTAGACATATATCTGGAAAGAACTCCTACTACTTGGGAAATTTCTGCTCTAGTACAAACCATAGCATACATCAAACTTCCAACTGCACTCTAGTAAGGTACTCTTCTCATTTCTTCCATTTCTGATGAAGATCTTAGACAATTTGAAATAGATAACTTTGTTCCAACTGAAACAGGAACACACAATGGTCTACAATCCTACATATCAAACCTCTATAAAATTGAGTTGACATACTTGCTTTGGCCAAGCCATAGCTTTTTGTTCACTCTATCTCTTTTAATTTCCACCCCAAGAATGTGTTTAGCTGCACCAAGATCTTTCATTTCAAATTTAGTAGCAAGTTGAGATTTTAGTTCTGAAATCATACCTTTCCCTCTACCAATAAATACCATATCATCAACATACATATAATGCAATAAACTAGAAATGATCACCATCGGTTTTATAATAAATACAATGATTTGATTTAGAACATTCAAATCCCAAACTCAACACATATGTATCGAATTTTTGGTACCACGTCCTAGGACTCTTTTTTAAGCCATACAAATATTTCTTCAATTTGCAAACCAACTTACTTTTACCTTTCACCATGTAGTTCTCTCGTTGTGTCATATAAATATCCTCGTCCAAATCACCATGAAGGAAATCAATTTTCACATCCATTTGCTCAACCTATAAATCATAAGTAGCAACAACATAAATCAAAAGTATAATGGATGTAATTTTTGTAACAGGAGAAAATATCTCACCATAATCAACACCCTCAACTTGAGAGTAACCCTTCACAACCAACCTTTCTTTGTACTTCTCAATACCTTCGTCTGAACCAATCTTTTTCTTGAACACCCATTTACAACCAACATGTTTTCGTCCTTCAGAAAATGGTATAAGACCTCATGTATCATTATTTTTCAAAGATGCCATTTCTTCATCCATAGAAATCTTCCAATATTTTGCATCATTCATACCTAATGCCTCTTCTACAGATCTCGGTTCATCCATGTTAGTATTCAAAGCAAAAATACATCTCCAATCATCAGGTGAATACCTTTTAGGTGGTTGTCTATGCCTTATAGACCTATGAACAAGCTAAGTTGGAGGTTCTTCCTCCTCTTCTGAAGACCCGAAGCTAGATGAGCTCTCCTCAACTTCTTGTCTATTTTTGGGCCTCGATTCAACTTTCTCAGATGTAGAAGGAAATTGAATCACATGTTCATGTTTACTTTGTTTTGGCTACAATGTAACAAAAGAAGTCTTAGTTTCTCTAAAAATAACACTTCCACTGTGTATTACCTTATATGCAACATGATCCCAAATCTTGTATACTTTCACACCATAACTATATCCAATGAAGATACATTTTATAGCCTTGTTCTCCAACTTTGTTCGCTTCTCCTTTGGCACATGTGCATATGCCTCACAACCACAAACTTTAAGATGTCTTAATGAAGGCTTGTGACCCGACCATGCCTCTATAGGCATCTTATCAACAAGAGCTAATGTAGGAGACTTGTTAATTAGGTAACAGGAAATGGCAATAGCTTCAGCCCAAAGCCTTTGTTCTAGGCCAACACCACTCGACATACTCCTAGCCTTCTCCATCAATGTCTTGTTCATTCTTTCTGCAACTCCATTTTGTTATGGAGAATAAAGAGTTGTCTTATGTATATGAATACCACAATCTTTACAAAATCATTAGAGAAAAATTCACCGCCATTATCATTCCTAAAACATTTTATTTTCTTTCTAATCTACAACTCAACCATTTCTTTAAATTCTTTAAATCGACTGAAAACTTCATATTTACTCTTTGCAAAATATACCCATGTCCTACTATAATCATCAATAAATGAAACATAATATATGGATTTACCAATTGAAGGAACATCTATAGGACAAAATACATCAGAATGAATAAGATCTAATACACCACAAGATTTATGAGAAATCAAGTAAAATTGAACACGATTTTGTTTTCCATAATGCAATGCTCACAAAAATTGAATTCAAGATTACAATCAAACAAAATTTCAACAATTTTTATATTTTTCAAGGTCTTTAGACCCTTTTCTCCAATGTGGCAAAGTCTCATGCTCCATAACATAGTTTACTCTGCAAGTAACTTTGTCTCAGAAGAAAGAGCACCCTTGGGTACCCAAAATCCATGACCATCTGCTGAAGGTGAAACCCTCACTTCTTCTATAGACTTTATTTTCACAAAAGTACTATTGCACTCAACAGTGCATGCATCGAGCTTATACAATGTCCCATATCTGACACCTCTAGCAATCACCATAAAACCTCTAACCATCTTGCATCCTGCATCAAAAATTCTACTTGCACACCCACATCCATTAGTTTTCTCACAGATAACAAATTTTATGCTAATCAAGGGATATGCAACACACCATTAATCTTTTTTTATTCTACCATCAGGAAACCTGATTTTAACTTTACCACGACCAATAATGTCTAAATGAGAATCATCACCCAAGCACACCTTACCTCCATCAAATTCTTCATATTCACAAAACCAATATCTATTAAAGGTCATATGAAAAGATGTGCTTGAGTCAATAAACCATGCATCATTACTTGCACGAGCTACCAAAGTTGCAATGAATGTGTCACCATCTTCCTTCTCAAACTCGAAATCAGAATCAAATTTCTTATTTTTCTTCTTCTTTTCTTCTTTGCATTCCTTATGAACATGTTTAGGCTTACCACAGTTCCAGCAAATAACTTTGGACTTTCCAGGAGATTTAGATCTCCCCTTGGACTTGGATTTATCACGCTTCTCATTCTTCTTTCCTTTTTACTTAGGTCTTCCATGAACATTTAGGGCCTCCTTGGGAATGATGGATACCTTCCTCCTCATCTCTTCGGAAAACAAAGAACCCACCACATCTTTAGTCTTCAATAGAATAGAAGTACGCCCAATAGCCATAACAAGAGAATCCCATGAACTAGGCAAATAAAAAAGTAAGATTTTGCATTTCTCCTCCTCATCCATTTTGACACCAACTGATGCCAATTGAGTGACCAACATATTGAATTATTTTAGGTGGTCTATGATTCGTCCACCCTCTTCCATTCTCAAGGAATGCAACTTCTTCCTCAAGAAAATCTTGTTCACTAAAGATTTGGCCTGATACATCTCACCAAACTTCTTCCATAGTTTCTGTGCAGAGGTCTCTTTATGGACATTAATTAAAATAGAGTTTTCCAAGCATAATCTGATTAGACCTTTGGCTTATGGTCCATAACATCATATTGAGCATCTTGAGTAGAATTTGCAGGCCTTAAAACATTCTCATCAATGTCCCACAGATCTCGATCTATCAACATATCCTTCATATTTTGCTTCCACATATCAAAATTATTTCCATAAAATTTCTCCAACTCTATTTTCTCTAATGAACTTTCCATCTAAAAATTCTTGCAACAAGATCACAAACTGTCTTCTACACAAGCTCCTACTCAAATATGGATTAGTTCAAAAACCACAACAAATTACAACTGAAACCAAAGGTGATCAAGCTTTGATACCACTTGTAAGGAAGCTAAGGCGGTGAAACAACTTCTTACACTAACCTTGAGAGGAGAATAATGTAAAACTTTTACAAATCTTTAACAATTACAAAACTTAAACAAAAATAAACACAAATATCATGCATACCACAACACAATGATTTACGTGAGGAAAACCCTTTCGAGAGAAAAACCCCACACTCCAAAAGCCGCCCAATATATTATTCAGAAATAAAAAGATTACAATATACTTATAGAGCAAGCTTCTCACAAGAGTATCACCACCACAGATCAAGAGACAACGCGACCGCTATCAGACTCTCAAAATACACCATCATCTACATACATCCCAACCGCTTATAACAAACTTTTGGAAACCTTCTACAATTAGGGTTTTACAAGGTCATTTTTCATTTGACGTGTTAACGGAAAAACCGAGCTATATGTCACCGGGAAAAAACTTTGACGTGTCGATGGGAAAAAACCCTTACGTGTCAGTGGGAAAAAACCTGATGTGTCAGCAAGAAAACCTTGACATGTTAACGAAAAAAAAATTGGGGCATTGCCCCGAACCCCACCTCTTATTATGAGTGTACATTATTTGCATGATCAGTCGCCACATACCAACATACATCTTATCAATAAATCATATATAATTGCAAGGTTGAGACACATTTTCCCAACAAGCACAAAGCGAAATGGAGCCAAATGACAATTAAAAATTGTTAAAGAATATCCATAAATACCTAACAAAAAGATTCACAAAATGACCAACAAACAAATAATATACTTCAAGAAAATTCTAAACAACCAAAAGGATGATGTTAGAAAAACCCAAGAACCTAAAACATTACAAAGAAGAAACGTTAGGGTTGTGAAGGAAAGAAAAATGTGGAGGTTTCTTAGGCCAAGGTGCAGATTTCTTAAGAGTATGTTGGCTGTGTAGATATCACAATATAGGTGCAAAAACCACTAAAACATTTTTTCTACACCAAAAAGGTCTAAACATGTACTAGGGAAGGCAAAAATTCCACAAGGACTTGCATAAATTCTACAACTTAGGGCTAAACACCATAGATCTAGGAATATATCTGAGAATGTTAAAAACCTACAAAAAATTAGAAAAATCACTTCAAGAAAATGTATATTAGTATTGGGAAAAGAGTCTCATCGGGTTTTCCAAAAATGTGGACATCAATTTTTAGCAAAAATGAGGGGTGTTAGGTGCACAAATCAGCAATGAAACTCAAACTCAAATGAAACATACACCTTCAATTAGAGAAAAATGGAAGTTAAATAACATTATAAATGCAATAAAACAAGAAGATCATACCTCCATGTGACTTTGTTGATGTGTTCCAATGCTTAATAGATGTGTAGTGATACAATATGGGCGCTCTTTGCTTGAGACTACCCAATTTGATAGTATGTAAGTACTGTGAATGATGGATGATGATGTCCTTTGGGTAAGCCTCCTTAATAGGATTTCCAAGTTGGACATGGAGGGTGGAGATTGATGGGTACAATCAAGGGCTAGGATTGGTTTTGTGAATGTGCATTCTAGACTCTTGACAAGTGGAAATCAAAGATGAGATATGCTTGATGAAGGGACATGAGATTTCCTTAAAGTATAAGGTGAAAGGAGATGCAATCAAGTGGGAAGAGATGGAAGAGGTAAGTGAAGGGTAGAAATTGAGAGATGAAATTTAGGGCCAAGATTTATCCACGTTGGGATCAAGGAGTGGGAACAAGTGACTTGAGAAGGTATTTATAAAGATGGAGGGCCCAAATTGTTCCTTGGATTTGGAATGGATGTTGTAAATTAGAGAATAATTTTTTTAGATTTTATTGGTAGAGTTATAATTTTAAATTAGAAGGAAATATGAGAGGTCGATTAATTAGTCTAATCAATTAAATAGTATTATTTAATTGATTACTTGGAGGGATTTTGAACAAAGTTTAATTATTTAAGTGGATCTAATTAATTAACATTAAGGATGTGAAGGTGGTTTAATTGTGACACTGGTCAAAATATTAATTAATTGTGACATAAATTAACAATAACATATTTCCACAATCCATGAAGATCAAATTAAATATTTATGCATATTCATATGTATATATATATATATATATATATATAAAGAGATTCATATATATATAAAGAGATACATTAATGGTGTCGCTATCGAAAAATCTCGCTCTGCCAAAATCGAGGGCTTTTGTGAAAGGTGAGACTGGAATTTAGATTACAGTGTTGGCTTGTCGAGTGATGGCAATATCTCTGCTATGGATGGCAGATCTGGTGTTGCTCTGGGGTTTGATGTTGATCATAGGGCTTTCCCTTCTCTCACACAGACTAGGGCAAACAGTGGCAAGCAGGATGATTGCGGGTTCGGCTTGGATGGGGATTCCTCACCCCCTGGTGCCATTTCCGCCACAAAGACCTCCTCTATGGATGCAGAAAAGTGTGGTCTGAGCAATATTGGGCGATCTGAGAATGCCTCTATGTCTGGCACCCTTCTGGTTTAATTCAAATATGGTTTGATGCCACATGGGAACACATTAAGGTCAATGCATTCAGACACTAGGGTTTTTGTTGGCGCAAATGCTTTGAATAGTCAAGTTTGCAATGGAATAAGCTTGGTGAAGGATTGCAGCATTCCGCTACGGAATGGGCTGAATGCATCGAGGGCATCCATTGTGGTGGGGTTGTGTGTTTGCTCAGGGAGATCTCCTAGTTTGGTCGCTGCCACAACTTCTCCAAAGGGTGTTGAGGTTTCTCCTGGCGATGGAAATGGATCGACATCACTCCCTTCTACTCCCATCTCTCCACCTTTTCCCAGTCATGATGATAACAACGCTGGATAGGTTGGCTCCGGAGGGTCTGCTGCATAGGGACAAATGCACTCTTCTCTGATGTACGGGGTTTTTTCTTCTAGGTGGGGTGCGATCGTACTGAAGCCCTCATTCTAGAGGCGGCCAAGTCTGGGTCGTCTCCCCCCTTGAATATCTCATGGGAGTTAGCAAGGAGACAACCGAGATCTGTGGGGGGAAACTTTGTAACAGGGATCTCAACATAGATCGTGAGTGGGGAGGGTCCATTCAAACTATCAGAAAACCTATCGATCTCAATTTTGATGGTGATATTAAATCAAAAATTGCAGAAAAATGGGATTGCTTTGCTGTGCATGAGCTTATCTGTAGGTTTTGGCGCTTATGGCCAAGCCTTCCTGAACTCCATCAATGGATCACCGAATCCTAGCAATCAACATTCAAGGATGATCTCAAAATTTACCTTTGTGCGGGGGGGAGTTTTCATTGTTGCATTTGACGAGGAGAAGGATCGAAACACTGCTTTGCATAATTCATGGGCTCGGGGTCAACACCTTCTGCTATCCAAACCGTGGCACTCCAATTTCAAGCTAGCAACAGAGGCCTTCAATGTTGTAAGGAAGCAAAGGTGTGCGGAATCGCTTCCTACGCTAATCTTGAGAGAACGATTATGCAAATTTCAACTTAACTGATTATAGGAATCTCAAGAAGCATACAAGAACATGAAAAACAAATAAATGAGCACATAACACAATGATTATCGTGGGGAAAACTCTTACGGGAGAAAAACCCCACACTCTAAAATCTGCATAATGTATTACCAAATCAACAAATGATTACAATACACTTGCAATGCAAGTTCTTACAAGAGCATCACCTCAACTCAAACTTGGAGAGATATCACTAGCATCCTTCTAGCACCCAGCCTTGCAAGCAAAACTCCATCCTTCAAACTCCTCCCCAAGCCCTCCTTATATAGTGATTTACAACTTGGAAACCATTTGTGGTTTTTACAAAACCATGGGCAAAACAACCATGCCACATGTTACCCACTTGTCATTTGTAATTCCAAGATGGGAAAACAACCAAGTTAAAATAGCATTTTCGTCCTTAATTTTGTCCTCTAATTTAGACCCACATAAAATTCATACAATGAGTTGTTTATACTCTAAAAATAGCCCTCCTATATTCTACTAGGGACAAGGCACATTCTAACAACTCATACACCTTTTTCCAACACATAAACATGTGGAGAACTACCACAAACAAATTCTAGAATTTTTCAAAAAAAGCTTGCAAGGTTGAGACACAATTCTCAACATTCTCCCACTTGTTGAACACCTTGCAAGAGTCAGGGGATCCAAAGTGTCATGGACTTAATTGCTAGTGGCCGAGAGGCCCAGACTCTGAACACCATCTGAATTTCTCTATGCTCATGGGCTTAGTTAATGCATCAGCAACATTCACCAAAGTGTCTACTTTTTCCAGCTTCACCTTGCCATCCTCAACCATATCTCTCACAAAATGATATTGTACATCAATGTGCTTAGTCCTGGCATGAAATGTCGGGTTCTTCGCTAAGCAGATTGCACTCTGACTATCACTGTATATTGTCACTACACCCTGTTTGAACTCTATATCTAAACACAATCTCTTGACCCAGATGGCTTCCTTATAGGCATGAGTAGCTGCCATATACTCTACCTCTGTAGTGGACAAAGTGACCATAGCCTGTCGCTTGTTCATCCAACTAATTGCACCACCAAATAATGTAAACACATATGCACTGGTGGATCTTCTTCTATCAACATCACTAGCCCAGTCTGAATCCACATAGCCACAAATATCCAAGGAATGCTTGTTTCCTATTCCATGAAAACATATAGAGTACTCTACAGTACCCCGCAAGTATCTGAAAACTCTTTTTACTGCATCCCAATGTGCTCTTCCTGGATTAGACATGTAACGGGAAAGGACTCCCACTGCTTGGGCAATGTCTGGTCTTGTACAAACCATAGCATACATCAAACTTCCTACAACACTTTGGTATGGTACTCGACTCATCTCTTCCATCTCTAATGGGGATGTAGGACACTGTGAGCTAGAAAGCTTTGTTCCCATTGTAACAGGAACACCCAATGGTCTAGAATCCTACATATTGAATCTCCTCAAAATAGTACCAACATACTTGCTCTGGCCTACCCAAAGCTTTCTGCTTTGTCTATCTCTTATAATCTCCATTCCCAAAATGTGTCTTGCTGCACCAAGATCTTTCATTTCAAACTTTGCTAAGAGCTGAGATTTTAATTCTACAATCAAACATTTTCCTTTGCCAATAAATAACATGTCATCGACATACAAAGCAATAACTAGGAAACGATCACTATCAGATTTGAAATATATACAATGATCGGATTTAGACCACACAAATCCCAAACTCAACACATATGTATCAAACTTCTGGTACCACATCCTCGGACTTTGTTTTAAACCATACAAGGATTTCTTCAACTTACAGACCAAATGACTTTTACCTTTCACCACATAGTGCTCTGGTTGTGTCATGTAAATTTCTTCCTCCAAATCTCCATGAAGAAAAGTTGTTTTCACATCCATTTGCTCGATCTCTAGATCATAAGCTGCTGCAATAGAAAGCAAAAATCGAATGGATGTCATTTTGGCTACAGGAGAAAAAATCTCACCATAATCTACTCCCTCAACCTGGGAGTAACCTCTTGCAACTAAACGTGCTTTATACTTCTCAATGCTTCCATCTGAACCCATCTTCTTTTTAAACACCCATTTACAACCAATAGGCTTCCGTCCTTCAGGCAATGGTACAAGGTCCCATGTGTCATTCTTCTTAAGGGCTGCCATCTCTTCATCCATGGCTATTTTCCAGGACTCTGAATCATTCATACCAAGAGCCTCTTTCACAGATCTCGGTTCATCAATATTAGCATTCAAAGAAAATATGCACCTCCAATCATCAGGAGAATACCCATACCTTTCAGGTGGTTTCCTTTGTCTAGTAGACCTTCGAGCAAGATATGGTTCATTTTCAGGTTCAGGTTCAAGTACCTCTTCTTCCTCTGATGATTCAGAACTCGTAGAGCTCTCCTCAACTTCTTGTCTTTCTAAGGGCCTCGATTCAACTTTCTCTGGTGTAGCAGATAGTTGAATCACATTTTCCTTTTCTTCTATTTGTTCTGGTTGCACTGTAACAGAAGAAGGCATAGTTTCTCTAAAAATAACACTTCTAGAATAAAATACCTTTTGTGCAATAGGATCCCAAAGCTTGTATCCTTTCACACTATAACTGTATCCGATGAATATACATTTAACAGCTTTGTTATCCAATTTTGTCCGCTTCTCCTTTGGCACATGAGCATATGCTTCGCAACCAAACACTCTTAGATGTCTAAGTGAAGGCTTGTGGCCCGACCACGCTTCCATTGGTGTCTTATCAACAAGAGCTGATGTAGGAGACCTGTTTATTAGGTAGCAGGCAGTGGCTACAGCTGCAGCCCAAAACTTTTGTTCTAGTCCAGCACCATTCAACATACTCCTAGCCTTCTCTATCAAGGTCCTGTTCATTCTTTCTGCAACTCCATTCTGTTGTGGAGAATACGGAGTTGTCTTTTGTCTTTTAATACCACAATCTTTACAAAATGTATCAAAATCATTAGAGCAATATTCACCGCCATTATCTATCCTCAAACATTTTATCTTCTTTCCAGTCTGCAACTCAACCATTGCTTTAAATTCTTTGAAACGACTGAAAACTTCAGCTTTACTCTTAAGAAAATAAACCCATGTTCTTCTACTAAAATCATCAATGAAAGAAACATAATAGACTGATCTACCAATAGAAGAAACATCAACTGGACCAAATACATCCAAATGGATAAGATCCAGAATACATGAAGACTTATGAGAACTCGAGTAAAACTGAATGCGGTTTTTTTTTCCATAAATACAATGCTCACAAAAATCAAATTCAAGATTGCAATCATTCAATCCATCAACGAGGTTCTTATTTTTCAAGTTTTGTAGACCCTTCTCACCTATGTGGCCCAGTAGTTGGTGCCATAACATTGTCTTCTCTGTAGGCAACTTTGATTCACTTGATAGAGCACCCTTGGGTACCCAAAAATCGTGACCATCTGTTGAAAGAGAAACCCTCTCCTTTTCCAATAGAGTAGTCTTTTTCACAATCTTATCAAAGGTACTATTGCACTCAACTGTGCATGCATCAAGCTGGTACAGTGTACCCAATCTGCTTCCTCTTGCTATCACCATAGCACCTCTTACCATTTTCACACCTGCTTCAGAGAACTGTACATGCACGCCCGCATCTATTAGTTTGCTAACAGATAACAAATTTCTTGCTAGTCCCGGGATATGCAAAACACCATCAAATCTTCTAATTCTACCATCAGAAAATTTTACACGAATACTTCCACGGCCAACAATATCAAGAATAGAGTTATCACCCAAATACACCTTACCACCATCAAAATTTTCATACTTACTAAACCAGTTTCTATTATGAGTCATGTGGAAAGATGCACCTGATTCTATCAACCATACATTGTCACCTGCACTAGTGGCCAAGACTGCGATAAAAGCATCTCCATCTTCCTTCTCGGACTCAGAATCAGAATCTTGCTTCTTCTTCTTCTTCTTCTTTTCCTCTTTGCAGTCCTTTCGGAAGTGCCCGGGTTTTCCACAATTCCAGTAGATTACCTTGGACTTACCAGGGGATTTTGATCTCCTCTTATTCTTGGACTTGGAACGGCCATGCTGCTTTTCGTTCTTGCCTCTTTCTTTTGGTCTTCCTTGAACACTCAAAGCCTCTTTGGCATTTAGAGAGACCTTCCTTCTCATCTCCTTAGAAAGTAGAGAACCAACAACATCCTCCATCTTCAAGATAACTGAAGTGCTCCCTATGGCCATGACAAGGCTATCCCATGAGTCTGGCAATGAGCATAGCAAGATTTGGCACCTTTCTTATTCATCCATTGGCACCCCAACTGAGGTCAATTGAGTCACCAACATATTAAAGCTTTCCAAATGTTTAGAAATTCGTCCACCTTCTTCCATTCTCAAGGAATACAACTTCTTCCTCAAGAAAATCTTATTCACAAGGGATTTTGCTTGGTAGATCTCACTTAGCTTCTTCCAAAGCTTCTTTGCAGTAGATTCTTCATGCACATTAATCAGAATTGAGTCTGCAAGACACAATCTTATGAGACCTTTAGCTTTTCTGTCAGTCACATCATATTGTACAGCTAAAGTCAGATCTGCAGGCTTTGACATATTATCATCCACCGCATCCCATAGATCTCGATCAATCAATAGATCTTCCATCTTTAGCTTCCACATCTCAAAGTTCGTGCCAGAAAACTTCTCTACATCAATCCTCCCCGACATGCTTGCCATCTTTACGATCCTGCAATACAAAAATGAAATACTCTGCACAAGCTCCCACTCAAACCTTGATTAGCTCAAAAAACCCTGTACCCAACAAACAGAACCAAAACTGGCCAGGCTCTGATACCACTTGTAAGGAAGCAAAGGTGTGCGGAATCGCTTCCTACGCTAATCTTGAGAGAACGATTATGCAAATTTCAACTTAACTGATTACAAGAATCTCAAGAAGCATACAAGAACATGAAAAACAAAACAATGAGTACATAACACAATGATTATCGTGGGAAAAACCCTTACGGGAGAAAAACCCCACACTCTAAAATCTGCATAATGTATTACCAAATCAACAAATGATTACAATACACTTGCAATGCAAGTTCTTACAAGAGCATCACCTCAACTCAAACTTGGAGAGATATCACTAGCATCCTTCTAGCACCCAGCCTTGCAAGCAAAACTCCATCCTTCAAACTCCTCCCCAAGCCCTCCTTATATAGTGATTTACAACCTGGAAACCATTTGTGGTTTTTACAAAACCATGGGCAAAACAACCATGCCACATGTTACCCACTTGTCATTTGTAACTCCAAGATGGGAAAACAACCAAGTTAAAATAGCATTTTCGTCCTTAATTTTGTCCTCTAATTTAGACCCACATAAAAGTCATTCAATGAGTTGTTTATACTCTAAAAATAGCCCTCCTATATTCTACTAGGGACAAGGCACATTCTAACAACTCATACACCTTTTTCCAACACATAAACATGTGGAGAACTACCACAAACAAATTCTAGAATTTTCCAGAAAAATCTTGCAAGGTTGAGACACAATTCTCAACAAGTGTCAAGCCGGTTTGGGTGCGTCTCCCAAATCTCCCACTTCATTTCTAGAGTGATGTTTGCTTTGAAGCAATCGGGAACGCATTGGGGAAACACTTGGCGATTGACACAGAATCATCTAATTTCATGCACACAACATATGCTCGGATTTTAGTTGATTTGGACACTTCAAGGGATCTTCCAACAGAGATAACCCTCAGAGTGGATGTTCAGTGCTAGGTTCAACAATTGAACTATGGAGGCATCCCTTTCCAATGTCGGAGATGCTTCAATATAGGTCACCTTGTTGCACATTTCCCTCACTACAAAACCAAGGTCTCGCGCACTGCCACATGGTGGAAAGATGTTGTTCTAGAGCACTATGCAGTTGCTTCAAATTCCCCTCAGGAACATGTGATTCACGGGGACTGTTTGGAGGCACATCAAATGTCAACAATTGACCAAAGCCCTTGTCCCAATCCGATAGACACCTCAGTTGTTGGGACAAATCTGGAGGAGGCCACTTCATTCGACTGCTTTCCACACTCATGCATAGGTGGGGATTCCATTTCTTCCCCTGCAACACCAAGAAATCCACAACCACCAACCTGGGTAGAGGTGAAAAAAAAAAAGAAAAAGCCTAGCAATGGTTTGGTTGCCTGCCAGAACAAGCGTCTACACTCCCACTCCAAATGCAATGCAAAGCAAAATCTATCCAAGATTTGGGGGTTGCTAGCAAAATGAGGATAGGGGCAAACTTGTATGCGGTGAGTGAGGCCTGTTGATAGGCTTCTTGGTTTTGATAAAATTCAAGGCATATGCAGTATAGGGGTGAATGTACAAGGTAGCAATGGGTAGAGGATTATGAGCATGACTGTAATCTCTTTTTTGAAAATAATACAGGATGTTGTCCCTTAGCTACAATTTAACGAGCAATCAAAATATATGAATTTATAATATAAGTTATGTATATATACATATATTTTTTGAGTATATCAATATATTTACTATATATTATATTATATAAGATGATATATTGAGCTTATATTATTTTAAGTTATAAGCATGTCTTATATTGTATATATAATTATATATTTAAGTAGTACTATTTAATGAATATGTTAATATAATATTTTCTTTTTATATTATATGATATAGATAATACAATTATTAATATATATTATTATATATAGATATTATACTACATATATATGAGTAGATTTTCTATAATTATAAGTAAGAGGGATATAATATGGATATATTGTATGGGTATAATAATATATGAGCTTATATATGTGCAAATATTAACAATATATAATGTTCTATGAGCTTTTGTCCTTGATTGTGTGATTTGCTAGATTATATGAATTGGAAAATATAAACTTATACTCATAATATAAACTTATATTTTAATATATATGGTTTATTCTAATTTATGGTTTATACGCATATTTTAACAAATTTATATTATGGATTTTTATATCATATATAATATATGAGTATTTTATATTTATATATTTGAGTATATTATTTTTCATCATATAATTTAATATAAGCTATGTAATATAAGCTACGTAGTTTATATAATATATATACATATAATACTATTATTTTTCTTATATTAGCTAATATAATATTTATTTTTCTTTATCACTTTAAATATTTTATTTTGGTTCATCGTGGTGCCTTGTTTCTTGTGTCACCCCTCTCTCACCTCCTTATTTCCTACCTTTTTATGCAATTATTAGTCTGCAACTATTCATTTTTCCTTCTTAAGATCTCTACTTCATCCTCATGATGGATCACAGAGTGTGATCCAAAACATTATATAAAAAATACTGACACAATCTAATCCAGAAACATTAAACAATAATTGTTACATGAAATTGATTGATTAGGTTAATCGGATTAATTAATATGTGGTGGAAAATAGTTTGGAAATAATTAATCAAATTAATTCAATAATGATTTTTTTTATTAACTTGCAGGAAATTTATATAGAAAAGCAAGATCAAATTTGGGGTGTCTATAAAGGGAATTAATTATTGTGAGATTTTTTCTCTAGCTAGTAAGTTGACATCTATTTAGTTATTATTTTCTATTCTAACAACCTTTGATTTTGAGATTGCTTAAATGGATGTGAATTGTGAAGATAAATTTCCTTATGGTGATTTATAAGAAGAGATCTACATGACACATTGAGAGCAATAAATGGAAGGTAAATAATATCTAGTACATGTAATTGAAAAAGTCTTTGGTACCAAAATTTTGGTTAATTTGTGTTGAGTTTGGGGTTTTTGAGAGCCAAATTAGATCATTGCATATATTATAAGATGGACAATGATTAATTCCTTGTTATTGTATTTTGCATTGATGATATGTTATTTTTGGTAATAATAAAGATTTGATTTTTGATTTGAAGTCTTAATTTTTAGTATTATTTGTGATGAAGAACTTAGGGGCTACTAGAGATAACTAGTTATGGAGATTAGAAGAGATGAAGTGAATATAAATCTTTGGTTGGGCCAAAGCAAGTATATGAACTAAATGTTGGAGAGATTTAGTATAACAACTTACAAACCATTATTTGTTCCTATTTTGACGAGGATAGAGCAGTGCTTGTTTTTACCTATTGAAATGGAGGATGTGACTTATATACCTTATGCGAATAATATTGAAAGTTTAATGTATTCCACAATCTGTATTAGACTAGACATTGCCCAAGTAGTTAGAGTCTTTGTCCATTTTATGACTAGTATTGAATGAGTTCATTGGGTCTTCAAAAGTTGGCGGGGTACTTTAATAGTTGTCATGATGATTATGGGTAAAAGCACAAAGTTGTGTCACACTTTTGACCAACTTATCAGCACAACTAAATTTAAGTATTTCTAAGTAAAAATCAATTTTGGTCAAACATATGATCTAGTAAGAATTATAGCTAAGTTAGATACTTCCATAATTTTTTCAACTAAAATTGTTGGCTAAAAATATATGGAGCACCACTTTGAGGCCAATAAACCAAAAAAATAAAATTATTTGGAAAACTTGATGTTTCAATATCTCGCACTCATGTAAATAACAATTTTTTTAAATGTAAAAATACCCTTTTGTAGATCCACAAGTGTAGTATTCAAAAATATATTTTTTAGTAGCTTAATTATTATTTATATTTTATTTTTTATTTTTACTAAAAGTAGGTTATCAACAAAAAATATTAGGTCGATTAACATGCCAAAATTTTTTTCTAAAACTTATTAAAAAAAATTGAAAAATATATGACGCACTAGATAAAATAATTTATATCAAAATGGTATAATTTTTTCCTATTTTAGATAAATATTTAATATGAAAGTTGACGTTCAATGGAAACAACTATTTTTGATACACTCACATTTTAATATTTATTTTTAAAAATATTTTTATCAAAATTGAAAAAAAAAAAAAATCCATGCACTAAAGTTTCAAGTTATAAATACACACAAAATTTGTCAGAAAATAAATAAAATTTACTATAAAAAGTTTGATGTCTCATATAACATCATTTTTCAGCATTTTATCAACAACTAAATTATAGTGTTAATTTATTAAAAACTAGTATAAAATAATTTTTAAATTTGTTTTAAAAAATACAAACATAAAATATACTAAAAAACACACATTTTACTAGTTTACATCATTTCAAAATTCAACACATATATGCCACCTTTTAGTGATTGAAGTTTAAAAGCTGGATAAGTGTTATCAATAATAGGAGATCCACGTGATTTATTTTTACTTTAATCATTTTTTCTATTAGTTGAATGAGGGAGTGATAGAATATGGTTAGTTTATACACTATAGAAGCTAAGTGCATGGCAGTTATTCATTCTTTTAAATAATCCATATATTTCAATAGGTTCTTTCCAAATATGGGGCTATATTAGGGAGCTATTATAGTTTTGTGTTATAGTTAGAGGAAACTAATCTTTTATGCAAAAGAATAAGAATGATGTCTAGTACCATTTTTTTTTTATGTAGTAGAGGATGGGAGGGCGATGAAGAAAGTTGACACTTGATAGAATGTTACAAATGTACTGATGAAGCCAATGAGCACAAAGTTCAAGTGGTGTTGTGAGTCTATGGATTCTTGACCCCTAGCAATTAGTTGATAATGTTGGTACTCACTTTGGTCTTGCAAGGTGTTTAAAAATTGGTAGAATATTAAGAAACATATCTCAACCTTGTGTTATGTTAGTAATGCAAAAAAAACAAAATTTGGGTGATTTAATAGGAAAACATAATTTTGGAGTGGTAGAGATTGTTTTTAGCCTTAAAAAATGTTAGAATTATTTATAATTGATTCCTTAGTTATGAGAAAATAATCTCTTTGACCTTTACAATTAATAAAAAATAGGCTCAATCAACTTCTTGGATCAATCTAATAGAGCTTCTCAACCCCCACTCAATAAAATCCCATTTTACTACATGTTAGACTTAGTTTCTGGTCAACCCTAAAAAGAGTATAGTTGTAGGATGTGGACCTTTCCCTAGAGGATGATTAAACTAGTTTCATTTAGTTTTGAACCAACATAAAAATCATCATCAAATCATTGGCAGGCTCTTTATTTCTCCAAACACACTTACAAACTAAGAAACTTGCCATTAGCTTGAAAATGTCTAAAATATAATTATACCCATTGTAATTTATTAGTAAATCTTTAAATGTAATTTATGGGCACTATAAAAAAAATTATTTAATAATTTAAAGAAATAGACATGGTATAAATAAGGATATGAAATATCATTTCTTACATTCTTAAATATATAATTGAAATATGATATCTTGAAGATCTAGAAAATAGAACTGTATTCATTAATACATGTCAAGATTTTCAAATGACAAACAATTTTGGTGATAGCAGTAGTAAGAATGTCTTTGATATTGGTAAAAGTGGGATTGAAAGGGGCCAAACCCTTGTAGAATAGATTAGCTAATTGGCAAACAAAACAAGTACCATGAGATATGGGACAAACCAAACAACCCATCAAAATGAGACATAGTGACACACAACTGCAACCAAGTTGCTATGTAAAAACCAAACAATCCAAGAAGTAGTAAGAATGTTGTACCAATTATTTGTTTTGAATATAAATAAATATCTTACACATTGTCCTTTGCAAGTGTGTGGCTAGTTTAAACTTATGTAAATATTAAATTTTGTGATGACTTAACTAGGGCATATGTATTGCATACATTTTTATATCTCAATTATAATTCTAAATATATTTTATGTTGATGAGAATGTCTTCCTAACATTTTTCTCCTTGCTCTTTTTCTTCTTCCTTAAATTTATGCATTTCTATTTGATGTTTTTAAGAGACAATATGATGGTTGACTCTCTTTATGATGATGTCATGCTTTAGGGCTTTGCTATCCTAATAATTGAATTATTTTAAAAAAATCCTCAAGATGACACAAGAAATTCTATTGTTGGTATAAAAAATTTAAATGAACAATGACAATGACATTTGTTAAAAACTTACAATTCGTTGTGAGTACAAAACACTCTAAATAATCAATGCCTAAAGTAGTGATGATAAGATTATGCTTCAATTTGATATAAAAGTTTTATTGATAGTTCCAATATTGAAATAAATTTAAGACTACCTTGTAGATAATAATTCTTATGCAAAATCAAAATTAACATTTGTATTTGGGTTGTTAGTACTCCCTCCGAAGACAAGTATTATAGTAATCCATAAGTAAATGTATTAATAGTTCACTTTAAAAATTTGTTTCAATGTATGGGTTTTGTCTATAGTTTTTATTTAATTTTTAAGTCTATATAAAATAGATATTTGTATGATTTAAAATAAACTTGTAACTTTGATTCATATTCATATGCAAAATATCTAATTTATTTTGTAAGTTCAATTCAAAGATCATGATTTCTATAGTGCTTAACAATCAATATTTTATGATAGGCTAATTATTTTGAGTATAGGTGCCTAAATGGTTGGTTCATTTTTTACATCATATCTTCTACAAAAGATCAAAACATGAAATAAGTAGACTACATAATGTTGATTGAATACAATGGTTAGGACTTACAATTATAAAGATGCAACTAATTATTGCACAATAGAGAAATTGGTAAACCACTCAAAGTCTGAAGACTCTAGGAAAAATAATAAAGCAAGTTGAATCATGATCCTCAATCCTATGAAGTTGAAACATTCTATGAATGAAAGGATATAGAGGTTTTAGACAACATGCATGGGCTTGTTATATTGCAAAAATCAATGTCCCCAATGAAATGAAATTTACAACAATAATAAAATGTTTCTACATAACCCCAAGAGGGAAAAATATGCAAACAAGTATTTAGAATCTACCATGAAAAAGAATAGACAAACCTACCATGAAGATGACATAAGATTTACCTTAAGAAAACCCTCATGAGGAGAAAAACCACTCTCCAAAAGTATCCACACTTAATCGATTATTCAACAATGGAACATTACAATATACTTACAGTCTCCAATAATATTTTTGGAACATAAATATCCTCCAATGTATCCTCCATGTGTGTAAGCATAATGGGTAACCATGAAACCATATATCTCGTATCATAATTCACATATGCACTTACAAGAGATCTCAATACAAATGGAAATCAACCGCAAAGGTTATGATAGCCAACCTCAATAACTACGCATGTGCTTGTTTCTATAGAAAAAAGCTTTCACAATTTCCACCAAGTGATACTATATTAATCATGTGCCTAATACCATGAGTTTACAAAACCATGTTTCCCTCATTAACTTTTTTGGCACATAGTTTTCCCTTTTGGTACTATTTTTCTCTATATTAAATATTTTCTTAATGTGCAACGCACATTAAATATGTACATACAATATACAAAGTGGTCCTAAGAATGTCTAACCCATGTGATACATGCATCTCTAGATTCTTTAGGTGCATGACAAATAAACATTATTTTTACATTATAAACATTATGTAAGGTGTATAACTCATTGTTTCCAAACACCCAAGTCTAAGGAATGTTACTAGCTTGGAACCTTTGATACATGAAAATGTGCTACTTGTTGGTGTGAATGGGGATATTTCCTAGCTATTCATTACTGAGGACCTATTTACATTATAAGTTTACTTAGGAGTTAAGTTATCCTAGTTCTCATTTCTAGAAGTCAGTTATAATGGGTCCATATCTCATTATTTACTTTTAGTCATCTACACATTTAATAGTTTTCCCATGCATTATCTCATGCATTTATTTTTTGCATTGAACATTTAATGTTTGTATCAAGGGTAGTTATCATACCTCATCATACCTTTCCTATATATACAAGGTGCTTGTACATTGTAAATTATCTCATGAATTCTAGATCATCATATCAATCATCAATCTTCATGCAAGCTCATGTTGCAACACTTTCTTGTGGATGGTTTCTTTCTTGATCGATCCATTGAAGAGTGTGCAGCTTCATTATTCATCAATATAAATACATGTTATCAAAGCATGTGCCTCAAAAATTCCATCTCATATTGGAGAGTTGAGCTTGAGGAGATTTCATTATAGGTTGGAGGGTTTGCATTTTGGGCTAGTTTTCGTCATCCACTTGAGTTGGCCTAATGGTGGAGAACTTGTACTCTTGAAAGAGAGGTCACAAGTTCAAATCTTGCAGGGGGTAAGGTATGTACACCTCATATTGTGGAGTACGAGTTAGGTGTCTCCCTCATATTGAGAGTACGAGGAGTACCATATACTGTAAGCCTTTTGTAGACCCAAAAATAAATCGCTCGTGGACTATAAAAAGACTTTTCCTTTCCTTTTCTTTCTAGGAGGCAGTTGATTTCTGGAGCACATTAGATCAGATCTGACCCGCCATTGCATTTATGAGGCCCAAAACCCCCTAAAATGTTTGTCAAATCATCAAAATTCAACAACTTGATCCAAGGCATCAAGGTTTTTTGCGCAGTCTGGTGGAATTTTTTCCTGTGACCGTAGATATTGTTGGCTCTTTTTGCAAAATGTAGGGGCATTTATTGCCTGTCTGCCTGTCTTTATTGTTGTTAACCCTTGATTCTCTGTCAGTCGTATTTAAAATCTTGTCGCCGGATGTTTATACTCTGTCGAGAAACCCCACTAAGCATTGTCGAGTTGAAGGTTCTTTTTGCGGTTGTATCATTAGCACCGAGGGCTATCGCCTCGTGAGAGGCACCAAGCGGAGTGAGGCTGCCCACCACCGCTACATCACCGCCCCACTGTCTCCCATGGTAGGCTTTTTCATTTTGTTGCTAGAGTGCCCTAGGTCATATTGGTGATCGAGGGATAAAGCCTCAAGGCGCTTAATTTTTGTGTCATATTAGCCTACTAAGTCCTAAATTGGATAGATTTTTCCAACAACTTTTTGCCAATGTATCAAAATTTTGCAAATGAGATATCGACAAAAATTTGGTTCCACGTACTTCGCAATGATGTAGATCATTTTTCCATATTTTGTTGCAAGTAAATTTTATTTCCAATTGAAGTAATTTCTTTCTTTTGGACTCTCGAGCTAGCTTCTTTTCACTAGTTTGTCAAATTTTGTAGATTTCAGTGGCATTGCAAAGGTGATAAAGAGCTCTATATTATTCTATCCATGCACTTTTTTAGATTTAGCCACAGGTACAATCTATTGAGTTTTTACAATTTGTGGCATTTACTTGATTACTTGGACATATTGTTATTTGGAAAATGTATATTTGATTGGGGAGGCTTCATTTTCAATTGGGCATCATATTTTGGGAGTTTCACATCAGTTTCTATCAGATATTTTTCCTTTTTCTCGATTTGTGTTTGTGGCTCTAATGGAAAAATCAGGATTTGAGGTTCATACTCCTCATAATTATCACACATGGAAGGTGAGGATGCAGAGATTGCTTTGGTCTAGGGGATTATGGTGTACCTTGAGTGAGGAACAACTCGATTTTCCTAGGGAATATGAGAGATTTGCACATTAGAACAAATGTGATGAAGCGATGGGTTTGATTGCACTACATGTTTCTGATTCCTTATTCATCCACATTGAGGAGTGCACTACAACTAGATAGGTATGGGATAAATATAAGGATCTCTTTGGTTCCATTAGTGATGTAAGAGATTTACAACTAGAAGCAGAATTGGCATCTCTTTCTATTGATTCATTTCCTACTATTGAGGATTATTTGGTGAAGTTCAATTCTTTGCAATCTCAATTAGTGGGTTGTGGGAAAGAGAAAACTAATAAGGAATGCATATTTATGATTTTGTCTAAATTGAAAGGTGCATTTGCATATTTTTCCAATTCCTTTTATTCCACTATGGATGGGTTAGGTGATAGATTTTTCATGCCTTCATTTGATACCTTTTGTGAGAGATTGACTAGGGAACAATCAAAACATAGCCAACATGATGTCACTTCTAAGTCTCATGCATTGATAGCCACACCACCTAAGGGAAAAGGTAAGAAAAAGAACAAGCCTAAGATAGAATCTAGTGAGACTTCCACCACCTCTTCTAAAGAGTATAAATTAAAGAAGGATAAACCCACATGCACCTTTTGCAAAGGGATTGGGCATAGTGAGCAAGTTTTCTATAAGAAGGAAATCCATTATTTAAAACAACTTCTTAAGGATCACAATATTTTTGTTTCTTCTTCATCTTCGAGTTCACCTTCTTCTTCTTCCACACATGAAGATACTTCACACAAAGGGAATACATGAACTAATTCTAGAGATTCCAAAGGCAACGTTCATGCATTGATTACCACTTATGTTGATGGAACTAATGGGTGGATTATTGATTTGGGTGATTCAAAAAATATTGCTTGCTCTTTTGATCACATTATTCCAGGGTCACTTAGAGCACCATATTGGATAGGATCTTGAATGCAAACAATGAATTTGTTCATGTTGTTGGTATGGGTGATGTTGACTTGGATACAAGGTCAATGTATAATGTTCTTTATATTCCTAAGATGGCCCATAATCTTCTTTCAATTTATTAGATTACACAAACATGCAACATAGTTGAGTCCACATCTAATTCAATTTTCATTTGTAAGGAGACAAGAGAACTCATTGCTATAGGTCAAGCTGATCATCAATCTAAGGTGTATACCTTCTCCCATTTCTATCACGATGGTAATCATTATGTTCCTCAATCTCCTTCTTCTAGTGTGGGTAGTAATTCAACTAATGGCTATGGTGGTTGGTTGGACCTAAAGAATCTATATTTTCTTCCTCAACCATGTGATGTGATTCTATCATCTCCTGCTTCATCACAATTGACAGTTGATTTCAGGACTTCAGTAGAGTAGGACATATTCAGTTTTTTAGATTGACTCTCCTCTTTGCAGATTCTTCTTTGGAGGACATTCTTGAGTCTCCTCATCCTATTGTTTCCACCTTGATTAGGGATCTTGATTTTGGTGAGACATCTTCAGAGGCATTTGATTTTTCTTTAGAGATTTCATTGGTGAGACTTCTTCCTTCTCATTTCATTATGGATTTGGACTATCTTCCGCATCTACCATTGGATCTATTTCTTCCTAAGGGGAGACATGTGGTTTTTTCATCATTGGGTTATGTTTTGGCTTTAAACTTTCTCAAGTGATTTTGATGATACTTCATTATGGGGGGAAATATAGTCTCCATATTTCCCTTCATTGGAGGGGTCATTATATTATATCCTTGTGATGGATGTAGCTCTTGGGGGGTATTGATGTTGAGACCTTCATACATCACTTCTATCACTTGTACATGATTTTCATTACATCTCTTTTTTGGAGAGGAGTTTTGTCCCACTAGGTTTTCTCCTTTTCTTCGTTTGTGAGAGATTAGTTGCATGATTAGTTGTACATGGGTACCTAACATGGCCTCATTGTTAGGATCCATATTGCATTTTCATAGTGCATCATTTACATAATAACTACAGTCCCTAGTTGCACTTGAGGGGGGTGTTGGTGTGAATGAGGTTATTTCCTAACTATTCATTAGTGAGGATCTAGTCACATTATAAGTTTACTTAGGAGTTAATTTATCCTAGTTGTCATTTCTAGAAGTTAGTTATAATGGGGCCATGTCTCATTATTTACTTTTAGTCATCTAGGCATTTAATAGTTTTCCCATGCATTATCTCATGCATTAGTTTTTTGCATTGAGCATTTAGTGTTTGTATAAAGGGTAGTTATCATACCTCATCACACCTTACCTACAAGGTGCTTGTACATTGTAAATTATCTCATGAATTCTAGATCATCATATCAATCATGAATATTCATGCAAGCTCATGTTGTAACACTTTCTTATGAATAGTTTCTTTCTTGGTTGATCCATTGAAGAGTGTACAACTTCATTTGGGTTCACTATTCATCAATATTTCCAACACTACTTATGATTATACTTATGGCTACCAAATCCATGAAAGGGATCAAGGCATTGATGAATGTCCTCTATATGAATTCAAATCCATACAAGTTCTTCTCCAAGCATGCTATTGTTCCATTATCCACTTTGTGGTATAGCTCCAAATTAGACCTACTTTACACTTAACCTACCAAGATCTTGCAATCAAAGTCCCAAGACGAAAAATTAAGCCAAGACCCAAGCCTTGGTTCTATGAAGTTGAAAATTTCTATGGACACAATAAGATAGAAAGGTGTTAGAAAATGTTTATTAGATCATTATACTACAAAAATCAAGGACCCTGGGTCTAAGAAACATCAATGGCTTGGAACCTTTGATACAAAATACTTGAGGTTTCTTATGCTAATGGTATGGTTACAAAATTTATTAGAGGCATTAGGGCATGGATTTCCTCTATACCAATTAAGAGCCATGCAAGTTATTCTCCAAGCAGCTTGTTGTTCATTTCTCTGCTTTATGATCTAGCTCCAAATTAGACCCAAATTACAATCAACCTACTAAGATGTTGCAAGATGCTCCCTTTGATTATACATGGAAGAATTCAAGCATGAGATGTTATAATTCAGAAGCTAAAAGTTATGAAAATTTTGGTAGCATGATCCTAATTAATTACATTTAGTCTACAATAAATATTATGGAGAAAAACCATCACTTGCTTGGAGTTGGTTCCAACAATTTATATGTCCTCATCTGTCTTCCTAGAGATCTTACCATCAATAGCACCAATAGTGCCATTGCAAATCCTTCATAAATTTGTGACCCAGTTAGTCCTGGTCCTAACCCTAAAATATTTCCTTCATCTACACATAAATTACACAATATTGAAATCTATTATCAAACTACTATTTCTAATGACTTCACCCTTTCGTGCTCATTTCCATGTTGTTAGTGCTCCTTTATATCTATTATTCAATCTTATTTTTCCACCACCAAAAATACTAGTACAATCTCTATCACCAATCTTATTACACCCATTTTCCCAAACCAAGTTGAAAATCATTGTCTTCTTTATTTCTTGGAAGAATCTACAACTACAACCTCATCTAAGATTTGCAACCCATTTTCATCAAAACCGTTTAGATTTAACATTGAAAATGCTACTACAAAGATTTACTATACAAATTAGGTTTGTTGGATTAGATGATCAAGATGTTCCTTCATCCAACCCGCACAATAACAAAAGCAGTGGCAACACCATTAACTATGTTATTGGCTTTCCATATACAACTAGTACTGTTATTCCCACAAGTAACTTACTAACTATGTTACATCTGATTTACACTCAACTAATATACAAAGCTTGATAAACTCAAATTATCAATGTATTTACTTGAATTAGTAGCACCAATTTCTAGCTGTCCATCAATACTCTAGTTCTATCAACAACTTGGGCAGTATTATTGAAGAGCTTTTGCAACAAACCACTTCAAATAAAGTTGATATGGAGACTTGAAAAGCCCAAGTTACATTAAATAATGTCGCCTCTTTGTCATGTCCCTAAAATCATGACATTAAGATAACAAAAGACTACTTAAAAATATTAACCATTCAATATTCTTATAATTATAATTATCAAAGATAATATTATAATTATAATTGATTATTATAATTATAATTATTATAAGTATAATTATTATAATTATAATTATTATAATATAAATACTAATGATTTAAATATCACAATCATTATGATATAATAGATATTAAAATATCTAAAATTAATATAGAATACAAACATACATAATATTATTATAATACAAGTGCCATGTAGTGGCTAGTACTTGTCTTTAGTAATTTAATTATAGTATTTTTTTTTTGGTTGGTAACTCAAATAAGTTGTATTTCTTGAAAAAAAGTTTACATCCAGATTCCATTTTTTTACCTTCCAAAAAAGGATTAAGACATCAACAACACAATCATCTTAACATGACAAAAAATACCAGCCCAACACAACCAAAAACCCAAACACCATCCCTTGCTCCAACTTTAAATCAAACCCACTACAAAGCCTATGCCCAAAATTCTCTATACATTACTAATACTAATTTCAGATTCTAACCAGTGCTAACGACATGCTTAACAAATTCGACCAAAAAAACCTTAAAGATCATTTCTAAGTGCATCCTAATTACAGAGTTGCACCCGCACCTGACGAACCTTCGCCCAAAGCTTGAATCTGTCATTTTTTCTGGTACTTCATCCGCTTCCTCCATGGGTGTTTGTTCTTCTGCTTCTGCTCTTCCCTTGCCAACTTCGCCTGCGCTTCTTCCTTTGTCTTCTCGATGAGTTCATCAAACTCCAATATCTCTGTAAACAATTTTAAGGCTTGCTAGCCCAATTGAGCCTCCTCCCAACACCTTTCTTTGAAATTATCGGGCCATCTGATAAATGGCTTTATCCCCACTAACCCGAAGAGTAATTCAACCTCTTCATCCAAAACACTTTCTGAAATATCAAAGACAACCCCCAGTACTACCCATTCCAAAATGGATTCAATGTTCGGGAGAAAATATTCATGCACAAACTTCTTCATTATTTTCCTTACCAATTCCACTGGTTCTCCAAGATCAAATCCCCAGGCCGCCATCAAAGAGTAAACATCTAAATTTGTTTTGGGTCTGTGCGACAACAGGCCAACGCCACTACCAAGAATCATTCTCACACTCTAGCCAAGTCTCTTATCTGCCACAAGGAAGAGGCACTCAATCCTCTTCTTTGAGACCTCACCAATAAATGGGTTGAGTTACCGACAAGAACGAAAGGAAACGTTAGCCTCCATTACTCTGATTCGTCACCACCTCTGTTGGTATCACTACAATCGAGTATTTTCTTTTTTGAAATGTGCAATGCATCTTTCTACCGTTTAAGCCCGCTCCTTGCATTTGATGGAATTTAATGCTCTCGTACTTCCCTTTCATCTCATGACTTCAGGTGCTCTCACTGGTCATTTCACATTTGCTCACACTGGTCACCACCTGTTGATGGTGAAAATGACACAAACAACGTTAAAACAAAATATTTCTACTCTATTTCTCCTGAAAAATAAAGACAACATATAGTAGCCTAACTCCTAAGGTCCTAGTAGTTGGTTATCAATTGTCTGGTGTCACTCAATCTGTCCATGCAACTATAATGTTCAAGGGGCCTACGTTGGTAAAAATGAATACAAGCAATGGATTATTCATTGAGCTACTTTAATAGGGGTTTTAAATAAAAGAAAAAGATAGATCAGAGGGTAAATCAGCAAACATGAATCAAACTCATCTAACATCCAGACATATATCTTCAACAATGAATATTTTCCAACAGATCAAGAAAACCAAAGCATGATACAATTCACATAATAATCTATACCATTGTATGCATCTAAGGTGCTTATTTTAATTCGCATATCACAACTATTTCAAAGATTCCAAAAAGAACACACATTCATTCATTGCCAAGATCATATATCAACAGACTTCAATAAATTCAATTCAATGATAATCTAACGAGATAATCCTTAAATTCGGCTTCTTCTAATGACTTTCATCATATAAGAAACAATCATGCTTCAACACAATCACTGGCATACAGATAGATTATAACTCATCAGCCTTCTCAAGTAAAACTTAACTCTAACACCATATTGCATAAACCTGTAATTTTATTTAACTATAAAAATCAAGTATCAATGTATCTCTATAACAACTTATGAAAAATTCTATCTCCTAATATCAGGTGGCCAATTCTATTCTCTATCAGTCGACCCTTACAATATGATACCCAAAGGGTATTTATAGATATACAAAATCTAAAGTCCTCTTCTATTTTAAGTCAACCCACCCTTTTAGGGATTACAATTATCTTTAGAAACTCAATTAAACTGGAAGAAACAGAGAATAGACAAAAAGAAAAGCCATGCGCTTCAAAAACTATCAGTGTTGCATGCAACATGCAAAGAAGAAAAATTCCATGCATGCGAAATTTGCTCCATCATGTATTCGTCGTAGCTGGAGAAGACTTGTTGTAATGTGTCTAATTCAGGCCCATCCACCCAATTGTCTTCAAACTTAATTCTCTCCAACTCCGTTGCAGCAAACCCTCTCATATCTTTCAGCTTTCCTGCAACAAAACCTCTAGTTAGATCCCTGAATAAACATCAAAAAGTATGTCTTAAAATCATACCTTTCATACATACATCGGAGGCATCCTAAACAATCCTCTTTTAACATACTATCGGGCTCGAAGCCAAAATTGTTATTGATATTCTACTAACAAGAAGCGGGCTCAGAGTCAGAAGTGGAATAGTGATCAAAACTAGAACCAGAATGGAAACTGATTTGGTTTCCTTCAGATTTTCTATTTTCATATTCTATTTTGGTTCTGCTTCCGCTTCCGCCAAGGTTATTGCTATTTTGAAATAAAGCTTCTTACTATAAGCAGAGTCAGAGACAAGATGAAAAATGGAATTGACACTAATCATAAAACATGCCCAAAAATCCTAAATCAATTCCGATCTCGCTTTCGCCTAGGTTGAGCATGATGTCATCAATGATTTTAATAGTTTAATGCAAAACTTCATAATTAAGGACCAGGGTCATATTAAACTGAAATGAGGCTTAAATATAACATGAAAGGACCATGCCCATATGATCGTGGGGGTGACCATACTTTTAGGCCATCATATTTAACACTAAACACAAACACAAAAATATATCTAAACCCTAATCTTAAAAAAACGCGATATAAAAACTAGGGCATGACTTTAACCCTTCTATTTTAACCAAACAAATGCGCAATAAAAATCCTAAGTAAAAACAAGATTCTACCAGCCCTAATTTACTGTAAAACCTGGATTTAATCTATTTTACTGTGGAACCCTAATTAATCTACACGTTTTAAAAACCAACACAACATGACGCAATCATGACAAAACGTGAAAATGACCGTGCCCTAACTCACTGAAAACCAGAAACACAAGCAAAAACGAAATCAAGAACAACAATAAACAAAGAAAGAAAAAAAAAACACGCCAACCCACTAAGATAGAGAACCTGCCCAAAGCAAAACGATCTAACAGAAACAAGAAAACACGAAATCAAAATAAAAGAAAAACGAGAATAGGAACCCTACCTCAAACGCAAAAAGTGGCAAACCCTCTAAAGAAATTCGCAAGCAATTATCTCTTCCTCTTTCAATCGATTCACTCAAAAGAACTCCGCTGCTGGTCTACTTCGCTCTTTGATTTCTTAATAATAATAATAACCACTTGTTTAATCCCTAATCAAGGTAAAACTCAGAGTTTATACCTATGCATGGCATCTGTCATTAACGCATTAAATGCAGTAAAGCAGAGTCATAACTGGAGAAGAACTAACACATTACTGCAGAGTGAATTCAGTAAAAAGTCAACGATCGAGAAACGGCGGGAGCTGAATTAGAATGAAAACGGATTTGGAAACTTGAGTAATTTCCCAACTTTGTTCCCATTCCGGGTCCGGTTCCACCAACAAAGCATAAAACAAAACCAAACACAAAAGTAAAATAATAAAACTTAACATAAAAACTTAATCTAAAACAAAAGTTCAAAAAGTGGAGGCGGAGACGGGATGAATTTTGATTTTGCAATTTTGAATAAATACCAACTTAACGTCCACTCTAGCTCCGGCTCCTACAAACACAAAACACAAGGTTAAAAAGAAAGACTGTCAAGCTGGGAATCGGAAAGAGTTTTGAAAGAAGTTTCAGAACCCGGTTCAGTTCCAGCTCTGCTTCCGACAAACTAAACAAAGAAAACCAAACTTTTGGAAACAAAAGACTCCAAACTTTGTTTGAAAATCAACAAAAGATAAAAACACAAAGGGGGGACCCATTTTGATCAAGGCAAAATATGGGGTGGTTATGCAAGGCATAACAAATGGAAACTCGACTGGGAAAATGGTTTACCCATTTTCAAGATACCCAAAGAAAATTTCAGTCACCCTAAAACTACTTGGTTTATGAAGCATACTAATTTGAATAAGATCAGGTATATGTAGGATAAGTTTGAGCTAGAATCTTAGATGTATGTGCTCATGAGTTATTTCTGAATCTGAGTGTGTGCATATATTGTGCATCATTCTTTGTAGATACTTTCTCTGCTCCTGAATAACTATACCTAAGATTCAAGCTACATAGGTTAAGTCCTTTAACTATTGTGCAATAAAATCCTGGGAATTGCTCTGCTGCCAGTCAGACGTCCATAGCCCCAGCATAGATACCTCTAGTTCTCTCAAAGCATTTCTCTACTACTAGACAGGCGTCCATATCCCCGATAGAGATACTTGATTACCCACTTGATATTGAGTTTGCCTCTTCTTTCTTTCTTTTCTTTCATTCATTTTTTTTTCTCTTCTCATTTTCTAAAAGTCGTGCTTGTGGAAATCTTTTATATACCTTCCTCAATACTAAAACATAATGAATCTGAAACATGGGTTGAGAACTACTATGGATTTTATGATAGTCTTGGAGTCAAATTTTTCACTTGAATCAAAGGGTAAAGCCATTCCAAAATAAATAGGTACTTACTCATGCAGATGTTTTCCTAATTTGGTGATAGATCTTTGATCACAATTCATGAGATATTCACAATATATCTTATATCCTTAATAACTTTTCCAACCCAAACTAGAATGGTCATAAAACATAAGTTTCAGAATGAAATTCTTTTCAATGATGATGAAAATACCTAAACCAATTTCTCTCCTAGTACCAATAGCATACTTTGAATAACAACTCCCTAACTTGAGATGAACAAAAAGAGGATCCCCAACGAAACAAGACAAAACAAAGCAAACAAACAAAACAAAGAAAGAAAATATTCAAAAACTAAAAAAAGAAACTTAATTACATATGATACAGTATAATACATTTTCCTTTAAAACATCAGACCCTCCTATGCACCAAAATAATGCTTGAGAAACTGGCCATTAACTGGTAATGGAACAGGCACTCATGTTAAGGTACTCAAATGAAAAACATTCTCGCCGAGTATTTCAGCCACTTGATAAGGACCTAACCAAAGTCTATCAAACTTTTGATGATCTCCTTTCTTCTCTTTGGCCTTATCCCATAATAACACAAGATCTGATATCCTAAAAGATTTTATCTTGGCTCTCTTGTCAAACCAGTGTTTGACAACGACCGGATGCTTAGAGAATTGCTGCAAAGCAACATCCCTTTGCTCTTCCATGTTTAATAAATTAAGTAGTCTAACCTCAATCCTATCGTCCTTGGTATAAAATTCTTGCATGAACTTAAGAATAGGTATCTGTAAATGGATCGAGAAGATTGCATCTTGGCCATAAAATAACTTAAAAGGTGAATTTCCTAGAGCTGCTTTGATTCTGGTTCGATCTGCCCATAAGGCAAATCTCAACTGGGTGTGCCGGTCCCTAGGATTGTTCTCTAAAAAAATTCTTATAACTTCCAACATGTTTTTATTTGTGGACTCAGCCACTCCATTTCCCCGAGGGTAGTAATTGGAAGAATACTTCAAAACAATTTTATGTTCATATGCCCATGAAATGAATTCAGCAGAAGAAAAAGCAAGGCCATTATCACATACTAGAGCAAATGGAACTCCAAACTTGGTTGTGATGTTCTCAGTCAGAAACTTGATAACCACCTTTGTGGTGCTATTCTTGCAAGGTTGAGCCTTAGTCCAACGTGTGCAGTATTCAGTTGCAGTCAAGATGAATTTATGACCTATAGAAGAATTTGGATTAATTACAACTACAAAATTGAATTCCCATTGAGAAAATGGCCTTACCTCATATACCGGTTGCAGGGGCATTGTAGGATTTCTTTCTCTAGGTGCAGAAATTTTGGCATACATGACAAGTCCTGCAGTGTTGATTTTCATCTCTAAATACATAATGCCAATAATAGCCTGATCTTAAAATTTGATGAGCCAAAGCATCAACAGACCCATGCCCTGTTCCATGCCTTCCATGAAACTCATAAATTTTATGCTTAGCTTCTTGTTGATCCAAACAGCGTAGGTAAATTCCTTGAAATTCTTTTTGTAAATGGATCCCCCTTTGAGCATGTAATGAGCACTCTTCATCCTCAATGCCCTCCTCTATGTAGCATTCATTCCTTCTAGACATTTTTTATTGAGGAGGAAGAAAATTAAATCTGTATACCAGGGATCCTTTGTGAATGATTGGACAATGTACTGTTGACAAATAATATTTTTGTCCACATCAGCCTTTGCCTTTGACAAACCTTGTCATCGAATGAGTTTCATTGGGTGAATCTCTAAGTCAAACTCTTGCAAGATTTCCATCCATTTCCCTCTTCGTTCCCCTAATTCACTTTGCATCAAAAGAGACTTCACAGTTGGATCTGGAACTATGGCCATAACTTGAATTTGAATTATGTGATGCTTGAACTTCTTCATTGCTCGCACCAATGCAAAGGCTTGTTTCTGTAGTGGTGAATACCTTACTTCTGCATTTTTAAATGGAGAGCTCATAAAAGCAATAGGTCTCTCCTCACTCTCTTCTCTTCTTTGTGTTAAAACTGCTGCACATGAATGGTCAGAAGCAAAAGAGTAGATATATAAGGGTTTTAGATAATTTGGGCTTGTCAAAACAGGTGCCTTAGATATAGATTGTTTAATTTGCATGAAAGCAGACTTAGCCTCTTCACTCCACTCAATTTTCGCATCCTTCTTCACATTTCATTGAGAGGTTTGACAATCTCCGCAAACCCTGTTATAAATTTCCTAACAAAATTGATCCTTCCAAAGAAGGACCTCATTTCCTTCTTGCTGCCTGACTTTGTCAACTTCAAGATGGCCTCCACTCGGTCAGGATCTATGGAAATCCCTTCATCTGATATAATGTGACCTAAGAGATTCCCTTCAGAGACTCCAAATACACATTTCTTTGGATTAAGAGAAACACCATAACTTATACATTTCTTTAGAACCTTTTACAGGTCTACAGCATGGTCTTCTCTATTCCTAGAGAAGATAGTTAAATCATCTACATAAATGATTATACATTTTCCTATCAGATCTTTGAAAGCTACATCCATCGCCCTTTGGAAACTTAGCTCCAGCATTGATAAGACCGAACGACATCCTCCTATAAGAAAAAGTACCCCATTTAGTGGTGAAAGTAGTCTTCATCCTATCCTCATGACTAATCAGGACCTGATGGTATCCAAAATAACCATCTAAGAATGACATCATATGGGATCCATTAACCTTTTGTAATACTTCATCAAGAGAAGGTAATGGATAATTGTCTTTCTCAGAGGCCTTGTTTAGATTCCTGAAATCAACACACAATCTGATCTCACCATTCTTCTTGCGCATAGGGACTAAATTAGCCACCCAAGTAGATTGTCTAACCGAAAAGATTTTTCTAGCAGATAAAAGTGTTTGGACCTCCTTTTGGATCAAGGGCTCAATTAAAGCATTGATCGGGCGTTGCTTCTAGCGAAAAGGCTTGGCATCTGGCTTGAGAGGTATGGTGTGAGTAATCAATGAAGTGTCAAAAGTTTTAAAATAATCATAACTCCAAGCAATAGCTTCAATGTTCTGCTCCAAGACCTTAATTATCTTGTCCTTAATTTATTGAGGACAAGTCTTTCTTATAATAACATTCCTTTATGGGCCCGAGTGATTCAAATTAACAAATTCATACTTCCCTCCATCACTGTCTGTAGGCACCCTTTGGCGAGCCCTTGGGTCGGAGTCAAATATCCTCTCTAAAGAAACCATCCCTTTCAAAATGCTATTACTCTTAAAATCCAATATCCCTTCTAGAATCTCTTTCTTAGGATCCCAATCTCCCTGATCTCGTTCAGATTCATCTATTATTTGTCCTTGAAAAGCATCAAAACTTTCAAAAAGGCCAATATATGTTGATCATCATCAAATACCTGAAAGTGTCGAACATTATTAGGAACAACTGGGACCGAAATCAACTCAACAAAAAACCTCTTTAGATCAGAATTTTGCATGGGTTCTAATGTGCTAGCAGCAACAAGAAGAGCATCTACAATTTTATTAGCTTCCCTAGGGATTAAACTAATCCCAAAAGCATCAAAATCTTTGATTAAATTCCAAACCCTATTTTTGTACGCAACCAATATTTTGTTATGACATGTATATTGGCTATGTACCTGCTTTACAATCACCTCAGAATCTCCCATAACTATGAGAGCAGTGACCTTCTTCTTATGAGCAAACATAATAACCCAAGCAAGTGCTTCATACTCAGCCACTTTATTTGTGCAACCGAACTATAACCTATAAGAAGCAAAGTAATTCTTCCCTTTCGGGTTAGTTAGCTCAATCCCTGCTCCACTTCTTGCTTTAGATTTGGAACCATCAAATTTAAGAGTCCATAATTGATCTTTGGCTTAGAGCTCTTTCTTTTTAGGGATAACAGGGGATGACTTACTTGAGATGTGTGGCAGCTCAAACTCTTTTTGTTTATCAGAATTTGACTCGGGACAAAGCTCACTTGAAGATTCTTCTATGTTTTTAGCCTACTCAAAAATCACTTCCTGAACAACCTCTTGGGTTAAATTGCAATCCAACTCATTTCTCCTTAATGCCTTGGGTATTGGAAAATTATATGGGGCAGGTGTATTGAATAGGAACTGGGACACCTCAACTTCTTGTTGGATTTCAGAACATATAACCTGAGTCTGTTCTACTGGTGAAAAACCTTCCTGTTGAGAAAGACTAGCCCGTGTAAGAATGGTAGCATCCTTAACTTTGAAAGAAAACTAATTGATGGGGGTCTAGGGTTTCTCTTGACATATTTGTTGAGGCTGATCTACATGACTTATAATATATAAGCATGATTGACATGTTAATTCTGAATGATTGTGATAATGAATCCTACACCAATTAGGAAGCAACAAACTACTCAAATCAGTTTCTTCTCCTAAAACCAGCTTATCTTGTTGCCATTTCGTTATCAAAACCTGCTGGTTGATGCAGATCATTGGGTCACTATGTTCTAGGGGCAATGTATCCCTAGGACTGACTACAGAGAAAGTAAGGACTTCCTCTTGTTTGTAAACTCCTATCTCAGTCTCAAAATATGCTATTTCATTTGAAGCATCATATTTTGTAATCATATGCTTGAGTCTAAGTTCACTTTCAATCCTTATCTGTGTTGCAACCCCCTTCCAAGGTAGCCACATGTGAGAGAAATCCAAGGACAAATATTTACAATACTTTTCATTAGCTCCCGACTTAGAAGCATCCCATATGTCTCTGGGATATCAGCCACTTGGATATCTATGTAGGTCTAGATCCTTGGATCTGATCCAACTTGTACATGCATGTTCTTTAGTTCACCTACAACATTGACCTTAGTTTTATCTAACTTAATCACTTTCTTATTGGTCGAAATAGGACTCAATCCTAACTTCTTACATATTGAAAAGGGCATAAAATTTCCCGAAGCTCCAAAGTCCAATAAACAATTATGCAAATTCTTCCCAAAAATCTTTAAACTTAAAAGAAAAGGTGGGGTATTGGTCTTACCTTTATAAATGGCTGCATTTGTCTCCTTTGCTGGAATCACTTTAAATTTTCCCTTTAGGCGATCTACCTCCTCCAAGGCTTTCAATACCACCTCACATTGAGCTGGGCACCACTTCATGATGTCAAAGAATGACAAGGATGTCTTCTGTCTCTGCAGTTCTACAATAAAGTCAAATTTTGTATCATTCCTAACTTGATATTTAGGAAAAGGAGGCAGATTGGCTCTATTCTGAAGGTCATAAGGTCCCTTTGGTGGTGGTGGATTGTTATCTACATTTTGGTTTGGTGGGACCATGTTGTTTGGGGGTGCAGATGTAGTAAATGGGCCCTTATTCTGATTTCTCAGAAAGTGACCTCCTTTGGACTGAAACGCTTGGGCATCATACACATCTTCCTCTGGCTCATTATCTCCTTGCATAGGAAATTGGTATTTCTCTTCAATTGTCTCATAAGTCATAGTAGTAATGACTAGCCCATTATCCTGATTGGAATTTCATGTTGGAGGATGGGCATCAGCTTGTGCAATCTTTACAATCTTCTCCATTTCAAGGTAGTTAACCTCAGAATGTGCTACAGTATCATGTAGTTTACACCAATTAGTCATGAAATTGAGGTTAGCAACATTAGCAGTATGTGGTCTCTCCTCACCTGACTAATGGTTATGGGGAACTCCCCCATTGTTAGGTCTAGTATTCCACTGCCTATTGTTGTTGTTGTTTTTGAACCTTTGGTTATATCCTCTGTTCCGATTTTGGTAATTTTGGTTAGAGGAATTTTGACTTTGAAAGTTCTGCTTGGTGTTCTGGTTCCCATTCTGATTGGAATAATTTCCCTGATTGTTGTAAGCTCCCTGGTTATGATAATTATGATTTTGGTTGTGGGGAGGGTTTTTCCTAAGTTGTGCCATGTCATTGGACATTTGAGATAGAGTCTTCTTGAGAGTCTCTAACTCACTAGTCAGTTGAACAGTTTGTTCATTTTGCACATTATGTACTATGGTTGGGGAATGAACATGAGTTGATCCTCCTGCTTGTTGTTGTCAAATTTGAGGTCGTTGGGAAGAATCTTGCATGCCATTACCAAAAAAGGGCATGTTAGGTGGAGCTTGTAACTCAGACACAAACCCATATTGGGAGTAAGACATCCCTGGGACAGTGTTCTATAATGGTGGGTTAGGCATTTGATAATTTATGGGAGGAAGAGCTGCTCCTAAACCTCCTGATTGCAGACTTATATGTTGTTGCAATGATGGCCAGATGATAAACTTTAGACAAAGAGTCAATCTCACCAGGCTGATAATTTCTCTGCAAGAATAGGCCAATTAAAGGATCAAAAACTCTTAAATATGCCTGAATGGCAATATTCTCAGCTACTAGATAAGGGTCTTGCAACCTACGAAACATTCTCTGGAATCTAGTATTGAACAAAGGTAGTGGCTCATGATGTTCCTTTCTTATTGTGGAAAACTAGTGATACAAGATGGAAGGGTCCACATAAACCCGAAATTGATTAATAAATGCATTTTCTAAATCTGTCCAACCCATAATAGATCCCCGGGGCAAATTTAAATACCAATTATATGCCATATCTCCTAAACATTAAGGAAACAATCTACATACCACGTCCTGATGAGCAACTTGAGCTCGCGTGCAAGCATCTTTGAATGCTTGTATGTGCTCCTCAACACTTCTTGATTCACCACGTATGTACTTAGGACAAAAAAATTTTGGGTTCTTTGGTAAGTCATGGATTCCTCCTGGAATAGTCCCTAACGGACAGGGGTTATTCACAAAGTAAGCCATGGGTGGGATTGGTTGAGTAGGTGGTGATATAGGTTGAATTGGTGGAGACTCAGGCCTACTTGGGGGTGGTGATGTAGGTGGAACTGGTGGTGGTGTAGGTGGATTCGATGGAAATCTAGGTGGAGTAAGTGGTGGTGGCAAGGTAGGTATCAATATCCTACGAGCATGGGGTCTAGTCTGACCGGGGTTTGAATTTATTCAAATGGTTTAGGATTAGTAGAGGATCTTAGAATCCTCTCATATTTCTCTGGTAAGAAAGACACAATGCGAGCAAGCTTGTTCTTTCAGACCATCCTTCTAGCGCCAGATCCGTTGATGGTGAAAATGACACAAACAACATTAAAACAAAATATTTCTACTCTATTTCTCCTGAAAAATAAAGACAACATATAGTAGCCTAACTCCCAAGGTCCTGGTAGTTGGTTCTCAACTATCTGGTGTCACTCAATCAATCCATGCAACTATAATGTTCAAGGGGCCTATGCTGGTAACAAAGAATACAAGCAATGGCTTATTCATTGAGCTACTTTAATAGGGGTTTTAAATAAAAGAAAAAGATAGATCAGAGGGTAAATCAGCAAACATGAATCAAACTCATCTACAATCCAGACATATATCTTCAACAATGAATGTTTTCCAACAGATCAAGAAAACCAAAGCATGATACAATTCACAGAATAATCTATACCATTGTATGCATCTAAGGTGCTTATTTTAATTCGCATATCACAACTATTTCAAATATTCCAAAAAGAACACACATTCATTCATTGCCAAGATAATAGATCAACAAACTTCAATAAATTCAATTCAATGATAATCTAATGAGATAATCCTTAAATCCAGCTTCTTCTAATGACTTTCATCACATAAGAAACAATCATGCTTCAGCAAAATCACTGGCATACATATATATTATAACTCATCAACCTTATGAAGTAAAACTTAATTCTAACACCATATTCCATAAACCTGTAATTTTATTTAACTGTAAAAATCAAGTAACAATGTATCTATGTAACAACTTATGAAAAATTATATCTCCTAATATCAGGTGGCCAATTCTATTCTCTATCAGCCGACCCTTACAATATGATACCCAAAGGGTATTTATAGATATACAAAATCTGAAGTCCTCTTCTATTTTAAGTCGACCCACCCTTTTAGGGATTACAATTATCTTTGGAAACTCAATTAAACTGGAAGAAAAAGAGAGTAGAAAAAATAAAAGCCATGCACTTCAAAAACTGTCAGTGCTGCATGCAACATGCAAAGAAGAAAAAAGCCATGCATGTGAAATTTGCTCCATCATGTATTCATCATAGCTGGAGAAGACTTGTTGTAATGTGTCTAATTCAGGCCCATCCACCCAGCTGTCTTCAAACTTAATTCTCTCCAACTCCGCTGCAACAAACCCTCTCATATCCTTCAACTTTCCTGCAACAAAAACTCTAGTTAGATCCTTGAATAAACATCTCAAAATATGTCTTAAAATCATACCTTTCATACATACATCGGAGGCGGAACTAGGTAGAAAACATCTTGAATAATCCTCTTTTACATATTTTCAAGCTCGGAGCCAAAATTATTATTGATATTCTACTAACAAGAAGCGGGCTCAGAGTCGGAAGTGGAATAGTGATCGGAACCAGAACCAGAATGGAAACTGATTCGGTTTCCTTCAGATTTTTTGTTTTCATATTCTATTTCGGTTCTGCTTCCACTTCCACCAAGGTTATTGCTATTTTGAAATAAAGCTTCTTACTATAAGCGGAGTCAAAGATGGGATGAAAAATGGAATTGACACTAATCATAAAACATGCCCAAAAATCCTAAATCAATTCCGATCCCACTTTTGCCTAGATTGAGCATGACGTCATCAATGATTTTAATAGTTTAATGCAAAACTTCACAATTAAGGTCAAGGGTCATATTAAATTGAAATGAGGCTTAAATATAACATGAAAGGACCACACCCATATGACCGTGGGGGCAACCGTACTTTTAGGGCATCATATTTAACACTAAATGTGAACACAAAAATATATCTAAACCCTAATCTAAAAAAAAATGTGATATAAAAACTAGGGCACAAATTTAACCCCTCTATTTTAACCAGACGAATGCGCAATAAAAATCCTAAGTAAAAACAAGATTCTACCAACCCTAATTTACATTAAAACCTAAATTTAATCTATTAAACTGTTGAACCCTAATTAATCTACGTGTTTTAAAAACCAACACAACATGACGCGATCATGACAAAACGTGAAAACGACCGTGCCCTAACTCACTAAAAACCAAAAACACAAGCAAAAATGAAATCAAGAACAACAATAAACAAAGAAATAAAAACAAACAAGCCAAACCACTGAGATAGTGAACCTGCCCAAAGCAAAATGATCTAACAGAAACAAGAAAACACGAAAGCAAAGTAAAAGAAAAATGAGAATAGGAACCCTACCTCGAATGCAAAACTTCGTAAACCCTCTGAAGAAATCTACAAGCAATTATCTCTTCATCTTTCAATCGATTCACTTAGAAGAACTCCACTGCTGCTCTACTTCGCTCTTTGATTTCTTAATAATAATAATAACCACCTGTTTAATCCCTAATCAAGGTAAAACTCAGAGTTTCTACCTATGCATGGCAGTTGTCATTAACACATTAAATTCAGTAAAGCGGAGTCAAAACTGAAGAAGAACTAACACATTACTCCAGAGTGACTTCAGTAAAAATTTAACGACCAAGAAATGGCGGGAGCGGAATCCGAATGAAAACGGATTTGGAAACTTGAGTAATTTCCCAAATTCGTTCCCATTCCGGGTCCGGTTTCGCCAGCAAAGCATAAAACAAAACCAAACACAAAAGTAAAATAAAAAGACCAAAATAATAAAACTTAACATAAAAACTTAATCTAAAACAAAAGTTCAAAAAGCGGAGGTGGAGACAGGATGAATTCTGATTTCACAATTTTGAATAAATACCGACTTAATGTCCACTCCAGCTCTGGGTCTGACAAAGACAAAACACAAGGCTAAAAAGAAAGACTGTGGGGATGGGAATCGGAAAGAGTTTTGAAAGAAGTTTCAGAACCCGATTCAGTTCCGGCTCCGCTTCCAACAGACTAAACAAAGAAAAACAAAGTGTTGGAAACAAAAGACTCCAAACTTTGTTTGAAAATCAACAAAAGATAAAAACACAAAGGGGGGACCCATTTTGACCAAGGCAAAAGATAGGGTGGTTATGCAAGGCATAATACCACCTTGAGCAATTAACTCTACATACTATCTCACATCATCTAATTCTTTTGACACAATCTCCCTGAAATCCTTTAACTTTACATTGCCAACTTCACCAAATGACACTGCCCACTTTGAAAGGGCATCCACCTCATTATTACCACCTCGACGAATGTGACTCACTTGAAAAATTTCCAGGGTAGCTAACTCCTCTCTTATTTGGTCGATTAGATTTTGTAAATGCCACACATGTATGACCCCCGACATTACTGCTTGCATGATTACCAAGGAGTCCCCTTCCAAATGGATCCTAGTTGTGCCCAAAAACTTGCCACATTTGACTACCACTAGAGCCGCATGTGCTTCTTCCATGTTATTTGTTCCTTCCATTAAGTTTTTTGCCCTTAGAGCAATCACTTATCCTTTCCAATCTCTAATAATAAAACCCGCTCCCAATGGTCCTAGATTCCCTTTCGAGGCACCATCAAAGTTGATCTTCCACCACCCTACAAAGACTTTTCCCACTGGGGCTCAACACTACTATTTGTAACTGGATTAACCCAATTATGCCCCTTAATGAACATTTAATTATAGTATTTTAAATTTAATAAAAATAAATGTAAATTTTGTTAATGTGAATAAAATTAAATGTTAATTTTGTTAATTATAGTATTAACATAATATTTAAAAATGTCACATTAATGTTAATTTTTTTGAAATTATATAAATAATTAATCATTATAATGTAAATTATATGATAATGTGTGTCTATATTATAACTTATTGAATAAAAGATAGTTACATGCATTTATATTAATATTAATAATTATTAATTTTATCTTAATTATACTATATAAAAATCAATTATATATTAAAATTTTAAATATTATAAAGATATTATAATATCAATTTTTTTTAAAAAAAAATCAATATAATATAATTAAAAGAAAAAAATGATAATTATATAAATATAAAATTTATCTAATAACTATACACCTAAACTTACATTTGACACAAAAAAACCCAAAAAACTAAAAAACTAAAAAATAAAAACTCTAAAATCTAAAATCTCATTCATCAGTATTAGTTTTAAAAACATGGTTTAAAATTTATTGTAAATTTGTTGACATAACAAAAACTAAAAGACATGAAAAACCCTGAAATCTGCTTGAATTAAGCTAAAGTTTTAAAAGAAACGAAACTTTATCTTACCCAAAAGAAAAAAGCTCAATGCAATTTTCCTTTATTTTAAAAACCTAATTTAAACAATCACACCTTTTCTTCTATGGGCAAGTTTTGAAACAAAATTGTTCGATAGGGGGTTTTGAGAAATGAAATGAAAGATTTTAATAATGTCCACAAGGCCACAACAACCTATGGGACCCACAAACAACACAAGACCATCACCAAAAAGGGAAGACCTTAAACAGTTTGAGATCTTCACTAGAGGTCAACCCTATGATAGTGGATTTTGATGATGTAGTTTGCTGATTTGACCAACCTTTCCTCCTCAAACAAGGTTTTTAAATTATCAATTTGTAAGATGTCCTCATAACTGGCCTAAATATCTTTATACATTGAGCACTCCATAACAAAGTGCCATTTGAGAAATGAAATGAAAGATTTTAATAACGTCCACGAGGCCACAATAACCTATGGAACCCACGAACAACACAACACCATCACCAAAAAGGGAAGACCTTAAATAGTTTGAGATCTTCGCTCAAGGTCAGCCCTATGACAATGGATTTTGATGATGTAGTTTGTTGATTTGACCAACCTTTCCTCCTCAAACAAGGTGTTTAAATTATCAATTTGTAAGATGTCCTTGTAACTGGCCCGAATATCTTTATACGCTGAGTGCTCCATAACAAAGTGCCATTTTGGCTGTAATGAAAGAGGAGAGATTCATAACCATACGGAAAAAATAAAGACTCCACTTGGAGCAGCCCTCCTCTTCGCCGAAACACAAATGTTGTCCATTATATTGGTTGATACTTATATGCTGAGAAAAAATCGTAAGGAAAATTAAATAAATTTGGTTTACAAAATAATAGTCTGAAAAATAGGTAAAATACTAATTCAAATTTCTAAAAAATAGACAAAATAATAGTTCATTTTCACTTTTCTTAAAAATCTATAAATAATACGCTAAACTTCTTAACCAATCATATTGATGAAAAATAATTTTTATAATTTATAAAATTAAATATTTTGCAAGTTCATTTTACAAAATTTAATTTAATTTTTTTAAAAATAAATTATTGTTTTTGATTGGTTGAAAGCTAACTTATTAATAACTAATTAACTCAGAAAAAACAAAACTCATTGCAATAGTATTGTCGACAAGTACTAATAATAATATGCAATAGAACAATTAATATTAAATATCGTGATAATAATATTTATACACAATATTATGAGTAAATCCAATAGCCTAAAGTGGTGATCCCTAGCAAAGAAAAAATTGATAAGTAGAAGGTTTCTTCCACAGTGTGTCAAATTATGATATTGCTATCAGGATTCAACTGTGTAGTTTTTGAGTCAAACTCATTGACCCATGATTCATGAGTAGTGGTATCAATTGATGGGTTCTTGTGAACCACTACTCATGAATCATGGGTCAATGAGTTTGACTCGAAAACTACATGGTTGAATCCTGATAGCAATATCATAATTTGACACATTGTGGAAGAAACCTCCTACTTATCAATTGATGAGCTAAAGGGGATCTATAATGAATGGTTCATAAGGCATAACACTTGTTGAAGGTTTTGCAAATGGGGTAGCAAGCTAAGTGGGCTTAACCTTGGGGGAAACTCTGTGGTTAAGCGTGCTTGAGCTGGAGCAGTACTGGGATGGGTGACCTCCTAGGACGAACCAATGCAATGAGTGCTAAGTGGAACATTCATTATCATGAGTGATGGGTTCTTGTGAACCACTACTCATGAATCATGGATCAATGAGTTTGACTCAAAAACTACACGGTTGAATCCTGATAGCAATATCATAAAGAAAAAACTAATAATAATAAACCCACGCAAACAACAAACATAATGCACAACGATATAAGATTTTGAAGACAAAGATTACTATTAAAAGAATCGATGTCTTAATAACAATTATAAACCTAAGCAAGCGATTAAAGGCACTGGCTACCCAGCCCTAGGAATACCGGGGATGGATGTCATGCCATGCCTCCATACATAGTATGGCTATCTGCCGCCCCATAGTGTCATGACTCCAGTGCCATGTTTGTCTGTGCAGAATAACTGTAGCAAAAACAAAAAACATGGTGACGTAAGTTGTGAATTAATTAGCATTCATTGTTCGATGGGATTTGTAATTAATAATGTATATTTTCATCGAATTAATTTCCAGTCAGCTGTGCAGTAAATATCCCCAACAACTTAAATTTGCGCCTAAATTTCTCAAATTGGCGCCTAAATTTCTAGCTTTTGATTAAATCAATGCATATTATAGAGGATAAAACCAATTTTATCCTAGCAATAACCATTTTATCCATGAGAAATCAAAGTTTCAAATAGAAGCTGGAAAGATTTGTGGCCACCTGGAGTTGTGCCTAGTTTTTACAGATAAATCCACCTAAAGGAGTTGTGCAGATTAATCTAAGGTACCCGCTAGCCCATATGAAACTAGAGATTATCATTAAATGATTTTAAAATAGCATTAAGTATATTTATTTGATGCAAAAAAAAAAATTATTTGATTTTCATTTTGTTGTTTTTGTTTTTGTAGGCTCCCCATATTTAATTTTTTTATTTTTATCATGATTAAAAATTATTTACTCTTTTTGCTGTTTGTAATGAGAAATTAGTAATATTCTATGTTTATTTCACTATTTTTAATTTTTTACTATAGAAAAATCCATCTTAAATGTAGGAAAATTTGATAAATTGTTATTAAATTTCAGATTTGGAATTAATTATATTTATTTGATGCAAAAAAAATTATTATTTGATTTTCATTTTGTTGTTTTTGTTTGTTTTTGTCAGCTCCCCATATTTAATTTTTTTATTTTTATCATGATTAGAAATTAGTAATATTCTATGTTTATTTCATTGTTTTTTAATTTTTTACTACAGAAAAATTCATCTTAAATGTAGGAAAATTTGTTAAATTGTTATTAAATTTCAAATTTGTAATAAATGTTTCACATATCACTAAATCTTCATCCAACATGTTAAAAGAGTGGAAGAGGCAACCCCTGAAATTAGGTAACTGAGGAGTGGAGGAATAAGTGATTGTTAGGTAGTTATCATCCATAAAATATGGAAGCCAATGCACAATAGAAAGTAAAAATTGCGAAGACACTGCATAAAATATTTTAAAGTAAAAAAATTATTTTATAATATATTTATTTACATATCAAATATATTGATGTAAAAAATTATTAATATAAATTAGCATTTCTATAAATTAAAATCATACAATTATTATAAATAAAAAAATTGATTATCATAATAGTTTTTTTGTTTTTATAAATAAGATTATATTTACTTACATATCAAATTAACTAATTTAAAAAATATATAAATTTCTAATTAAATTATTAAATGTAAATATTTCTAAACCTATTTTTTAAATAATAATTATAATATAATAAAATTCATAATAAAATATTTTCAAATTAAATAGTTAAATATTTATGCATACTTAAAATTATATTACATATTAATAGCACAAAATTTTTCACAATAATTCATATGCTCAATAAAAATATCTTTGGGTGTGTTATATAGATAGATTATTGAATAAGATAAATGAGTTAGTTTTAATCTTGTCAAAATGGAAAAATGTGTTTATATATTTTTTAAGTTTTTTATTTGATTAAAAATTATTCTATCCTTATTTCACCCTTTTTTAATTTTTTTTTTAATTTTGTCAAAATGAAAATATAAGTTTATATATTTTTTAAGCTTTTTATTTGATTAAAATTGTTAATTTGAGAGTTGTTACTTATTCTCTTCATTATTATACTAAAAAAACTAAATAGTTATTGTATTTTTATTAGTCAAATTTTACTTTTTATTATTGAACAAGCTCATGTTAAAAAATATTCATAGAGAGCTGCAATACCACACATTAGATGGAAGATTAGACACATGAATCCAATTACAACTATCTTATAATTTTGAATAGAAGTATTTAAAAATAAAATCATTATTATTTAAAAATAAAATCATTATTAAGTCTTATAGGTTAATGGATCTTATTTCTTTATAGCACAAAATTTCATTCCATTTAATAAGAAAATTGAATCTTCTTAAACAATTATTTAACAAATATAATATGCACAATAAATTTCTAAATAATTCTTTAAAAAATGAAAGGTATTAACAAATATTCTACACAATATAAGCTCATTTGAGTTTACATATAGACATAATCATAACACCTTTGAGTACTAATTATATTAATAGAAAAAAATTGTAATTTTTAAAATACATATTATTTTTTTATTTTTTCTCTAACTATAAATTTAATAAACATATTAACAATAATTTAAAATAGTATTTTTTATTAGATAAAAGGGGAAAACTAGGTCCCTTCCCTTACAAAGTTTGAAACAACCAATAGTTCATAATAAAACTACTAAGAGTCTAATAACACTACTAGATTCACAATAGATAATTTAACTAACAACATAAGAAACACAATAATAATAATAATAATAAGCCACTAACTAGCTACCTAGAGACCCAACCAATTCATAAAGGTTTGAAATAGCCTCCCCTTCTTTGGATATAATGTGAAACTTGACCTTTAGTGAGTCAGACTCATCACTTGTATCAACCCTTGTAGATACCAACTTCATTGAACTTCACCTCTCTTTAGGTTGATTCATTTTGGTAAGGGTTTCATTTTTAGTTTTTGATCTTTGGTATCCTTTTCTTGGGGTTTATCCTCTTTTATAATTAATGTCCTTTCTCTTTATCTAGTTGTTTCCCCCCTTGGTCTTGATTTCCTTAATCTAGGTTTTAATAGTAATAGGGGTCTTTCTTGGTTTTTTGGTACTAGTAGTATTAATTGAAGATCTTGGTCTCATGTTATCCATGCTTTGTTCTTCTTGGAAATAACTATCATTAGACTTAGAATTAACACTATCCTTATCCTTAGAGTTTTCATTTTTAGATTCCCTAAGTTCATAAGGTTGTCCTCTTCCCCACTAGAAACCACTACATTAATCTTATCTAACTTCGAGTTTTCTTTCATCAAAATCTAGTTGATCTCTTATTCCTTTTTGGGTTGGATTGACCACTTCCTCCCTTTCACACCAATCTCATCTTTGTTCACGGTCTTATATAAAAATGTTTTATCATCAATCGTGGAGGATTGGGAACCACAAACCTTCTTGACTAGCCTCTTGGCCATAACCCTCACCATAGCTTGTTCTTTTTGACAAGAGATGGGCAAAAACTTTAGTGATTTTCTTGGGTTTGAAGGTAGGGATTTTGAACACTTGCAAAGGACAGTTAGCCATATTAGAAAAGTTGTTAAGTTAATAAAAATATAAGTAGAAAATGATCCCCTAATGTAGGATAATGGTGGATTTGTTACACAAGATCTCCTTCATGGAGTTCTCAAGAGATGACAATAGGTAATACAAGAAGATTATGAGAAAATTATGTTAGAGATGCTTTAATAGAGAAAAATAATATGTGAATACACATTAAAATCCTCCATCCAGTAAAAATTATCTTATATTATGGTCACTAACCTAACTCCAAGGGCTTGGAAGGTCCTCTCTCTTATAGTTGTTTTATAATTTCACAAGCCTATTATCCCCCACATGGAAGGAATTGATGCAATCTTTGTCTCTAATACTCTTCAAGTGTTTAATTTTTTTTTCCCTTTGTGGAGAGGCCAATGGTTGCACTAAAGAGATGTTCAACCACCTTGAAACCTCTAATATTGACCTTTTATTCATTATGTGATTGAGAAAATTTACAAAGAGGGAGGGTTCAAACCCTCTCATGGATTCAAAATATGAGTCAACACCAAATTTTTTGAAGACTTTATTATTCATTTCTTTCCAAACCTCCCAATAAATATGTGAGGGGAAAAAATCCTCATCTACATAATAACATGATGGCTAAAAGAGGCATACCAACTTTCAATGATTGTTTTAATAGAATAGGGCATAACACAAATTACTTTAATTTTTTGAATACAATTTCCCATGATTATTTAGTATAATTAGAATAGAAGAAGAGGTGGTTCCTTATTTCTTTGTTGGAATGACACAAAATACATCTTTTGGGAAGTGATAATCCAATATTTACAAATTTATATGGGTGATAGTTTTATCATGTGCAATGGTCAACCAAAAGTAGTTAACTTTTAGGATTAATTTCCTATGTTAGATCTTATTCCATCTTTTTCCACTACTTGGATTGTTGAGCTAGATGGTGTATTCAAATTTTATTAATTACATTCCCTTGTGGTCCTTACCCCAAAAAGTATTGTCCCATGATAAAAAGGGGAGTCTAACAAATTTTATTTTTGGTTGTATTTACGAGACAACAATAACAAAATCACTAATAACAAACTCCTATAGGTCTATACACTTGGCTGGACTAAGACTTATTTAACTATATAACCTTCTACTAAGCTGTCAAATCTCTTGGTAAGAATTTATTAAAGTTGCATCATCTAAGGTGACTAATAAAAGGGACCTATTCCTAATAAATTGTACTCCCTAAACTATATTTGATTGTCTCTCCCAACTTTCAAATTACATTCTAGTAGATAACAAGATTATAGCTTTGCTAGCATTATTCTGAGAATCTTTAGGAATGTTATCAGTAGATAAAAGATATTAATGTCTCTTCCTTGATATGCACCCAATATTTGTTGCCCTTCATGAACCCCCACCCAAATTTTACTATAAAAACTCTATTTAATTTTTATTTTTCTTAAACCAAGCCCCCCACTATCCTTAGTTTTGCAAACTATGTCCCAATGGACAAGCACCAATATTTCTTCTCCACCTTTCTAGTCCAAAGAAACGTTTACTAAATTTTCTCAATTTTATATAGAATGAACATAGGGATATTGTAAAAATAAAAGCACGTTGGTATGCTTTGAAGAGATGTCTTAAGTAGCTAAAAATTCCCAAATTGATTAAGAAGTTTACCCTTCCACCATTCCAGTTTCTAAGATAAATTATTTCCACCATCTCGTTCCAATATTAGGCTCTAAGTTTCTTAACCATGAGAGTGAGTGTTGGTGTAAAAGTGACTTAATTATCAAACTAGCTAGCTATTAACCTACCTAGGAGAGTCTTATTGACATTGCTTAAGCCTCCACTTAAGGACTTCTATAATTTTGTCTCACTTCATGTGATTGAGACACATGTCATCACTTGTGAGACACCTCTTGCATGCAAACTTGCCACTCACTAGAACACTTGTCATGTGAGTTAACACATGTTTCATCATTGAAGGATTAGTTAGTCATTGTGTTCGACTTGCTTGCCTTCACCACCTTGCCTATATATGCAAGGTTATTTTATACATTCAAATAATCTATTGTATCAATCTCTTGGTAATATCATCGGGCTTATTTGTGTGCATGTATTTTGTGGAAGTTTCTGATTTTTTCTTTATGATCATGGAAATCATAACATGGTATGAGAGCCATGCAAGAAAAACCCTTCCCAAAATCTTGCATCTAACCTAGTATAGAGTTCCAAGCAATTTTATTTGCATGTAATCTTAATCTTTGTTTGGGTGTGGTCTCAAATTTTATTTGGGATTAATGTGATTCACATGCACCTATATAGAAATATAAAGATTTCACTTCCAAATGACTATTCATAAATAATGTTAAATAATAAATTTATAGATTTTTTAAGTGCATCTGCACATTTTAAACATAAGATCCAAATGCACTCATATCATATATTTTCCTACAAATCTAGTTCACACCTTAAATCCTACAATTACAAAAAATTGACTTTCAATCAAATAAATTCCAAAATAAGTAAGGAATTCTCATGTGTACTCCCAACTGCATATAGGATATTAATAAGGAAGAAAATTCCTTATCATTCACATACCTCTCCAAAAGGAATCAATGAATTAGGTCTACCATTCCTCATAATAAATTTATGAGGGCTAATCATGCTCTTTCTATGTGGATAGTAAGATTTTTAGAGGGAGATATGGCTAAAATATTATTAGATGCTACCAAATTTGAGATTAGTAAGCATGGGAAATAGTTTATCCAATTCAAAAAATTATCCTACATTAGAATTTAAGGATTCATTGGTTCTTCATATAAGACTTCTACACATCCCAATGATAAGATTATCTTGATACACATGTTTAGATAATTGGTAGACACTCATGTGCATTTATAGTCCAAGAATAGAATTGGAATTCAATTCCCCATTGTTCTTAGTATATTATCACCTAGTAGATTATGCAAGTGTCCATGGTTAACTTGTGAAATGGTACAAAGGACCAAGAAATCATAGAGCTCCTATTAATAGTAATTGCTACAATAGGAAATGAATAAACAAATTGGAGAACTGTAGGAGTATATGAAACAAATAGTAAGCCTATTAATACAAGATTATGGTACATATACTTCTCTAAAACTCATAACAAAAGTCACAACCCCTTTTCTAGATAAAATGAATGATAAGACAATTAAAAATAAATGATAAGCCAAAATTCCTAACTCATCCTCAATTCATAACTCAAATTCAAAAAAAACAAATTCCTAACTTATCCTCAATGATCATGAGATAGTTGTGAAGTGGACGTAAAATAATTTGATTCAATTGACACTCTATCTCTCTTCTCTATGTATATTAATGTACACACCCATTCTTTATAAAATAGTGAATAGAGAGACAAGTGAGAAGAACGAAAAACACATCACATATCTACTCTAACAAATATTATATCAAACTTCACATACATAAATTTTCTATTATATTTCTTGTAGATGTACCTCTATTAGAGATATGTAACAAGAGCACCACTAGGATGTATTGGAAACATATTGTATTGTTTTTAGTTATACTCATAGTTGGTAGTGTGCATTTAGTTCATGCAAAAATTAACATCTATAATTCAATAAACCATTTTTGGGACTCATTTGGTAATACATGGAATTTTCTTTTTGTCTCTAATGCTAGTATATTTGGTGAAATCATAGAGTTTACCTATATATACATGTAAGATAACAATATCATGGAGTGAATAGAAAAATTGTCATATTTGTTCATACAATTTTTAAACAATATAGAGGACTACTAACTATATTAATTTTATTTAGAATAGGTAGAAAGTGTAAATGGAAATCACTCATTGAACTACATGTGCAAGACATTCCCAACCAAGGAAATCATTTCTCAAGCGAGGACCTTGAATGGACACCTATTGGAAATGATGACAATATGGACTTATATGCTACAATCCCTCTTGAGAGACTCCCTCACTTTATCAAAGGATAAAGTTTACTAGACAATACAGAAACAAAATTTGTATATAAATATCATAAAGAGAACAACACACCAAAACCTATCGACCACACTACCATGACATACTCCAGGTTTTCCTAGATTAAATATAATTAATATGTATGCCATTTTTTATATTTAATTTTTATATCAATTAATATATATGTTTTGTTGTGTGAATAAATAGATATTGGTGTGCTTTTGGCCCAGAGGATCAAAGAAATAAATCTGAAAACATGGAAATAACACAAACGTTTATCCAAAAAAGGGGTTGTCAAACTCACTTTTATGTTAGGGTCATGTGTGGTAGGCCACAAGTTGCATTAATTATGTATAATGATTGGAGTCACTGTGATGTCAATGGTGAATTTTTCCATGGAAAGGATGACCCTTCTGGTGATCCAAGGAGCGGTTTTGCTCCGAGATTATCAAATGAATGCAAATCATATATTGAGTCTTTATGACTAATGGGTGTGGGGATCGACACAATATGTGAGCAACACTACTTAGACCGTGGTTTGACTAAGTTGATGAATAAGATGGATGTATGTTTGTTGAGGAAGGATGTGTTGAATGCATGGAAAAGAGTATGCTCCATTCGATCCCAAAAAAATGAAGATGATTCAATAAGTGTCAATTTGTGGCATGCAGAGGAGAAGGATAACTTCTTCTACTATAAAAGACCAAACATCAAGGAAAATGTTCCATTTATCATAGGCATCCAAACACTATGGATGCAAGAAATGATGGTCAAACATTCACACAATTCAATTATTGCAATGGACTCAACATTTTCAACAAATAAATATGGTGTAAGTAAAGTAACGTTTATTATAAAATTTTGGATTTTATTTTATCATTGATTTAGTTATTTAAATATGTTAATTTATCAATGTTTAATTCATGTGCAGTATCATTTATATACCTTGCTTGTTTTTGATGAACAAGAGGCTGGTGTACCTATTGCATGGGCCATATCTTCAAAAAATAAAGTCGAGGATCTAAATGAATGGCTAACAAAAGTTTATAAACGAGGGAAACAATGTCGGGAAGATTGGAATGTCAATGCATTCATGACATATGATGCTAGTGCAGAGATTGAAGCTATCAAGTTTTTATTATCCTTGTTTTTTTAATTTAAAATTTAATCAACTCATTCTAATTAATTAATATTTAGTTTATAAAAATATGTATTTCATAATTTATAGCTCAAAATAGTTTGAATATAACATTTTATTTTGTCCTAATTGGCTTATCAAAATTTATAATGTAACTTGTAGATTATCATTTCAATGCCGAGTATTTTTATGTATTTGGCATGTACGCAGAGCATGGATGAAAAATGTGTACATGTGAGTCAATATTTAATTAAAATATGTGGAAAATTATGTGTTTGAACCCTATAGATTGATATTATCTTTACAATTTAGGTATGCCAGCAATAAAGATGTTGGTACAAATATGTTTGATAGATTGGGTGAGATAATGTATGCAATGGATGACAATGTAGACATCACTACTCACCTAATAACAAAATTGATGGAGGAATTCAAAGAAGAGAAGAAGTTTATTGATTACTTCCAAAAAAACTTGGTGTCATGATGAGGGTCGTATTGGTAAGTTTGTCAGATTATTCATTTTGGTTTGTATGCATTTATATTATTAAAGTTATTTTTATGTTTACTAAGGTATTTTTATTGTTTTTTGTATAGAAATGTGGGCAAAAAACTTTTGAAACTTCTCTCATGCAAATCAAGAAACCAATGCTTCTATAGAGTCATATCATTTCCACATCAAGAGCCATTATCTAAGTGATTGTGCTAAGAAATGTACAAAGAGAATGGATTGGCTTATCCATACACTTCTTCATAGGGTAGAGCCATTTTATAAAATTAAAAGATATTTGCAGTCATTTGGATTTTTAACTAATTTAAAAAAAAAAAGATATTACAATACTGCATTAGAGAGGTCCAAAAAAATATCTGATACAGATTGTTATCCATATGATCTCCTCCCTAACACATATAGGATAAGAAGTCAATCTCTTCCAACAAAATGGTATCTTGTTAGGAAATTTGGACCAAATTTACATGTGTGTGATTGTCAGTTGGCAAAAAGAGGAAACACATGCAAACATGTGTTGAAGATTTTAGATCTCCTAAAGAGAAACATAACAAATGAGAAAAATCAAGTTGCTGGTAAGAGTCATTTAACATTTAAGTATAATATTTATATTTTAAATGACATATTTTTTTCTCGAAACTAACTAAAATAATCTTTTTGAATTACAGATGGTGTTGCTCCATTGGTTGATAATGATGATAATGTCAGAGGAAATTTCAGTCATCAGAACAATGCCACTGGTAATGTTGATATGATATTTATAATAAAATATTCATTGATTTTTACAGTTCTTAAAATTTAATTAATGTTTTATTTGTAACATAGATTATTGTATTCCACAAGAAGATCGAGATGTGATTGGGGCTTCCATTGGCGAAGACCAAAGAATTGGTAAATTTCAATATCACTATTTTTTAATGAAATATGAAAACTTTTTTTATATTTTATGAGCTTAAGATCTTTATTATTTTTATTACAGATGGTTGTAAATCATCGGATGCTTCTGATGATAACTTCCAAAATGTTGTTGATTATTTGCATTCACTACTCCAAGATTTACCAACTAGAGTAGATCAAAAACATATCTTTAGTCAATGTGTTGAGAGATTTAGAAAAGATCTTCAAGCATCTCTTAATTCTTCCAAACTTACACCGATCCCTGGCTCGAAGGATATGCCTATGAGACAAATATCACCATGGTTTAGTCCAAGCAAAATGGGAAAATGTCGGTTTATTCATCAAAGAGGCAATGTTATCCATCAAGACTTGAATGAAAGAGTTGAAGAGCATGAAAAATTTCAGTTCCCCTCCATAGGTGGTAGGAAGCAAAAGAAAAAAAAAATCTCCAACCGTTCAAGCATAAAAATACAAAAAGAAAGGGTTATCATCATAAAACAACATAGTGAGTACATCTATTCAAAATTATTTTAGTATTTTACATAGCAATAATTATTGTTTTTACATCACATATTAACAATGTCATTGTAAGTTTGGATGATCAAGACAATAATCGAAGACGTTGGTTGCCCTTCTCTATTGATCTGAACCACACAACAATCGATGAAATGCAAATTATTGGTGGTAATTTTCTAACTATTAAATACATTCATTCATTAAATGAGATATTTATGAATTCCTATTTCTAACCAATTTTCTATAATTAATTAAATAAATAGCGAATACAATTCATGAAAATCAACCATCAATGCTTAATGTTATACCTGGTTAGATATTTCAAAAAACTATTCGAAGTAATTTAAAAAATTAATAATATTTTGATAATTTTAAATTTTAAATATTATTTTGATTAAGTATATATTGTATTGTTAGATTTAATGTTGTATCTATGTTAATTTTTTAAATACACATGTCATTGCAGGTTTAGATGGTCAACAAAACACAACTGATGAAATGCAAATTATTGGTGGTAATTTTCTAACAATTAAATGTATTCATTCATTAAATGAGATCGATATGGAAATATGGCGCTACCTTGTGAACATGTATATACTAGTATACCCTCTTAAGGCCTTTAATATTTGTGATAGGACAAACTATTAATATAAAATACTCCAATGCTTGTACATTGCTACTCCAATAGTTGTACACATTAGAACAATATTTTTTCACTATGATAAGAATATTTGTTTAAATGAGTGTCTTATTTTTATTAAATGAGCATTTTATTTTTTAAATTACACACTTATAGTGAATAGTTGTGATATTTATTTGAGACAAAAAAATACTTATTTCACTTCTTCATGAATGTATTTATGTTTTTTTAATATAACATTTAAAAGTTCTCATGTGTTCAAATATTGGTCCACTTTTGATCAACATTTAGTTATTTTTATATATCTTTTAGACTATTTATTTACAATATATAGTATAAATATGTGGTAAGACTAGGTATTATAATCACAATTGAGTGCATGACTATTGGACCCCGCACGACTATTGGCCCCTCTCCCCTACCATAGTAAACCAGCAGTACAAATACTTGCAAATCCTATCGAATTGCAAATTAATATTCATTTTTCTCTCGATCAGTAGTCGTTATTAATTACAAATCTCATTAAACAGCAGATTTGGAGGATGGCGGTGCTTGGTTGATTTGACAGCACTGGAGAGGCGCAGAGTATCCGTAAGCAGGCACGGCACTAGCAACATGTATGTGGAGGCATGGCATGGCATCCATGCCCCGGTGCATTCCTGGGCTGGATAGACGTTGCCGCGATTAAAAGGGATGGATCCATTAATGGTATCAAAATGAGGTATCCGTGTATCAATGGAGTGTGAAAGTGGAACGAAAACTTATTCAAAGAATATCGGGCTATTGTTCTGAAGACTACAGCTATGAATGTTGATCGATATGGAAATATGGCGCTACCCTGTGACATTCGATGAGAGCAAGGGCAGTATTCAATCATGAAGGGAGAAGACAAATATTATCTGAGCCTTGTATTGTCTCTGTCCTTCGCTGGAAATAATTGGATATTCGATACATGCTATGCCATGAAGATTATCTGCCAATCTAACCACTATCGGGCCTCATAAGATGCCGCCATGGAACCGTAGGTAATATCGAAATAGAGCAATTAGAGTATGGTTAGTAAAATTCGAATCTAAGAGACATGTCTGTTCCAATGGATATCACTATTCAAAACATCATAACCTCTCAATCAAAAGGATATATGAAGAACAACGAATTCTCCCAAGAAGGCATGGAGGAAGTGGGCAAATACATCCAAGTTAAATCAGAACTGGTGTGCTCTTAGGGAGCCGATCAACATCTAATTAGGTGCACGTCTAAACTGCCATATCTTGGAACAACACCAAACTAATCACATACCAGCAAGTGTAAATCATAAGTAATGATCTGAAGTCAAGCACCAACCTATCTTAACTTCAGCACATAGAATTAAAGGAACGAATCAGAATAGCAACTATTGCTGATGCCCTGATTTATATTATATTATATAGCTTGGTTTAAAGAGTCAATTTGAAGCAGCAGCTATTCCTCTTTATTGAAATAGTATTCTTACACCAATTCTCATATCAGGTTTCCACTACAAATATTGCATCAAGACAATATCCTTATTGCTACCACCATAATAGCCATTTTTATTGAATCATTGCAAGGGGAAGCCTAACAAGCTCAATGGACAATGGTAGATTGCACTCTTCTATAAGGTGAGGAATTGGACATGCAAGCTATTGAGATTTTCACTGAAGAAGCACCAAAAAATACCTTTTTTTCCATTCTTCTGATGCAATTCATAGCTATTGCTTTTGGTTTTGATTCGGTTCATTGATATCGGAAGATCACGAGTTCTAGTCCCGCCATCTTCATATTTGAATTGAACGGGATGTGTTAGACACCGTTTGCTTGCGCAAACATTCATGAAAGAAATAATAAAGGTCCAAAGTTCAAGTCCTATTGCAGACTTTTGATTTTTTAAAGCGGACGTGATGCATTATCCAAGTGGATGAAGATGGATAAGACCAGGCTGGTGGTGGCAAGGACTCAACAGTTGGGCTTACAGAAGCAATATTATTGCGGGATTATTCTCAACTGTTCTCAAATTTTATCTTCCCTAACATGACGTATTTTGCAGATTTTGCCAAAAAAATTCAGATTGTCACATTCGTAGGAGCTTATTTTCATGTTTCTATCAAATTGCTTTCCAAACATATTGCATTTTGTGGATTCAAGCAAACTTCACCAAAAAGAAAAAAAAAAAACTAACCCATTACAAATATTTTGAATATATTTTGCTTCTGCAACAAATCATTTGATTTAGTTTTTTTATATTTTTTTATATTTAACAATATGATTTGAAGGTAATCTTAATATCTATGATACAATATCAAACATTTTTTAATAGTGAAATAAATCTCAAAAGACACGTGTAATATAGCAACTATTAAAAAACCTTAATTATCACTTTCTTTCAACACTTTGTTTCAATTGAAATACCGCTCAAAAGTTCTTACTTCTCACATTGTTTCAACAAAAATATTACAAGAAAACCTTCATTATCACTTTTTGTCAACCAAAAACATTTTATTATAAATTGAATTTGTGCTTCTAATGAAGTTTGTGTTTGTTTTGGGAGAAAAGAAGAAATATAATAGAATAATGACTTTGACCGAATGTTTTGAATTTTTAGGACATGCTTTGATAATAATTAATAATAATTAATGACTGTTCTGGGGAATTATACTGCATTCCATGCAGCTATTGTTGCGAATCCTGCTGAGATGTTCGGGCTGGACTCTAGAAAGTGGGTGAATAGTATCCCAAAGATAAACCATTTCTCGTGTCACCCTCATAAATTATCTGCTCTGATTAGTGTAATTGTGAGATGTGGCTGCCTTTGGCATCAGTAATATCCCTTAAATAGGTTGCAGAACAGGATTATGCACAATTGCAACATATTCATCTATAATAGATGAGGTTAAAAGCAAATTTTGCTTCTTATTTTCCGTGCATGCACGATTGTATCACTCAATTTTAAGAATCCAATAGTTTCCCTTCATTCCCCAGAACAAAAAAGCTAGCATGTCCTTTACAACTTGTCATAGTTAAAATTTTAGTTTGTTTTTTTAAAATGAATATATACAACATCCAAAAAAGGTTATTGCATATCAATACTCTGTCAATGGAATTTATTTGGTATAAGTTCATGGTACACTATGTACATATTAGAACATGATGTGGATTTCATTATACATGATCGCTCTGCTTCAACAAATCTGAAACAAAATCCAGGTACATTACATATACATTAAGAGTCACACATATCATAAATCACATAGATCCTTGTTGCAGGTCGCCATCTGTTCTCACCCAAAGCCACCCAAGTATAGTTCTCAGCTAAAACTGCACTCTCTCTTCATTTCTGTCACTATTACCTTTCAATATTCAAGCATTTCCATTCTTCGAGTGGCAAAAAAAATGGATAAATAATTCAAAGGACAACCATCTTGAAAATAATTTCTTTTGTTCCAGAAGGTTTCTTCAGCAGTCAACGGGGACTCAGGTTGGTACATCATCCACTTCGGTATTGAAGACAAAACTTGGAAATGCTGTAGAGATATTCCTGAGAATTTTTAAGTTCAGCTGATAAATCAGAACTTAAGTTGTGAATGCAATTGACCTGTATCCAAAGTACTAGGGATCTTATAGCTAAAATATGTTCCTACAATGCATACCTCATATCTAGACTGATATATATTAATACCCAATATACACAAACAAGGAAATGCAATCTACTTGCTGTAGAAAAACCAAGCAAAGACAAAAAAAATGTTTCAGCTTGCTTCTAACTATTTTCAACTTGGGCAAGGGATTCCTAGTTTATATTGGTGTTACATTTGTTTCACAAAGCCTTTTTAGTATTTTACAGAATATCCCTGCACTTTCAGCTTGAAAAGATCTGAGGAAAGTTGTTGAGAACAGGGAATCAATCACTTGTTCATAGCTTCTCCATATAACCATGATGCACCGAGAAGATATACAGCTGCACTACTATTATATGCAACTCTAAATAGATTATTGCAATTTTCGCATCTTTTGGGTTGGAATCAAACAGAACATAGCTTATTTACAAGTAGATCAAGCCAAATATAATTGGCATGTACTACTAGAAAAAAATACTCTGAAAATGAAGTTAACTTCGTACCAAAAGAACTTTTAAGAGATCTCTGCAAAACTAACAATCCTTCAAACCATAACTCATCAATGAAGCTGCAAACATAACTTGTGAAAATCGAGAGTACCTAGATGCAAATAGCTGCAAATTTTCTCATTTGATGTACACTACCTTCTTCTCAGTGCAACAAGAGAACTTGTGAATCCTTGAATGGAAACCTATTGAAAATTGTGAGAGGAATATGCTGTTCAGAAATATAATGCTTACCTTAAATATGGAAGAGTGATAATCTTTAACAAAGAAGGGTGCCGTACGACAAACTCTCTCCATTCCTCTCTATCAATTTTACCATCATGACGAAAATCTACATCTAAAAATGTCTGTTGTCCAATCCAGCAAACATAATCAGTTTACATAAATTGACTGCAAACTAGGTAAGCAATCTAATAAAACTTAAAGCTTCTTGATTTTAACCATAGGATGAATATTTCAGTGCTACCTTATCCAATATAGCTTCAAGGACATCATCTGTCAATTCCATGTCTGATTCATTCAAAAGAGCTATTATCATCTGCTTTACCTGCAAGATTGGTCCACATTAAAGAATCTGTGAGAAAAAGGTAAGCTGCAACAAACCAAAACAATAAAATTGTCACATCCCACATGTCAGCCCCTTCTACGAAGGTTGACTGTGGGGTAGATAAACTAAAATAAAGAACAAGGAGGGGCATTATGAAGGGAGACAACGAATTTAGTGAGGCATGGTCACCCATTGAATTTGATAGGACTGGCAACAGAGGAGAGAAGACTATGTGTATACGAAGGAATGGCGACCAGATATGAAGGAGGGATTGTGCCATTAATTAGGAATGGCACCCCAACCATTTTCTGTGCACTCATCACGTGAAAAGAAGATAGGTGAAAATGCCAAAAATACCCCAACCTTTGACGGTGTTTACCTGTCGCATTAGATAATGAGAGATTTTGAACATGTCATAAAGAATGAGAAAGAATGAAATGATAAGAGGCAATTTTATAGAGAAGGGCGTGCATTTACTAAGGGAAAGGACATGAGGAATGGCGTAGGGCATGGCACCCCTGTCCATGGGAGACTAAATTCTACATATCACATGGAAAAATAAACACCCATGCAGCCTTAAAACTCTCACGACCCCTCCATTGGAAAGGTGTGCTATTTTGGACGGGAACGACGCAAGAGAGACATTCAAGAGAGTTTGGAATGAAAAGGGTAGGAGTACGAGAAGGCAGAGAGGGAGAGCTTAGGGAAATGGCATACAAAGAGGGAAGAAATCGCGTTAGGGAAGAATGCACAGGAAGGTATTGGGAAGTTTGTGGACACATTTTTGCTTAGAATGAGAGTAACAGAATGCAGACATAAATATGAGGAAAATGCAAAGAAATCGTGTGAAAAAGAAGGAAAACATGAATAGGAGGAAATGGACGGGGGGAAGTTGAGATGCAAATTGGACAAATGAAGAGAGAGAGAGGGAGAAAAGGCCGAGGGAAGATTTGTCTTTGGTGGAAGAGGAAAATGAAGGCTATTATTTGTACTCAGGGTCTCCTCACTGTGTGGGACGTGCTTATAATGGAGGTGAAGTCCCTTAAAGAAATGTAGTCTCCTGGACTGCGATGAGTGCAGATTGTGCACAAAATGGATTCTAAAAAGAGAAACATGAAAAGAAAGAACATAGGCGTGATTGAGTGGACGTGGGTAAAAAGGAGCATTAGGAGACCAAACTTAGGGATTGAAGTCTACAGCAGAAATTTACGTCCCCAACCATCAATTGCCAGGTAGCTAATTGATAGTAATTTTATTATAAAAGTCATGTTTACTGGTAAAGACAGAATAACTCTTGTTATCTCTACAAACCTGTAGCATGTTTACTCTCCTATTCTCCTAAGTGGAAACGATGGAAGCAGAGACCAGGTACGTGAACTGTTTGACAAAATGCCTCAATGAAATGTGATATTCCATTGCTATTGTAGAATATAATTATTATCGATGTTTCCACTATATATAAGCTCAAGGTTTAAACCATAAAATATGAGAGTCGAGCAAGTGAAATCATCATTCTTAAACCTAGGGGTTGTGTATATGAGCATGGTTGCATATAGCTGGGTGTATACTTAAATGCAAACAAATGTAAGTTGTACACACACATAACCAACCTTTATTTAATCATTCTTAACAAGGGCTAAATAATGAGATATTTTGGTGTCCAAAGGGATATATTTTATTCACGGTGTGCATAAGTAAATATGTATCTGATTGGTTATCATGCCTCATTATGGAATTGGGTTTATAGTAGATTGGTTGTGGATAGTGGAAGATGTGTCTTGATTTTGTGATCTTTCTCTGTCCTGTGACCATTAAAATATGAGAATAAACACTTGATTTACAAACCTAATGTTGTCATATAGGATCTTATCCAAGTTGAATTCCTTATATGTTTAAGTTGAGACTCCAAAGTGGAACAAGGTGACAAGGAAGTTTAAGTCAAATCTTTAGCTTCAAGATAACCTTATAATATGGATCGAGAATCGAATATAATTAATCCGGGCCTTTGCTTTTGGTTGCACAATAATATATGGAATGATGGCCTCATTTAGTGGCACTACAACCACACTTTACTAAACATGTTTTTAATGCTGAAACTCAACACTTTTGTTAATCAATTGATATTATAAGAAATGCTTTATTTGGCTACACGATGTCTATCAACCTCTTAAATGTGAGAACATTGATATTGGAAATATTATGTGAATGAAAGAAGGATATTAGATCTATTGTGAACCGTAATATGGTCACATACTATAGGTGGAAGATGACCATCGTTTAATTTGACTATATTGTTGAAATTAAGTTAACAGATAAACCTATGAGATCATACTATCCGATATCTCTTGTGACCTTACTGTTGACCATCACGGTCATATTTGGTATAAATAAATTATCCAATCAATGAACTAGACTATTATAAGAATATGGGTTGCTCCATAGGGTAAATGAAAACTAGAAGATCAAAAATATTATTAGTAATATTATTAATGGGTTATGTTTTCATGTATTGGTCAAATGGAGATAGCATTGCCAAGTTACTTAAGTAGGATCTAGGCATTGATTATGACTTAAAACAAACTCCTAATTACTATTGCTTGTCCTTTGAAGGTGTCTATTGAACCCATTATATGAGTATTGAATGGAAAATGATTTCCTATGGGTTTGTGTGAACCAAGGTAATTTGGTATTAAGTAATAAGCCTAGTCGAGCTAGGTCAATGAGATGAGAATATAAGAGACAAGATGTTTAAACAAGATTATAAATAAATTGGGTGGAGTTTGATCCAAGACCTCAATATACATAAGGTGGAGTGAATCCTTGGGTTATGGGAACCTGTGCATAGGTATCCTTGAGAGACTTTGTGTGGAGAACTAAGTGTGACTTTGATCCATTTGGAAGTGGAAACGTAGGCGGTCATTAGGCAAAGGATGTCCTTGTGACCTCAAGTCCATAGGGGGAGGGTCTAGGGGGGGGATAACTCCAATGGTTGGGGTTTATCCTAATTGGTTTGACCTTTCCTCCTTTGTAAGCTTCAGTTAGAGGCTAAAATGGGTATTGAATGGGTATGATCAAGTTAAGGGAATTTAATAACTTATATGTAATACATAATAGGCTTCTATTAAATAAAATGAAATAAGGGGTTTAACTACTTTATAATGGGTATTTGATTGTGTATATGTTGGGTAAAGTCCATCTCATTTTGGTTCCATGTATCTCTTATGTGTTTGTGTAATTCAACTCCATATCTAGAGGTCTTTATGTATAGGCCCATGTATCTATTGATTGTGATTGCGATTCATGTTATGTATGACTTGCCTAAGAGTGAACCTCCAAGATATTTGAGCAGTGACAGGCGGTCATTGGACAGTGCTAATGATCGATGTCTAGGCTACTGTTAGGGATTAGTTAGCATTCGTCTGGTTCTTATAGGTGAAGGTATCGGGCTATCTTGGTTATGATACGACCGTAGCAATTGCACAGGTAGGGACCCATCTATGCGGGTAATGGTAATCTGGGGCTAACCGCGTATTGAGAGGGTTCACTGGTTGTCACTGGTAAGCATGGAAGTGACCAATGCCAAGTGTTACCCGGGTTTGTGAAGAAGATAACTGACAATACCACTAAGGTCACTATGTGGTATATGTCGGAAGCTACTTCTTCCTAGATAGGCAGACTTGTCGCCAACGGCCTATAGACGATTGAAGTCAGAATCCACCGGATTGATAGGTTCACTACTCGGGGAAACCCTTGGGATGGTGGACGGACCTACGGTGTAGTATGGGATGCACTGAATCCCCTTCCCAGTTGTCAGACTGTATACTTGGCCTTGTGGGGTTGAGGATGGACCTGCGGTGTAGTATGGGATGCACCGAATCCTCTTCCCATTTGTCCATTAGTGTAGAAGATCGGAGGAAAGGATAGGACCCACAGTGTAGTGTGCAATGCACCGATATTCTTTCTATCTAGGATGCATTATGGACATGTGTTAGCCAGCCTTTGTGAGGTGTCACTATGTATGCGATGAATGTTGTAACTTGTCACTATGCATTTGTGATGTATGCAAGAGCTCGTCATTGTGTATGGGATGGATGTTGGAGCTTGTCACTATGTATTTGTGATATATGTTGGATCCAATCACTAATGTAAATGTGATATGCATATGAGACAATCATTATTGTACTTGTGATATACATATGAGCTAATCACCATTATACTTGTGATCTGTGTATGATCTAGTCATTGTTGTACTTGGAATGCGTATGAGCTAATCAACTTATGTATATGGAGGTATGCTCATGACAATCTTTGTGTATGATCTTTGATATTATGGTATGTTATGACCACTTGTGAATATTGTGAATGTTCAAACACTAATGTTTGGTATGGACCTAACACTTGATGGCAAAGTTATTATCATCGTATTATAATTGGCTAAGTTGATAGCTTACATGTACTTAATTAATAGTTATGGGATAAAACTTAAAAACAAGATCAACGACCTCATGTAAGAGGAGAGAATGAACTCCCTCTGACATTGTTGGGCAAACTACGAAGCCTTTGATTTACCACGAGGGAATACATAGGTAGGGTCATCACAAACCCTTGAGGCTTAGGTTGTAGGTCTAGGAATGACCCTAGCTGTAGGAGCTTAGTGCTTCTGAGTGTAAGTATATAAGTTGTGATGTTGATTTGTTGTCACCAAGATGACTAAAGGACCTTTGGAATTAATAGTTTAGATTTAGATGTATTATGCATGGTTAGTTAAGTTGGTAGTTGATGTTAAATAAACACAAAAAAGTAAAAATTGTAGTGCCTGAAATGAGGATTTTACAAAAATATGTACCTGCAGATTGATTCGTGAAAACCACATTTTAGTTTCAAATGGAAGAAAGAAAAATAAAGAAATTATATTATTGTCCATCTATGAGTCTATGACAATAGAGATTTCTAGGAAGAGAAACCTAGAAAGGCCCTACCAAGGGGGAGAACAAAAGTAAAAAACGCAAAACAAAAGGGGGCTACCAAAATAATTGGTCAAGAATAGGTACAATTAGGCAAGAAAGGGGAACAAAAACCCAGGAGAGCAAAGAGCAGCCATAAAGGAAAACTGAAGATCATTAAATATCACTATCTGAATTAGAAATGGTGAAGGTGCTAGCGCCATCATCAATCACTGTGAAGGAAGTGATCGAGATCTGATAATGCTCAATAGGGAATCTTGAGGTCTAGGAGGGGTACTCCCACTACGATCACACCTAACATCCAAGGCTGAAGTAACCCCTGTCTATTATAAAATATTGTAATATGCTTTTTCCCCTATGATTGGGGAGGTGACTAGAGAGTAGATCTATGTCATTGAGAGGAAGTTCTGCCATGCCGTCAACAAGAAAAAAGAACATGATGTTGGGGAGAAACATGTTGAAACAAAAGCGATGAGAGATGTCTCACTAATCTATCTGCATCTATAAGATAAGTTGCAGTATCCAAAGGTTGTTTAGGGCTATCGATCATTGCTGACAGAAAGAGGTGATCAACTCGTGGGACTTATAGTCCGAAGAAACTGCACGTAAAATCTGTGCCAAAAGGTGATGGCCTCCGAAAGGGAAATGGCCAAATACCACTGATTTGAATATCTAAAGAAAGTAGAGAGATTGTTGCCTAATTCCTTATAGAGGAAGAACAATTTCTTTATATATAATATATTCAAGTCATGGCATATAAAAGGAAAGTTAATCCTTTCTATTTCTCCTAGGAAATGCTCATTCTTGTCTCACCCTTGACAAAAAGTCTATTTTTTGTGGAAAGGTAGAGAAACATTTGCGTATCACTTGCATTTAAGATTTTTGAACCCATGTTTCCTTATATTCCCAATTCCATAAGTAGAACTGCACAAGTAGTCCCTTTTTTGACTGAGAATTGCAGGTTATTTATGCTCAACATCTGATGAAATATTGTCATCGTATTCATCAGATCTCCTTTCTCATTGTTCTTGCAAGGCATTCTACTACTCTTCTTCAATGGTGGACTCTGAATGAGCTTTTCTCTTTGATATTGAGGTTGTGGTCTCTCTACAATGAGTGTATATGATATTAGTCATGGATGGAAAACCCTCAAAATAGCTTCAGCGGATATTGGGTTTGTGCTTCCAAGCGTGGGACATGTTTCTAGCCATTGTTAGAACAAAATTGATTGGATTTTTATTTCCTCCCTAGTAAAGATCTCTTGATAGACAAAATTCACAATAACAATCATCATGGGAATATCCTTACAAAGTCAGCTATGTAATAGTAACTGAACTGCCAAGTTTTAGTCTCCCTAAGAAAGTAAAAACTTGATTAAATATTTAAGGTCTATGCTACCTTGTAGAAAGGAGAAAAATGCTAATCTACAAAAAAATTGCATTTCCCCAAACATCTTTGGACCTTATTTGAATGGAAATCCAAAGCCACTTATGAAGCTTATTTTAACTATGAGAAACAAAGCCTTGATACAAACTTGTAGAAAGAAAAAAATTGTCTCCAGAGTTATGAAATTATTCAAATTTTCAGCCAATTGTTATTAAACAAGCAGGTGACCAAACAAAAACATTATTGTATTGATTCTTTTGACCACTTACCATTAGAAGCTTCAGTAAAATTATTCTACCTCTACCCTCATAATTGTCAAGCTAGGAAACTGGACTATGAAAATAAATTTGAAATGAAAATGTAAACTCAAAAGTGTATTCATTCAAATGAGATGTAATGTATAAATTTATCAGCAATGTATGATCATTTAATTCATCTCTAGATGATTGTTTAGTTCATCTTCATGATGATTGTTCAAATTCTAAAAGAAAATAAAATATTATTATACTATAACCTATGATTATGTACACAATATTGGATCTTCTGGACAACTATTCAGTGAGACTAAGCATGCCTTTGAATTTTTCAAATATCTCTCTTCCAAGTGCTTTTGTTAGGATATTAGTTGGTTGCTCTATAGTTGGACAATATATCAATTTGACACTATCATTTCTCACATGATGTCAAATCAAATGGAATTGGGGGCTGATGTGTTTGGTTCGGTCATGAAATACTAGATTTCTTGCCATTTTGATTGTAGAAGTGTTGTTGATTATGAGTGATGTAAATGAAACCTATTTTCTTACAAATCCTCAAGAATCTTTCTAAGCCACAATATTTGTTTGGTTTCCTTTGAAGATGCTATATATTTTTCTTTTGTTGAAGAAAGAGCTAATACTGATTACTTCTTTGACTTCCAAGTGATAATTACTATTCCTAAACTCATTAGCAGACCTGAAATCTATTTCCCATCTTCAAAATCACCTGCATAGTCTGGTTTGGTTGTGGTTACATAGATCAGACTTCCAATGAGTTGTCTATACTTAGTTGTGTCTTGAAACTTTGTAATTTCATTTGATTTCAACTTCATATTTTGTTCCATGGGTGAGTGGCTTACAGTCTGTCATTCCAAATTTTCTTAGAATTTCATTAATATATTTTTTTTTGTGATAAAAATATTTTTGGATTTTGAATCACTTCAATACCAAAATAGGAATGAAGATAGCCCAAATCTATCATTTAAAAACCTTTCATCAGTTCTACTTTGATTTTTTTAGTGCACATTTCATTATTTCTTGTTATGAGTAGATAATCCACATATACAACTAGGTATACAACTGTTTTGTCAATTGTCTCGGCAAAAAGAGTGGCATCTTCAAATTAAAAAACACTTGAATTTCAGGGTCAATAGATGCTAGTGAGTTTTTTGTACCAAGTTGGGGCTTTTTACAAATCATGCAATGATTTTACCAACTTGCACGCTTTTTGTTCTTACCATCAAATACAAAACCTTTTGGTTGACTCATGTGGACTGTTTCTTTGAGATAACTGTTCAAAAAATCAGTTTTCATGTCCATTTGATGAACTTTCCATTCATTTTTGTGCTACCAAATCCAACAAAACCCAAATAGTGGTCTAATTCTCTATCAATACAAATGTCTCATACTCTATCCCTTCTTTTTGAGCATATTACTTTGCAACAAGTCTTGCTTTGTGTTTGTCAAGTGAGCCATCTACATTGTATTTGTTTTAAAAGACTGAATTACAACTAATGGATTTACAATTAGTGGAGGATCAAACAATTCCCGAGTTCCATTCTTGACCAAGTTATCATATTCAATTTTCATTGCTTTCTCTTGGCATCAAGCTTTTTTGCTTGTTTGAAGGAACTTGATTTTGAATCAAAATCAATATTGATTTCTTCTTCTAAATACCTCCCAAGGTAAGTTTTGATAGTTTATCCTGAATATCTTCTAGCGAATTTTCTTCTTGCTATCTAACTTTTTATGCACTTCCAGTGCATGTTTTCCAATTTCATCAAGTTTAACATCTTTGAACGTTTGTGTGGCCCATTTTGGCATATTTTATTTGTTTCTTGTGGAACAATTAGTGTCTCATTTTCTTTATTTGAGATTCCTTCATCTTCTACATGTTGCTTTAGAAACATTTTTTCATCTTCTAATGAAGTTTCAATTTCTTCCTTAAAGGAAGTTTCTTTTTCAATAACTAGAGGCAAAACAGATTCAACAAAATCCACACTATATGTTCCCCCTTAATGTTTGCAATCCATATAATTCTCCTTGAAAAAATCAAATTTTGAAAATTTCTCAAGTCAACTCAATTGTCGGTCCATGTTGGTTGTGTTTGTTGTGATTTCAAAGAAAACATCTCTTTAATGAGATTTTTTTTTGTTTTCTCATCAAATAATCTACAAGTCTTTGAGGGTTTTGAATATCCTAGAAGGATGCATTTTTGACACTTGTGGTCCAACTTGTTCCTTTTCTCCTTGGGAATTATTGCATAAAATGTAGATCCAAAAATCTAAAGATGTTGCACTAATGAAAGATGACCACAGTGAATTTCATATGAAGTCTTCATTTGAAGAGTTGTTGAAGGTGACTTGTTGCGAAGATAAACTATTCTTTGAGCTAATTTAACCCAAAAATGTAGTTTTAATTTGAAATACATATTGCCCAAATCATATTCATGATAGTTTTGTTCATCCTCTCAAATATTCCATTTTGTTGAGAAGTGTGAGGGATTGTGAGATGATGCTTGTTCCCATTTTCTTGAGATAGTTGTAATATCCCTTATTTTAGCAATATTGTTTTGTGAGCTTTTTGCCAATTTCTGAGTTTTCTCGTAAGTTTCTAGGAGTGTTGGGAAGAACTCCAAACTTCTTGGAGAGCACAAGTATAGTCTTTCTTGGTTTCCATTTGTAGCATTGAGCTCAGTTGGCATTTTGGATTGTAGTGATGCTTTTAGAAGTGTTTTTTGCCTCTTGGGGCATTCTCCAAACTTCTTGGAGAGAACATCTATTTTTAGTAAGTCTTCGGGTTGGCACTTGCCATCATGTCTCATCCTTAGTTACATCGTGACATGATCAAATTGGATTCCAAAGCCTTGGCAGTGCTTTCTGCAACTTGGGTGGAATATTTATAATATACACTTGAGTTTATAATGTTAAATTTTAAAATATTTGGTAAGTGTTATATTTTATTAAAGTGACTTTTTCCCCTAAAAAATGGATGACTAGGCATAATGGGGGTCTTTTGCACATAATGAATTTTGTATTGGCAAGGACTTGCTCGATGCAACCATATAACACCCTGGAGCAAGCCCCTGACAATCATAACCTCGAATCTAACAAACAGATGACTAACCCAAATGATATGAATTATGCTAAAGTACCAAATTCTTCCGACCCTTGTATCAATCATGTGAACCTAATAAAAGCCAAATCTCCAAGGAAAGCAAACCAAAACCAGGGTAAAGAAGTCTCAAATAATAATTGGGTACCTTCAGGAGACAAAAGGAAGTTGGATAAAAAAGAGACCGCAAAAAGGTATGAACTTCAAGAGGTGGCTGACCCTCAACCTGAAAAGGGGAAAGGGTCTTATGTCAATGAATGGCTAAACCAAAAAAGAGGAAAAGAAGGCAGAGGCACAATGAAGAGCCAATCCCATACCTAAAGAGTGATATAAAAAAGTGTAATCTTCCTAAATGCTTTGAAGGATTTAGGAACGTAGAGAGGGAAGTTCAAGGAATGGATGCAAATGACTCTTAGTTGCATTTCCTGGAATGTCAAGGGATTGGAATCCCCTGACAGAAAATATTGTAATAGAAGATTATTAAATAAAGAGAGTTTCAAAGATGTTTTGATGCCATAGGAAATCAAGGTAGTTAACTACACTCTTGAAGCTAACCTCAAATTCATATGGAAAAACTCATCCTTCTTCACAACTAATCACGAAAAAAGGAAAAGGTGGTACTGCAATACTTCTGTCCAACAAATGGAGCAAGTGGGTAAAGGCCCATGGGACATCACCCTACAATAGAGCACAGTGGGCCTATATAGAAAAAGATAACTTAAAATTTGGCATTTGTTCCATTTATGCTCCTAATGGATATAGACATAGATGCGAGATTTGGGACTAGATAAGTAGATTGCAAGAGATTCCTTGGATTGTTGGGGGGATTTTAAAATGGTGGAAAACTTGGAGGACAAGGTAGGAGGAAAGGAAATGGGATGGAAAGGGAATGAAAATTTCTTCTGGTATAAGATGAAAAATAGGCTCAAGCTTTTGGATCTCTTAGAAGGCGCTAAAAAGGAGAACACAGCTATATGGTATACATGGTGCAACTCTCAAAGTGGTAACAAAAGTATCTATTGCAGATTAGATAGGTTTTATTCCAACAAGAATAGCTTTCATTTTGATCAAGTAGAAGGAGCTAACAACATGGTAAAATTCAACCCTTGGACCCTATCGGATCACCATCCCATTTTGGTTAAAATTGTAATTGATAAGAGCAATACTAAAACTTCCAAAAGAGAAAAAAGTTCATCCTCAATTCAAGCCTTTTAAAAATGGACGATTGTAACAATGCAATATTTACTCTCAAGGAAATAAACAAGTGGTCGCTACATAACAAATTTTCTATTGAAAGGTGGAACATCAATATAAAATGCTGGCAGAAATTTTTTCAAACTATTGGTGAACAAAGGGCAAAGGAGCTAAGGAGAACAAATAACCTTCTACAGGAAAATATCTTTAGGGTAGAAGGAAATCTCAAGGATGACCCACAGAACTATGACTTGAATAAGGAATTAATTGCCATAAGTGGAAATCTAAGAAAAAATCAAAATTACAAGGACCAAGGTCTTAAAAGAAAAATTGAGAAAAAACTGGATTCTTGGAACAAGCAATATCTATCTATTGCTGGAAGAGCTCAAGTCTGTTAAAAATACTCTCCTTATACAATATATACTATGCTTCTGTGTGGATGTTTAACAACTATCAAGTGGAAGAGATATAGAAAAAAATAAGACAATTCTTGTGGTCCGATGGAAAAGGTTAAAAAAAAGAAGCATGTAGTTAAATGGGAATGTTGTTGTATTGAAAAGCAAAATAGGGGATTAGGATTGAAGGAATTAAAGAAACAAGGTGTTTCTCTCATTGTGAAATGGATCTGTAAAAGCCTAAAAGGAAATGAGCCTTGGAAGGTTCTACAGGAACAATATAAAGAATGCAACTCCTAAACAGGCCAAATCTTGGAAGTTATTACCTCTTTGCGATCTAGTTTCTGGAAAATTCCCTATGCCCCAGTTGGTTCAAATGTTTTTAAGAGCTTATGGAAAGCCTGGGAGCTTAGCAAGGAAGCCATTTTAAATAAGTATTTAGTTGATAAGGATTTAAATAAAATTACCCCAATAAAATCAATATGGTGGAATATTTATCACAATATAAACCACTTGCCCTTCTGCAGGGGTGCTCAGCAAAAGATTGGAACAAAAAGGGAATCTCACTCTTCCAAAACTTAATAAGCAATGAGAACCTCAAAAGTTGGGAACTCCTCAGTCAAGAGTTTAACATTTCTAAAACACAGAAAATAACATATGAAAGATTAAAAAATCAGAAAATTGAATTTAAAAAGTACAAAGATTATAACAAAGATGAAAGCCAAGACTTAATGTGGCTGGAAAATGAAAAATAGTTAATTTAAAAGAAAAAGAAATATACAGTATTGTGGCAAAACCCCCTAACTTAACCGAACAACTTAACAAATTTTGGAATTTAAATTTGAATCAAAAGATTTGGAACAAGACTTTCACTGGATTATGGAATAATGTTTTGGAACCAAAAAAAGCAGGATTCAAATGGATGATTATGTTACAAAGCTTCCAAACTTTGAACCAAAAGGCAGTCCAAGTGTATGTGATATCTGTAAGAAATCTAAAACTATTTCTCATATTTTCTTTGATTGCTTCTTTGCTAAAGAAATTTGGAATTTATTTCTAATTGATTTAATAGGATGGGGGGAATTAGTAGAAACAAGAAAACAAAAAATTTCATTGGGGGAGATTAAAGGAATAGGAAAAGGAAATAATCCTTACTGGCTGATTCTAACTACAAAAATTCTTTGGTTCTTGTGGAAAGCTAGAAATATTGGAAAATACCAAGATATTAGGAGGACACTTACTGAGTCTCACAGAAGACTCACAACTCATAATGTTTTCATGCAGGTTTCCATCACTGTAGAAGTCGCCAAAGAAAAGTTCCAAAAATTGATGAAGAATGGCAAACTAGAAATAACCAAAGAGGAGCTGATCCAGGCAAACCAGTGGCTTTACTGCAAGCTAGGACTGAAACACATCATGGAAAAGGATTCAAACAGCTGCGAAGGAAAACCAAATGCGAAAGCAAAAGAAAAGGAAGATTAGCTCCCAAATACAAGCTGATGATACAAATATATGCATACAAATTAACCTTTTTGTAAATAAAATAGATAAGAACTATAAAAGAAAGTATACAGCTGCCCTGCGAGGCAAACTTTACAAAGTAGAAACTTCTATACAAAATATTATTTAGCATTGATGTAATATGATCTGAAACTGTACGCTTGATCTTTATGATCATTTTTTTGTAAACTATATTGAATACAAAAAAAATGTTTTAAGTACTAGCAAAGTGATCTTCAATATTCTACATCCTCTGACAAAGTCAATTGATTTATCTATAAACTGAAAGTATAACAAACCCTAGCTACTGAGAGCTTTTCATATATTTAGACACTCACTCCTTGATTAATCTTTAAGCATGTGGAGCTGCTCAACTTTATATCATGCATTTTGATTCCTGTTGGGTATTAGAAAACCTGTAATATGAGTAGTAAATTCACTAGTTTACACCCATAACTATGTTTTTCCAGTGAATATTTTTTACTTATTTAATGATAGTCTGCAATGCACAATTTAATTTCAGCTTTCCAATATCTGTCATTTTCTTGTGCTAATCAAGAAATATTAAACAATAAAAATATAGTAACACAACCATCCCTCACGATCAGAGAAAACTTTTTTGGTCATAAAATCTAGGAACTTTAATTGTAGTCTAAAATATTGACATTCATTCATGTTACCTTCCAAAATATGAACTTGAAAATACCATCCATTGATCTAATAGTTGTCTTTTTTGTCATATTCTGATCAAACACAATTAAGATTTTTATGTCCATCTTTGGCCACCTACTTGCCAATTAAAGACCCCCAAAAAAGCTTGCAAGTTCTTTAAGCTTGGTAAAGATGCTGAGTATAAGTAAAATTACCCCTAAAAAATTTGAGTAGTGGCTACTAACCAAAATAAGCTAAGCAACCGCATGGGGACTGTAATGGCATAAATTTGCACCTAGGCAAATTTCTCATTAATTTACCCTTACCTTAGCTTTACAAGTTCGATGATGCAAAAACCTGCTGCCTTCATCCCAATTTCCCTATGTCCCTATTGTTTTGTGTTGATGGGGGGATTTTTTTTTGGGATGTGTGTTTGTTGCATGGACGTTCACGCTACTGTCCTGATAGGATTCTTGTGTTTGGAATCTACAAAGACATTACGATTCTTGAGTGCCTACGAATGTAACGTTTCCTACTAACTCTTGACCGACAAAAAATGACTATTTTGCCTTCATTCATCCATTTGAACATTTTCTAACTCATTCTGTCACTTTCAAGCTCAATCTCTCTCATTCTAACACTTCTTGGTCATTCTTGCAACATTCTTGCTTCTCCATCACTCTTTCTTGTAGCTACCGACTTCTCACTTGGATCCTACAACATCTTTCTACTTCAACACCATCATCGTTGCAGGTTTACAAAGCTCTACCTCCTTGGCATGGTGGTGTCATCTTTCTCCTTCCTCTATCGACCTTGAGCGCTTATAGCAGGGGAGGTGATATTGTGTCGTTTTGTAGAGTAGCATTCAAGTTGTCATTTATCTCTACTCTATTGTGTCATTTCTCTCTATTCTATTGTGTCATTTCTATTCTCTCTTTTATCGCTTTTCTCCATATCATTGTATATTGGTTGTCCATGGAGGTGGGAACATCGAAAGAAGGGGTCTGACTAAGATAGACCTCAAAACACAGCCCAACATTTTTCCTATCTTTGTGTGTGTAGGTGTAGGTTCACCCGCTTGGAGCTAGCTGGAGAACTGGACCGAACGTGAATTGGCATTCTTATCCTTTCTTTGTCAATTTGTCATTAGAGTAATTTTATAGTATTCTTCTTGTTGTACTTCGCATCTTTGTATTTTCCTTTGAAACTGTGAAACTAGCAAACTCGGGTTGTTAGTAGGCTCGGTGAGTTTCTGACTGTCACCTGACCCTCTATCCACATAGGATGCCAACGTGTCCCTAGACTCCAACATGGCGTGCCGAAGTCTGGCTCCTGCGTTGCCATCCTCAGACAGAGAGCTATTTGGTTTGCAGTCTGAGACCTTTGCAATCGGCTCACCCGACCCCTGAAAAACACCTGTCATTAGAAGAAGGGAAACACAGTTTTGTTTGCCCTTCCTTTCAGTCTATCCTTTCCTTTTTAGTCTATTAGTCAATTTGAGGTAGTTTATGGCAGTTCCTTCCCTTCAACTCTCCCATGACCTGGAGCCTTGGGGGTGACGAATCTCCCTACTCTACATTTTTATGAACACAATGTGAAGTTCTTGTTTTCATCTTTGATGGGTATTCCATCATTTACTCCACATAAATAGTTTGTTGATTTTGTTATTGTTTGGTTATGGTTTGTTTAGAAAACCTATGATTTAGTTTGTTATTTGTTATAACCGCAAATGCACAGTTCATCATGTTATTTTCATGTATAAATACATGTTTCCAATGCAATGAATTCAATTTGATCCTATGCTCTTAATATGGTATTCGAGCGGTGAGAATATCGTGGGTGTGATTTTTTCTTTTCTAAGTCATGATTGTTATTATTGCAAAGAGTGAGCGATAATGGAGGTGGTGGAGAAGAGTACACCGGCCTTGCTTATACCAGCAAAGAAGAGATCCAACTTTGCGTTTTTCATTTAGAGGTCGCTCAATTTGGAGGATTCGTGGCAAATATCTATGCGGATGAAAATTTCTATGTTCATTGTGCTCTATAGCTGCCCATGCCAAAACATTTGGCATTTTTTATTTTCATGCTTATATTTGATATTGGTGAGGTATAGAGGCAGGTCAATTGGCAGCTCATGCCATGTTCTCAGTGCTGGAATCGGCGAAGAAGAGGTGGAATGTTGTGTGAAGGGTCGATTCACCTCACGAATTCTTCTTGAAGAAGTGCCTTCTTCATGAGGCCGCAAATTTTTGTTGGCAGCGATCAAATAATTCTCTGAATTGACTTTGGTATGCATAGCATCCTTTGAATTGTTGCACCACATTTCATTGGGGTTGTAATTGATCAAATGACACTCATCCCCATGTTCCAAACAATGATCCTGCTAGCCATAGTCTGTCTTCAGCCACAATCTGTCTCCCACGACATTCATTGGATTTAGTTTTGCAATTGATATTTGATATATGGTGTTTATATTAGCTGGTTATATTCGTTTAGGTATGTATATGTTGGTTATCTTCTGCATTGGAGGTATTTAGGGCATTCTATGTAATTCGGTCTTTCTAGAGATAAGTTGATGGTATGGGTATAAATTTCTTAGATATTTACATGTATATTTAGATTAATTTTTAGGCAATACAATCATGTTAAAATGTCATACTTTGAGTATAAAATAATTCAAGAATGAGATAAAATTAAAATTGAAGTAATTTATTAAGGGTGGTTTTATCCAATTCAGTTATACTTATAATGTGTTCATTTTCTTCTTATATTATCCTCTCCTTTGTGACAAAATGTTGATCTGAGAGACGAGAAATAGGAAATGACAACACTTTATTTTTCTAACAAAATGGCAGGAAGTTCTCCTAAATTTCTTCTCCCAGATTCTCAATTACTACGCAGGAATAATTATTCCGCTTGGAAGACCAAACTCAAAACTCAACTTGAGTTTGAGGAAGTTTGGAATGTGATCAGTGGAAAAACAACACAACATCCAAGTGATGTTGATGAGCAGAAGAAATTTGATCAAGTTGACAGAAAGGCCAAATTGATCATCATGTTCGGCGTGTTTGATGAAGTTCAGCCTTTCATCTGAGACTCGTCTACAACCAAAGATGCTTGGGACAAGCTACAGACGGTGTATGAGGCAAAGAATTAGAATCAGATCCTAAATTTGTAGAGTCAGCTACATAGCTTAAAGATGAAGAATGGAGAATAGTTATAAGCCTTCTTGAAAAGGATTGCTAAGTTGAGAGCTTCGCTACAAGCATTGGGAGAAACTATTGAAGATGCAATTCTAGTGCCCGTTGTCTTACAAGCACTGCCATCTAGATTCAAAGTCTTTGTGACAACTTTGAATGTCACAAAACACACACCCACTTTTGAGAAGTTAGTAAACCTATTGCAAAAAGAAGAATCTCTAAGCTAGGATTATGTTGAGGATGATTATGCCATGACCACATGTCATAAAGAAAAGAAGCCTATGAAGCAATTTGGTGGACCTCCCAAATTTGGTAATTCATCCAGATCTTAGGCAAAGTGTCCAATATGTGAAAGGATTCAATGATGTGAAAAATTGTTGGTACAATTCCTTGGCCAAAGGATCATCCAACAATAAATCACATCCAAAGAAGTCATTTCAAATTGACAATAAACAATGGGAGCAGAAGAACAAACATAAACAACATTTCCATGTTGTTGAAGAAGAAGACTTGCCAAAAGAGGAATATGTGTTTTCAGCCCACAATTCAAATGGTAGTTCACAATCAACCTCAATTTGGTATGTGGACTCAGGTGCTACAAAGCACATGATTGGATAGAACGAGTGGTTTCTCACATTGAAACCCCATCATGGTAAAGTCTCTCTTGGAGATGATACCACCTATGATATTCAAGGTATTGGTGACATCTCCTTGCAATTTGGTATACACAGGTGTAGACTCACTGAAGTCTTATGTTCCTGGACTTACCAGAAATCTCCTTTCTATCAATCAATTTCTTGATCACAACCTAAGGATTGAGTTTGATAAAAAGTTATGCCTAATCCGTGATAAGTCTAAAAAGGCAACGATTGTTGCAAGTGCTACTGAAATTGGTAAAATATTTAGGCTTGATACAATTGCCAATAATCAAGCCTTAGTGACTAAGGATAATGATCTTGCTATGTTATGGAATCATAGATTTGGTCATTTAAGCACTAGTTACTTGCTAACACTTAGTAAGAAAAGCATGGTCAAAGGGACCCCCTCACTTGTGAAGTCGAGTGTTATTTGTTCTAGTTATATTGCTGGAAAAGAACATAGAGAACCCTTATATCCTAGTGAGCATCATGCAAGCCAACCTTTGTAGCTAGTGCATACCGATCTGTGTGGGCCAATGGCACCTAGTCACAATGGATTCAAGTACTTTCAATTTTTTGTTGATGATCACACAAGGAAAATATGGGTCTACTTTTTGTAGAGTAAAGATGAAGCCTTTTCCTACTTTAAAGATTTTTGCACTCTTGTCGAGAAAGATACGAATCATCAGATTTGTGTCCTTCGCTCAAATCGAGGGGGGGCGAATACACCAACATAGAATTCTCCACCTACTTGAAGGAAAATGGGATTCAACGTCAATCGACTGTAGCTACACACCTCAACAAAATGGAGTTGTTGAATGGAGAAATCACATCATCATGGACATGGTCCATAGCATGTTGAAGGATTCTCATTTGGGACATGCATATTAGGCTGAAGTTGTGCACACAACAATTTATCTTCTGAATTGTGTACCAACCAAAGCCCTTGATGGCATCGCACCATAAGAAGCATGGATAGGGGTAAAGCCTTCTATCTCTCATCTTCATGTATTTGGATGCACTTCCTATATGCACATTCCTAAACATAAAAGGAAGAAGCTAGATGAAAAATCAATGCAATGTATTCTTCTTGGATATAGTAGTGAATCTAAGGCATATCACCTTATGGATCCTAATACAAAGAAGATATGCATTAGTAGAGATATAATTTTTGATGAGCAGAGTGAGTCAAGTTCTCCTCCCACATCATCACCTGCTACAGATAGTGCTCCTATATTCAACATGGATGGAAAAAATTATGGGAATGTTGATAGTCAATCTAATTCAACGCCCACAAATGTCACAAGACCTAAGTGGTATACTAGTACCATTCGCGATGCAAAGCTAGATAGAGTTCTAGACACTTCAACTTCTAGTCCAAGGACTCGCAACATGGCTCACAGTGAGATAAATCTAGCATTAATGAGTTCAATTGTTGATAACTTTGAGCCATCTAATGTTTAGGAAGCATTACAATCAAAGCCTTGGAAAAAATGTTATGGATGCATAGTATCAATCTCTAATGAAAAACAACACTTGGGAGCTTGTTGATCTACCGCCTGGTAAGAAAGAAAATAGATGTAGATGGATATTCAAAACTAAGAATAAGGCAAATGGTAGTCTAGATAAATATAAGGCTAGATTTGTTGCTAAAGGTTATGCCTAGAAAGAAGGGATAAAGTCTAGACTAAGGAAACATTTTCTCCCATAGCAAAAATTAAAACCATTAGAATGATTTTTTCTTTAGCTGCACAATTTGGATGGAAATTATATCAAATGGATGTAAAAAGTGCATTTCTTAATGGAGACCTTAAGGAAGAGGTCTATATGACCCAACCAGAGGGATACATTGTACTTGGTAAAGAAGAAAAGGTATGCAAACTTGTTAAGTCCCTATATGGTCTCAAACAAGCTCCAAGAGCCTAGTATATTAAAATTGATGAACATTTGTTACAACATGGTTTTACTAAGCATCCATATGATCCAAATCTCTACTTCAAGGAACAATGGGGGGATATTATGATTGTTAATGTATATGTTGACAACCTAGTTATCATAGGCAGCTCAAAAGCAATGGTTGAGACAGACAAGACTGATCTCAAGAAAGAATTTGATATGAAAAATCTCGGGCTACTTCACTATTGTCTTTGTTTAGAGGTATGGCAGACAAATAACCATATCTTTGTATCTCAAAGAAAATATGCCAAGACATTGCTTGAGAAGTTCAAAATGTTGGATTCCAAACCCATGTCTACACCTATGGAATCAGGTTTGCAGGTATCTGTGTCTGATCCATCTCCTTAAGTGAATGCAACTCTCTATCGACAAATGATTGGAGGTTTGATTTACTTGAGTTACACTAGACCAGATATTAGTTTTGTTGTTAATTATTTCTCAAGATTCATGCAAGAACCAAAGATGTTTCATTGGAAAGTAGCAAAACGGGTACTAAGGTATATCCAAGGTACAATGAATCATGGTTTGGAATATAAAAGGAATGATCAATTCTTCTTGACAGGATATTGTTGTGACCTTTTCACACATCACCCCATCCAAGATGGGGACCCCCCTAATTTTGCTCCATTCTGGTCTTTTGGCTTTGGTTCCCTCCGTCTCTGATCTTTTGCCCTTCCGGGGATGTCCCGTTTGACCTCAGTTGAAGTAATTGACAAATTTAGGGTTTCTATCCTTTAGGCTTGTTTGAGGTCAAAATTGGGTTGTTAAGGTAAAATCTAAGTGCAACAACACAATCAAAAAGCTCAAGGTAGGATCCCACTGAAATCTTATTGAAATCTGACAACTTACTATTTTTAGTAAGTACCTAATTTGAGGCTTGTTCCTCAAGATTTCAGGATTCTAATTACTTCAGCACGTTCAGGCAACTTCTGAGTGCCTTTCCATGAAATTTGAATAGATTCAGACAACTGGCTATTTTTAGCAGTTCAGCCTTCAGAGGCTATTTTCAGGGCTTCAACATACAATTCACCGATAAATGACAGGAGAATGGATCTGGGTTTTTCAAGACCTTCGCGATGGTGTAACATGCAAACCAAGACAAGGACTTTCAGAGTTCAACCTTCATAGGCTATTTTTAGGGTTTGCATGCAGTGATTTTCGACACATGTCTAGATATTCCATCTAGGTTTTGCGAGAGCTTCATAGTGATATGACATGCAAGCAGAATGAGTCAGTTTTCAGGGACTTACTATTTTTAGCCAGTGTCGGAATGTTGACCAGTTTTCTAGGTTTTTCTGGGTTTTTTGAGATCCCACGGGCACTGTGACATGCAAACTCATCTGACATCTGATGGACCACTCTCCGGAGACTTACTATAAATAGCAGGTTCACCCCAGCAGTCACCCAACACTTCAGTTCAACAAGCAGAATGGCATGCAACATAAATCAGGTCAAACGGAGGCCGTTCAGGGCACATGCAAGTCAGATTAGGGTTCCCCTGCTATGTCTAAAAATAGATGAAGCAAAATGGAGAGATGTCAAAACGAAGCATGCCATCATGATTGGCATCCTTCAGGCTACCTACTGGCAAGTTTTGAGCAAAATTGGAGGACTTACTATTTTTAGTAAGTCAGGACATGGCTATAAATAGCAGGTCTGCATCGGAAGTTGGTATGAACAAAGCACTTAGATTATCAGGATCAAACATAGCAAGTTTCAGGTCGAATGAAGCTACTGAAGACAGGCAACTTTGAAACTTACTATAAATAGCAGGTGGCTATAAATAGTACATCATTACCAGAAGCAAGTATGAACAGGTCTCTCACGACAACAAAAGCAACTGGAACAAATTTCAAAGCAAACAAAGATATGGAAATTGATCAATTCTAGGGTTTGCTAAAAATAGCATGTATTGTGCCAAATAAGATGTGAACAGGATAGCAAAACCAAATGGAGGCACAGCCACGTCAGCTCCAGTTCAGAACAGGGTGAAATGCAATGAAACCCTAATTTTACTAAAAATAGAAAGCCAAGGTCACCTAGGGTGTCAAAAATTTATAAACAACAATTGACAAGCAAACACCCCCATATGCGCCTAGGGAAGGTAAAAGGTCACCCAAGGCGTTGAAATATTCAAGAGATATCAAAATTTCCAAAGGCATCCTCAAATGCGCTCAAGAAAGGAGGTTGCACAGGCTAAATGCGCCAAGGGAAGGTGAAGAGGCACCATGGGTGTAGTATTTTCCTCCTCAGAAGCCAATATGCACCTAAGGAAAAGAAATTTCCCTCTCACACTAGCAAATGCGCCAAGAGGAGATGAAGAGCCACCACATGGGCGGAATTCCTTGTCTACATGCAAAATGCACCTAAGGCAAGGAAGCTACATAGCCAAAATGCGCTTGAGGAAGGTGAAGGGACACCTAGGTGTGGAAAGTTTTTCACATGTGATGAATGCGCTCAAACATGGGAGTAGCCTAGCCCATATGCACCTAAGGAAGCTGAAGGGTCACAAGAAGATGGCGCTTTCCCTTAGCAAGGTGAGACGCGCTTAAAATAGAAGTCTACAAGCCCATATGCGCCAAAAGGACGTGAAAGGTCACCTAAGGCGTGGAAAGTCTCTCACATTTGGTGAATGCGCCAAGGGATAAAATGGAAGTCTACTAGTCAAAATGCGCCAGAAGGAGGTGAAGAGTCACCCTAGGCATGAAAATTCTCTATGGCATTTGTGCCCCAAGTAAAAGGTAGAAGGTGAAAGATAAAAACGTTAAGTGGTGAAGGTGAAATGCACTTGAAGGTGGAAGTCTATTATGTGAAGTGCGCTCAAGGAAGGTGAAGAGTCACCATGCGCCAAGGGGGGAAATAATGCTAAGGGGGCGTGATTTTTTTAAAAGGACCAAGGATTAATATTTTTCCTCTTCACTATGTAAAATGCGCCTAGTGAGTGGGGACTTGAAGAGTGAAAATTGCTAAGTAAGAAAAAGAAATGTCTAGGCGTGGAATTGCCTAAGGAATGAGATGGAAGAATGACATGCTATATGCACCCTTCAGAGGGTAAATGATAAAATTTATATTTTTAAATAATTCCTAAGGTATTTTCTAGAGGGGAAAATGAAGAGCACGTCTAGAGGATGATGCTAATTTCCAGAGTTATGAAAATCTTCAGAGAGAAAATTCTTTAGGGAAAATCAAGAAAATCTGCCAAGGCAGAGAAGATTGAAATTGCAAGAGCGGAATACATCCAGAGGGGAAGAAATAAACATTAGCCATTTTTATTATTTTTAAATAATCAAAATTAAAAATACCCCTTCCTCCGGATACACATGAAAATAATGGATTCTGGAAGAATTTCTCTTCTCGGTATTAAACATTCGCAATTCAAAAGTGGTTCAAGCTTACTCCACGCCATGTCCATATCATTCCAATGGATATTTTGCCCAGTGCCTATTTTGAATAAAATTCCTAAGGCAAATTTGAGGAATTTCTCTAAGGCAAACGAACAAAATGAATGAGAGGCACTTCGCTAGAAGTTTCGAGCTAGATAATTTTGCCAAAGCGAAGACAAGATCAAATGACTTAGCCAGACAGTTCGAAAGTGTTCAAAGAAGTGAACGATTTAATATTTTAAAAATCAAATGCGATGAGGCAGGCCTATGCAGAGATGATGAATTCATATTTCTAGAAGTTTGAGATTCCTATGCCTTAGATGACAAGTGTTACAATTGGGAAAAGCGAGGGAAAATGAATTTGAAAATTTGCTAAGTATAGCCTCTGCAGGAATTCGACTTGGCTATAAGATTTTAAAATCCTCTTCATTCCTCTCGCCAGTTGTTGAATGCAAAAATATTGGCTAAGTGGAAAGTGCAAATTTGCAGAGTTTGAAGTTGCTGAAGAAATTCGAAGTTGTGAGATAGCTGGAGATTGCTAAGTGCAAATTTGCAGAGGTTGAAGTTGTTGAAGGAAGTGCGACTTAGCTTGCTGAAGTCTCAAGTTGCTGAGAGGTGCGAATTTTTAAGCTACCCCAATTGCTGGGAGGGTTTGACTTTGTGAAGGAATTTCGTCCGACTGTTGAAATAAACAAGGTTAGGTCTGAAGTTACTGAGAAATCTGAAGTTAAGAAGGCTGCATTTGCTGAAAGTTTGTACTTGTGAAGACATTTACAAGTTGCTGAAAGTACAAGTACGAGTTTGAGAAAGAGTTGCTGCAAGTACAGAGATTTCACAGTTGAAGTGAACAAGACAGTTGAGGTTTGCAGTTGGAAATGGCAAAAAGTGTTGCAGCCTTTTCATTTAAAAATCTGCTGACACCTTCAATGATGGTTATTTTATTATTTTAAATCTTGCTATCTAACTCTCTTTCCTTTTTGCAGAATGGTTGAGTCAAGCAGAAGAGTTGCAGGCAGGAACAACCACACCGAGTCCAGACAGGCTGTGATCAAGAAATTGGGCAAGTCATTCTTGCCAGAGTCAAAATTTTCATCCAAGCTCGGCAAGCTAGTTGACACGAACTTAGGCTCATTCAAACTGGAGACATTCAGAAGAAGGATAATGGGGACTGGAGGCCATCACCCATCAGTGAATTCACACATCATTGTCATAAGTGGACTGTATGTAGCTGCCAACTTTTTACCAGCTATCCAGTGCCTGGAACTCATCATGGAATGCGCCTACCACTACAATGCAGAATAGCGGACGGTCACTTCGCCAGATAGCAAGGTGTTGGCCAACCTGACACCTGAAGCAATCAGAGAGGCATTCGGGATTCCAGTCCATGAGAAGATGATCTACAAGACAAAAGAAAGAGCTGGAAAGATGTACTCATCCACCACAGACCACTGTGCTGATTTGATAAACACTAGATGGATGATCAAGCCCAAGCCAACTCGCACGAAGTTGCCCAAGCAGATAGTCTCGGGGGATTTGAGGTAGGAGTTTGGTGATTTGATTATGATGCTGAGTAGAGTTGGAGGATGCCCCCAATCGTTCATCTTTGAACCTTGGATGTTCTATTTTGTCAACTTGGTGTTAGAAGGAAAAGATTACATGGATTGGGCACTGATGATCAATGATAACATACATGAGTAGCTTCGTGGCATGAGGAGAACGAAGACATTTTATATGGGCTCCTACCTTGTCTATATGCTAGCTCGCATGACGAGATACAAAGGGATCTCCTACAACGAACCAATGGGTTGTGGTTCCCATCAATTTAAAATATACGAGGCTTGTCCATAGTTGCATCTGACAAGCACAACTAAATACAAGAGGGTCAATGATGCCTTTACCATGCATATCACGAGGACCTTGCAGCAAAGAACCCATCACAAAATATCAAGGGAGGCACAAGAAATGATTGAGAAATTCGAATGTTGGTTTATCCAATTTCCAAAATTCACCTACATAAGGCTGCAAGGATTTTCCTCCTATCCATACAGATTGCCCCGGTATCCCACAAACAGGATAGTGATGCTGGAAGTATCTAGGCAATTGATTTCCTATGATAAGATTCAGAAGAAGAAGAAGAAAGGTAGACTCGTATTCCCAATCACCATGGGGAACTCAGATGAAATCTGCCCATCGCTGCAAGCAACAAGGGAGGCAGAAGCGGAGCTCCAATTCTTTCACCTTTCCTATCACACCAGCAGGCACTACTACGATCCCCCCAGAAATATCAGATGGATATTGACAGAAGAATTCAGGCACAAGATGCAAATCGAAGACTTTTGGGCAAGTGCAGTGGATGAGATCGAAGTCAAAAAGAGAATGTTTTCTCGGATACCGTTGGCGATGGTCAGAGAGTGTGAGATTATCCCAATACCAGATTAGATTGAGGAAGACATAAATGTAGTACAGGATGACTATGAAACAGTGAGAGATACACCCCTACCACTCCGAGATTGGTCGGAGCCAGAGATCATCAACTTGGATACACTTTGCATCCCGGTCTTGACATTTACACGGAGTTGGATAGAGAGGCATGTCAGCCAACTCAAGGGAAGGTCAATTCCCCTCACATACAATTTGATGGGAGACAGCAGATTACTGGCAACTAATCAGAGGAGATGGAGAAATCCAACTCCAGAGCCTAGAGGAAAGGAGCCAGTTCGACCCGAGCCTGTGATAGTTGAGGAGTTCGTGCATACGCCGTCTTTGACACATTCTCCGAGTATGCAAGAGGTATCCCTATTTGCCGATCAGAGGGAGAGATTGGGTGTAGAGCAGACAGCGCAAGTGGCAATTCAGCCACCTCAGAGAGAATCAGTGGGCCAAAGCATCAACATGCCACGAGAAGATAACCCGCAAGCAAATCAACAAGAGATAGATGAGGGGATGGCTACTGATACTCAATTTCAGCAGGAAATTGAGGCGGCTCTCGAGGATGATGCTACTTCCGATTAGGATGCCCAGAGCTCAGGAGACACTAAGCCTATTGATAATGATGAGCCTCGCCGAAGCGAAGGCAGAAATGAAGTTCATGAGGTAGAGGCCGAGGTGGAGCAGCCTTTTATCATATCAGACACACGATAGGAGGTGCTAGAATGGCTAAGGGATAGGATGAGGCGTGACCCTGTAGATGAGACTGATCCCGCAGTTGAAATGGAGGAGTTGTTACACAAGATTAGTGCACCTCCAACAAAGGAAAAAGCTAGGAAGTTTTCCAAGATCTCAACAAATGAGGATGGATCCCGAACTTTGCATATGGCAGTGCCTCAGGTGGAGTGTGATCGAGACGAGACCGTTCCCGAAAATTATATTGTTACAACAATGGAACTTGGCTGCCCTACTGGAGCACAAGTAGTAGAGGAGTGCGATAATTCCTATCGAGCACTCAAGGATAGATTGTCCTATGTTGAGGGAAAATATAAGAAATTGAAGTTAGAGCACAAGACACTAATTGGCTACGTGCAACACTTGTCTCGTCCTTGTGGGCAAGAGAATCCGACAATTGAGCTGCCAGCTGAATTTTCCAGGGAGTCAATCAATAGCCTAGAGGATTTGAAGAGAATGGCACAGCAGGTAGACAAATGGGTTGTCAGCGTCCGTGCGGAAACAAGGAAGTTTATGGAGGATCTTGCACATGCCTATCGACAAGCTTCTGATATTATGGCTAGAGTATAGGCAGTTAACGATGCTTGGGGTGAAGCCCGCATCTATCAGTCGAGAGTTGTTCTCCGTTTAGGGGCTTTGATGAGCATACCTCAACACACTTTGGTTGAGGGAGGTGTTATCTAGCAGGGGGATAGGTACAACTTCACCAGATGGTATTCTTCAGTAGTCACAGGCCGGGGATTCTACGATGCATCACAGGAAAATTCTGTCAGGGTCAGAAAGGCCATGACGAACATCTTAGATGGAATCCTCAACACATTGGAGGCAATCTTTGCCAGGAGGTTGACTTCTGAAGAGATAACTGCAGAAGGATTGAAAGACAGATTGACGCCATTCTTCTCTGAGGTTAAGACCTTCACACAGGATGATTTCGAGAACACTGCTACGTTCTCTAGTATCATATAGAACACCCAAGACGCTCTTGTTGCCTGGAAGAAATCATGTGCCCAACATGGGAAAACAGTTGCAGTTTTGGAGTTTCAGTTGGATCGCATTCCTCCTATCTCCGATCAGGAAGTTGAGGCAGTATTGGCCAGATTCATCAAATTTGCAGCCAACGAGAGGAGAAAGGAAACACCCTTCTGGATGATGACCTTCTGGAGGGAGACGACGTGCATTGATCACAGGGTATGGTGCATTGATGAGGAGTGGAGGGCGCATTCATTGCCCCACTCCTGTCGGTGGCGGTTTTTAGGGCAGAAGCCCTAATTAGGGCATGGGTGGCTCAATCTAAGCCCTTTATTGTAATCAGATCTGAACCATCCACTAATGGGACTCATTATAGAAGGGGCATCCCCCCTCATTTGTAAACAGTTAGAATTAGAACCAGAGATAGATCAGAGCTAGACAGAGATAGAGATTGATAGAAGTTAAAGTAGAGCTAGGAGTTAGCTTAGTTGGAAAGGAAAGAAAGACTTTCCCTTTGAAAGTTTTTGCAAAAGATTGTTGTGTAAGACTCTCATGATATAAAGATTTCATTGACTGGTGACTTCATTTTGTGTTGTGGGCAGTTGACGAGATCTTTTCCTCTTTCCTATTCAAATAGAGTAAAGTAAAGTAGATTTGTTTTCATGCAAGTAGAGTTAATTGTGGAATGTGACATTAGTTTGAGCATATCTTCCCATATCCATACCACTGGCGGACTTGTTGACGGTAAGTTTGCTCCTACGTGGTCAACTGGAATCTCAGCACTTAACTTCGATTGTGTTTAGTGTGCCCACTTGCTTCGTTGTGAAGGGGTGCGCATGGTGAATCTAAATTTGAACATCTCGCCCATCCTTTGAAGATTGCACCAGCTTTTTCAGAGTTGTCCAAAGGGGAGACGAAACGAAGTTTGGTTTGAAGATTGTCAAAGCTAATCCTTGCATTCCATTCGTAGCAATAGATAGTAGAATTCCTACCCTTATCTCTTTTAAATTCAGTATTTCCCGGTCCGTCCAAATACCAGAGCATCATAGCCGAAACCTTTCATTTGCTTGAGCCCATAAAATCAAACAATTATGTAAGTCCCCTTGGAATACCCAGCATATTCACATCAACCAACTAAGTCTATTCGCATTAAAGGAACCTTGGAGTCAAACGCATGAACTTTCACACAATCTTAGCATGCAGAACACTTTGATCAAGAGAGAATAGAGTGGTCGTTGGACATTTTATTCTGTGCTGGCGCTGTCATAAAACACACGTCAACAGATATACAGATGAAGATTATCCAGGTTCTGTTAATGATAGAAAATCCACATCTTGATTTGTTTTCTTCTTGGGTTCAGGACCAATTTTTTGGGGAAGTAAGAAGCAAGCCACAGTTGCTCATTCCTCAACAAAAGAAAAATATCATGCAACAAGTGCATCATTTTGTGAAGTAGTATGGCTATGTCTTATATTAGAAGGATTGGGAGTACCACAAAACAGACCTACTTTTCTCCATTGTGACAATCAGAGTGTTCTCAAGCTAGTTCGTAATCCAATGTTTCATGAATGAACCAAGCATATTGAAGTTGACTATCACTTCATATGAGAACATGTCCAACAAAACAACATCCAACTCCAATTCTTCTCAACTCAGGATCAACGTGCTAATATCTTCACCAAGTCTCTTACACGTGTGAAGTTTGAAAGGTTTCAGGATTCTCTTATTAGTACTTTAAAGAAATGATGTAATAACGGGTGAATGTTGGGTATTCCATCATTTACTCCACATAGATAGTTTGTTGATTTTGTTATTGTTTGGTTATGGTTTGTTTAGCAAACCTATGCTTTAGTTTGTTATTTGTTAAAACCATGAATGCACAACTCATCATGTTATTTTCATGTATAAATACATGTTTCCAATGCAATGAATTCAATTTGAGCCTATTCTCTTAATAGTCTTGGGTGCATTGTAGGTTCGTGTGTCATGAAGCTTTATGAGCTTTACAACTTAGTCTACAACCTCTAGTCACATGGTTAGAAGGAGGTTGCGACATATAGGGATGGAATCTAAGGTCACCAGTCCTACCTTTGAGGAAGTAATTCTAGGGATGTCTACTAGATTCTCTAGCCCCTTTGGAGAAGCTGCTACACATGTTCCTACCCCTTCTGCTTCTCCTTCCACTTTGTTTGTGGAGGAAGATGATGCTCTTGAGGTCCTCGCAGGGCAACTTCTTTCCCTAGACAGAAGACTCGAGGAGTTTGAGAAGTATTTAGAGAAACACAAAACTCTTGATAAAGTCACTACAATTGTTAACAGATTGAGAGCTATGTTGGACAAGGACTAGATGGGTCTATAATTTCTCCAAGGCCTTGCAGGCATTGTGGACATTCACATTTCGGCCTACAATATCAACCCGAACGTCGCCTGAGACCTTGGATTCGAGACCTCTGAGAGACAGCTAGAAGTCTCGATCCCTAGGTTGTCAGTATGTATGACCGAGGTTGGCCCTTCTGTTAACGCCACCTCTGGACCTCAATCGACACCCACCATTAAAGTAAGCAAGGTACCCTTAGGTTTCAATTTCGCCACTCCTAATGCTCCTAGTAGTAATCTTGGAGCCCATACTAGTCTTGATGGTAGGATCTCTGCTGGTATGGAGGGTGGTGGCTCTGGTGGTTCTGGAGGTGGTTCCAGGTCCTGTTTCATCCATTGACCCTGTCTTAAACACTTTATTACATAATATGGGACAAATGCAAAACCAGTCGGCGAACCTTTCTGTCTCCTCTTCTCAACCCATGTTTCAACCTTTCTTTCATCATAGTCCTCTATCTATTTCTATTTTGAACACTCCTATCCCTTAGGGGATGGAGATTACAAAATTTGAAAAGTATGGTGGTTGTGGAGACCCTTAGATGCATGTCTCAGCATATAATGCTATGTGCATTGAGTTCTTCCACCGTGATGCTTCGATGGCAAAGCTTTTTTCGTAATCCCTTAAGGACGCTGCCCTTGAGTGGTATTGCAATTTGTCGGACAATTTCATCTTTTCGTTTGATTAGTTGGTGAATCAATTCCCAAGGCAGCTTCAAGCTAACATCGGACCGAAGATGGATTTCTCCGATCACGTCTTATGCAAGCAAGGGGACCACGAAAAGGTAACACTTCATCACTTGCTATCAAGTTTTTTTTTCACAAATCTCTTATCCTTTACCCGATTCTGATGTTCAGAAGGTCTTCATTGGGAACTTACAGAAACTATGGCAAGAGAAGTCTTCCCTGATGAAGTATCCTTCCTTTGCACACCTATGTGCAACATTGCATGAATATCAATAGACGGTTGCTCAGTTCAGGGGTTCATCCTCATGCTCCCATCTCGATAACTGGTTAGTAGTGTCAGTTTCTACAAAGAACAAAACTATTGTGAATGCAGTATCTACGTCTAAAGACAAGGTCCTAGGGTGCAATGGGCATTTTACAAAACTATCTGAATCTTATACTATTGTTCTGAAAAAGTTGTTGAAAGAAAAAGTTATGACATTGCTAGAACCCCGACCTTTGTCTGAGTTGTACCCTGAGTGGTACGACATGCAACAATTCTATCAATTCCACCGAGTGCACGTACATGACACCGAGTGATACGTGCACCTATTTCACAAGATTCAAGACCGCATTGACGATAGGACTATCCATCTTGTAATGTGTCAACCCTTCAGTATAGTAAAAATTTCTAAATTTACATCATACGAGTAAATAAACATGCTAACAAGTCATTGCAATAAATTTTTTCTTTCTTTTATTGAAAATATACGAACAAGATTTCATATCATATTACAATAAAGATTCCACTTCATTACAATAACTTCACAAGTACACGTAACAAGAATTCATACCTTTACAAACATAGCTCCAATAAGCTTTAGAACAAATAGTAGTAAGATTGTCCAGGTTCCTTCCTTTCAAATCTTGGTTCTTCGATCACTTTTTGTGGAGAAGTATCACTCAAGCAATTTTTTGCCAACCACACTCTTATTGCAGTCCCCTGCACATCTATCATTTGATAGATGGCCCTTCCCTTCAATGAAGAGATTGGTAGAGTAACCAATAACGACAACCAACTGAGCATAGTGTTGTGTCCTACATAACTATTACTTTGTAATCCCACAATCCCGAACTAGCATGTAATAATGGATCACGGTGAACTAACAATGTAATCTCAAGCATCACACAGTCTAAGTGGATGTCATACATTGCACTACTTTGGCCAAAGTGTTCTCATTTAGTACTTTGAATGAATTCATCTATCATAAACACTACTCAGGGCCGATTTGACTTAGGGCTATCTTACACTACGCATAGGTATTGTCCTTCAATGGATAGTTTGTAATGCTCCTTATCTTGCTTTGCCCTAGAATTCACTTGTTGATTAGGTTTAGGGTTTCTTCTTTCCAAATGAATGTTCTCTTTAGTGAAGTAATCTTGGATTGAAATCCGCATTAATCATATTAACAACATTTCCACATACACATATACTTGTTAGCATTAATATCTAGATATCCAAAATATAAACATAATCACAAAAGAAATAATAAAGACATAGGAGGAGTGGCATGGGTAGATCCACCCGAAGCTATCCATCTAAGCCCAAGAGCACAAGCGTCCTATCAGGACAACCCACCCCTTGGCCTTGAGCATCAGGAACGTCCAAACCGAGACAATTCCACCATCGGAGTGGCGTGCTTAGTGGAAACACTTGTACCTACTTTCTCTACCCACGTCATCACCTCGAAAGACACTTAACCTACTGGGGGGAAGCCAACAGAGCTTATAAGTGGTTCCAGGCCTACCACCCCTCCATGGTCATGGCGGATCTTCAGTGGGACCCCCACCCCTCCATGGCCCACCCATGCATTCAGACTGGGTGGAACCTTAAGTGGAACTTCCACCCCTCCATGGCCCATCCTTGCCTTGGGTTCTGGGGGCAGATCTTAAGTGAGGATTTTAGGCACCACTTTTCTCAGGCCCTTCCTCCCTAGTAAGATTGCAAACACTCAAAGACAATCTTTAAGCAATCAAATACATTTACATTTATCATTGATTCTTAAGTAAATATCAAATCTATTCTTATAAATTTCTGATCATATTATAAATCAAAGACAAAATAAAAATACATCTATTGACCTTATTCTATATATCTTATGATTAGAACAAATTATAATAAATACATCTACTATTCCTTACTCAACAGATTCTAAACATATCATGATTGGAAGCAAATAATAATAAATGCACCTGCTGATTCTGCTCTGTAAACTATGAACATATTATTAAAAAAGTAAGCATGCCTATCGATTCTCCTTAGCAAATCTGTTGTATCGTATTATTATATTTCTCAATCCATTGGTCAGAATATGTTTCATATATTCCTTTCTATCTTTTTTTTTATTCCTTCATTCTCCTTCCTATTCGACGCCCCTTGCTTGAAAGCCTGCCCCCTCCTTAAATATCCCCAATTAGATAAGGGACGTGTCTTTTGGTGGCAATCGCAGCAATCCAAAGGGGCACACCTCTTTGATATGCTGATCGCTACCCTCTCACTTGATTGTAGCTCTTTAATTATTAGCAGGTGGTCTTTAGGATAATCGTTGTTGAGTTTTACTTGCTGCCTTTTGGACCCCTTCCTTATTATTTAATTATATTTATTATCTCATTGCTGTAATAGGAATCGCTGCATTGGTATTTTGAATTTTCTAATGTTTTGGGTGTTATTCATTTATTAAACACATAGTCATAATCAGATATTTATAATTCCAGAATTTATTCTATTTTGCTAATTGCATTTATAATTATATTATTATTATCTATGATGATTAGAATTAGAATAATATTTTAGATTGCATATATATATATATATATTCATTTATATTAGTTTATATATCTTAATATTTGTAATATTATATTATAATGATTATAAATATAATATTTTAAATTGATAATTATAATAATATTAAATTATTAATATGTTTATTTATATTTTTAATATGTAATTTTGTCATTCATTTTATTTATTTATTTATTTGCATTTCAACGATTATTTATTTTTATATTTCAATGTTCTATTTCGGAAACATGACATAGTTCGTCATCCCAAACTAACCTACAACATAGTAATCTACTAAGTAATTACATAAGCTAGGTATATCCTTCAATGGATAGTCCGTCATCCCAAATAACCTACCTTCAAACAATCTACTAGTAATGAACCTATTAAGCAAGTACACAAACCTCCTCCCATTCTTATCTTAGGAGTAACACAAGCTTTCCAAGCTAAACTAAAAACTTAACTGGGTGTATCTCAAGTGACTCTTGCATTCAATCAAGCCTAGTATATACTCAATTGAGAAACACACTCATCTCCTACTATGGAGTAAATATAAACACATTGCATCCCATGTTCAAACATATCTAGTATAATTAAATACCTATGTTGTAATACATGTAGCATAATTAAATACCTATGTCAAACAAGCTCTTCGACATATCTAGTATAATCAATTGCTTGTGTCAAGCAATCTCTCCTATCATGGAGTACTTGAAAACACATTATAAAAGTAGCCTAAAGGCTTCAATTCCCTTTTCCAAAAGCAGTATTAAATACTTCTATAGCTCAAATAGAAAAGACATTTTATGCAGCATAGAAAATATAGTAAACCCTTTTAAAATGACAAGAAGAAGAAACCCCATGCATGTTATCACTTTTTCCCAAATATTGAAGACAAGGCAACCTTCTCCTTTGGTTGCTCAGCTTAACCCAGCTTCCCAAATCAATTCTCACTCCCTTTCTTGTTGAAAGCATTCTTCTCTGAGAATTAAACAACTCTTCCTCACAAAGTCCACTCTTTTTTTCACTCAAAAATCGGATATTATAAATTGGTGAAACTTAGATGTAATAACCAGAAAAATATGTAATCCTTTGGTATGATACGTCTCTTTCTCAATGGTAACAATAAACTCACAGAAATGTGAATACTGGCTGAAAATTATGTTCACTCAGAATTGTGAAGAATGAACATAAAATAATGCTCAAGATGATACACAAATGATGAATAAGGCAATCACAGGATAATACTCAAGGTATTTCCAAATTGATGAAAGTGATAGCACACAAAAGACAATGATAGAAGTTGAATACGATTCAAGAGAGTCGGCGACTATTTATAGAGAGCCCAACTCTCCAACATTCCCTACAACCATGGCATGCAAATTGACACCATTCTCATTTGAATTATTCAACCTAGAGGTGGCGCCAATTCCAACCAGTACTCAACAATAGACATGATGAATTGCCTTTCCCAATTTTCCAGCATTAAGAAGAATTTTTCCAATGCACATGGAGAAATTCGTAAATCAACACCTACAGGAAAAATGGTACCAGAGGTGGTGCCAAAGTTGTGAGATGGCGGGATTTTCATTTGTTGAGAAGAAGTCAAACATATTTCATTTACACATAGCCAACATCGACTATTTTAAGGGTTGAGTCGATGAATATCATTTACTCCGTTGAATTAAGTCAAGCTTCAAATTTTGACTTGGTCAAAGCTTTTAAAATTCAAATCATAATTCATTGTTTCCTCCCTACGTGTTCATTAGTAGGTGATTCGTGATTTTCCTCAGAGCCGTGTGTGATTCAAAGTTCGAATTTCATCATATTAACTATATCGACATATATAAACCAAAGTTTGTATACGTGAATTGAAGTCTTCATCAAATTGACTCATTTATTTAATCAGAACAATTCGATTTCCAAAGTTAAGATTAATATGTAATATATATATTTTATTACATGTATATATATAGTTTTTATATATTATACACACATATATATATATATATATATATATTTAAATACCTTAGTATAAATATATATATGCATATTAATTTAACTATAATATATATATATATATAATATTTAATATATGTTTACATATATATATATATTTACCAAATATATATATCGTGAGCTAGTCAACATACATCTAATATATAAATATGTATATATGTAGATTCATAAGGCAATAATAAATATAATATTAATATCCACATTATACTAGATGTGTGCATATATATGCATCTATGTACACATATGTGTAGGTATACCATATCGATGCATCTGTATGAGCATATCCATTTGCCAACGTACGCCTGTATCGATATGTATATACATATGAATACATGTATATACTATACATATATATGTCCATATCTAGCTCACTTACATCCATTTACGTTACCATCATATTGATAGGTGTGTACATGTGGTATATCTATACATATGCATATGCGTGTCATTAGATCCTCCTAACACGCCTGTGCATACATATAAACATACTTCCACCTACATCCCATCTATCCATATGGTCATAATTACACAAGAAAGATCTCAAACCCCAAATAGATAATCACCAATTGTAAAAGTATGTAGAAGTAAACAAGAATCCTAATGCAAAAATACATGCTATGGACGACTTACCTATATCCCACACAAACTAACTTAGTTCACTCAATCTAAGGTGGTGTGTGTATGCTCAGATAGTTTACTTTACCGATTACTCGACCAAGATCTTCTCCTGAGTGATACTTCCCCTCCCCTTGGAGAAATGGATATTTACCTACAACCACTTTAAATGCCTTGGCAGTCAATTGTTCACAACAATAATAAGTATATATAAACATCTTCAAAGATAGAATAACAATAATTCAATAACCATGTATTCTCCTTTATGTAGTAGTTCACCATGAATAAAATCAACTGATATAACATCAAATGAAACAACATCAAATGAGATAACATTCGTATTGATAACAAGGTACATGCATCATTATTCATCTCTAGAATTCACATTTACCCTATGTAGTAATAGTAAATAGTAACTCCATAATTTGTGGTGTAACACGTCTTGATGGGAAGAAACAAAATTCTAATAAATCTATGGCCAAGGCTAACAATGAGTTGCATACACTGATCCATTTCCTTCCCACTTTGCAAATCTAGTCACACAATCCTCTACATCTTCTAAGCTAGTTCCATCTGAGTATGTGAACATGGTTTCATTCACAAATATCCCTCCTATTGAGAATGCGAGTATAATACCTGATATAACTTTCACCTCGCATAATGAGCCACTAAATAAGGAGCCTTCCTTGTTATATATTCCTGCCTGGGTAAATGGCAGCATCGTAACTGACATCTTAGTTGATCGACGAGTCAAGTAAATGTGATAACAGAGGAAACTTTGTTCATAAACAGTTTACATTAGGAGAGATACGAAGAGTCATAGACCACTCTCTGAACCCATGATGGACTCTCTATTGCTCTTGTGGGCATTATTTCTTTATCAATCTTGGTAGGACACAAGGCTATTGATGTGTCATTTTGTCATGATCCCAGAGTCTGACCTGTTTAGAGTCAGGCTAGGCATTCTGTGGCTAGCCTCTATGAACGAAATTGCCTCTATAGTTCATAAATGCTTAAACTCACCCCACAAAGGCATTGTGCATGTGTTGCATGACACTAGCTATAAACTACTGGTGTCGTGTGAGGGCTTCTCTTTGGATAACTTTTGGCTCTCCTTGGTCAAACCTCTCCCTTTAAGGGGAGATTTTTTATATAAGGCTTATGTTAAATATAAGATTGGGGGCTTAGCATCGGAGGTTAGTTATCCAATCTCTCCCTATGTTGTTTTCGTAAAGGCCCCTATGATAGCGCAACAACAAGCTGCCTCTTTGGCCCTGTCAAAATTGAAGGAGAAGCTTTCTCGTGCTCTAGATCCTTCTCCTTCTACATCTTTTTCTCCAACTACTTCTCCTTCTCATCCCATGGTGGCATCCTCAGTTCCTGCTCCTATACCTCACATGGGAAGTGCAATGGTGCCCACATGATTGAAAGTGAAGCATTAGGCTTTTCAGCTACCTGCCTTGCCCACGATTCCTTGATCTATTGTCTATGGCAAGGGGAAGTGTTCCCACAGGGTTGTTCCTGCGTCTCGACCTTCATGGCCTCCAACTATTCTTCCACCTCCCTCGAGAAGAGAATGAGAAAAGGCCCACCATCGAGGCGCCTGTGTCTGTTCCTCCTCCTATGGTCGTTCTTGCTCTTGTGCCTCCTCCTACTCCTACTTAGGAGACCATCCTTCCACCATAAATGGTTGTGAAGAATACTCCTACAGTTGAGCAACAACCTTGGGTCTCTTCTTAGTTCATGTCCTCTAGTGCCCACAATCGACATAGCCGGCTTGTGCATGTGCAGGCGAAAGGATCTGGCCACAGAGCACTCGCCTTGCAGAAGATAGAGGGGGAGCCAGTTGCGTCTACCTCTACATCTTCTTCTGTTCCACTTTCTCATGTTGTTTTTGCCTCAGTTCCTATCGCCTCTATCTTTCTTTTGGCTCCTCTGGCGGGTCCTGATGAGGCTCACCCCAAAAGGGTGCAAGTCTTCATTGCTCCCTCCATGGAGCTCCCTCTCTTGATGTCCCTTTTGGACATCCCTCCTTTCTCGCAACCCATTGACATGCCTCATACAAGGGTGGTGTCTTTTGTGATTGCCTCTAGTTTCTCCTCCTCTTCTGCTTCTTTTGTGGGGATTCCACATCCTCTGCTGAAGTGCAAGCGGGAGGATGACCTCACCATGGGTGGAGGTTGGAAGAAGGGTTCGCCTACTTTAGAAGCTAGTTCTATTTTGGCTTGCATTGTCCTTGTGATAGAGGCAGCCCTCGTGTCCCCAAAGTTTATCACTACCCTTTATGATGAGGTTGGCAATGACTCTCAGGTGCCTCGCCCTTCTCTTGCCCAATTGCAACAACACACTCCTGGAAAGTGCATGTTCAATTCAATGGATGATATCCTGACTTTGTCCTTGATTTTGGCAAAATTGATGACTTTCACTTCACAAGAGCTCGAAGAAGAAGACAAATAGTGGCCTTCTTTTTTGTCTCTTGTTGTAGGCGAGTCAGAGGGTATTGCCCTTTCTATCTCGCCCTTGCAGGCCTGCCCACCCTCCCTTTACAATGATCTAGATTGGGAGCAGGACGACCAGCTGGTCAATGAGGACTAGAGTGGTGCATCTTCTACATTTGTAGATTAGATTTTCTTGTGTGTTTGTGTTCCCTCATGCTTGTCTTTTTTTGTTTGTTATCTTGCCTAGAGAACCCTTGCTATACTTGTAGGTACTTGGATATAAGTGTGGAAAATTGTTTGTGTACTTTTGTTTATATCATCATTCTTCTATGTTTCATAATATTGCTTTTCGATATTGGGGACAATGCAAAGCGTTGGTGGCATTTAGGCCTTATTGCATGTTGACCCAATTTTTATTATTAATTTTTCTTCATGTGTCATTCTTCATGTTCTGAGCAATTTGAGAATTGATGACTGTTCATACACATACCTTATTATATCTATCTATTTGTATCTATGGACAGATCTGGCCCCAAATTCTCAAATCCCCCTATCTCTTAATTTCTTCATCTCTGCTTGTCTACTTCTTGATGTTGTGGTTCTTATGTTTTGTCCTTTGCATGTGTGACAACATACCATGAATATGTCTCGCCATGTATCTTGTACCACATCTGTGCCTCTCCTCTCTCTTCTTAGGATGTCATGTGCTCCTCCACGTAGCACACACCATCCTAAGGGGGGGCTACCATGTTTTTCTAGTTTTCAATAAGGTGAATTCTTTAAAAAGAATTTGTTGGTGTCAAATTTTCTTTAAAATGAATTCCTTAACAAAATAATTCCTTATTGAAAATCTCTCATTTTCCAAAATTTTCCTTTTGAAAAAGGATCACTTTTTCTAAAAGATGCACTTTTTTCAAAAGGAAAGAGTTTGAAAACTTTTCTTTGAAAATGGAGCATTCTTTCCACTTGATTCTTGACAAAATATCTTTCAAAAGAATTCCTTGATGACATAATAACTTGTGTAAAATTTGGTGTCTTTCAATTGGTGCATTCCTTCAAAAGGATCCCTTGGTGTCTTGAAGGCCCTTTGAAAGATTTCTTCTCAAAAGAATTCTTTGGTTTCTTGCAATGCATGTCTTTTATTTGATATTTGATGTCGCATGTCTTGGTGTCAAACATCTTATATCTTCGCGTCTAGCTTAGGGGTAGCCTAACTAGACCCGCCTCTTCTGTGATTGTCCTGCAACACAATTTGTAGCAGTTGTAGGCTTATCTATTTGATCAATCTGTGTCTTGTGTCTATCTGATCAGACTATGTCTTATCATGCCAGCTTGTGTCTTATGAATGTCTGTCTTATGATTAGTTTTTTCACCTAACATGTTTTGTCTATAGCCTAACATTTTTGTGGTGAGATCGCAGCTAGCTTTGCAAGATCGAAGAGCCATGTCATCTTCACATCTTAGTGGAGCTCCCTCTTTCATGTCAAGGTATGTCAGATCGAAGGTTTGCTTCCTCGACATTATTGGCATATTCTCTTCAATCTCTTTCTACTTTAGCTCACATACACATTGACATCTATGCTCGCTAAAGTGGGGGCAAAATGTAATGGTGTAAATTTGCACCTAGGAAAATTTCCAATTAATTTACCCTTATCTTAGCTTTACAAGTTTGATGATGCAAAAACCCACCGCCTTCATCTTGATTTTCCCAAGTGTCCCTATTGTTTTGTGTCAGTGGAGGAATTTTCATCGGGGACATGCACATGGCGCATGAACGTCTGTGCACTATGCTACCATCCTAACAAGATTCCTGTGTCTGGAATCTGTAGAGATGTTACGATTTTTGAGTTCTTTCGAATGTAATAGTTCCTACTGACTCTTGATCGATGAAAAATAACTATTTTTCCTCCATTCATCCATTTGAACATTTTGTAACTCATTCTTTCACTCTCAATCTCAATCTCTCTCATTCTAACACTTCTTGAATCTTCTTGCAACATTCCATCACTCTTTCTTGCAACTTCCAACTTCTCACTTGGTTCCTACAACATCTTTCTGCTTTAACACCATTGTCAGTGCAGGTTTACAAAGCTCTACCTCCATGGCATAGTGGTCTCATCTTTCTCCTTCCTCTATCAGCCTTGAGTGCTTATAGTAGGGGAGATGATATTGTGTCTTTTCATTTACTTGCATTATCGGTTTGTAGAGTAGCATTTAGGTTGTCATTGCTCTCTACTTTATTGCATCATTTCTATTCTCTACTTTATTTCTTTTCTCCATATCGTTGTATATTGGCTATCCATGGAGGTGGGAACACCAAAACGGGGGTGTGATTGAGGCAAACCTCAAAACACAACCCAACAATTTTCCTGTCTTTGTGTGTGTAGGTACAAGTTCACTTGCTTGGAGCTAGCTCGAGAATCGGACCAAATGAGAATTGGCATTCTTCTCCTTTCTTTGTCAATTTGTCATTAGAGGTATTCTTTTTGTTGTACTTCACATCTCTTTATTTTCCTTTCAAACTATGAACTAGCAAACTCGAGTTGTTAGTAGGCTTAGTGAGTTTTTGACTATCACCTAACCCTCTATCCACACAGGATGCCAACACATCCCTAAGACTCCAACCGGTGCGTTGAAGTCTAGATCTTGTGTCGTCCTTAGACAAAGAGTTGTTTGTTCTGCAGTCAGAGACCTTTGTAGTAGAATCACTTGACCCCTGAAAAACACCTATCATTAGCAAAAGGGAAAGAGCGTTATATTTTCCCTTCCTTTTAGTTTGTCCTTTCCTTTTTAGTCTATTAGTCAATTTGAGATAGTTTAGGGCTGTTCGTTCCCTTCGACTCTCCTGTGACCTAGAGCCTTGGGGGCGACGAATCGCCCTACTCTATAGGGACCTACCCTAATATTTTCAAATTTTCAAGTAATTTTATTTTTGTGGAAGAGCAATCTCAAGTGTGGGTCATATTTAGTCAATTCAAAATAATGTCCAAGAATATAATCATTTTTTGGAAAAATGGCTGAAGTAAATGGTTGTCAACATGTGTGGGGACCATAATTGAGGTACACGAAAATCTATTGCTACAAATGTTTCAAGAAACTTGAAAAACATAAATTAACTAAAAGGAGTGAGATGAGAAAAATAGGATATAAGGAGCACGCAAAAAAACTACCAAATAGATTAGATCTATAATCTAAAAGAGCTCAACCATTAACATGAGAACCCAAAGGGGTATAGGCGAAATGAGGGAAATAGGGAAAGCCTACTAGGTATAAAAGCTTAAGAAGCATATTTCAACCGGTGAGTATAACAACTTGGTCACTATTTCATCGAAGGCCATGAAATAAATGAGGAATGTAATCACTCTCACTGGGTTATATTATATGTGTTCTCTTTGTTAAATATCTTGGCTTCTTGTGGCTAATATTTTTTGAGGATATGCTTGTAGTAAATTATGGTTTCAATGGTCATTATGTTTCTATGGTTAATAAATTAGTACCATGAAGAATTACTTGTACCTTTCATTTAAAATAAAAAGAATATTTTTTCTAGGATGGAAAAGGAAAATTTTGTCATTTATAGGTATCAACAAGACATGGACTTATCTAATAATTGATCAAGGGATTGTCTTCAAAAAAATTGAAAATACAACATCTATAAAAATCTCTTCTAACTTGAACTAGACAAAGGAAATTCCAACCTATGACATCTAATTGTAACCACAGTAGAGATTTTTTTAGTGGCATTTTTTTGCCAAATGGCAAATAGCTAAAATTAGGGGTTCAATTTTTGACAAATAGTACAAGCTGGTAAGGTGAACTAAATCATCATATTTCTATGAATTTTTAGTTTAGTGTTGGTTAAATTTCACAAGGATTATTTTATTAAACTTTAAAATTCAATTGTTTCAACACAATATTCAATATATGATTAGAGCCAATTGTCCTAAATTTTTTGGTTAAGATAAAGACAGGAAGGGCCCATACCCAAAGGTTATAAGTGACATTGCAAATCTAAATTGATTTTCCCTTAATATTATATTCTCACATAGACATAACACCAATCTTCATTTCCCGCCATTGATTTCATCTCTAATCTAATGGTTGGAGACAACAGTCCAAAATAAATTCTAGGCTTTATGAACATTTTAAAGGGTAGTTGCATTTTACTTCTAGGAAAGCATTAAGAACCACTAGATTAAACATAGATCAATTGTTCAAATGAAATTTCAAGCTTGATGAACATTTTAAAGTGCAAGTGCATGTTACTTCTCAAAAAGCAATGAGAAATGTTAGATTAGAGGTGAAATTAGTGAGAATAGGGACATTATATAAGCATCTCCTTTATATGGCATTGATTTAAAATGTTCAATTTGTGTGTGCTCCAATGTTTTCCCAATAGTAGATTTGTATTTTTTAACGAAGGACTCTCCCCTCAACCCTTCCTATATCACAACAGGGGTGTGCCAAGGTTGCTTTTCTTGGATCCCATTAGGGAGTGCTCAATCCCTACAAGGAGTGCTACCCCTTGGCTATGCTAGTGGTTGCTACCCCTAGGCCCTTGCTTCAACATTGTAGAAAAACTAAAGAATATATGAGGAACTATTTCAACCAATTGTGTGGATATTGATGGACCCACAATTTATGTAACCCTTGATTTTATGGTTACCTCAAGTTAATAATTTATTCTTTCACAGAAATCTAATTGTCTCTTGAAAGTAAGGATTCACCATGGTAATTAATGCACTTTCCTACTATTTGTCAAGTTTTGCAATAATTTCTATACAAATTTGTAGTGATGTGCATAAATTAGCAAGAATTTTTTTTTTCTTAAATGAAAGATTTGCCAAGACTTTATAAAAAAAGCTAGGGGCCTTTTTTAAAGCTATTACAAATCTCTAGTTAGATAGATATTTGACAATTGGAGAGTTTGAATCTCCAAAGTTCATATGTGAAATTATTATTTATTAACTTTTACCAAAAATATTAGATGCATACTTCTTCATGCTCAATGTAGCCAGTTTGCCTCAAATCATAAAGTCGAAAAGCAACTGCAAGTGACATTCCAGTGAAAATTGTCTTGTCAATTTTATAAACAAAATTGCTTTTTTCATTTTTTAAATGGTACATTATATGAAAGTATGGAGTGTGGGGTGAATGACATAGAAAAGAAGACTCATAATATTAAATGCAACTTTAACGAAATCTTTCTTTACTTACAATCAATCTTGTCTTCTAGGGATGCATCTGGATGGAAAATGCTGAGACCACGAACAAATTCTCCAAACTCGATCACTCCATTGTGATTTTGATCAAATAGATCAAAGACCTATTAAGTAATGCAATAAACATGTCCTCAAATAAGCATCAACATGAAGCAAATTGAAGTAGCAATCAAGACTGTTACAATATATAATTTTCTCAAATGAAACAATATCATCAACTGAGTGCAACTACTTATGCACAAAATAATAGACAAGATAAGTAATTGCTAGATTCTAATATTTAATACATCACATGTTCTTAGATAATGTTAGATCTTATAGAACTACATAGAAAAAAAAATACACCATAAATTTCCACAAACTATTATGAATGTTAAATCGTTCCAGAGGTGTGTTGTATCCAAACCAAATGTTTTGCTTCATTAAGGCATTTTGCTTAAAATGGTCTAAACCTTGTAAAAGTGGGGTCAAAACTCAGTTTTTGGGCAAATCAAGTATGGGCTTTTGGTCAGTGTGATGTTAGGAAGATATTGGCAAAATTTGAAAATTTTGAAAATTAGGGTTTCCAAACCCTGTCTTTAGGTCAAAACCCTAAAAAATAGGAACTTATCAGAATTGGATGAAATTAATTTTGATTGGCTTATTTCACATCATGATCACAATGGTGAAGTTAGATTTAGTTAAAAGTCAGTTTAAGCTTGGTGGGTAGTTTTCACCTTTTCAGGAGAAAAGTTAGGACCTTTGAGGTCGTCAATGGTAGTTGGGTAGTACTCAAAGCAAAACATTATAGGATGAAAGATGTTGAAAAAGATGTTTCTTGATGGAGGGGATTTTCAGATTGGAAAAAAGTGCCAAAAATATTCTAAGTCTAGAAGCTTTTCACTATGTAACGTGGGAGATGCTTGTGCAATCAATGTGCAAATCAACTTTACGTGTCCGTACATTTGCAAATAGTGAGATGCAGTCATATACACATGTCTGCAGTGGTGATATCTCGACATGGTCAACCTCAGTAGTTGATGTTGTGTTTATAGAGTACAAAATGATGGAAAATATGAATTTTAAAGAAAATCTACACCCCTGTAGGCCAGGGGCATCCTTCCATTTAAAGGTCAAGATTCAGCTGCTTTGGGTTGCGAATACATTCATTCTCTTCAGTTTTCAGTCAGCTTTCCGACTAGCTATGGAGTCAGCCCGTTTGAATTGCAGAACTCTAATGAACGAAGGCAGAAGCAGGCAAAATGAGGAATATACACATCATGGAGGTAGTCAAAGAAAGCATATTTGTGCCCCTGTAGCCCGGGGGTGCCCTTCTTTTTAAAGGCCCAGATCTGAATGCATGTGCTCACTGTTGGTTTCAATCTCTTCAGAATCAATCTGGCTTTCTGATGAACTATCAAGCAAGGACGTACATAGTGCATAACTCTGGTTATCAATGTCAGAAGTTGAGACTGCAAGCAGGATGCATGTCACAAGAAATTGCTAGTTGATGGTTTGAGCACCCTTGTAGCTCAGGGGCGCCTTTGAATATGACTCATCAGATGAATGAATTTTTAGTTGAGTTCTTCCTAAGATCTTTTCCAGTTCAGTCCATCTTTGCAACACACCCGTTCACAAAACGATCCGACATTCTGAGTGACCGTGACAGAGGTTCTACCGAGCACGTAAAACAGAGGATGGAAAAACATAGCTACACACAACTACACATCTATAGGCTAGGGGCGCCTAGCCTTTAAGCCTGCCAAATGGGGTTATTTGCATTCGCAGTCTTCACGAGACTTGTGCGCAATTACTCTAGCTATCCAACAGGTCCAACCGTCAGCCTTCAGGTTTTGGTGAATGCTCGTACGTGTGAGGTCAGGGTAGTGAAGCTGAAAAGTGAAAGTGACTGGAGACAACCAAGAAATGACTAAGTATGGAAAGTACTCATCTCCTTGAAAAAGACGCCCTTCTCTTTGAGGCCTTAGAAGTAGGTTTTTGGCTTTGTCACCTCCAGAGACATCTCTTATGAGTTGATCCAACTATGCAATGAGACAGATGGCGCGCAAATAGGAGAACTCCAGCTCCCGATGTCAGGGGTCAAAGAATGGTGTTCAGACGAAAGTCACACTTTTGTCAAAATGGTATTTGTGCCTTCACAGGCGAGGGGCGCCCATCTTTTTGGGGTTCCTGATATAGCTTTCAAATACCTTACATACAGTCATTGGGTGCAGAGTACTTACAGTCACGCAATGAATCTACTATTCAATCAACAAGCTTCATCATTCACCGTCAACTAGAGTTTGAAGGGTTAGAAGGCAATATGGAGAAATGGCCAAGTCTAGAATCAGTGCATCAATTTAATCAAAGGCGCCTAATTTTCTAAGGTGTCAGATGTTGATTTTAGCAGATGCAGCTCCCAACAAACATTTCATCCTTGCTATGCAGGATTCACAGTGGATTTCTCAGATCAGTCACAGGTTCACTTAGTCACCTGAAAAACAAAACTGAACATGACCAGATGTAACTTTGCAGTCAGCTAAAAAGTAGGAGATACTCAAAAATCTCATAACTCTTGCAAATGGACACCTAGAAGGTCAAATTTGAACATTTTGGAATCAGTGAAGTTTGCCGAGCACATCCAGATGCTATTTTTGGCGAAATGATTAAAATTTTTGCATGCAAAGATTTAAAATGACAATTTTCTTCAAGAGATAAATATCGGCCCCTCTTTTAGTAATTTGCATGTTTCAAATTAAATGCTATTTTTAGTCTGAGACTCAGAGTTAGTGGCAATTCAACTGGTAAAGGGCCAATCGAATTCTTTCTTCTAGTTAGGGTTTTAGCATGCAGTCATGCATAATGGTACGACTTTGTTTATTTAACCATGTATGGCACCATTCCTCATTCACACAGCTTACAAAATTCGAATTTTTTCAAGAGATTGGCAATTTTTTATCAAATAATCAAGTTCGAAGGCGACATAAATATTCTTTTGTAGGTACAAATCCAGATTCAACATCAGATTCAAAGCAAAGTGGTGATTTTCAAAGAAGAAGAGAAAAATAATAAAAATAATAAAAAACATTTTTTTCTCTTCTAAATTTTTCCATTTTCTCGTCTAGATTCTCTCACATGTTCGAAGAATTGGAAAATTTTGGTGAAACAAAACAACTGGATTGATTCAAAACGATCTCCTTAGCTAAACCCATTGTTCCAGAACATTAGTTCTCGAAGCTTTAATTTTCTCAACTGAAATTCCTTTGCATGGTTGAGTAGAGATCAAATTTTTACATTTTTGACGTTGTGGGTTGTCTTAGAATCATTTTTTGGACAAAACCCATATCTCATAATTTTTCGTAAAAATTTACTTCCGACGAGCTATTTTTAGCCTTAGCAGGCTATTTTTAGCTTTCTAGAAAAGTTGTCAGAATATAGCCGTGTTCACAATCAACATGCGAGTTTTTCATAATGCAGTTCACTTAGCTCGAATTCAAGACCAAGTCAATCTTGACTCATGACTTCATCAGAACAATTGATACGAATCTACATAAGGTGCTTCCAGAAGTAGTTTTGGATCCACTCAAGATCAGAGATTCGATAATCAAGAACATTCAACAGTCCGGGTTACTTGAGGCCGCTTCCATACCTATCTCAGTTCATTGCGTAGAGTTTTTAATGTCTTGCATTAAGCATTACAATTCTGTTGCACGGGAGATACAGTCAATAGATGGGTGTGTCATATGCAGTCTCAAACCCCTTGACATTGAGCGAAGTCTAGGTATTCCTCAACATCCAGATGGGTTGGTCATTTTCATGAATCAAAGTGAGTAAGCATTCAATGCCGAATTGGATAAGTGTCAGAGTAAGATGAGTGGGAGGAGTTTGTTACTAGAATCTGCCTTGTACTTTTAGAGTTATACCAATTACGGTACAATGCGTGTGAGCTTCGTCTAGAACTTCAAGATGAAGAGCGTGACTTGGCTATTAGTATACCCAGGAATGAGATCTTGATTTCTAACCTAGGGTCGTCATTTGACTCAGTCACAGATGCACAAGATAAAGAGGATGTCTATACTTGGAGAACATAGTTGATCTTCAAGGCTAAGATAGAAGAAACAATATCATCAAAGTTGGTTGAGAGCAGAGAGCATGTTACTAGTGCACTCCACTATATAAGAAACTTTGTGTCTCTAATACCATGTCAGTATCAGCGTGTGGGTGGTGACTATGTCGAGCTTGCTAATGTTTAGTTAGAGCTCCAAGCACTTATTCACGGTATTTTTAGTGGTGAGACCATTGGATCTAAGATGAATCATCTTACAGTCATGGCATCATTGTTTGATGAGGCAACCAGGAGTAAAGGAAAGTTTCAGTGTCAGATCACTAGTGGAGAAGACATGCTGCATAGACATGGGATACTTCATCGGAGCTTCAATTCCCCAGAAGGTGACACAATCGATGACTTCGTGGATGGGTTGATTGCTCGAGATCAGGGCCAATAGACTTCACTTCTAGCCTTTCGAGATAGACTTCATGCACGACAGTTAATTTGATGCTTCTTTCCAAGTTAACTCATTGTTTCACATCTCATGCATGTCTATCTTGGAAGTATCTACATTCACTTGGAGTTTCTTTTTTAGGGTTTAAGTTAACTGATGGTAGTATTCTAGTTAACTTGCTTTCAATAAGGATGTGCATGCTTGCACATTGTCCACTTAGATTAGATGTTTCGGTTAACTAATGATAGCTTGTCGGTTAAGTATATAGTTTTCATTATAAAGGTTTAGCAATAAGTTCTTGCATGCACTGCAGGACTGTAGTTGACTCAAGGTGATTTTAGGGTTGCCTACACCTTGATGTCTATAAATAAGAGCATTCAGCTCATTTGTAAATAACTTTTGCATGAGAGAGTAATATATGTTGTGCCACCTTGCTTGTAATATTGCCTATTTTGTATATGTTCAAGAGTATTTATTGTGATGATGAATTGTTATGCCACTCAGGTTTCATGTAGTTATTATGGTGAATGCTCATCTTAGTTAAATGGGGTTGCTGGTTTGATCGTTGTTGTATGTGTGTCTCGTCTATGCAATACACTGTCCCAGTTGCTTACCTTGTGTTTTGTGTTCAATAAGGCTATTCAGATTAAGAAGATAGTCGTACCACCTTGCCTTCAAATTTAGAATTTGTACCTAAATCTTATCGCTTGATGTGTGTGTTAATAAACTTCTACCCAGCCAAGAAAATAGTTGTGCCACCTTGCCTTCACGTTGTGAATCTAACCAGAATTTTATCGTGTAATCACATTCCTGCTCCATTTCCTCATGCTCTGTTTACTTGAGGAGACTGGAGAGATTTAAATTAGTTATCTTAGTTGTAGTTAAATGATCTGTGAAACCAAAAAATCCTTAGCTGCAACGTTCTAGGTTTTCTTAACCTTGTGCCTCTTCTAGCAAAGATAAAAAAAATAGTGTTGATGGGTGTTTTATGACCGCACCAACAAAAAATAAAGTGTCCAATGGTCACCCTATCCTCTCTTGATCGAAGTATTCTACATGCTAAGATTGCGTGAAAGATCACACATTCAACTCCAAGGTTCCTTATGCAAGGGGATAGTCTTAGTTGGCTTGATGTGATTTACTGGTTATTTCAAGGGACTTACATGAGTTGCTCATTTAGAAGAAAAGGATTCTCAAATTTCGGGAGATTTGTCAGTGATGCTTGGGTTCTTAAACTAACCAGATAGTGATGAATTTAAAAGGATGTAAGGATTAGAGATGCTACTATCTAATCCTAAAGGCGAGACATGAGGATCAATTCTTGCAAACTTCGAACTAAGTTCTGCTTTGCCTCCCTTCAGAAAGCTTCTACAAAATCGGTGCAATCTTCAAAGGATGGAAAGGATATTCAAACTGTGACACGACATGCACATACCATCACAATGATGCATATGGACATACGAGCCACAATCAAAGTTAAGTGCAAAATAATCCAGTTGACCACACAGGGCGAGCTCACCATCAGTGAGCCCGCTAGTGGTATGGATGAATGAAACTTGCTCAAACTAAACAATGCATTCCATAGCTAACAACTGCTTTCATGAAATAAAATCTACTTTACTATATCTACTTGAATCGGAAAGCCGAAAAACCCTTGTCAACCACTAACAACGAAAGAGAGAATCACCAATCAATGAAGTTCTTTATATTATGAGAGTTTTTCACAACTTCTTATGTAACTTTCAAAGGGAAAGTTTTCTTTCCTTCCCAAACTAAGCTAACTTCTATGCTCTACTCTCTATTCTAACTTCTATCTTCTCTACTCTTTGATTTCTTAATCTAATCTATATGTTACAAATGAGGGGGGATGCCCCTTTTATAGCAAGCTCATTTCAGTGGATGACTCAGATTCAATTACAATAAAGGGCTTAGATCGAGCCACATATGCCCTTATTAGGGTTTCTGCCCTAAAAAACTACCACAAAGAGGAGTGGGTAATAAATGCACAAAGATTCTCCACTCCCCTGCAGGAACCATAATGAGCAATTAATGCCCATTGTCCTCCAAAATATTCTCGTCTAGAAACATGTTCCCACTATTCTGCCTACCAATTCTATTGCGTTAGGAGGAGGCAAGCATACAACAACACTCAACTCAAACCCCCTTTGCAACAAGTTTCTCTTTGATAAAGCCCTCTTGTTGCCTTGGACGCACTTCTTTCCTACAACTTTCACATTTCTCTAGCCCACTGCCTTGGGCTCATTTAGCCTCCTTTTGTATCACGTTCTTAATGCCTTAGCCTCGATGTTCATCTTGCAAAAAGAAGAGCATTAGAACATTTAAAATATAAAATCACTTTACATACCTAATCTCCATGTCCTGATTTCCAAGGTCTACTTGACCTCCGGATCTTGATAAAGTTCATCATTTCCAGAAAACTTTCATAGCTTTTCAACATCTAGGTGCATGGTGTTCATTTCATGAAGTCTTCTTCAAGGGTGCATTCACCATCTTGTGCCTGGAGTTTGTGCCTTAGAAAATACTTCACCTCGAGGACGCATTTGAATGCTTGATGTTTGAGCTTCATTTCATCTTCAAATTCTTCATACCTTAGACAAATTTCACCTCTTCCTTGTGAGTGTATTTGACCCCTTTGTTGTTTTATTTCTCCTTTCCTTAGACAATTTTATCTGCTTTATAAATTTCATCCACTGTAATCTAGGCACTCACTTTGACATCACCAACCGAGGCACTTCTTTGTAAAAACATTTCTTTTTTAATTTTGCCTTAGAAAATTTATTTTCGCCTAGGAAACTCATCAACGGGTGCTAGGAAAAATCTCTGTCGAAACAACATGTGCAAGGTGTGGAAAAGATTTAAATCATCTCCTAGTGGGAAATGTCCAATACCCAGAAGAAATTCCCCCTTAGAAATCATCCTTTTCATGTGTATCCAGACGAAGGGGTAAGTTTAATTTTTATTATTTTTGAAAAATAATAAAAATTTCTAAGGTTTATTCCATTTTAATTCTGGACGTATTCTACACCTGTAGTCTTCATTTTTCATTCCTTGGCATTTTCTTGTTTTCCTGAAGAAATTCTCTTCCTGCTTGCAGGCACATTTCACCTATCCTCTTGGAAATTTTGCATTACCTCTTCCTTAGGCGTATTTCTCATCTTCACCCTAGGAAATGCCTTAGAAAATTTTAAATTTAATCAACTTACCTTGGGTGCACTTCATAACTCATGCCTTTACCTTCACTTCCTTAGGCATTTCTACACCTTAGCATCTTATCATATTTCCTCCACCAACAAGGGCGCATTTCCATGCATCGGCTTCCACCTTCAAGGGCGCATATGAAGGTACGGGGAGGAATTTCATGCCTTAGAAAATTTATTTAAACTTTATTCAACTTGCCAAGGGTGCATATGGAGAGGTCATCTCCTATTTTACCTTGCCTTAGAAATTCTTCTCTAGCTACCTGCACAAGCTGGGTGTATTTGCTATGTTCTTCAGATTTCCAGCCTTAGAAAATATTCTTCAACTCATAACCTTTGTTGGGCACATTTTAGAGGTGACACTTTCATTTTATCTATGCCTTAGACAAATTTTTCAGCCACCTTGTTAGCTTGGGCGCATTTCAGCTAGTGAGGTTTCATTTCCCGCACATTTAGAAACCTTTTAAGTCACTTCCTCCTTATCAGCTTGGGCGCATTTGTGGCCATGTGCTGCAATTTTCATAACTTAGAAACTTCTTCATCCCACTTTCCCCAAGGGCGCATCTCAGCCCATGAGCTTTCATTTTTCCTTTACTTAGAAACTTCTCACCTTACTCCCCTTGTTTAGGGTGCATTTAGAGGGTTCTACTTCTATTTTTTTTTTAGAAACTTTTGAAGGCTCCACCCATTTCTCCTTGGGCGCATTTGGGGGTGTGAGCTTTCATTTTCAATGCCTTAGCACCTTTTCGTGCCTTCTATCTCAACATGGGCACCTTTTAGGGGACCTACTTTTATTTTCCATACTTAGAAATTCTCTCAAGTTCTCCTTTCCTCCTAGGTGCATTTGAGACCCCTTGCTTTTATTTTCAACACTTAGACATATTTTGAGTGGCTCTCACCTCAAGGGTGCATTTCTACCCTTGAGCTTCCATGTGATGCCTTAGAAATTCTTTAAACACCTCCTTGCATGATGGGCACATTTCATAGGTGGAGCTCTCATCCTCACAACTTAGAATCTTTTATGCCTCTGCTACCTCAACTTGCTAAGGGCGCATTTTGAAGGTGGTGCTTCAAGTTTGTTCATGCCTTATAAACTTTTCCCTTGCCTCTTCTATGACTTGGGTGCATTTCACATGTCCTCATGCCAGTTTCAATTTGTGGACTTAGAAATTTCAATGCCTTCAGCTACCTCTTGCCACTCCAGTTTTAGTATTTTTTTGGAGAAGTATGACTCCTCATGGCTTCCACCTTCTGACTTTGGAGCTGGCGTGACATGCCTCCTATGGCCCTGCTACCCTATTTATATCTGTTGCCCAAGCTCATTTGCTATTTTTAGCAAACCCTAAAATTACTTGACTTCTACAGCTCTATTTGACTTGAAATTTTCACCACGTGGTCCTCATTGCATGGCGAACCTGTTCACACCTGCCCCTCTTGTTGACCTACTATTTATAGCCCTGCTCTGGAGACGACTTACTATAAATAGTAATTTCTCGGATTGCGTCCAAATTTTACCAGTGGATTGCCAGAAGGATGTTGATCGCGATGGGATATCTTCATTTTTCGAGATTCTGTCTTTTTACCCACCTTTTTAGGTATTGAAGTTGGAAACCCTAATTTGATTTGCATGTGCCTTGAATAGTCTCCATTTGACTTGATTTTTGTTGTGTTGTTCTGCTTGCTGAACCGAAGTGTCGGGGAGCTGTTGGAGTGAATATGCTATTTATAGTAAGCGTCTGAAAAGTGATCAATCTACTGTCGGATGAATTTGCATGTCACAGTGCCTGAGGGATCTCAAAAAACCCAGAAAACTGGTCAGCATTCGTGCACTAGCTAAAAAGAGTAAGTCCCTGAAACATGATTTCCTCTGCTTGCATGTCATATCGTTGCGAAGCTCTCAAAAAATCCATAAGGAATATCCAGACATGCATTGAAAAACTCTGCATGAAAACCCTAAAAATAGCCTTTGAAGGTTGAACTGCTAAAATTCATCATCCCGGATTGCATGTTATATCACCGTGAAGGTCTTGAAAAACCCAGAAATATTCTCCAGACATGCATTTGAAAGACATACATGTAAACCTTGAAAATAGCCTTTGAAGGCTGAACTACTAAAAATAGCAAGTTGTCAGAATCTGTTCAAATTTTACGTGCAAGCATCTTGAAGTTACTTGAATGTGCTGAAGCAATCAGAATCCCAAAATTCTGAGGAAAATGCCTCATATTAGGTACTTACTAAAAATAGTAAGTTGTTAGATTTTAGTGAAAATTTAGTGGGATCCTGTTGGAAGTCTCCTAACAACAATGTTAAGCTCAAATGTTAATTAGCCAACTCAATTTAACATCCAATAAGCCTGAAGAATGAAAAACCCTAATTTCACAGACTTAGCTCAAATTTCAACTTAGGTCAAACAATAAGACATCCCCGGAAGGACAAAAAGATCAGAGAGAGAGAGAGACGCAGAACAAAACCAAAATACCAGAATGGAGAAAAATTTAGGGGGTCCCCATCTGGATGGGGTGATGTGTGAAAAGGTCACAATAGATAGGATTAAGAGTAGTTTACTTTTCCAAGCATATCAACAAAATAGGGAGCTTCCCCTCCTAATTTGAAGAGCACTCATTACGTAGTGTGCATAGTTGTTCGTTTTGTACTAACACTCTAGAGGTGTTAGTTATTACGCCAACAAGGTGCAATAGACATTTGTGAATAGTCATTAATTTCTAATATCACACTATAGACATAGAAAAGCCAAGCTCAAACAGAGCAGCATCAAGGAGCCATAATAACTACAAAATAGACGTCAAGCCTCATATGTCCACAATTATTGAGAAAGGGGATTGGCTAACAAAAAGAGTAGATAAGTTCCAACATAAAAATATTAGTGTCAAATCTATGCATCACAATTTATTGAATGGGAGGAAATAATTATTCTATGATAACTAAACTTTTAGTAAGATTAGCATTTTTTTGCTGAATTTGGTAGACTACTTAAATTCACAAACTTCTATCATACTACTCATCGTCAACAAATTTCTAAACTAGTGTAAAAATTGATCCACCTCAAAAAACTTCAAAACAAGTAGATATTGAAGAATCCTAAATATATAATCTAAAATGATCTCTACTTCAGTGGTTGTTCCTTAGGTTCAATAGCAAGTGCTTAGTCATGTCCAAACCACCAATCTAAAGGTACTTCAAAACTGACTGAAGACCAACATGTTGTATGGCATAATGCAACATGTATGTCACTCAACATCAAAATTAAAATACAAATTTAAGGCATAAAGACTACAATTGTTGACCTAGAATTGCCAACAATATCTCATCAAAACAAAGGAACTCTTGGCATAAAACAAAAGAAATAGGTGTTGTGTACTATCAAGAGGAGAGACAATATGGAAACAAAACAAATTTGGTTTGGTATTTAGCAATTTACAAAACTACAAGAGATCAAAAATTTGGTGAAGTCATAATTTCAATTAAATTAGTGTATTTCCAACTACTAACCGATTGTCAAGGAGATTGGCGCAATCTACTTTCCTCACCACTAATGTTTGTCAAGGACCACAACAAGTTGTACTTGGATAGTCCTTGCCACAAAATTTTAATGAATACAACTGCAATTCAAAGATTTTAATTTTCCAAGTGTCATTTGTTTGTTGTGTGTCAAATTCTTACAACATTTCTTAAATATACAGAACTCTAAGGCTAGTAACGAGTCAGAAAAGCAGTATTTTGGATACCTGTATCCTATGAACATAGATGTTGAGTATTAAGTTTTGATGCATTTTTATAGATTTTAAGTGGTTTGTACCATAGAAGCATAAATTGGCAAAAAAATTGGGGAAATCAGAATTAATAGGGGAACGGTGAAATTTTCAAAAAAAATCTTGTAAAAAATGTATATCGTTGACCGGCGATTTTGACAAGTTTTTTCTGATTTCCATCGGTTTTCTGAGTATAATCGCAATTTATTGGAAGGTTTCTACCCATGATTTTCAGGAGATCGACCATAATTGTGCACCAAATAGAAACAACAGTCGCCCCAGCGAGAATAGCGGCCAGTTGATTCAGCACCACCAACAATTGACTTGGATTAGTTGACCCGATGTTTTGGTCCATTGCCAAGATGGGTTTCGAGTTGATTATCTCTCCCAATGCTTCTTCAAGCTGGAAATGTTGGCTCGACCAAGTCGTTGAGCTAGCTCTTCCACCCACCCTTGAGTGCCCTCAATAATGAAGCGAGCGGGATCTACGAATTTTTGTAGGGTTTTTCCGCAATGTTCGCATTGATTTTTATTGCGATTCCTGTTAGATTTTTTCAAATAATATAATAACAGTGTTCCACGGGGTTTTGGGGATGGGGACGGAGACTGGGATGGCAGGGGACATGTTTCGGGGATGCCGGAATAGAGGGTCTAAGTTTGGGGGTGGCAGGGGACGACGGTGGGACGACGGTGGGGTGGCAGGGTGCTGAAATACATATAGTACTTAAGAAAATAGTTATAAAAAGATGTATAAGTATAAGAATTATACATCTTGGAGACAACTAGGAGTCTCCTAAACGTCTTGAGGACACCCTAACATCCTCAAAGTCCTAGTGGTGTCTTGGAGACAACGAAACTGGTGGTGGGATGGTGGCGTTGATGGGGGGACGTCCCCCCAAGTCTCTGAGATGTCCCCCTCTAGGAAACGTGGGGTTTTTGGGGGGGATGCATCCTCGTGGAACACTGATTGTAATCATCATACTGTTGTGCTATGGTAACTAAAAAACAAAAAGTTGCATCCCTTCACCTAAAATGAAAATGGAAACATTGGTTTCCTTTCGAACCTCAAAAAACCTAGAGATAAAAATAAATCTTACCATATTTTGAGTCACAATTTGTTTTGATGAGAAGGCATTACCAATTAATCTTAGAGAAAATCTCCAGAAAAAATGAAAAGAAGTTGAAGGTGTTGTGTTGTATTTGTAATGGTAAAGTGTCATATTCATAAGGAGAGTGATACCAGTTCAAAAATTGATATCACAATATTGGAGATCCACAACTTGGAGGACATGCATATATATTAACACATCTAGGACTAGGGCTTGTTCATCCCTAGAAATGGTTCAGGCCCAGTGATGTTCACTTAACAAAAAAGATGCAAAGGAAAACAAATAGGTTAATAATTCTACACAAAAGATAAGCTTTTACTGGTAGGATTGAAGTATATATGCTCTTTTCCTCTTTTGTATTCTTTTTGTTCCTTTTCTATTTAATAACTGAGTTTTATTGTTTTCAAAATAAAGAAGAATGCCTTACAAATGGGGTTTACTATGATTCAAGCCTCCATGCTACTTATACTCATGGCTGCATTTGATGGTATGAACACTAACATTAATGGCCTTTCTATTTCCATTTCCACCTGCAAATGAGTGGATAAAGGTCATATGGCTGATGTCTAACTGGTATTCATGTGATACTATTTTACTTTGTGGATAAATGATTTCACATAGATCAGGTATAATAATGTGTAATTTCCAGCAGTATGCTTTTGGCTTTCAACTCACTAAGAGTGTAATAATCTACCATCAATATGCTTTGAAGAGGTGAAGAACTAAATCCAGAATCCCTAAAATAGAATATCTCAAAGACATTGCCTCGATAGTTTTACTCTTAACAGTTTTAGCATTTTGGAAAATGAAGGTTTAAAGGAAGCAAGATGTTGTAGTATTCTAATTGCATCCAGTCTAAAGTAATACCTCAGACCATAGTTGGAAACCTCGGATTTGGCAAAAACTTGGCAGATCAAAAATTCACGGCTCGGCAAAAACTCGACAAATTAAAAAAATTGCTTAAATTTCTTTAAAACACTTTTTTTTTTTTTTGCAAAATTTGAAGAAAAAATATATCCAATGAGTCCATAAATGAGTACAAAAGTGTTTTATTTTAAATTTAATTCATTTGAATACAAATTAAGTACAAAATTGCATCATCATGCCAAATCTTGTTACAATAATTACCTGACAACTATTATGAATTTATCAGATATTACAACTCGCTAACAGCTGGAGCAACTGACAATTTACTGGGACTTAATGATCTGCTTGTCTGATAGTGAGCCACCTTTAGAAGATGTGTGTAGATTTAACACTCCCCTGTCCAGATCTGAGGATGTGATTCGGCTGGCCAGATCTTTCAATTGCCGCAGGTCTGTGATTATTTTGCTCTCTGTATGAAGAGGGTGTGAGGATGACAGGTGCTGGTAAATGGTTTAGATCTGTCCTGGTAAATGATGACTGTGATATGCAAGATGTAGTATCCCAAATAGAATATTTTCTAAATTCTTGCAAATATCAGTAATACAAAATATTTCAAACAAACTTACAAATTTCCCAACTTTTGGCTCACAGACACTTTGTCGAACATTTGGTAGAAGAGAAAATTAAACCATATGTCTGAGTTTAACGATGTAGAATAGCTACAACTAACTTTGAAGATCATAGATACTCTCCCAAATAGCTTGTAGTTATGAAACAATTCATAGACATTATGACAAACAGTTGTTATACAAGTAGCTGAAACATACATTCAAACATTCAATGTTGACATTGATAAATTCTAACCTTTAACTGTAGCTGAAATATGAAATCATTTGGCACATCCTTGATCATAGAGGGACGAACCAACTCACCAGCCAATAAATGTCATGACATACTATCTAAATCCAAAGAGGTCATAGCAGGCCTTCATACATAGAGGATGGCAACAAATGAAGACATTAGAGACGAAATTCTTGATGAGTTAAACATCTGCAAAGGTGTGGAGGGGAGACTCATTTCTTCAACTCAAGCCATATGAAGGAGGAAAAACCAACAGCTAGGTAAAATAAGTCCTTTAATTTTTAGCTTAATACTAGAAAGTGAAAACTTGGAAGTTTTAACTTTAATTTCTAATTTTTTTACTTAAATCTCATATTTATTAAATGTTTTATTTATAGATTGGTGGTGGAAAATTATGGTGTTGGTACATCACATTTTTAGAGGCTAGCTATTCATATTTTGTCTTAGCCCTATAAAGCTTTTCAATTTGAGTGCAGTTGAAGCTCATTTGAGAGAATTCACATTAATAAGAGAAACAAGTTCACCTAGAAGTGCCTCAATGACACTGTCTTTGTTGAATAAAACCTTCACCTTCAAACCAAAAAGATGGAGGGTCCTTCTCATGATACCATCGATTTAGATGGCATCGATTCATTTGTAGATTACACTTCCACAAAAAAGCATAATGATATTATGCTCACTAATGAAGATCTTGCTGAATTGGAGAGTAGAGATGGATGCATTGGAGGAAGAAGACATATTTGAGGAAACAATCAGCCGTCATTTTGATATCAACTTACTTCTTAGTTCGAGGTTCAAAAGTTTAAGTTACAATAGGAGGGAGAAGAGGAGGATATAGATTGCATTTGACAATTTTTTGACATATGTAAACAGTATTGTACTGTTATACAATTAATATTTATAATTATATAGTAATAAAATGTATTGTTTGACTTTGAAATTTCAAATTTTGACCATTTGAGAGTTATATGACATACGTAATCTTTGAATTATCACAACATGATGATAACAATAGACTTAGTGTTCTCTAAATTTATTATTTTTTGTGTAAATTCTTTTTTTGCCGAGTCCCAAGTCCAAGTCAAAATGTTGGGCTGCCAAGTGTGAGTTTTCCAACTATGGATAATCTAATGTGGTATTCCAATCACGTTTACTCTTTGTGCTTAAAATTTGAGTTAATTTGGTATTTTACACATTACAAGATGACCAATATACTGCACACACCTTAGAAATCCCTTGGTGATATTTCATGGCATTTGAGGACTTATTCTATTGATGCTTCTGGTTGTTTGCAGGTGTTTGCATAAATTATTTATTTCTGTCCCCTTTGTTTATTATCACTTCTTAACAAAACAATTTCTTTGGAAAGAAAAAGAAACACATATGCACTTACCTTGTCTGCGAACAAGTTCTCTTTTGTGGCACAACTAAACAATGCTAGCTGGAGTTTTTCCTGAAGAAAAAATCAAGAGTGATTTTAAAATGTATAAATCAAAGGAAATGTTCATTCAAAGATTTTTGATGTAATCCCCTCCTTCAATTGCTACAGAATACTAAACCCTATATAAAAGTGTAGATATTTCAGCCCACTGCCATACTTATCATGCAGTAGTCTAAATTGATTACCTTCTATATTATTTTTAAAAATTGACCATTGCAGATGTTATCCAAATGAATATGCTTTCATGTAAAACATGTATTCTATACAAAAAAGCACCTTGTGTATCAGGCCATCGTCAAATACAGAGCTACTCAATTTCTTAAATAACTCGTACAAGGCCTCAACTTCATTTGTTCCGACTACCTTGCAAAACAAAAATTGGCATATGATGATTAGACATACAGAAGGAATATCACCCATAAAGAACAAATATGTATTTTTAATGAGATTGATAAAATGTAAACTTGAAGACGAATAGGATGAACAATTTTTGACAATAGAGAAGTAGAGTAGACAATTACCGAGTACCTAATATGAAAATGATTACGTATGGTGACAACTAGCAAATCTAATTCCTATTATGACCTTCAAATTCCCTGGCACACTACACAAAAACCGAAGTAATTGCAGCAATGTTTTTATTATATAGAATTTATTATTGAGAGAGCATATTTAAACTCAATTGAATTTACAACCCAAGCTATTAATATAGAATCATTTCTGGTTTTATTAATGCGATATTCTGGAAGTTAAAAATTATTGAGTTATGGATCCATATGCAGCATAAATATGTGTTCAAATTTTGCTGATTCAATATTTAGGTAAAATAATCTACACATAATGGGCTTAAAAGGTTACCGAATGGTCTTTCAGCAATGCTGCAAGTGACTAGCTGAGTGTATGCTTTCTCAAATGAAGAGAAAGTTGGGTGTCAGCTTTTCCCATTATAAAGTATCTGCATTTGGAGGTCTATAGAAAGTATTTTGAGAAATAGAAAGTCCCAACAGACCCGTTAATGCATCAAATTCCTTGTTTGATTACAACTGACTAAGACCACATAAGCTTTTCAAGATCCATGATGTTGTACCATATGTTTTTTTTTTGGTTATGTGTCAAGTTTCAAGCTAGAATTTTGTCATTTCCTCAAACACAACTAGAGTTTCAAACTTTGTCTTGTTTGTCTATATTGTTTTTGTTTCTCGTTCGAATCTTTGCAGATCAAAGAATATGGCTTTCAAACGAATTTGATATGACAAAGAACAAAGTTCAAATTGTAAATACATTGCCGAGTGTGCACTATACTACACAGACCAAATTTTTGCCAAGTAAAAGTTGCGTGCCAATTGATAGTTGTCTGCCTTTGTATAAGGGCCGACCGAGTTGTATGTTTTTAACTTGTGCAGCTATTAATAGGTGCACACCCCTTTACGATTATACATTGACTTTAAAAATTAAAAAAAACACTTGTATATAGGCACGATCAGTGCATGGTGAGCTCATTTTTTGAATAGCAAATCAGAGGAAAAAGCAGAGAAGCTATATATAGGCAATCAGGAGCTGGAAATAGCAAAGGTTTTGTGTGTTTAAATAAGCCTGCATCTCCGTTCATCCTTCACATTGTTTGGCAGTGTCAGTTTTTATCAGCAGTGACCTTGTCATTCAAAGCGAGTTTTATGATAAAGCTCAAGTCATATTTTCAAAGTGCAGCGATTTCCATTGGGTATCAGCACCTAAGTTTATCATTTCAGCCATAGTTACTCTTGAGTCCTGGAAAAGACTCTTGGGACTCCCGAGTCTTAGGGTTCGCTGAGTCAACTCGTCAAAGAGTCCCAAGCCGAGTTCTGGAGAGTCTAGGCTAGGACTCCCGAATCTCAACTTAGGACTCTTGGCATCGCCTGGAAATAATGAGTATGAATGTTTAAAACTTGTTTTTTGTTTGTTTTTTTCATTTGAAAATTTTAAATTATGAGTATGAATGATGAAATTTCAAATATTGAGTGTTTGAAGATCACATAACATGTGTAATATTTGAATTATGAGAAATTGATAATCAAATCAGGCTCTTATGTTCTCTAACTGCATTAATTTATTTTTTGTTTTTATGTAAAACTATGGTTTTCTTCTTTTTTGAGTCCTAGCCGAGTTTTTTGCCGAATCCGTGTCGAGTCCTGAGTCCGAGTCCTATTTTGGGTTGTCGAGTCCGCGCCGAGTTTGAGTTTTCCAACTTAGATTTCAGCCAGGTTGGTGAAATTTCAAAGGGTTTTTCATCAATCTTGACAAGCATACCCTCATTTTAGCAAGACTTTCACTCATTGAGTTATTTTCATTCATTTTCAAGCGGATTTTCTTCCTTGAGCAGAGTTTTAACTTCTGAAAAAATCAAATTTACATCAGCTGCACCTACAGTTTTGGATTAATTTTCATGGCTTGTTTTCATTGAAACCCTTAGCTGCTTTATCACATCAAATAGCCTAAATTTCAGTCATATCATTGGCCCATTTTGTGAGCATATATCAGCCCCCGAATAGTCAACACATTGACCTTGCAAGAGGTATTTCATGTTTTTGCGACTGACTTTTTAGGATTTTCAGTTGTTCATCATTATATCAATTTTACAACAGTAGTTTGAAAGTTTGTTCAACAATGTCATCAATCAAAACACACAAGCCAGCAACTTGCTTTCAAACCATAGGCCTCCAAGATCCAGTATCATTTTCAATCTGTTGGGGTTGCGTCAGTTTTGGTCAATGAGTTTCCTAAGATTGAAGAAGCCAATTTGTGCCATGTGAATGTAAAGGAATTGAATTTGAATGAAAAAATCAAGAACGGGAACAAGATGGCACAATAGTTAATAGACAGTGGTCTCATTCAAGCGGGTTCTTTCCCAATTTCGTTGCAAAGTCACGAATTCATCTTCACATATGTGAAACATCGCAATCCTAAAAAGTGGGAGATAGATAGGCAAGTGATTGAATTCTATGCAAGTTTCAAATTGAGTCAAATATGAATGAATGAAAGTTTTTAATATTGGGGCCAAACAATCTACTAGATCCATGGTTCTTGTTATTGGGGTCAAACAATCCACTAGATCTACGGTTCACCAACAATACAGACAAGTACAAAAGTCCAAAACAAGTAGACTACCAACATTTTGCCTACTTGGTCTCCCTTTTCGTTTGGATCCTTGATCTTCTCGTGTATCTTAATATATCTCAATGTAATTGGCCTAAATATCCATGTGAGCTGAACATTCCATGATGTGGTGTCATTGAATCTCCACTAGTACCAAAGTATAAAATAACATATTATATCTGCCCACTATTCTTTAGATACCATCCACCTTTTGGTTTCACATCTAAGCTAGTGTGAACTAGTTCTTAGTTGAGCTATTAACATTTTCACTTTTTCATTTTTTTGTGCTCCTATATAGCGCTTTTGTGTATGATCATATGAAGGATTGAAATACTTGATATAGTATTCTCTTTTCCTCCCAAGTTGCCTTGCCTACATGCTTTCTTTTTATTTTTTCTTGCATGTACATTTTGACTGTCCTATTGTTATTCAAGCACTTTTTTATGCTAATACCTCGCTTATTCATCCACTTGTCATTTTGTTTCATCCACGCGCTCTTCCTTCTGTCTAATTCCCTTTTGCTGTCATTTTGGGCCAACAAGGCAGCTCCATGTTCTCTAGCCTCTTTAAATAGCTTAGCAACCATATCATAGTCGATGTCTTCATAGAAAGGCACCAGCTTCAACTAAGGCAATCTTGTATGGAATTGATGATTTTAGTTTGAGGCTACTTGTGATTAGATGATTTTGTAATCTCTTTATCTGTCTCCACTTCATTGGTGTTGTGTTTACACCCCAAACTTCACACTCATATAGCACCATCGACACCACTAACATCCCAAAAAGAGTTTTTTTAGTTTTCCAATCCTATAGTTTAGCCCTTCTACATTTATGTTGTAATGAGTATAAGGCCTTCCATCCTCCTTGTATCCTTTTTACTCTACATGTCTCCTAGCTAAGCTTATTTTGGAAATCAAGGCCAAGATATTTATAATTGTTAATCACTTGTAAGGGGTTGTCTTCAAAGACAAATTCCATATGAGCCTTCTTTCTCTTCAAGGTGAAGATCACGACCTTAGTTTTTCTAGTGTTCACCTATATCCCAACCTCTTAGCAAAATAATTTTAGAGCTTTCAAGTGTTCCCTCAAATTGTGCACTATTTTTGCCATTAAAATAAGATCATATGCATATAGAAGCAACTTTATTACATACTTGGTCAAGTGAACTCCCCCACCACCAAATTTATCTATCCATTCCTCTACTTTGTCAATGTACAACCCAAATAGGTAGGAGATAACGAGAAACCTTGTTTGGCCCCAATTTCACCCCCAATTTTTTTTGATAATCCTTGTTTGGTTCTAATTTTGGCCTAGACCTGATCATAAAACCTATGAACAACAACCCTATACTTTTCTAGAATTCCCAACTCTTCCATTCTATTCCATAATTTGCTTTTAGGGATAGTGTCAAATGCTTTATGGAAGTCAATAAAGCAACATGAGACATCTCCTCTCTTTCTATCCCAAACCTTCTCAATCAATTGTTTGAGGCTAATGCAATGACCAATGGTAGAGTGTTTTGGTCTAAAGCCCACTTGAAATTTTTCCCTCTTTCCCTCCTTTTCTATCCAAATATTAATTTGATGTTGTATCATGCTCCTAAAGATTTTTTTGAAGAGAGGGTTGATCATTATAGTGCAATAATTTTAGGGGTTGTTGACATCACCACTTTTGAGCAAGGGGATGACGACACTAGTCGTCTGATTTGTCAGAAAACCATAATGATTAACCCCATTGAATATTCCTTTGATGTGTGGTGTGAGGGTTTCCATGACCCATTTTGTGTATTTTCTTGTCAGCCGTCTTTTTCTTGTGCTTTACCCATTGCAACCTTTTTAATTCCTTTTTTGATGTCTTTTGTGGAGAAGAGTTTAGCCATCCAATTGATCACTAGAGGCATGCCTTTATCTTGCACTCTTTCATACAACAATTTTGGATACTCCAAACATTGTGAATCTATGATTTTGTTCACTTCAGTTGTATTTTTTTGTTGCAATTCTTTCCAAAATCCTTTCGAGTTGTGTCTCCCAAGAAAAATTAGATATTTTCGTCTTATTTACATGTAGTCCTCTTTTTTCAATCTCACTAGTTTTGCATACTTCTTTTTATTTCCCTGATTTCGGCCATTCTCTTTTTTGTCTTGCAATCTTCATCATACTGTGGATGCACTGGAAAGCTATTTTTTTTGCCTCCCTTAAGCCTAGACCTTTTGCACAAACTAAGAGCCTTGTGGATTATTGAAGTCACCTTGTCACTACCTTTTTTTTCTTGTTTATATTGGCCATCCCAATATCTCATATTTCTTGTAGTTGTTTTTCAAGCATTGTTCGAAAAATTTCTTGGTTTCCTTGTGTCAAGAGGATTGTGCCTTGAGCTGCCTCTTTTTTTCAATTTTTCATAACCTATCTTGGTGTTGATGCCTTACTTCATGCTAATATTTACATATATTAGATTGTGATATGATTTCATTTTATAGGGTAGTCCACCTCTACTCCTATTAACCTTGTCATAAGATTCTTTGAACATATAACATAATCTGCAACACTTTCCCCATTGTAAGTGTGACAAGTAATGTTCCTTGAGCTTGCCCAAGATTTTATTTGGTTGCACATAATCAAATCATATAGGCTACATATCCCCAACAATTATGCCCTATATTGTGTGATACCTCATTTTTTGTCTTGAGAATATCTTTCACTTTTGATTCTATTCCTCTTCTAACCATAAAGGGTTGTCTTTTATTCCATCTTCATTTCTAAGGTATAGAGCTTGGTTATTTGATGTTCTTACATTAAATTTTTATGTTAGAATAATTTCTCCTATGTTGTTATATGTTGATATAACATTTTTCAAAGATACATGTGGATCCTCTTTGTCCAGATTCTTCTTCTTATAATATTTTGAATGTGGAGAAAAGTAACACATTGCAAGATAAACTATGAATTCTCTAACCTTTATTTTCATCCATATGTACTAGTTATTTGGATCTTCGTTTTCTACTTGTATGATTCTTTCCCAAGATTATTTTTCCAGAACTGTCACACCTCCATGACCCTTTCCACTGTTAGTTAACTCTTTTCGAATTGATACCTTTGTCTAACCTTCAAATAGATACTACACTCGCCTTTCCACTCTATGATGAAACACTAGATGTCAATCTTGAGTAGTGTGAAAGAGTGTAGATTAACATTGTGTTGGTGTCAAAAGCATATTGGCAACAAATGGCTTAAGGGAAATAAACCATGAGTAAGTAAAATATTGATGAGAGGTGAGTTCAAAGGTATTAAAGACAAATTATTTATCATGATAACCTTGCTCAATTAGGTTATAGGGTATGAGGAAGGAATAACTTCCAAGCCATGGATGTTCTACTATGTGAGGGACAAGTGTATTTTGATTGGGCTATCTTGATTGGAAAGTGCTTGCATAACCAATTGACAAAATTTGAGTGAATTTATGAGCACATGAATTCATATATAGTCTATCTTATAGCACAAAGAGAAACAATTGCATGATTGAACATAGTTGGGCCTTGTTAAGAAACACGCATTTTTAAAAAAAATCTATAATTGAAGTATCTTGAATCTCTAAGACACGTCATGAAGGTTAATGATCCTTTTTAATGAAATTTGTGCAAAAAATAGATGAACAAATACATGTGCAAATTTTAAACAATGTCCTGTTATGTTGGAAAAGTGATCCTAGATCTAACTAGGCTTAGTCACTTTTCACTTACAAAAAATTGGAATTCAAATTCAAGGGCAAGAGCATGAGATTGACTTACAACCTAAAAGGTGAGCCAATTTACCCTAGATCTGAATTCTTTTGGGGGTTTAAAATTGATTTTTGATGAAAATGCAATGATGCAACTTGTTAACTATGAAAATATAGCATTTTGAGATGAATACAAACAAACTGGAAATTGATAACCAAAATTAAAGACTAGAAATGAACATAGTAGATATTGATACAACTATGATTTAAGTTTGAGCCTAATCTGGGCAGACAAGGGTGCCAAGAGCGCCCTAGACTAGAGATTTGAAACCAAAATCTAACTTCAAAGTCCTTAGATCACTAGTTTGTGGCTTCTTCCTTATGAACCTTGTTGCCGGATCTTCATTTGTTACTGAGATAATGGAGTTTTTGTATCTTGTCAAGTTGTAGGGCTTGAATGCATAAATGAGTAAGTTGTCTTCAATCTCCTTCCAATCATCTTCAAATCTATAACTTGCACATTCAAAAGGAGGGGAAGGGTTGTGCCATATAGAGGCTTGCCTTAGTCAAACCTTGTGTTGGTATTTCTACCTCCACAATGGAAAAATTAATGTTAAAGAGAGCTTGCCTTTTTGAGGGACATAGGCTAAATGACAAATGAATGATGAATCAACAATTTGTTGCAACTCACCACTCAAATCTGATATCCTTGATGGAATGAAGTCGTGATATTCACCTTCAAGGATTGATTGCAATATGCTTGATTTGACTTGAAGACCTACACGCATTAGTACTCACAAACAAAATGCATGCATAAACATGAACAAACTCACATAAAACTTGGCATGATGCTTAAATGGTGAAACACTACAATAATTCTACAAATTATGCTCTTGGCTACCCTTGAATTCATTTTTGAAGTATAATAATTTCTCTTCAATATTGCTTGATCGTGCTTGTTAATTAAAATTGTGAAAATACTATGTATTTATATGTAATTAATCTAATTTCCTAAAAATTAAATTCCAATAGCCGACAATTAGGATTTGAATTTCAAATAATAAATTACTGACATCGACATTTAAATTTGGGGTCATTTTAAGAGGACAAGGGCATAGGGTGCCCTAGTCCATATCTCACTTTTTTGGGATCCAAAGTGCCTAGGGAAAATATTAAATGCTTACTTGGATCTTGTACATTTGATTTTTCAATAAATGATAAAATGGACCATAACATGCATAATTTTGGAAATTAGGTGCATAATTAGGTCCAAGCACATAACATAGAGCAGAATCTTGTGTGAAATTTTTAAAAGGTGACAATTTAGGATGCTACATTTAGCCCCCACTTTAGTGAGAGTGTGAACTTTCACTCAGACTCACACTAAAGTAAGAATATGTCAAGAGGGTTTCAATTGTCCAAATGTTGAAGGGAAAGGATGGAAAAACTAACATAAGGGAAAAGGAACACACATGTATGAAATGTAATGCAATATGACAACACAAAACATACATGACAAAAACACAACACATAAACAACATAATGTGAGCACAATGCAAACATAATGTAAATGTAAATGCAAAAAGGAGGGTATGACAATCACGAACTAGCAAGCTTCACAAAAAACATACTAGGATCCATACCCAAGGCATTCATGACTCAGAGGCTAACAAAATTCGATATTTGCTAGGTGAACCATGAACCAAGGCACCATAGGCTAGTGAATTCCGATATTCACTAGGTGAGCCTTCTAAAAAGAGTAGCAAAATGAGAAACACACAAGGGATAGTGATGAATGGTTTTCACTAGGTGTGTAACCAGGTCAACCATACCAAGAATTATAGTCCCAATAATTCTAATAAGGTTCTACACAATGATCAAAATGCTAAACCAATGCATCACTAAGTCCAACATGTGTGAAAAAAGTGAAGCACATAATGGAATGTATGCCCCACCTTAAAGTAATTGCTAAACACCAAGCTATGAGTAATCATTAAGGTAGAAAAATGATAAATACAATATGATAAGGTCATGAGAGCTTATTTGGAAAGCCTTATGCCAATGATATGTTTCCAAATAAATATCTCATAAAGAGGATTTTCCCCCATGCACTACCACAAACAAGTTAAAGATGATCACATAAGGGATCCATAGATCTAGGGTCAATATAGCTCATTAATAAAATATGAGTAAACTCAAAATTGGCATCATTCCCTTGGATACTCATGGAACTACAAACATAATGGAAGAATGGAACATAAAGAGAAAAAACAAACTTTTGGGTCAACATGAAAGAGATGTAAATGTCTCAACACATTGCGTCGTCCCCAAAAGGAAAACACAAGACAACAAAAATATTTACAACATAAAGAAGAATGGAGATGCAAATAGATGAATGTCACAACAAATTTGTTTCCTTTGTATCCTTGTGCCAATGGAGCAAAAAGGGTCCTCAAAAGAAAAATCACAATATAAAGACACCTTAAGTAGCACAACACAAGAGATCACATCAAGTGTAGGAAAACACAAATAACGCATAAAGGTAACACAAAGGTTATTGCACATGCGAGCCAATCTAAAGCAAATGGTTTGTATCCCAATCTTTCTCATATGTGGAAGGAAAACAACTAGCCAAAGGGACTATAACAAGTGTCATACAAGGAGCATCACTAGTTTCAACATGTGGTGAATCACTCTCATCAGGAGGATCATCATGGTTGACCCTGTTTAAATCCATAGAGTTCGAGAACAACAAAGATAATTTATGCACTTGTTCATCAATCTTAGCATCTTCATCTTCATTATCCAAATTTATTGCAATCAGTGGTTTAATGACAATATCGGTCATGTGCTCTTGTTTCATTCTTTGTTTTGGTTGAGAAATGTAAGGTTTATTTGCATGGTTTGGTAAAGGTGGTAATTCATCATGGTTTGTTTAGATAGGGGTTTGATCATTAGGTAATGTCTTATTTTGGTGAGCAATGGAACAATGCCTACACTTACGCTCTTTAGCACTTCTATTTCTTACAAAATTTTCAATTTGTGATGAAATAAG
>CM021106.1:142887351-143009736 GCA_007115665.2 Sequoiadendron giganteum | reverse complement strand
AAAATTTGTGTTCATCTTTGTGTATCTATTTTGATCAATAAAGAAGAAAGTTGCATACCAAATTTGTGTTGGAATCAATTATCTTTTGGATTTGATTGAGATTGGAAGCGATTAGTGATTGAGATCTAAAGGGCTTTGAGTAAATTCGTGTAAACTTTGTGTTACACTTTTTATTCGAATTTATGTTACTTGATTGAATATTATTGGTGAACTCTCTGCAAGACTTTGTGCTTGTGTTTTTTCATATTGTTCGTGGATCTATCATGGAGTATCTAGAAGACTTTGTGCTTCTAATACAAGGTTGGTTATATATCTCAAAGGGTTCATTGGTGAAAGCTACGAAATGACTTTATGCCTTCGCGAGTTTTCTTGTTTTATCATTTATCGTTATTATGTTGGTATTCTTGGTATTTTCTTTGACAAGGTAAGAATATCAAAATTATTGCTTTATTTTTAGTTTGAAGTTATATTGAATCAAGGACTTAAAACCATGAAGCATTGTAAAACATATTCTTTGAAAAAAGAGAAAATTATGAATGCGACACACCCCCATCTCTTAGTCGTAGTGTACACCATTGTGAATACTTAATTAGTTTTACTTAGTTTCAATAAGCAGTAAGAAGAGTGCCTCCCCTTTCTAAGAGGAGAGATTGTATCTCACATAGTTGTGGCTGAAAATAAGTTTTGTAATCTATTAAAGGGATTACATAAATTTGACCCAACAAGTTATCACTGTACAAAGGGATATCTTCTTGTTGGTGTCCCAGTTCCTCTAGAAAACGTTGTAACAAAATCATCTCCTTGCTGGCTTCCGTAGCAAAAACATACTCAAATTTTGTGGTTGAAAGTGCAACAACCTTTTGTTGTCTTGAAATCCAACTGACTACAGTACCTCCTATAGTAAAAACATACCTTGTAGTACTCCTCTTGCTATCAATATCACCCGCCAGATCAGAGTCAACATATCCTTTTAGAGTAGAATTTTTTCCTCCAAAACATAGTTTCTTTCAAGTAGTACATCTCAAATATTGGAGAATCCATTTTACTGCATTTTTTTGGGTGAAAATTTTGTAATCCATTTTTAATAGATTACAAAACTTTGATTTCAATCACAACTATGTGAGATAGAATTCCTCCTCTTGGAAAGGGGAAGCTCCCTTCTTACCGCTTATTCAAACTAAGGAAAACTAATTAATATTTACAATAATGATTTGCTGGTGTGTTACATTCATGATTCTCTCTTTTTTTCAAAGAATATATTTTACAATGTTTCACAATTTTAAGTTCTTGATGCAATACAAATTCAAACTAAAATTAAGCAGTAATTCCAATATTCCTATCTTGTCAAAGCAAAGCCTAGGAATACCAATATGATAATGATAAGTAACAAATAAGAACAGCTCATGAAGGCACAAAGTCATTGCATAGCTTCCAATAATGAATCCTTCAAGATAATAACCAACATTGTATGAGAAGCACAAAGTCTTCTATATACTTCACAATAATCCCACGAACAACATGAATAAATATAAGTACAAAGTCTTAGAAAGAATTCACCAATAGTATTCAACAATGTCACAAATTCAAGTAATAAGTGTAACTCAAAGTTTACACAGATTCACTCAAATCCCTTTTAATCTCAATCACTAATCACTGCCAATTCAATCAAATCTAAAGATAATTGTTTCTAACAAAAAGTTTGGTATGCAACTTCACTTCTTTATTGATAGAAATTAGATCCACAAAAATGAACTCAAAGTTTCAATGTTTTCTTCTCAATTGGGCAGTGCTTTCTTGCAAAAGATAAAAGGTAACAATTACAAAAGAATCCTCTCTTATTTATAGATGGGAGAGGAGAGATAATCTAGGAGAAACCCTAACTAACTAGTTGACTTATTCAAAAATGTCTTCCATGAATATAGGAAAACATCTCAATTTTTACTTGTGATTACATTTTTCAAAATGACATGTAAAATGTCGAAGACTATCCACAAAAAGCATAAAAAATGCTAAAACTAGGAAATCTAATCTAAGGAAAAATTTAGCCTTTTTCAAAATCTTTCTCCATGAAAACTTTATGATGACGTGCACTTCATCAATGTTTGGAATTGGAGTGTACATTAGAGATGACGAGGATTCTTTGAGATTGACTCCTCCGATGAGATTGAAGGCTTTCTGGTGCCTTTCAAATCTAGAATAACCTAGAAATCCATCATTTTATTTATTGAAGCTATTGAGAAAGCTTCGTCTACAAATTCTTCTTGAACCATTGATGAATACTTCTTGAATAACTGAAACATGGATAGAACTTTTTGGTTGTATTTCAAAGCCTTCTTGCTTGGTAATAGGCAAGAACTTGATCAAAACTGCTCCAAAATCTAGGCACAAGAGATCAGAATGTATGCAAGAGTAGGCTTTAACAATTCTGATGCAAAGGTAGGAAAAACTGAGGTTTTAGCATGGGATATTGCACTTCAGATGTAATTAATCAAATTTTCAAGACAGTACATATTGGATGTAAATTTGAGCAATTTCATGGGTTTGGGAAGCTTGAATGTGATGATGGCAGAGAACAGAGTGGAAGCGAGAAAACTAGCAAATGGATGTGAGTAATGGAGGGAGAAAAATTGAGCGAAACGAGTGAAACAAAGCTTAGAATGCATTTTTGGATGATTTTTTAGCGTTTAGTGTAAAAATATTTTTTGTGTAAGGGCGCTAAAAATCAGTGCCCTTACAACTTGAAAGTTTTGTCTTTTATTTAATAGTGCTAAAAATTAGCACTCCAACACACTTTGAAGACTTTGGAAAAAACTCATGTCTGAGCACTAAAAATTAGTGCTTCAACATTTGGGAAGAAGTTCATCTTCATGTACCGGCGCTAAAAATCCCTGCTCTTACATCTTGAAAATTCTACTTTTCTTGCAAAAGCACTAAAAATCAGTTCTCCAACATGCCTTGGAAGAGTTCAAAAAATATGATGCAAAAGTGCTAAAAATCAGCGCTTTTACATTTTGGAAGTTCCGCTTTTGATGCAAAAACATTAAAAACCAGCACTCTAGCATGTTTTGGAAGGAAATTGCATTTTGTGTAAAAGTGCTAAAAAACAACGCTTCAACATGTCATATGTCAAAGTGGTGAAAAACAAGGCTTCTACATATTCAAGGACTTGGTAATTTCATCAAAGGTGGTGAAAAACGAAGCTTCTACATGAAATATGTAAGAGCGATGAAAAATAGAGCTTTGGCATGTGATATGTAAGAAAGGTGAAAAATAGAGCTTTTGCATGTGATATGTAAGAGCGGTGAAAAATAGAGCTTTTGCATGAAATATGTAAGAGTGGTGAAAAACAAAGCTTCTGCATGTGATATGTAAGAGCGGTGAAAAACAAAGATTTTACATGTGATATGTAGTTTGAGATGCAGAGGCGCTTAAAAACCCCGCTCCTACATGTGCCAGAAAATGACTGAGGCATGAAATATGCAAGAGCGATAAAAATCAGCGCTCCTACATGTAATATGTAAAAGTGCTAAAAATCCTTGATTTTGCATGTGCCAAAAAATGACTAAGGCATGAAATATGTAAGAGCGCTAAAAATTAGCGCCCCTACATGTAATATGTAAAAGCGCTAAAAATCAGCACTCTTGCATGTGCAAAAAAAATTCTAACTCCCAAAACTAAATTTTCACAACTTGGTTTAAAATGTGAATTTCGACAAACTAACAAAGGTTAATGCTCATAATGAATTTTTGAGGATGGATGACCATGCATGAGGACCAATACAATTTGCCTCATTTTACGTGCTTAGAGTACATGGGCTATAGACAAGTTTCATAGGGGTTATCCCTTGAATTGAGCGTGCTAAATTCAAGGATAACAACTGGCTCTAGCTGGGGAGCTTCCTTCAGTCATTCTTAGAAATGATTGAAGGGAGAAGAAATCTAGACTTCAAATTCATTTATCCATCCATTGGGCAACAAATTCGAGCATGACTGACACAAAGAAAATCTATGAAAACAAGACGCAAACTTATGCAAATGCACTTATTGAAAAGGTAAAAGCCTACCTAATTAAAACTAATCATCAATAAAACCTTTTCAAATGAAACCATTCACAGGCTCAACAAAATAGTTGCCTTTCTTCAACAGCTTGCAATTCCTTCCAAGATCATTAACAACTACATATAAATGAAGTTGAGGCACTGCTTCTTGAAAGAGATGAATAGGTTCAACTACCTCTGAAAATATATCAAATATAGTGCTGCTCCAAAATGAATCATTCAATTTAGAATGCTCCTGCGCATCTACAAATACATATTTAGTTGCATCCTCAAGTTTATCTTCACGCTTAGGTACAATTGAAACCTTTGTCTTCCCATTGGCTTCCAACCAAGCAAGACGTCTTATGGGAAATCCCCTTGATTGGTCAAAGATTGAATGACTCTTACTAGTTGCTACTTGAACAACTGATTCATCAACCATGGCAACCTCATGCTGATCAAAATGATCTCCTTCATGTGATTCAGATGAAGATATGACTGCACTGCATACCTCAATATGTTTTCTGCCATCTTCATACTTGGGAAAATCTGAAATATTTATAAGAAGGTCCTCATCATGCCTTTGGCAAGTTCTTTTATGCAACACATGTTCAAGTTCATAACCTCGAAACACAGATGCATTCTTTTCAACTTGACTGAGACCTTCGTGCATGTCCATCTTTTCAGATCTCAAGACAAGATTGTCTTCATTCACTTGAACTTTAGCAAAATGATTTTCATCCTTCTGCTTTTGATCAATGGCTTTCTAAGATTGCATAAACCAGAATTGGAAGTCGCCAGCTATGGCTGCTTCCTTTTCCTAGAAGAGAATAACGAGATCACTTGGATTGGAGTCAAGATGCTTCATTACTGCTTTTACTAATGGTGCCTCAAGACCAAGCCTCTTCAGAGGTGAAGATAACTTGAGTTGATTCCCAACAGCAAAATTATGAGCAGCATTTGAAAGTGAACTCCCTGGTACGTCATTGCGAGGCACAAAAAACACACATTGAGCTAGTTATTTTTTGAGGACAAGTAACTCATTTTCCAACCTTTACACCATAGGATTTGTCCTTGTGATGGAAGAAAATAACTCCAAAGAAGGGATTTCTTCATATTCATTTGATTCAATTCTTATTTTCCCAACAAGAATGAGATAATCTTCAATTTATGTCACCAAGGTCTGCACAACTGCAAGAGTATCTGGTGCTTCTCTTCTCAATAGGAAACCAATCTTGAGAACTTGAGAATTTACAAAGAAACATTTAAAATTCTCAGTTGTAGATTGAGCAGTAGTTGGAATTCTTCATGTCAACTTGTTGAAGTGAGCAATGAACTTGCACAGAGGCATGTGAGATTTCTTCTTCAACTAGGTGAGTTGAGCCAACAAAGCATGAGCGTCTTCAGGAGGTTTGAACCTTTCTTCAAACTTGGCTATGAGATTTGCCCAATTTGTGATGGTACATGGTGCCAGATGATAAAACCAATCTATAGTGATACCTTGGAGAGTCTCCACAAACAACCTTACAGAGACATCTTCATGTTCAACACCATGAACTCCACAAACGATGTAGAAAGGAGCAACGTGCTCGTTAGGATGTTGTTGTCCATCACCAAAGAACTTGGGAAATTTCTTCCGCGAGCCTTCAAGAAGAGCATGTAGGGGTTAGAGCTAGACTCAATGGACCAAAAGCATTTCCCCAAGGACCTTGAGCAACCATTTACATGTCCTTGGTGAAAGCTTGAAAAACTTACAATAAAATAAATTACAATGAAAATAGACATGTATATACTTCAAATGAAAGCATGAGGCTTTTGAATGTGTATCATGTCCCTAGTAGAGTCGCTAAAAAATTGTTGGTGAAAATTTTGTAATCCATTTTTAATAGATTACAAAACCTTGATTTCAATCACAACTATGTGAGATAGAATCTATCCTCTTGGAAAGGGGAAGCTCCCTTCTTACTGCTTATTGAAACTAAGGAAAACTAATTAATATTTATAATAACAATTTACAGGTGTGTTACTGATCCGATGGATATTTTCAGTGGAAATTGAAGTGTCTCATTTCTCTCCAGAATTAGCACCATCAGAAAGAGCTCGACGTCCTGATTCCAATGCAACTCGAACGGAGCGAAAAGGAGTCCGTTTGTGCAAGTTATAGCCAGTTAAAACTTGGGTCAAACTAGGATCAGGGGGCGTCCAGGAAGCGAAAAAAATGATGTCGTCAAAAGTTGTCAAAGTTGGCGTCATCACAAAGAGCTCATCAAGACGATTCTGACGGCGTTCGTTTCGTCGAAATTCGACATCGTATGCTCAAGATACAGCTGGTCAAAGTTTCAGGTTGACTTGGTGGACTTGAAGGTACAGTGATGATGTCATCATCCGTACAGATGACGTCAGCATGCGGTACAAAATCTGAAATAGACCAATCGGAAGTTGACACGTGGCACTCTGTACGGTCCGTACACGATGATGTGGCAGGTGACATCAGCAAGGTCAGCAAATCATGCATTGACACGTGTCATTCGTAATCCAGTCAGTAGATACGTGGCAGGAACAGTCAGCATCCGAGTTGGTAGGATGTCATCGGACACATGGCGGCATTGTCGGCAACACAGTCAGCACCTGGTCGGCATACACGTCGGATTGTTTGGCGAATTAAAGGATGACACGTGTCCTCTGATAGGCGGATGTGTTTGTTAAACAGACTGGTAAAAGTTTTGGACGGGTTTGAACCCGCAACCTCCGCTCGGTGAGTCGGGCCATTAGCCGTTGCACCCGCGGCCGGTGTTTTTACTATATTTGGACAGCGGTTGTTTTTATTGTTTAAATGTTTGGTATTAGTTTTAAAATGGCCGGCAGAGGTTGGAACCCCCGACCTCGCAGCGAGTAAATTGATTGCTCACCGATAGACCACCAACGGCTCCTAGGATATAATGGGAGTTCGTTTAGTTTTCTTAATGTTTTGTTGGCCGAGCCTTAACCAAAAGGCATTTCAAGCCATAACCCAACAAAAACCCACTTAAAACTCTCAACAAAAAGATTGATAAAAATACAAATAATCCCTGTATGAGTTGGTAAGGGAGTTAGACATTTAATTTGGTGGTTAAGCCTTATTTGGCTTATTTTTATGTTTAAAAAGGGGTGTGAGGTGAGAGTGGAAGTTAAGTTTTTTTTTCAGGTGATGAAGTATTGAAACAGGTGATACGAAGAGAGGTGCTGGAGATTTTTCAAGCCATTTTTGTACATTGGAGTATTGTTATGCTGCCGAAGTGCTAGAAGAAATGGTCTTGGTGCAATTTTGTAATTGATTTGGAGATTAATCGGATCGGTCTCTCTATTGGAGTGGACCCGGAGACATAGTCACGTTTGTGGCGAACTCCGTAATCAAACGATGTTTGCATCTCTTTCTCCATTCTTTTCTCTCATTCTGTTGTTATCACCTTGTCATTTTAATTATTTCCATAAGTTAATTTTGATGTTATTAACTTGGAATAATCATTGTAAAAATTAAGCATTCAATTCTGCAATCTAGTCTAGATCCTATACAGATCAAGTGGTATCAGAGCTCAGTTGACTATTATTGCAGTTATTTGTTTTCTTGAATGCTAACGAGATCCAGGATTCAGAAGGGTGAAGGCAAGCTTGAAGAATTTGATCCTGAGATTGGGAAGCGTAGAACATTTCCGAAGATGTCTGTTTCTGGAATGGAGGTTCCTGATGAGATCAGTGAGCAGGAATTTCGAAGAACATTCCTTGAGATGAAGGCTAAGGTGGACATTCTTTTTCAAGAGACAAGAGCGGAAAGGACATGAAGGAGGTTCGTCAAAGCAAGAAGATCGCAAAGACAAGAAAGGGAAACATCATGGGGATGGTGACAAGCAACCAGATCCACCCTCTTCTTCTTCTCCTCCCTCTTCTCCTTCTTCTCCATCTTCTCCTCATTCTATTTCTTCTAATCCTTTTAAGAGTGGGTATAAGCCTAAAATTAAGTTGGATGTAAAATTTGAACTACCTAAGTATTGTCGTGAATTAGATGCTGAAAAATTGGATGATTGGATTCAGCAAGTAGAAGTCTACTGTAGAGTCCAGAACCTATTAGATGATGTTGATAGGATCCAATTAGCTACTCTTCGGTTAGGAGGTACAGCCTTAACCTGGTGGGAGAGTAAGTCTAAGGCAGAAATTTCACAACATGGTAGAGTCAATTTATCTTGGGCAGAATTTGTTAATACTCTTAAGAAGCAGTTTTATCCCCTAGGACATATGCAATAGTTAATGATGGACTGGCAAATGTTTAGGCAAGGGAAAGGTCAAACTGTCCAAGAGTACACCCATGAATTTAGGAAAAGGGCTATTGCTTTGAACGTTCCTTTGTACACCCAAGATACCTTGTTAAAGTACATAGGAGGTCTTCATTCATATCTTAGACATTCCATTTTGGTATTGAACCCTTGTAATTTGGATGAAGTGTCTGTTCAAGCTACACACTTAGAGACAAGGGGTAAAGGTTCCTTTATTGATAAGTTTGATAATGATGTAAAGAAATCTTCTAAAGTTGCAGAGACAGGGAAAGGAAAGAAGGCAGCTACAGTTAAGAAGGATGACAAGCTTTCTTGCTCTCATTGTGACAGGAAGGGTCATGATGAAGATCATTGTTGGAAGTTGCATCCCGAATTGAAGCCTAAGTGGGCTCAAAGACAGAATCAGAAACATAAAGGTAAGGAGAAAGCTGCAAATGTTGTTATGGATCTTGGTTCAGATTCAGATGATGAAACTAAGATAACAGCTATGGGTTTGAAAGGTAAAGCTCCTAATTCCAATGTTTCCTTTGATAGTTGTGCTTCTACTTCTACAGTTAATGATTTCTCTGAAGATAAAAAGAGGAATGAGCTTTTTCATTTAAGGGTTGTTGCTAAGAATAGTAAAATTGATGCACTCATAGATAGTGGTTCTCAAGTTAATCTGATTTCAGAAAGTGTTGTAAAGAGCTTGGGATTAAAAACTACATTGCATAAGAAACCTTATCCACTAGGCTGGATTTGTGAAAATGATAAGCTGCAAGTAACAAGACAATGCACCTTAAGATTCATAATCACTAGTAAGTTTGTGGATGAAGTACAGTTTGATGTAGTTCCATTGGATATCTGTGGGATAGTGCTTGGTAGCCCTTACTTATATGACAAGAAAGCTATATTCTACAGGGAACAAAATCATTATCACTTGTTTAAAGATGGCATTCAGTATATTGTACATTCTCACAGGATTAAGACTGATCGATCTTTTGCAAACACAGGGCAGTTAAAGAGGGTAATTAATGCAAGTAAATAATTAACTCTTATGTCTATCAGCATAGGTGGTTCTAAACTTGAACTTGGAGTGGCTAACCAGGGTCAGATGTTGCAGGATGCACTTGCAGTACAGCATGAGAAAATGATGATTGAAAGCTTTGATGGATCCTTGGGTAAAAATGTTCCTGTTGTAAAGGATCGAGTTGTTGTTGACTTATTCTTTTTCATTTCTGCATTATTGTTCAGCTTGATGCTAGTCAATTTTTGTTGGTTAGTGGCTACGACATTTGATGTAGATGCTTATGGAAGTGATAGAATAATGTTTATGTTCAACAATATTTCTGCAGTCTTCATTGTGCTTGTGAGCCAGGTATGCAAATGTACAGAAGATACAGGACAAGTGGGGAGGCCAAGTCCTCACTTAATGTCAGAATGAATGTCACTTTTGGAGGTCCAAAAGGTCTTCAGTGGGGAGGCCTGATCCGGTGGATATTTTCAGTGGAAATTGAAGTGTCTCATTTCTCTCCAGAATTAGCACCATCAGAAAGAGCTCGACGTCCTGATTCCAACGCAACTCGAATGGAGCGAAAAGGAGTCCGTTTGTGCAAGTTATAGCCAGTCAAACCTTGGGTCAAACTAGGATTAAGGGGCGTCCAGGAAGTGAAAAAAATGATGTCGTCAAAAGTTGTCAAAGTTGGCGTCATCACAAAGAGCTCGTCAAGACGATTCTGACAACGTTCGTTTTGTCGAAATCCGACATCGTATGCTCAAGATACATCTGGTCAAAGTTTCAGGTTGACTTGGTGGACTTGAAGGTACAGTGATGATGTCATCATCCGTATAGATGATGTCAGCATGCGGTATGAAATTTGAAATAGACCAATCGGAAGTTAACACGTGGCACTCTATACGGTCCGTACACGATGATGTGGCAGGTGACGTCAGCAAGGTCAACAAATCATGCATTGACACGTGTCATTCGTAATCCAGTCAGCAGATACGTGGTAGGAACAGTCAGCATCTGAGTTGGCAGGATGTCATCGGACACATGGCGGCATTGTCGGCAACACAATCAGCACCTGGTCGGCATACACATCGGATTGTTCGGCGAATTAAAGGATGACACGTGTCCTCTGATCGGCGGATGTGTTTGTTAAACAGACTGGTAAAAGTTTTGGACGGGTTTGAACCCACAACCTCCGCTCGGTGAGTCGGGCCATTAGCCGTTGCACCCGCGGCCGGTGTTTTTACTATATTTGGACAGCGGTTGTTTTTATTGTTTAAATGTTTGGTATTAGTTTTAAAATGGCCGGCGGAGGTTGGAACCCCCGACCTCGCAACGAGTAAATTGATTGCTCACCGATAGACCACCAATAGCTCCTAGGATATAATGGGAGTTCATTTAGTTTTCTTAATGTTTTGTTGGCCGAGCCTTAACCAAAAGGCATTTCAAGCCATAACCCAAAAAAAACCCACTTAAAACTCTCAACAAAAAGATTGATAAAAATACAAATAATCCCTGTACGAGTTGGTAAGGGAGTTAGACATTTAATTTGGTGGTTAAGCCTTATTTGGCTTATTTTTATGTATAAAAAGGGGTGTGAGGTGAGAGTGGAAGTTAAGTTTTTTTTTCAGGTGATGAAGTATTGAAACAGGTGATACGAAGAGAGGTGCTGGAGATTTTTCAAGCCATTTTTGTACATTGGAGTATTGTTATGCTGCCGAAGTGCTAGAAGAAATGGTCTTGGTGCAATTTTGTAATTGATTTGGAGATTAATCGGATCGTTCTCTCTATTGGAGTGGACCCGGAGACGTAGTCACGTTTGTGGCGAACTCCGTAATCAAACGCTGTTTGCATCTCTTTCTCCATTCTTTTCTCTCATTCTGTTGTTATCACCTTGTCATTTTAATTATTTCCATAAGTTAATTTTGATGTTATTAACTTGGAATAATCATTGTAAAAATTAAGCATTCAATTCTGCAATCTAGTCTAGATCCTATACAAATCAGTTACATTCATGATTCTCTCTTTTTTCAAAGAATATGTTTTACAATGTTTCACAATTTTAAGTTCTTGATGCAATACAACTTCAAACTAAAATTAAGCAATAGTTCCAATATTCCTATCTTGTCAAAGAAAAGCCTAGGAATACCAATATGATAATGATAAGTAACAAATAAGAACAGCTCATGAAGGCACAAATTCATTCCATAGCTTCCAATAATGAATCCTTCAAGATAATAACCAACGTTGTATGAGAAGCACAAAGTCTTCTATAAACTTCACAATAATCCCACAAACAACATGAATAAATATAAGCACAAAGTCTTAGAGATAATTCACCAATACTATTCAACAATTTCACAAATTCAATTAATAAGTGTAACTCAAAGTTTACACAGATTCACTCAAAGCCCTTTCAATATCAATCACTAATCATTGCCAATTCAATCAAATCAAAAGATAAATGTTTCCAACACAAAGTATGGTATGCAACTTCACTTCTTTATTGATAGAAATTAGATCCACAAAAATGAACTCAAAGTTTCAATGCTTGCTTCTCAATTGGGCAACACTTTGTTGCAAAAGATAAAAGGTAACAATTACAAAAGAATCCTCTCTTATTTATAGATGGGAGAGGAGAGATAATCTAGGAGAAACCCTAACTAACTAGTTGACTTATTCAAAAATGTTTTCCATGAATATAGGAAAACATCTCAATTTTTACTTGTGATTACATTTTTCAAAATGACATGTAAAATGTCGAAGACTAACTACATAAAGCATAAAAAGTGCTAAAACTGGCAAATCCAATCTATGGAAAAATTTAGCCTTCTTCAAAAAATTTCTCCATGAAAACTTCATGATGATGTGCACTTCATCACTGCTTGGCATTGGAGTGTACTTTGGAGATGATGAGGATTCTTTGAGATTGACTCCTTCAATAAGATTGAAGGCTTTCTAGTGCCTTTCAAATGTAGAATAAGTTGGAAATCCATCATTTTGTTCATTGAAGCTATTGAGAAAGCTTCGTCTTCAAATTCTTCTTGAACCATTGATGAATACTCCTTGAATAACTGAAACATGGATATAAATTTTTGGTTGTACGTCAAAGCCTTCTTGCTTGATAATAGGCAAGAACTTGATCAAAACTACTCTGGAATCTAGGCACAAGAGATCAAAATGTATGCAAGAGTAGACTTTAACAATTCTGATGCAAAGGTAGGGAAAACTGAGGTTTTAGCATGGGATATTGCACTTCATATGTAATTACTCAAATTTTCAAGACACTACATATTGGATGTAAATATGAGCAATTTCATGGGTTTGGGAACCTTGAATGTGATGATGGTGGAGAACGAATTGGAAGTGAGCAAACTAGCAAATGGATGTGAGCAATGGAGGGAGAAAAATTGAGCGAAACGGGTGAATCAAAGCTCAAAATGCATTTTTGGATGATTTTTGAGTGCTTAGTGTAAGACTATTTTGGTTTAAGGGTGCTAAAAATCAGCACCCTTACAGCTTGAAAAGTTTTGTCTTTTATGTAATAGCACTAAAAATTAGCGTTCCAATTCACTTTGAAGACTTTAGAAAAGACTCATATCTGAGCACTAAAAATCAACGCTTCAACATTTGGGAAGAAGTTCATCTTCATGTACCCGCACTAAAAATCCCCGCTCTTACATCTTGGAAATTATGCTTTTCTTGCACAAGCGCTTAAAATCAGTGCTCCAACATGCCTTGGAAGGGTTTAGAAAATATGATGCACAAGTGCTAAAAATCAATGTTTTTACATTTTGGAAGTTCTTCTTTTGATGCAAAAGTGCTAAAAAACAACACTCTGGCATGTGTTGGAAGGAAATTGCATTTTGTTTAAAAATGCTAAAAAATAGCACTTCAACATGTCATATGTCAAAGCGGTGAAAAATAGCGCTTCAACATGTCATATGTCAAAGTGGTGAAAAATAACACTTCTAATATTGAAGGACTTGGTAATTTCATGCAAAGGCAGTGAAAATCGAAGCTTTTGCATGAAATTTGTAAGAGTGGTGAAAAACAGAGCTTTTGCATGTGATATGTAAGAGCAGTAAAAAATAAAGGTTTTGCATGTGATATGTAAGAGCGATGAAAAATAGACCTTGTGCATGAAATATGTAAGAGTGGTGAAAAACAACGCTTCTGCATGTGATATGTAAGAGTGGTGAAAAATAGAGTTTTTGCATGTGATATGTAGTTTGAGATGCAGAGGCGCTAAAAGACCCCGCTCCTACATGTGCCAAAAGATGACTAAGGCATGAAATATGCAAGAGCACTAAAAATCAACACTCCTACATGTAATATGTAAAAGTGCTAAAAATCCCTAACATTACATGTGCCAAAAAATGAGTAAGGCATGAAATATGCAAGAGCGCTAAAAATCGGCACTCCTACATGTATTATGTAAAAGCGTTAAAAATCAACGCTCCTAAATGTGCAGAAAATTTTCTAACTCCTAAAATTGAATTTCACAACTTGGTTTAAAATGCAAATTTCGATGAACTAACAAAGGTTAATTCTCAAAATGACTTTTTGAGGATGCGTGACCATGTACGAGGACCAATGCAATTTTCCTCATTTTATGTGCTTCAAGTACGTGGGCTAAAAAACAAACAAGTTTCTTAGGGGTTATCCCTCGATTTGAGTGTGTTGAATTCAAGGATAACACATTCCAATGTTCCATTCTCGGATTGCTCATAGACCTGCTCACAACTCTTACTGCATGTGTAATAACTGGCCTTGTGCATACCATTGCATACATCAAGTTACCAACTACTGATGCATATGGTATCTTAGACATTTTTTCTTCTTCCTTTGGTGTCTTTGGATACATCTCCTTAGTCAACTTAAAATGACTAGGCAAAGGTATACTAACTGTTTTTGCATCTTGCATGTTAAACCTTTTCAACACCTTCTCTACATACTTACTTTGAGACAAAAATAATTTTTTGCTTGTCCTGTCCCATGTGATCCTCATACCAAGGATTTGTTTTGTTGCACCCAAATCCTTCATAGCAAATGAGTTTTCTAATTTCTGCTTAAGTTCATTAATATGCTACATATTAGACCTGACAACAAGCATGTCATCAACATAAAGCAACATGATAATATAGTTGCCATTATCCAATTTCTTAAAATAAACACAATAATCAAAATGACATCTTTTGTAACCTTGTTCAGCCATAAAACTATCAAATTTCAAATACCATTGTCGAGGTGCTTGCTTTAGGCCATACAAACTCTTCTTAAACCTGCACACAAGTTCCTCCTTACCCTTGACCTCATATCCCTGTGGTCACTGCATGTATATTTTCTCTTCCAAATCCCCATGGAGAAATGTTGTTTTCACATCTAACTATTCAAGATGTAAATCTTCCACAACCACAAGACTTAGTAATAGAAGTCATCTTTACAACCAGAGAAAATATTTCATCAAAATCTATACCTTTTTCTATGCAAAACCTTTATCCACGAGTCTGTCCTTATATCTTTTCTTGCCTCCATCTTCTTCCTTCAACATGTAAACCCATTTATTTGGCAATCCTATTTTACCTGTAGGCAATTGGACTAAGTCTCAAGTCTGATTCTGCAACAAGGAATCCATTTCCTACTTTCATGCCTAGCTCCCACTACTTTTTGGTATCTACCTGCATTGCTTCTTCATAACCTTCAAGTTCACCAAAATCAGTTAATAATATAGAATATAATGATGGAGAAAATCTTTATGGAGGCCTAGTTATCCTTGTAGAACGTCTAACACTTGTAGGAGTCTATGGAATAACTTGTTGTTGTTGAGCATAAGGTACCACTGACATTTTATTTTCTAGAATCTCATCCAGCATCACATATTCCTTTTTGGCCTATTCATGTTTCTTTTTCTACAGCTAATCCTTATACATGACCTTCTCATTGAATTCTTAATGATTTTATGATTTTCATAATCCCATAACTGATAACCAAATTCATCTACTCCATATCCAATGAAGGTACATTTTTTAGACTTAGCCTCAAGTTTGGTTCTATTTCCAATATCAACATGGACAAAAGCTTCACAACCAAAGGTTTTTCTTAAATGAATAGTTTACCTTTTTACTTGTCCATGCCTCCTCTAGAATTCCACCATCCAATGGATTTGAAGGTCCTTTTTTTATTAAATAAACAACGGTATGTACAACATCTGCCCAAAACTGTAAGGGTAGTCCAGCATATAATCTCATGCTCCTTGCATGCTCCATAATGGACCTATTCATCCTCTCAGACACACCATTTTCTTGTGGGCTTCCAGGAACCATTTTCTAACTACGGATTCCACTGTATGAACAATAATTTTCAAATTCTCTGCTGCAATACTCACCTCCATTATTAGATCTGAGACACTTCAAATTTTCTCCTATCTCATTCTCAATCAAAGCTTTCCACTTTTTAAAAGTTTCAAATACTTCTGATTTTTGTTTTAGGTAATACACCCATGTTTTCCTAGTTGCATCATCAATACAAGTAACATAATAAAAAGAGCCACCAAGAGAAGATACATGAGTTGGTCCCCATACATCTGAATGCACAAGCTCTAATTTTCACTCTTCTTCTCTTTCCCAACTTTGAGAAATTAGACTCTCTTTTTTTTTCCATAAACATAATTTTCATAGAACTCCGAGTCAATTTGCTTCAGACTTGGTAGAAAATTTATAGAGTGAAGGATCTTTATCATTTCTCACTCATGTGCCCAAGTCTATGGTGCCACAATCCTGTTTCTATCCCTGCATCAAGTGCTCTAACTGTCTCAGTAGCAATTATTTCTTTAGCAACTAAGGTAGAATAAGTATTACCAGTACACAAATACAATGTGCCTACCTTTTCACCTTTAGCTACTACTAACACACCTTTAGTGACCTTCTAGAATTTGTCTATAAAGGTACCTATGCAACCTTCACTACCCAGTTGTCTTGCAAAAATTAAATTCCTTCTCAAATTTGGAACATGTCTTACCTCCTATAGCAACCATTCATTTCCATTCTACAACTTGATTTTTATCTTTCCTTTTCTAAAAATTTGATAGGGTTCATCATCACCCAAATATACCTATCCAAAATCACCTTGAACATAATCTATAAAATATTTCCTATGGGGTGTGGCATGAAGTGAAGCCCCTAAATCTATTACCTAGGAATCATTAACATAATCTAAACATAGAATTAAAGTATCCTACAATTTATTACTTGCAACATTAGCTTCCTTACCGTCATCATGTTGTCCATATCCTTGTTTGTCTTTTCAAGACCAAGAATCCTTCTCCAAGTGACCTAGCTTTCCATAGTGCCAACAATCCATTCTTCCTCTAGATTTAGATCTACCTCTCTTCGACTTCCCTTGTGACTTCCCACAATTTGTAGGGATTTTTCCTCTCTCCTTTGTTCTTCGCTTGTTCTCTACATTCAAAGCATTACTTGATGTTGAAGTCTCACCCGTGCTTTTCCATCGCATTTCCTTGCTAAGGATAACACCAACAACATCATCAAATTTCAATGTATCTGAACTAGAGACAGAGTTACTTACATTCATTACCAAGCTATTCCAGTTTTCTGGTAAAGAACATAAAACCAAGAGAGCCCTCACTTCATCAAAATTCACTTTTATAGAAGTTAACTGACTGGTAATCATATTAAACTCATTTAATGATTTGTCACAGATCCACCTTGAAGAATTTTCAGATTAAACAAATGCTTCATGAGAAATACCTTATTTGAGGCTGAGGGTTTTTTATACAATTTAGCCAAAGCTTTCATCAGATCCTTTGTTGTCTTTGCTTCTAACATATTGAATGTCATAGATGGTGCTAGACACAATCGAATGGTTCCCAGTGACTCTCTATCCAGAATCTCCCATTCTTTATCGGACATTGTAGTATCTTTCTTTGCTTTTTCTTACAATGACCGCCATAGATCCTTTTGATACAAATAATCTTCCATCTGCATCTTCCATAATTGATAATTTTAGTCGTTAAACTTCTCAACCTTGAATTTTCCTTCTTCCATTTCTCCCACTCAAATCTAGAGGTTTCTTGCCAATCAATTGAAATACACATGACTCTGATACCAATTGTTAGGATTCAGGCAGATCGGAGCAATAAACACTAACAATTATATGTCAATTAAATAACGTAGAAATAACAATGAAGAATAACACAAAAGAGATCAACATAGAAATTTAACGTGGTTCACCCAATATGGGCTATATCCATAGAAACTTATCCACCCAATGATTTTATTAGCCAGTGCAAAATTGATTACAATCTCGTGAATTACACACACCGCAACTTACATCCCAACCGCTTATAACAAGTTTCTAGAATTAGGGTTTTACAAAGTCATTATTTCATTTGACGTGTCATCAGGAAAACCTTGACGTGTTAATGGAAAAAAAATTCAGGGGCTACACCCCCGAACCCTTGCTATCAAGGGTTTTCACCTCCAAACCCTCGCTATCAGGGGTTGTCGTACCTGAACCCCTGCTCAGGGCCCAACCCATCCCCAAACCCTAGCGAGGATACATTACATGTGTATAGTATTTGCATGATTAGTCACCACATATCAACAATGTGAAAGAAACATCAGGTAACAAAGTGGTTTGAACCTTACAAGGTCAGATGTATCTATTGCATTAACAACATTAGCTAGATCATCATCCTTATCATGTGTATCAACACAAGCTTACACAAAGTTGGATGTATGATTTGGCATTGGATTTATAAAGATTTACAAATTTTGATTAGGTGGAGCTACGAACTTTTTTTATTTATCATTAACATCAGCCAACTGGATGTGATTAGAGTCGTTGAGGTCTTGCACTTGATGTTTAAGACACATGCATCACTTGGTATCATGTCTAGGTGTACGATGACATTGAAAAAATGCTTTTGGGTTAAATTTTGAAGGTAAAGGTTTAGTTGTATCCATGGGTCTAATAGGAGGTAATTGGATTAAGTTTTTACTTAGAAATTGTAACATGATCACATGGAGAGAGTCACAAAATTGGGTAAATTGTCTATCTCTCAACCTAAATTGATAGGGAGTTGAAATTGCAACATAAATATGTATTTCAACAATTTGAGGAGTGTTTATCTTAAGAAAATTATTGTTTTTCTTCTTGAATGGTTGATAATTGTTTTGAGGTATGGATTCAGATTGATTAGTAGGAGTCGATGAAGGTGTACCCTCATATTGACTAGTTGATATCTAATAATTGTAAGGAATCTAAGGTAGCAAAACAACTTCGTACACTAATCTTGAGAGGAGAATAATTCAAAACTTTATAAATCTTTTCAATAGTTACAAAAACTTAAATAGAAATAAACATAAATATCATGCATACCACAACACAATTATTTACATGGGGAAAACCCTTTTAGGAGAAAAATCCCACACTCTAAAAGCCACCCAATATATTATTTAGAAATCACAAAGATTACAACATACTTCCAAAGCAAGCTTCTCACAGGAGTATCACCAACCAAATATCCATAGACAAAACAATTGCAATTATACTCTCAAAATACATCACAATACACAATCATAATATAATGCCCTCATAATATTAGGGCAAGGCAATCCAACAAAATATCCACCATTAGATCTGAGACCTAATGATGAACGATCCAAACTTAAAATATATCATTGATTTAATGTATGTCAATAGTTTAATATACTTTAAATTATTTTTATTAACATTTTATTGTTAACATGCATTCCACTCCATCCTTTGCTCTCATTGTATATTATACCTATTGATGTAACTAGTAAATATATTAAATACATCCTGTCAACAATAAAATTTATATAATTACAAGGTTGAGACACATTTTCCCAATAATAATCACGAAGAGTCGTACACAAGTGTGTAAAGGATGGGTACTTCAACAACAATATCTTGTCTCAAATTTTGGTTTCAAATTTTCTATAAAAACCCTTTGGACATCAACGTCAGGAAGACTATATGATATTTGTAAGTAAAGAAATTGATATCATCCTATAAAATTTTTTATTTTTCTCTTGTTCCTTGTTTGTAATGCACTAAATCATTTAATGTTACTTGAGGACCAATGTTTGCTTGAAAATGTTGGCGAAACACACTAACAAGTTCAGTGAATGAGTTTATCAAGTTATTTAGTAATGAGAAAACCCATTCCAAGGCCATATCTTTCAATGATCTAAGAAAGAGCTTATCTTAAAAAATGAAGTTGTTACACAATGCTGTAAAAGATAATACATGGTTGTTAGGATATCCCTTACTATTGTATTTCTCAAATCGAGGTATCTCCATGTTTTGAGGTATAGGTGTTTTTAGGATAGCAATTGAAAATGGGTTTTTCGTGAGATATTGTGGAGGTTTACCATTTTGAATTTGATTCAATATGGATATTTGTTGTTGAAGTGATGTCACATTTTGTAAAAGTTGGTTTATGATAGGGTCCTTGTTTGACATGTTTTGAGAGTTTGGTGAATATGGTAGGATTGTGTAAGTGGTTGGCATACTACTATTTTGCATGTTTATGAGAGGTGATGAATATTGAGGTATTATGTGCGATATAACAAAATTATAAGGATTCCTACTAGGAAGCCCTAAGCTTGGAGTTAGGCCACTAGCTTATTGTATCATGGAAGCTACGGTTGGTGGTGTAAATGTAGGAATAGAAGGTGTGGTTGTGGGAAGGGAAACTTATTTTCCTCCTTGGTTTTCAGCATCTATGAATGCTTGTGCACAACTAGCTATCATAGGGGTATTAGAATCTAATATATGAGATATACTATGTAGCACCTCTATTCCTTGAGTATAATTGATCAACTTCCTAAGGTTATCCACAACATGCACCATTTGTCCTACCAAAGATTAAGTGCTTAAGTAATCTTGAAGGACCTGTAAATATTTTTCCAATTGTTTTAATTTCTCATTAGGAACATGGGAAATAGTAGTATCTAAGTCCACAAATATGTTTGATTGTGAGGTTGTCATGGTTATTGCAATATTAGGAATGGATTGGGAATTGATACTACCTTGTATGAAAGAGTTGGAAGACTCAGGCTCCACAACAGATGTAATTATAGCGTAGGATGCTATAAGCTTGCAACTTCATCTTATAGGGGTATTAGCAATAAGACACCAAGTCGTGAAGCTCATATAAGTTTCACAACACTTGGTTATGCCCACTATGAACACTAAGGTATAAAACAATCACAACAAAACATATAGGATGCAAAATCAGAGAGCATAACCACACAACAAACCAAGTAACAAATGTCTGATAAAAATTTCAGCCAAACTAGCTTGTCTAGGGTGCAAGGGCACTCTAGACTGGCAATTTTTTCTTCTAAATTCAAAGTTTTAATACTTATAATACTGTTTAAGTATTTTTTCTATGACAGTGCATGTCTGATAGTGAACAATTTTCCAAAATTTGACTGATTTATGATTATGTAATGAAAAATGCAAGTATGCAAGAAATTTTCAAAATGTTCAAGCAATAAAATGAGATTCCAAATGCAATTTTCAGACCTAAGGTGCAGCAATTTACTGATCCTAATTTTCAAATTCTGAAAATAAAGATCTTGATGTCTTTTTTCAACAAAATAATGCACTTTTCACTTTTTTGACTATATACAAAACACCTTTAAATGAATGCAATGAACACTATTAGATATTATTTTAGATTTAATATGACCTAATGATGATTTTTAAATGCGATTAAGATGTAGATCTGACCTCAGACGAATGAAACTAGCCCTATTTGAACACTAAATGCAATATGATATGCAATTTTTTTAATTTTCCAATGCTTTTTTTGATGCAATAATGGATGCCTAAATGATGAATGAAAAAATGCAATATTAATTTCATATCTAAGATGATATGCTTTATATTTCAAGAGGTATGTAATGAAAATTCACCACGTTCACCAAAATTTTATGTTGGAAAAGTGATCCCAGATCTAACTAGGATTAGTCACTTTTCACTTACAAAACATTGGAATTCAGATTGGGCAAGAGAATGAGATTGAATTACAACCTAAAAGGTGAGTCAATTGAACCTAGATCTAAATTCTTTTGGGGGTTTAAAATTGATTTTTGATGAAAATGCAATGATCCAGCTTGTTGACTAAGAAAATGTAGCGTTCTGAGATGAATACAAACAAACTGGAAACTGATAACCAAAATTGAAGACCAGAAATGAACATAGTAGATATTGATGCACATGTGATTTAAGTTTGAGCCTGATTTGGGAAAAAAAGGGTGCCAAGAGCGCCCTAGACTAGAGATTTGAAACCAGAATCTAGCTTCAAATTTCTTAGGTCCTTGGTTTGTGGCTTCTTCCTTCTAAATCATATTGTCAGATCTCCGTTTGTTACTGAGATAATGGAGATTTCGTATCTTGTCACATTGTAGGGCTTGAATGCATAAATGAGTAAATTGTCTTCAATCTCCTTCCAATCATCTTCAAATTTGTAACCTACACATTCAAAAGGAGGGGAAGGGTTGTGCCATGTAGGGGCTTTCCTCAATCAAACCCTGTGTTGGTATTTCTACCTCCACAATGGAAAAATTAATATTAAAGATAGCTTGACCTTTTGAGGGATATAGGCTAAATGACAAATGAATGATGAATCAACAATTTTTTTCAACTCACCACTCAAATCTAATATCCTTGATGGACTGAAGTCATGCTATTCACCTTCAAGGATTGATTACAATATGGCTTGATTTGACTTGAAGACCTACAAGCATTAGTAATCACAAAAAAAGTGCATGCATAAACATGAACAAACTCACATAAAACTCGACATGATGTTTGAATGTTGAAATGCTGCAATAATTCTGCAAATTTTTCTCTTGACTTCCCTTGAATTGATTTTTGAAGTAAAACAAATGTTCATTATTGCTTGATCTTGTTTGTTAATTAAAATTGTGAAAATACTATGTATTTATATGCAATTAATCTAATTTCCCAAAAAATAAATCTCGATAGTTGACAATTAGGATTTGAATTTCAAATAATAAATTATTGACATCGACATATTTAAATTTGGGGCCATTTTAAGAGAACAAGGGCACAAGGTGCCCTATTCCAGATCCCACTTTTTCCAGGATCTAAAGTGTTGGGGGAAAATTAGGATGTGCTTGAAGACCTTTTGAATGATGAATTTGAAAGTATATCTCCTCAAATCGTGAGATCTAAGATTGATAAAAAAACTAACACCTTCAATAAATTGGACAAAAAAGGAAGTTCCTTCAAATTAAGAAAAACCAAAGTGGTCCTTGAGTCAAAGTAGGTTTTTTCTACAATAAACAATGACCAAAATAACTTCAAAGGAAGCAAAAGACAAGGTTCATATGTCAAATTTGTCTCTAGCTAATGTGTTTCCTTCATCTTCTTTGAGAACAACAACATGGATAATGATTGTAGAAGGAAAAGGTAGTGACTATGTTGACACGTGAAAGGATAAAAAATAAGGTGATATAGATGATATAGAGGTAGCCTCAAAATTAATAAAATGAATTTGGTTGCTAAGAAGAGTATTGGTATTTTCCCTATTATTCTACATAGTTTTGAACAACATATCATATCCTCTAGTCTTATGTTTCCTATTTCTAATTATCCTCTTTCTCCTCCTAGATCCTCTTCTTTGTCACCAATTAGACCATGTTCTCCTAATATTTTTATGGATGTTGCCTTAGCATCCATTTAGTAGGAATTTCAAGTTCCTTAGCCTACTCCATATGCACCTTGTTTTTGAGTCCACCATCTTCCATTAATATAATTAATTCTCCCAAATTACCCCCTATTATTGAAATTATTCTCCCATTAGAACTATTTAGATAATGTACGAAAGAGGAAAAGGTGATCTAGAGTGGTTGAATTCATGATTACTACGAAATTTTTTTCTACTCTTTTACCAAATCAAATTTTCTACACTTTCTATATTTATTGAAGAATCATAGGGAAATAACCATAAGAAACAATCCAAATTAAAGAGAATTACAAATGGTAATTTTACCATGGAGACTACTATTCCTCCTCAAGATAAGACTACATAGGATGTTGATCCATCAAATTTTTTGATAGCTAGGACTATATTGTCTGTTAGAACACATTATAAGTGAAAATGTTGGAGGTAGTCACTAAAAATGTGAAGGAAAGATTCCTAAATAATGGAGAAGATAAATCATCTTGAAGATTAATATCAAACAATTATAAGGGTTCATAACTCACATTTTGTAGCCTATTCCTAATCCCACTAGATTTATTTCCAAATTTTATAATCTATTGATGAGTAGAGACAATTAGATCAACTTATCGCACATGAAAATAATACAAAGTATTGAATCAATGAAATATTCCATCAAAATACTAGAGTGTTGGGAAAGTTACATGCTTTGATAGCCAAAAGAAAAAACAAGAAATTCAATTACAAAAATGGAAAAAAGTATGGTGGAAAAGTTTCTTATTTATGAATAAAGTGAAAAAAAATAAAAAAATAAAACCTACCAACGCCCTTAATTAAATAAGTCACATGAATAATAGATTTTTATATGGAAGGGGAAACAAAAAATTCTAATGATACTAGATGAAGCCTCTTCTACTTTGTATTAACAAAAACTAAATTGAATGAGGTAAAACGACTTGTTTTCAAATTTGTGACTACTACTCCATGTATGTTAATGAGGATGGCATACTAGTTGATCTAGATGAAGTAAAAGGATAATTTTAGCTATCAAAATTAGAAATCACTACATGTGAGCAACATGTATGAGTTGAATAAAATCATTGTGCCCATCTAAAAAGATAAGGAAAAATAGTGGAATTAGAGGCATCAATTTTAGAGGCTGGCTATGCACTTCGTATGTATATTTTTCGTATGTATGAGTTTCTTTATAGTACCTAGGATGTTGCTTTAGCATCAAAGTTGTTTGGTGGGGTTGTTGAGTAGCTAGTTTTAGCTGCCTCTACTTTTGGTCTAGGGTGTTTTTTGAAATTTCTTTTATATTTAGAGTTCTATTTATATCTCTTATTTCAAGAGATGTGCTGATTTTAGATCATTATCTAGATATTTATTTCAAAATTGGTTTAATCTTATCAAGACTATTTCTGATTTTATGTTGAGTGGTAGTTTGGGCTTGCTTTGTGTGCAAGCATTATATTAGTTGCTTAGAAGTTTCAGTTAGGTTTTAATTTAAATTTTATTTAATGTTGTGTAAACCTTATAAATAATTGTCATTGTACTTAGATTTTCAATAGTAATATTTATGTCTATTTGTTGAAATTGTTATTCATAGAGTTCATTGCTTTCCATGTGTAATTGTCTAGTGAGTTATTATGATTGAAATTGTAATTTTCTATGTTTAATGCACAATTTAATAATTGTTGCAAGATTTTTAATGGAATATTTATTAGATTTTAGATTTTCTTTGGTGGCTTTGTATGTAGTTCTTTTATTTTTAATTTGTAGCAATCCTTGTTTGTGTTCATTTCAATTCTACAAAATTTTACTCACAATTTTCAATCTTTCCATATACTTGAAAACTAAAAGCATTTCGCAGGCGATACTTGGAGTGGGGCTGGTTAAGATTGAAGGCATGGGCGGAGGAGGCCTGAAGATGGCAAAATTGAATCATCTCTTTATCAAATGGTCGAAAGGACGCACTAAAGACCCGTGGCGAAAATACGCGGAATGTGGGTGGCAGACACTCAAGGTATGTGTGGAAATGATGGAAGTGGAGGAGGTCATAGAAAATCTAAAAGACATTGCCAAAGAGGAGAAGCGGGAAATGATGGGTTTGCGTCCGAGGAAGAGGTTGAAGTCGTTAATGGCATTAGTGCCGCTGGAGGTGGGGAATTCATCGAAGGCACCTGAAGAGTAAAAGTTTCATATTTTCAAGCATATTGAGTTAGTTTTTTGTTTATGAATTGGTTTTTTGGGGGTCTATAGTTTTTTGCTCTGTAATTGTAAAGTTTCCCGAAACACGAGCAATGGTAGGATGCGTAGCATGCAGGTTGGGAGTTTTTGGGGCTCTCGGGTACTTTGATACTTTGCTGGTTTATCACCTTTTTTAGTTGTTGGTGGATGAAGTTTGAATTGATGCTTGTATTCTCTGCTTTAATTTAATTAAAAAAAATTATCACCGATCAAAAAAAAGAAAACTAAAAGCATTCATTATCTCTTCTAGGTAATTTTTATAGTAGATAGATAAAAAATATTAAATCTCATCTAGTGTGGAAGCATTGAATTTCTTAGTGCCTAGTTTGAAAACAAAAAGATAATTTTTTATTTTAAGTTTGTTTGTATTGCATACTTAAATCCATGTTACTCCTAGGTTTTTACAAATTTCAAAGTAGAGAAACATATAACTTCCCTCACTTTAGGAGCTTCCCCTCACAATTTGAAAAATATTTTACTTAATATTCTATTCCATTTTGTATTGTACTAATTTTTTTACATTAAAGCACTAACAATGTATCAACACAAATATTTTTTAATCATTATTAATTAATATTGTAGAAAACATGAATACATTTTGTCAAAGTTCTTCCTTTTAAATAGTTTTTCTCATTTAGAATGGACAAAAAACTTATGTATTGTCTAATGTTCAATGTTTTTTTGTATTCACTAAAATTTAAAATATGTGGCTGAGAAGAGAAGAATTCTAACCCAAACTATCTTGTAGTCCAATCTAGCTCCTAATATCAATCTTTGAATCTATCCTAATAAGAATACTTTGTAAGATACATCTATGGTCTTGAAGTTGAGATGAATATGATATGAGATATTTTGAGTTTCAAGTGTTATCAAATTCAAATTTTAGAGATTGAATCTAATAGTCAAAATAACATTTATGTTGTAGTTCAATCCCTTATAGAGTAGCAAAAGACTATGTTGTAGTTCAATCCCTTATATAGTAGCAAAAGACTCCAATGTCATACCATGAAACAAAACTTTACTCACGAGATACGAACTCCATTATGCTCACTAAATATAACTATATGCCCATATTAATTACATATAGTATCCCTATAGGGAAATAGTTTTAAGTGAATTTCCCAACATATCTAAAGAGACACTTTTTTGGTCTTGTAAGAAATGAATTGTAAACAAAATTACTTGTCTTAATCTATTCCAATTAGTTGTATTTATTTTGGATTTATCTAAAGAGTGTCATATATATTTTAAGTTGAAGCATCTTCAATAGTGTACACAACACAAGAATACACATTGATCATATTACAAGCATCTGAATGTGGACAATAGTTCAAGTCCTATGATATCTTTGTCATTAAAAATTCTCTACCACAATTTTCAATTGAAATAGTGGTTCACTGTGTATAATTTATGCTAAGATGATGTGCTACACCTTGGTCAAAGGAATGCAAGCATTATCCTTAATCACTAATGTATATGCATGTCCAATTTGCATAAAATTACATTAAATTAGGAAATAATTAAGAGATATTTTTTCTAGTATAATATCTAGAAAAACCTATCTCAAAATAAATTTGATAGAGATGAGCATTGATTTGGAATGCTTCTAAACATCATTGTATCATAATTTTTTTGCATCAATGTTTCAGATCATATTTAGTGCTCCATTATTAGGATGTGGAAAAAAGTGTGTTAATATGTAAACCGTGTTCCCTAAATTGTTGGTGAGGCCAAAGGTAGGTAAGGAGAGAACCAAAAAAGGTAACAAAGGAAAAATAATAGTGCTATAGTATATAATACTAGTTACACCATTTAATGATAATGATAATGGTATTAATGACAATCATAATAAAAAGAATTCTAATATTATATTATTAGAATTAATAAATAATGGTTTCACTATAATCATTGTTATTATTATTTACATTGTACTTATTATTAAAGAAAAGTGTAGAATAAAGTAAGGTGTAGGATAGGTAAATGAGGATGGAAAGCTTGGGAATACTACAATTGGGAAGAAAGGAAGAGAAAGTGGTGGCTAAAGGAGGGGGGATATGAGAAGAAGAACAAGTTACAAGATGGAAGACAAGGTTGAAGGGACAAAAAGTGGGGGAAGGACTAAGAAAGGGGAGAAGAGAGTGGGAAGATGAGAGATAAATATTCAATAGGGAGTGGAAGGATTATGTATAAGAAAAATTAACATTGGGTTCCAAGAAAATATTAAGCTCTAGCTATCTACCAATTTTTATTGCCTTCTTTAGTTTTCTCTTAAAAAAAATTGTGTTAACAAGGATTTCACTAGCCTCGAGGTGGATATGGTGTTCAAAATGGGAGGAATATTTTGAAATGGCTAATTTTCTAGTGCACTCATGTTTAATGTTAGTACTATGCTCCTTGATCCTAGCTCTAATGGAGTGATCCACTTCACCAATGTTAGGAACTTACCATATAAGAGAATTCAATATTATAGACCCCATAGTCATGAATAAGGTCTCTTGAATCTTTAGTGGAAGGGATAAGGCTTTTCTCCATTGTATAAGATATGAAAGCACATTTGACGTCTTTTTTATGATTTTTATAAATATAATTGAAGATGCCTTCAACATAAGGGAGGGTAGCAATATGGACTTTAGGTGAATCATCATTTCTACTATGAGATATACTCCTTACTTTATTCTATGAATTTCTAAAATAATAAACACAATGTTCATAAAATAATATAATTATAATAAATCAATGGTACCATTCTTTATTAGTTCTAATAATATAGTAGAATTAATTTTATTTGGATCATCATTAATATCATTGGTATTATTACCCATTGTAGTTCTAATATTATTTATATTATTTTTTTCATATTCTTAGTAGTAGGATAACTATTATTATATTTTTGTTATTGTCTTCATGCCTTATCTTTTTATCCTTTCTTTCTCATTTCTTGCTTCCTCCTTACCTACCATTGACCTCACCAGTTATTTAGGGAACAAAGTTTGCAATATAACACATTTTTTCCTCATCTTGATGATGTATCATTGTGTGATGTGAAACATTGATGCAGAAAACTCACACAATTATTACCTAAAGCATTCTATTTAATATTTTACCTGCATCCTAGAAATATTATGTATACTAAAGATGAGCATTGTTTGCTTCAAACTTTAAATATCTCTAGTTTTAGATTATCGTATTTAATTACTTGAGAATTTACCCAAATAGTATTTACCTTTAATCATCTACACTAACTTAGATAACAAAAAATAACCCTAAAATTAGGTTAACTATTTTCATATAGATTTTGATTTAGTAACTACATGTAAAGTTAGTTAATTAGGTTGTTTTCTATAAATAAGTTGGAGTGCTTATGGTTACAATTACCTCAATTCAAAACCTAGTAGGTATGCTACTCATAACTATAGTTGTTGTAATTTATATTAAACTACATTATAAAGTCCATTGCTCATGGGGCATTAGTGGCTAATCCTTCTTGTCGCAAGAGGTATATGGTGAAATAAATTGTATTACCCCTTCACATGGCCTCTAAAAACTTAATTTCAATGGAGTTTCAAAAGGAAATGTAGGCCCCTTAGGATCCAGTGGTGTGATTAGAGACTATTAAAGTATTTTTTTCACAGTTACCTCTAAGAGACTAAAATATGTAATGAGCAATGAATTTGAAGCCTAAACTTTGGTTCTTAGGATTTAGCTTGTTCAAATGTGTGTGGTATTTATGTCAAAATAGTTGAGGGATATTTTTGGGTTATATTTTATTCTCTTAGAGATTGAAAATAAACTAATTGAAAAATCAAGAGTAGCCCTAGAAGCTTGGCCATTATTGAACTCCCTACAAACTTGATCCCTTCAACACTACTATAGGAAGGCTAATGGGTCATGGATTATCTTTCTAATTTAGATTGAGATGAAAAAACATCATCATAAGTGATTCAATGGAAAAATGGGAAGGTTTAAATATAGTATGAGATAAATAATCCCCTACCTCTATGTTTCATGATTATCAAACATTATGTTTGAGCACATGTCATTTGAAGGTATTATTAGCTCAATGAAGAGGAGGCTTATAATTAGTAGCAAGTAATATTTTTTCTTTATAAATCTGAGCCTACTTTTTAGAAATAATATATTTCCTCTCTATGATGTAATCACCTTTTTTTTTTCATTGAATTGGAATCAACTCATTTAGCAAGAATCGAGACATAACATTTTAAGAGGAGATATAAAGATGAGGTTGGGGAATATTTTCATTATATAGGGAGGAGGAATTGAGGTAGAAATCAAAGAAATTTTGGAGACAAATTGTTGAACATAATGTAGTGTTGAGAGGGGGGGTGAATCGACATGTATTAAAATTAACAATTCCCATTTACACATTAAACATCACATCACATAAATTGAAAGAAGAGAAGAAGAGAAAACATGCACCACACAAAATACACTAGGATTTTTACATGGAAAACCCAACAAGGGAAAAACCACAATGATGATTAACTCACAATATATGTAGCTCATTGCTAATAAGAATTACAAAGTTACTTAAGGCTCACTACTTATGGACTTGCAGACTAAGGTGTACAATGTTAGGGAAAGATACAAAGGACCTAATGAGACTCATTGTCTTAGAGCAGGATACATAAAAATTATACTGAGAAATAAGAATTTGAACTGCTATGAAGAAGCATCCAATATATGCTGATGTTGCAATCCATTTTTTGCACAATTAAACCGTCACACAAAATTCACACACTTCATATTCAACATATTGCTCTATCACAATTCTTTGACTTTCAAAAATCTCACAAATGAGTTTGATCTTCTATATATCCTCTACAACAACTCAAAACCTCAATTAGGTCGGATCCAAGATAACCTTTTAGAAGAAACATATGCTATCATACTGGTTGGCTCTGTACATATATAATATTGTAGGAAAACAATTTTTGGATTAACACACGATATTATAGGACCCAAACATATCATAAAACATCCTCCAAAACAAAATTAATTAATTAGGATCAACCACTGATGAAGGAAACAAGTTTGTCGGCCCAAATAATGACAACACCATCAAAATTGTTGCCTGTTCAACTTTACACCATTAGGGAGAGACAAAAACATCATATGGACCAAGATGTGAACTATTTAGTTCATGCAAAAAATCTCCTCAACCTTCTCCTAAAGACTATGATCATCATATATTGGCACAAGAGGAGAAACCCACTGAATATACAAGAACATAACATTCTAGATAAATTGCAATAAACTATCATTTGAAAACTGATCTTGCGGACCACCAAAACTCTCGAGACTTGTAGGAAAGAACTCATATACCTTTGTGAATATATCCCCAAGTCTACATGGTCACATATGTCTCACTGGAGGAATGCAGAGCATCCCAAAAGTCCTTCATCAATACTTTATACTGCTAGAGCACAAACAAAGACATTGTCACTTATAACTTTCACTTTAGAAGGTGTGATGACTTGAGACCTTGGGTATAACATGGGTTCACATATCAACCATCTTATCTTCTGAATCGCAAGACAAAAACTTATTTTGCGAAAGGATGCAAACCAAAAATCCATGACTCTATCATAGTGAATACTATAGAAAATCTATTGCAACTCATCATTATGTGTGGTAGACCAAATAAGGATGATATCAATGTAAGAATTTTGTAAACATATCAAAACATGTGTTCCAACTTGCACATCACACCCAGGTCACCATTTTCTTAATACAACATTAGCATCAACATATATTAATTATACAACAACTATCTCTAAATTCAATGCACACTTCAATCAATGATAGCTCATATTGAGTTGAAATCAATGACAACACCTATGACCAATAATATCCCACCTTTTTTTTCCAACAATCTCCCCCTTTTTCATCAATGGAAACACATATATGCATCTCCCCCCCCTTTGACATCAAGGGAAAAGGGAATTATAACTTCTATTTACAATATCCCAAAAACTATTTGAGCTCCCCCTCACTATATATACTCCCCATGAGATGGAGATGCCTCAAAACAAATACTATGTACAAAAAATTCAAAAAGATACTACACTTCTTCTCAAAATTGTACAAGGGAAAAAACTATCTTCTCTTACTCATTTACAATTTCTTTAGAAGGTAGGATATTCTTGTAAATTACCTTAAGTTTCTCTAGAGTTTTAACACAATCTAATTTTTCTAAGATGAGAATATGATTTTGACATTCAAATTCCATGTGCAAATCCTAAGCCTCATTCTCGTTACCCGGAGTCTTCATTTTCTACTTCATCAAGCAACCTAGATAATGAAGCAAGTTTCACATTAACTTCTTACCTTAGTTGACTAAACTTCCTTTTTACTTGATCCCTCTGGTCCTAAAGTAGTGACAATTGTAAGTGAAGATTTTCAACTTGAAATCTAGCTGCCTCATCCTTATCTTTTGACTGATCACATGCCTCGACCAATTTAGTAATTTGTGACTCAATGGAGTCAATTTGATCTTTGATATTCTTGGTGGAGCTTGGAAACCTCAAGAAAAAATGATACAAAGTAGACACTTCATCTATACATTTTTTAAAAATTTTAAAATTTTCTTTTAGTTTATCAAGTGCACTAGCACACCTATCAGAGGCTTCAACCATTCTCTTGTCAGTTATCTTTCTTAAGGCTTCTTGCTATGCCTTATAATTAATGTGTGAAGAATGATCCTTAAAAGAATCCATTAGAAGCTTTATTTTTTGTTCTAGAGATAAGGAAGCATAAATTTCTACTTTTGGTAAACCTTCTCAAATGATCTTCATAGTATCATCAATCAAGTCACTCTTCTCCACATGTTCTTGTAGGATTTCCTTGTTTGGAGAAGCATGTAGAATATCTCCAAGTTGTAACTTATGAAGAGGAGAAATACTTGACAAGTCAACTTGTCCTTCATGAGTAGGAATGTGAAAAAGTTAGGGAGTCACCACAGGTTGAAACTACATATGCATTCTAGTAGGTCCTTGAAATAATCCAAAGATGAAGATCCTTGACCAATATCCTCAAAATCATTTGTCTTTTCCTTTGCATCATGAACTTTTCGGGATTGTCCCCTTTATTTTTTTCATCATTTCCTAAACTCTCTAGAGGGGGAATGTCATGTTCTTCATTGGATACAATGTTCCCTAGATTAGGGACACTCAATTCACCTTGATTTTCAACATTTTGTGCACTTGTATTCTCTAGAGGAGTTGTCTCCTCATTCTGTTTGAAAATTTCATCTGAGTTATTACCTCCAATCACAGTTTCTTCAAAAATTGGTGAATCTATGTCATGAGTAGATACATCAAGAATATTAGAAGTATCCAAAGGAGTTTGATTTCTAATTATTTCATAATTCTTCAATTCTCACAATATTTTTTGTCTTTTCTTTCATTTATTTCTCCATCCTATTTATTTCTTCTTCACCTTTTTCTTGTTAGAATGTTTAATCTTTGTTTGGTTCTGAATTCTTATACCTTATATTGAGATAACTTGACCCTTTCTTCATGATAAATGGATACACCAACCTTCTCTAAAGCATGTCGCCTCATATTGGCTTCTTCTAGAACCACTTCATTCTCTTAATACTTAGTACATCCACTAGAATTGCCAGGAGCTGATCAATAATCTTATTTAGTGCCATATTAAAATTGTTCATATACATGATTATTGAATTTTTAATTATGGTATTGTCAATAGGGGTATCCCATCATAAAGAGAAACAACCTCTTTTAGTGCATAATGTTGTATGATTGCATTGATAGTAGCATCAAGCTGTAGAGGCTCATGTTCAAGTGTTTTTGGAGGAGTCTCCTTTGTTCCCTTTTCCATTTATTTTTCCATGTATGTTTCTTCTTCCTCCTCTTCTTGTCTTGTATTCTTCCTCTTTTTCCTTAATACATAAGATTTCATTTCTTCTTCTTCATCCTCCTCATCATCATCCACATTAACCAGATTGACATTATCCCTTCTTGCTTTCTGCTTAGTTCTTGGATTCTTCCTTTCTGTAGTTAGTTTTTTCCAAAACATTAGTAGAAACTCTTCTTCTGTTAGGAGGTGTTTGAGCAAGTTTGGAAGTTGTGGTAGTGGTAGAATAAAATATACTTGTCCTTCTAGGTACTGGTGTAGAAGAAGTGGCTTGAGATTCTTTCATAGGACCCTTGGGAGAGCCAAACACCTTTTCCAACTCAGATATCATCTTCTCCATATTTGATGTCTTCATATTTTCTTCTACCTTCTTCTTGATTTTTTTGTTGGTAATTTACTCATATGTGTCAAACCTTTCAATAGAAGGATACTTAGGTTTTATGAGAAAAATTTCAACATATGCAATCCATTTTTTTCTGAGAAGCTCATAGGGAAACCTTGTTATCTATTAAGTCCTTGGTTTAACCACTTTTATATAGCAATTATCTTTATCTACTATAAATTTGATGTCTTTCTTATATATTTCCATAACTTGTGAGAGAATCCTATACCTCTTTTGCATTTCATTTTGAAAGGTTTTAAAGAAACCCTAGAATATTATGTCACATTGTTGAGTATCCAAAAAGCTATGCATGTGATCTCTAATCTAATGTGCTATACGAATACCCTTTCTCTAGACCACATTCTTAAACGTAGGTATTTCTCTCATGAAATAAAATATAAGACAAATGATCAAAATCCTATACTAGAAATTGTAGTGTGATTCCTTTATTTTATTCAAATTCTCCAACAACTGCTACCACAAGAGCTCACAAAGATAATAATATTTTCCTTCCCTCACCATCTGATGTGCAGTATAGATGGCCATAACAGTAGTAGATCCTTCTCTATTTTTATAGTAATTTTTTTATGCAATTCCAATTGTGGCATACTAGACCCCTAGATTAGAGATGTCATCTGCAGTTAGGGTTCTTTTGTCAAATTTAGCTCTGGTAAGCTTCATAACTTCTTCATTATTCACAAAATTTAATGATAGTACAAGTACGATGGAGCACAATCCAATCACATCCTTGATAGAATCCTTTGTGATTAGGTAGGGTTTGATCCAACCGAAAGATATCTTCATGAATTCAAATCAATGCAATTTCGACCCATTCATCTTCAAAGAAAAAATTGGGGAAACCCTTCCACACATTTAAACCTTTTGTTTCAACATTTGTGTACTTTGATTTGAGCTAAAAATAATAACCAAAGAGATGATTGTATCTGAACTCTTCCATCTTCAGATGATTGTACTCACTCATCTGAGAGTGAATATAGATGTAGACATCTTCAAAATGAATCACATTGATTGGAACATGAGATAATGCACCATCCTTGTTAGTCATAGTCAAAATGTATGGATGTTTATTTATATTCATCCTTTATTTCTCAACAGCATCGATGACAATTGGCGTGCCATGATAGCACTTTAGGCTTTTACAATCAAAACCAGAGAAATACCTATGAATTTTGTTGATAGGGTTTGTATGCAACTTGTAAAAAACTTTCTTTTCTTCCTTAGCACTTGCAAACACTTGATATATTTCAAATGAGATCAATTTTGATCAAATAAAAACTAAATATGCTTCACTCCGACCCTAATCACTATACAATCAATGAAATTTTTTGTTCACAACTTTTTACTGTCTGAGATATCACATTTTCATGACAATTCAACAATATTTTCCAAAGAGTGCATTTGATTTGTAATTTTGAGCAACCAAAACCATGTCACCATTAACCATTATGTTGAATACTTCAACATCTCATTATTTTTAAGGGTTTAAGAATATTTGCAATTGTAACTCCCCTTGAGTCAATAATCTCTTTTTGATTACCAGAGGATTCATCTGCACCATGTTGAGGTATAGATTCATTCTTTACTTCACTTTCTTCCTTATTTTTCCATACCTTTTTCATTTCATTCTTTTGTTGACTAATGACATGCTTCTTTTGAGGAGAAGAAGATCTTACACTCTTTCCTTTGTAAAATCTTGCAATGTGTCCTGGTTTATTGCAATCGTAGTAGGTGATACCAACTTGTGGATCATAAATACTTCTTCTCACATTAGCTCTACAATTAAAATATATATGACCAAACTTGTTGCATGTGTAGCAATAACCATAAAAGGATTGAGAGGTCATAGCATTATTATTCCTTATCATTTTACTTCTACATCCATTATCCTTATTACCAAATTTTTGCAAGCATGGCACTGACAATGATTGATTGAGATTTCATAACATTGTACCTTGGAGGTCTAAATAAATTTTGACTCATCTTGCTTTTGCACTCAACTAGCTTATGACTAAACTTATTTTAAGCATAGCATTTACCATTGAACCTGATAAGAGAAATTTGTTTAGGGGCAATCTGTAGACATGGAAAATATATAATTCAATTTGGCACACTCGATCCTAATTTACTAACACCATTTCATCTTGAATCATCTCCTTTTCTAGCCATTTAATCCAATAATTTGTATTTGATTAAATTCATCACTCTTCATTTCTTAATTAAATAAATCAACTTTATCTAATTAAGTCACCATCTCTTGTTAATTAAATAAATCAATTTTATTTAATTAATTTTGTAATCCCCTTTTAATTAAATAAATCATTTTATTTAATTAATCCCTAAAGTCATCTCATTTAAATTAAATAAATTTTTATTTGGTTTAAATCCAATATCATCCCTCTTTAATTAAATAAATAAAATCTTTATTTAATTAAGTCATTAATCATTTTCCTCTCATTTGATTTAAATCAATCCTAAAATCTAAGTCAAAATGGTCAAATCACCTAATCTCTCATTAAATTGATCAAATTTTTATTAATTTAATCTCAATCACTAAAATCCTCTAGAGAATGCAACTTGCATAATAAATCAATTACTTAGATTTATTTAATTTCCTATTTTCTCTCAACATGGAATAAAGGAGGAATATTCCTTCAAATTTGAATTCAAAATCCACGTGGATTTGTCCTTCCAACAAGGCATTCACTCCTCTTACATGTCCTTGTACATTGATCCAAGTGACATTAACTACATTTCTTTCTCCCTCCTATATGTCACATTCAAATTTCAAATTTGAATTTCATAGCATTTATCATGCACATTGACCAAAATGTGTTCATTCCTCCTCCAATCACATGTGGACAAGTGGCCTCTTCTCATTGGTTGTTCTTTTATCCCACAATCATCCAAATCCCTCTTTCTTCCAATTTGGAAATCTATAAATGAAAGACTCTTCCTCTCATTCTAACATCCACAATTTGAGTAAACTTACTATACTCAACTTCATCTTCATCCACAATCTCATGCAAAGTTACTCTCTTCACATTGAGAGCCAATTTTTCCCATTCCTCTTCAAGTATCCATAGTTTTCATAATTCCTTAGCTAGGTTATGCTAAAATCTCATCAAGGAGATTGAACTATCCACACATCATCAACATTGGCAACTAAGGAGTTGGGAAAGGGCCAATTTCGACACATCAATTGGCACCAATTCCCCCATGGGATCAAGTGTTTGTTTAGCTTTGATAGATTAAACTTGGTTTATTGCATTGTTGTTCATTTTACTTTCTATCTAAGTTTTATAAATGGATTTCATGGGGAATACTTCTTTCATCTTGCATTTTGATCTAATAACATGTTTGTTTGTTGTGTTTGTGTAGGTATGAAACAAGGGTTCACACAATCATCCTGAAACTTCTTCTTGTTCCAGATAGGAATGAATCCACATTCTTTCTTACTGTCATGATTTATCTTTGCATCTCTGGAGGATGTCTCCTTAGGAGTTTCAGTGCAAGATTTCTCCTTCCTTGTTTCAGACTTCCCTTTTGCTTTGAAGTTCTCATATAGATTTGGAGAGGCACTAGATATAGGACTTTTCCCTTTTTCAAAAACAAGATAAAATTTATCTTTTGATGGTTTTTGAGAGTTGATCAACTCATCAAGGATTTAAAAACCTCCTCTTAGTTTTAGACCTTTGTCAATTTTCTCTTTTTATTTTTCAAGTTCTTTTCTTAGAGATACAATCTCTTCCTTAAGCTTTAAACATTCAACAGTTTTATCATTGAGCGTGGTATTCAAGCAATCCTCAATCCTCTTGTCTTCTTCAATTTTGACTTTTAAACTTGAGATCGCATCCTCAACTTCTTTGATTTTTATTTCACATCCACTTCCTCTTTCTATTTTAGCTTTCAATTTTCCAATTTCTTCCTTTGATTCTTTAGATTTTTCCTTCAATTTGTCAATTATCTCTTTTAATTTTTCTAGCATGCACTCATATTTGATAATTTACAATCTTGCTTCATCTGGATCTTCACTAGCAGTCCAAAGTTCTCCTTCAAAATCAACTTCACAATCATTTGGATTGATGTCCCAACCTTCAGGCTCCATTGTTTCTAAATCTGGTTTTGGAATAAACATGTCATTGATTTTTGCTATAGACCTCATGTGTTCAAGAGTAGGATCAAACTAAGCTATTAAGCTTCTCAAGGAACTTAGCTCTAATACCAATTATTGAACATAATGTAGTACTGAGAGGGGAGGGGTAAATCAACATGTATTAAAACTAACCATTCATGGATTTTTAGATTAACATCACATCACATAAATTGGAAGAGTAGAAGAGAAAAAATGAACCACACAAAAGACATTAGGATTTTTACATGGAAAACCCAATGAGGGAAAAACCACGATGGGGATTAACTCACAATATATATATCTTATTGCTAAAAAGAATTAGTAAGTTTCTTAAGGCTCACTACCTATGGAATTGTACACTAAGGTGTACATTCTTAGGGTAAGATACAAAGGACCTGATGAGACTCACTATCTCATATTAGGATACATGAAAATTATAATGACGAATAAGAATTTGAACTGCTATGAAAAAGAATCCAACATATGTTGATGTTGTAGTCCCTTTCTTGCACAATTAACCATTCACACATCTCCACTTTTTTGGGTTGATTCTTATTGGTTAGATTTTCCACCTACCTCCTCTCCTAAGTTCTATATAGACTCACTACCTAGCTTGTATTTTCATACTCTTGCATCTTCTTGCCATCTTTTGCATTGTATCAATTCAGCTTGGAAGCTCTTAATGCAATATTGTCAAATCGACAATGCATAATCTCTCAGCGTTCTGGTTTGCATTCTTATGTTTTTCTAGTTTATGTAACTTTGATTTTCTCTTAAAAATTTCCTTGAATTATTCAATCTATTTCAGATTCCTAACAGAAATAAATATTTTTTGAAGAATTTTTTTTTTAATATTTTTAAAATCAAACTTTATTCGGGAATTGACAATCTCGGTGAAGATTCTCTCTAGTGCATCACATGTATGTATGTATGTATGTATGTATGTATGTATGTATGTATATGTGTATGTATGTATATGTGTATGTGCATATATGTGTATGTATATATGCATGTATATTTGTATATATGCATGTGTATATATGAAATATGCATGAGCTAGTCATTGTGTGTATTTATGTTGTGTGTATAAGCTATTCATAGTGAGTATGTGACATATGTGGGATCTACCCACATGGTGTATATGTGATATATGATTGAGCTACTCATTATGTGAACATGTGATGTTTGTGTGCTGATCACTTTATAGATTGGTATCTGCTTGTACACATATGGGTTTGAACAAATAATTGATCAAAATGAATTTTTCTATCATACCATTGCGAATGGATTGAATAGGAAGTGTAAGATCAATTAATGGTTGTGATTTAAAAGAGATCAAATATTTCATATAAAAGAAGAGGGTAAATCCTCTATATTATTAATATACAAATTATGGAGCATAAGCCCTAGGTTGCAATTAATGTGGTGGTTAGGGTTTCAAATCTTGTGAGACCTCTCTTTGTTATTGTAGAGGAAATCTATAGGTGGTAGAGAACATTCCCCCATGCCTCCCAAAAACTTCCAATCATATTTGGTATGATTTCAAGTATCATTCAAAGGAAAACATTGCTCGATAGGTGTGAGAATTCTTGACAATGTATCATTTTGGTATTGTGGAATTTATTATAGATCTTGACATTATTCTTTCAATTTTTAAGGATTTTGGGACTTTATTAAAGATTATTATTGAATATAGTAAAACCCTAACCAAAACCTTATTGTGAGCACATGTGTGTTTAAGCATCCAAATCTATGAATGAAAACTTACAAATTTGTAGGAGGTCAAAGGATAAAAATTCTTTAGATCTCATGTGTTAGGGAACAAAACACCTTTGGATGGAAGAAATGATTTGACTTAGAGGTCATGTTTAGGTAGAAGTATAAAGTTGTGTCACACTTTTATAAAGGGAACAACCAACATTGATCCAAATTTTTAACTTGAATCACTAGAAAGTGACATATATGTTTTGAATTTTGAAATGACATAAACTAATGAAATGCATATTTTTTAGTGTATTTTATGTTTTTTACTTTTTAATAAAAATTACAATTTTTTTAATATAGATTTTTTATAAAATTGAAACAATAATTTAATTGTAGATAAAATGTTGAAAATGAAATTAAATGTGACATCGCTCGTTATATAGTAATTTTTTCCTTCATTTTTTTGGTATATTTATAATTTTAAATTTTACTATATGGATTTTTATTTTTTTTATACGTAAGATTTAGTTTTTTATTATAGATTAAAATGAAAATACAAGCATCTTCTATTGCAGGTAATTAACCAAATAAAGTTCCAAACATTCTACTGCAACACCTACCATGAAAATACCAGCCAAAAAACTAGGCAGTGAGCTCCTGACCATCATCCTAGCACCTCGACTACACCACCACCGCTAACACCCATCTATTCGCCATTGCTATCATATACAAAAAAAACTAACCATAAAGTATTACTAACTAGCTACCACCACAAACTACACAGCCACAACCAAGCTAAACCCAAGCATAGACTAAGCAAAAAACAAACCCTACACCATCCCAAACTAACATAAAGTTGTTGGCCCTTGCAAAGGCCTCAAAAACCATAATCCAATCAAAATATTTCATAGGCATTAGGCCAAAAAATTTCTTCATGTATTCCACAACTACTCCAACAATATTTATGTGCCTCATGAGGGTCGTGCCCTTTAAATCTAACAGAAAAGGAAATAGCTTTACCGCTTCATCTATTGACCACAACAACTCCATGTCGCCTAGACCAGGAATGCCCTTCCCCACTATCACCACCTTCAACACTTCTTCGACACCCAATAGCAATTCCTTCAAGAATATCTTTTCCAACAACACCCTAGCCTCCGCCTTCAGTACCCGCTTATCCAAAAGTGACGCCAAAACTCTGGAGGTGACATAGGTATTGTCCCTCCCATATTCATTTATGTCCAAATGCCCATCTCCCAGCACCATCTTAACCGCCACGAGCAACAAAGAATCAATATTTAGCATAATTCTCTTGAGAATTTGGTATTTGATTTCCCTGAAGGTTGTTTAATGCTTCTTGGCCTTCAGAGAGGTTGATGTATCAATGTTGAACCACACTAAACCCTCGGTCGAGACTTCAATTATGAAGTGTGAGCGCTCAACCATTTCTGCAACCAGACCCACACCCAACAAAACAAAAACTACCAGAAACACAAGAAAATTTCCAACTTAATGCCAAGAGTTGAGTAAACAATGTCTTCTATAGACTCCGCCAATTCTTTTAAACCATAAAAAATTGGAAGGCTATCATTAAAATGACCACAACTGGGAGGGAGTAAATGTAATGATGCCTCACATGAAGGAGGTCGTCCTCTTCCTCGAGAACCACCATATAAATCTACAAAATATCTTATCAATACAAGGGCTTGTACCCAGCAACTGCCACCCAAAATCTATGCCATGTCTAGTAATGAGAGCTCAAAATGGGTGCCACCTTGTCAAATCCTCCACGGGAGCTCTGATGCCAAGGTATAACCTACGTGGCACCTAAGGCTACCACCTTGATGCAATTAAGACCTTCCATCGAGGCCACAAACATCTAAACCCCACCCTCATCAGCCTCCACATGCCCTCCTCCACACATGGAGGGAAGCCTGTCCATCCACCCACTACTGTATGGATTTATTTTTCCCCATTTTTATGAATATATATTTTTAAATAAATCTTAAAATTTATGTGTAGTAAAAACACAGTTGTTTTGGGGTTGGGGCCCTAGCTCGGCTGGCTAAATATTTCTTGTTGTAGGAGGTTGGTCATGAGGTCTAGTCTCCCCCATCCCCGTGGTATCGGAGGGCGTGTCGTACCAGCACCACTGGTCATGTTAGAAAGTTTACCAAGCGCACTGCAGTTTATAGGGGGTCGTGCTACTCGATTCTTGCAGTCTAATAAAAATAAATAAATAGAACCAAAAAAAAAACACAACTATTTCCATGGGACATCACCTTTTATATTAACTATTTATCCAAAATAGAAAAAAAAATATTATCTTAACATTAAATATTTTCTTTAATGCATCATATATTTTTTATAATCAATTTCAGTGTTTTTCTTAACAAGATAATCAATCTTATTTTTTGGTGCATAATAATTAAACCATTAAAACCATATATTTAAAAAAAAAAAAAATTTATAGATCTACAAAAGAGTATTTATATATATATATATTGAAAATGTTATTTACATGAATAAGAGTTTTTGAAACATCAAGATTTTTGAATAATTTTATTTTTTTTCAGTAAATTAACCCAAAAGTTGCACTACATATGCATTTAATGGACACTTCCAGTTGGAAAAGTGGTGGCCCATATCTAACTTAGCTAGAATGAATCTAGCTAGACAATATGTTTGACCAAAACTAATTTTTAGTTGGAAATGTTTAAATTCACTTGTAATGATAAATTGGCCAAAAGTGTGACACAACGTTGTACACTTCTATTTTATTTCAATTTCATGGTGATGGATATCAATGATTTTAAAGTGCACGATATTGTAGTTGTCATGGGTCATGGGTTGTGGGTGTAGGCATTGTATTTGCGTTTGTATAGCTACTATAGAAAAATAATGTAATGTATTTTCAGATTTGTTTCATATAAGAATAATTATGCAATTCCATCTTCAATTTGTGGGCCCGATTGGTAAATCTAGGTGGTAATTGTAGTTGTAGTGTTGCTAAGTGTTATCACAGAAATTAGCAACGCTCATTCCACGGATAACCCCCCTACGAAACTTGTTTGTTTCTTAGGTTCATGATGTTCATGCATGCAAATGAGGTGATTTTCAATCCACCTCGAAATGCGTTCCAAAGTCTCAGATAGTCGATTTGAGCATCCCTCTGCATTTGTCTCATGAAGACCTTCGAAATGAGTATCTTCACGAACACTCGTTGTTCATACTTTACAAAATTGCGGAAAGTGCAAATGTTTTGGAAAAAAGCGCTCTAACATTTTCAACAAAAAATTCTAAGTGTTGAAAGTGCAAGGGCGGGGTTTTTTAGCACCACTGCACCTAAGTGAAATGATGACTTGGTGCAAGAGCTCTGATTTTTCCCGCTCTTACACCAAGTCTCCAACAAAAAAATCTAAGTGTTGAAAGTGCAAGAGCGCTGATTTTTCCCGCTCTTACACCAAGTCTCCAACAAAATATTCTAAGTGTTGAAAGTGCAAGGGCGAGGCTTTTTAGCACCACTACACCTAAGTGAAATGATGACTTGGTGCAAGAGCATTGATTTTTCCCACCCTTACACCAAGTTTCCAGACTTAGTAAAAAATGACTAGAGCGGTGATTTTTGACTCAAGTGCACCGTTTCCAGACTTAGTAAAAAATGACCAGAGCGGTGATTTTTGACTCAAGTACACTTTTCCCAATTTTTCACTAAGTGTTGAGCCCAAGTGCCAGGGTGCTGATTTTTAGCACCCTGACATACTTTTTGCCAAACTTACACATAAAGTGCAAGGGCGTTGATGTTTAGCGCCATTACACTTTTGGCAGTTTTTGCCTTAAACACTTCCAAACCACTCCATTTTCGCTCTGGACCATGTTTCTCCACTCCCACATCATTTTTCATGCCTAGTTCCTCTTTTCACGCTTGCTCAACATCATTTTCTTGCTTCACACTTCCCAATGCTTCTTTTTCTGCTAACGCCTGCTTATTCACCACCCTTATAGTTTCTTTCCAAATTTCATCGAGTGATCTTGAAGGTGACATTTTTTGATCTAGTGAACTATCCCAGATCTACAAATAAGTCATGTTGCAAGTTAAGGTTACCAGTTTTTCAAAAGCCTCAATACATGTCATTTGTGATATACGATTGACACTTGATAATATCAAGACGCATCTTCACAGGTGCAAGAAAATCCATTCATCTGCCAGAAGGTCACTCACAAGAGTTCACACCCTTGTTGATTACACAGTTGGCCCAGATGATGCGTTCATGCAGGGAAACCAGGAAGAAATATGAAGACTCCGCACCCAAGCAAGGAACCATGAAGATTCCTGATCTCCTAGTGTTGAACATTTTGACACTTCTCTTTATGCATCTTGTAAATAGTTTTTGACACTTTAGGTGTCTTTTTGTAAAACGTAGTTACACCAAAATATGAGGTACGATTACATAGAAATAAATTACACTCAGTTAGATTAGGGTTTCCTATTTTTACTCATCTGATTCCCTAATTTTTCTCTTCCCTCCTTTCTATAAATAAGAGGGATTTCTTTTGTAATATTTACCTTTTGATATTTTGCAACAAAGTGCTGCCCTTTTGAAACAAACATTGAAACTTTGTGTTCAATTTTGTGAAACTAAATTTAATCAATAAAGAAGGAAGTTGCATGCCGGACTTTGTGTTGGAATTGATTCTCTTTGGATTTGAGTAAGATTGGTGGTGATTAGTGAATGGTATTTGGAGGTCTTCAAGTAATTTATGTAAACTTTGTGTTGCATCTATTATTTGGATTTAATTTTATGTGGATATTTTGGTTGAAAGATCAGCAAGGCTTTGCACTTGTAATCGTTCATGTTGTTCAAGCAATCGATGTGTCTAAGAATACTTTGTGCTTCTAATACAACGAACAATACTTCTACTGGATTCAACATTGAAAGGGCTATGGAATGACTTTGTGCCTTCGTGAGCCTTCCCTTTTCCTTTTACCTTTTGTTATTATAAATCATACCTGGTATTTCTAAGCTGTGCTTTGTCAAGATAGAAATATTGGCATTACTACTGTTGTTTAAGTTTAAGTTATCAGATCTAAAGCTTTTCATCGTGAAGCATTGTAAACATCTTCTCTGAAAAAAGAGAGAAGTATGAATGTAACACATGCCCCCCATTTCATGAGTACAGTGTACATTTTGTAAGTATTCCTTTAAGTTTACTATAGCTTCTAATTAGCAGTAAGAAGGGTGCCTCCCCTTTCTGAGAGGAGAGATCATATTTCACATAGCTGTGATTGAAGTCTAGATGGCGTAATTTGTTGAAAAGTTGATTACACTATTTTCACCCAACAGTTATTTTGGCGACTCCACTAGGGACACGATACACATTTGAAAGCCTCATGTTTTCATTTCAAGTATACCAATGTCCTTCATTGTAATTTATTTTCTTGTAATTTTTTCAAGATTTCACCAAGGACATGTAAATGGCTGCTCAAGGTCCTTGGGGAAATTATTTTGGTCCGTTGAGTCTGGCTCTACCCCTACATGCTCTTCCTAAAGGCTCACGAAAGAACTTTCCCAAGTTTTTTGGTGATGGACAACAACATCCTGATGATCACGTTGCTTCTTTCTACATCGCTTGTGGAGTTCATGGTGTTGAACACGAAGATATATCTGTAAGTTTGTTTGTGGAGGCTCTCCAAGGTGTTGTTGCAGATTGGTTTTATCATCTGGCACCACGTACCATCACAAATTGGGCAACTCTCATAGTCAAGTTTGAAGCAAGGTTCAAATGTCCTGAAGATGCTCATGCGTTGGCTTAGCTCACCCAGTTGAAGAAGGAATCTCACATGCCTATGAGCGAGTTCATTGCTCACTTCAACAAATTGACACGAAGAATTCCAATTGTTGTTCAACCTACAACTAAGAATTTGAAATGTTTCTTTGTAAATGCTCAAGTGCCCGAAGTTGGTTTGCTATTGAGAAGAGCAGCCCTAGCTACTCTTGCAATTGTATAGACCTTGGTGACAGAAATTGAAGATGATCTCATTCTTGCTAGGAAAATAAAAATTGAATCAAATGAATCTAAAGAAATCCCTTCTTTGGAGTTATTTTCTTCCATCACAAGGATGGATCCTATGGTACAAAGGTTGGTAAATGAGCTACTTGTCCTCAAAAAGCAACTAGCTCATAATTTTGCTATTGGGAATCAACACATGTTATCTTCACCTCTAAAGAGGCTTTCTCTTGAGGTACCATTAGTAAAAGTAGTAGTGAAGCATCCTAAATCCAATCCAAGTGATCTCGCTATTCTCTTCCAAGAAAAGGAAACAGACATAGCCGACGACTCCCATTTCTGGTTTATGCAGTCTCAGATAGCCATTGATGAAAAGCAGAAAGATGAAAGTCATTTTTCTGAAGTTCAACTGAATGAAGACAATCTTGTCTTGAGATCTGAAAAGATGGACATGCACGAAGGTCTCCATCAAGTTGAAGACAATGATTTTGTGTTTCAAGGTCATGAGCTTGAACACATGTTGCATAAAAGAACTTCCCAAAGGCATGATGAGGATATTCTTATTAATAATTCAGATTTTCCCAAGTCTGAAGATGGAAAACAACATACTGAAGTATGTAGTGCAGTCATATCTTCATCTGAAACACATGAAGGAGATCATTCCAATCAGCATGAGTTTGCCATGGCTGATAAATCGATTGTTCAAGTAGCAACTAATAAGGAGCATTCAATCTTTGACCGATTGAGGGGATGTACCATAAGACATCTTTCTTGGTTGGAGGCCAATGGGAAGAAAGAGGTTCCACTTGTACCTGAGCATGAAGATAAACTTGAGAATGCAGCTAAAGATGTATTTGTAGATGCGCAGGAGTAGTCTGAATTCAATGATTCATTCTAGAGCAGCAGTATATCTGATATATTTTCAGAGGTAGCTGAACATGTTCATCTCTTTCAAGAAATAGTGCCTCAACTTCATCTACATGTAGCTACTAATGATCATGTAACGCATTGCGAGCTGTTGAGGAAAGGTAGTTATTTTGTTGAACTTGTGAACAGTTTCATTTGAGAAGATTTCATTGATGGCTAGTTTTAATTAGGTAGGTTTCCACCTTTTCAATAAGTGCATTTGCATAGGTTTGCATCTTGTTTTCGTAGATTTTCTTTGTGTTAGTCATGCTTGAATTTGTTGCCCAATGGATGGATGAAGGCACTTAATTTTTGGTTTTCTTCTCCCTTCATTTGTTTGAAATAACGATTGAAGAAATATCCCCAACAAGAGCCAGCTGTTATCACGAAAATTAGCAACACTCATTCCACGAATAACCCCCCTACGAAACTTGTTCATTTCCTAGGTTCATGATGTTCATGCATGCAAAATGAGGTGATTTTCAATCCACCTTGAAATGCGTTCCAAAGTCTCAGATAGTCCATTTGAGCATCCCTCTACATTCGTCTCATGAAGACCTTCAAAACAAGCATCTTCACGAACACTCGTTCATACTTCACAAAATTGTGGAAAGTGCAAATGTTCTAGAAAAAAGCGCTCTAACATTTTCAACAAAAAATTCTAAGTGTTGAAAGTGCAAGGGAGGGGTTTTTTAGCGCCACTGCACCAAAGTGAAATGATGACTTGGTGCAAGAGCGTTGATTTTTCCCGCTCTTACACCAAGTCTCCAACAAAAAATTCTAAGTGTTGAAAGTGCAAGGGCGGGGTTTTTTAGCACCACTGCACCTAAGTGAAATGATTACTTGGTGCAAGAGCGCTGATTTTTCCCACCCTTACACCAAGTTTCCAGACTTAGTCAAAAATGACCAAAGCGGTGATTTTTGACTCAAGTGCACCGTTTCCAGACTTAGTAAAAAATGACTAGAGCGGTGATTTTTGACTCAAGTGCACTATTTCTAGACTTAGTAAAAAATGACCAGAGCAGTGATTTTTGACTCAAGTGCACCATTTCCAGACTTAGTAAAAAATGACCAACGGTGATTTTTGACTCAAGTACACTTTTCCTAGTTTTTCACTAAGTGTTGAGCCCAAGTGCTAGGGTGCTGATTTTCAGCGCCCTGACATACTTTTTTCCAAACTTACACATAAAGTGCAAGGGCGTTGATGTTTAGCGCCATTACACTTTTGGCAGTTTTTGCCTTAAACACTTCCAAACCACTCCATTTTCGCTCTGGACCATGTTTCTCCACTCCCACATCATTTTCCATGCCTAGTTCCTCTTTTCACGCTTGCTCAACATCATTTGCTCGCTTCACACTTCCCAATGCCACTTTTTTTGCTAACGCCTATTTATTCAACACCCTTGCAGTTTCTTTCCAAATTTCATCAAGTGATCTCGAAGGTGACATTTTCTAATCTAGTGAACTATCCCAGATCTACAAAGAAGTCATGTTGCAAGTTGAGGATGCTAGTTTTTCAAAAGCCTCAATACATGTCATTTGCGATATACAACTGACACTTGATAATATCAAGACGCATCTTCACAGGTGCAAAAAAATCCATTCATCCGCCAGAAGGTCGATCACAAGAGTTCACACCCTTGTTGATTTCACAATCAACCCAGATGATGTGTTCATGCAGGAGACTGGGAAGAAATATGAAGACTTCGTGCCCAAGCAAGGAACCATGAAGATTCCTAATCTCCCAGTGTTGAACATTTTGATGCTTCTCTTTATGCATCTTGTAAATAGTTTTTGACACTTTAGGTGTCTTTTTGTAAAACATAATTACACCAAAATATGAGGTGCGATTACGTAGAAATAAATTACACTCAATTAGATTAGGGTTTCCTATTTTTACTCATTTGATTCCCTCATTTTTCTCTTCCATCCTTTCTATAAATAAGAGGGATTTCTTTTGTAATATTTACCTTTTGATATTTTACAGCAAAGTGCTGCCCTTTTGAAACAAACATTGAAACTTTGTGTTCAATTTTGTGAAACTAAATTTAATCAATAAAGAAGGAAGTTGCATGCTAGACTTTGTGTTGGAATTGATTCTCTTTGGGTTTGAGTAAGATTGGTGGTGATTAGTGAATGGTATTTGGAGGTCTTCAAGTAATTTATGTAAACTTTGTGTTGCATCTATTATTTGGATTTACTTTTATGTGTGGATATTTTGGTTGAAAGATCTACAAGACTTTGTGCTTGTAATCGTTCATGTTGTTCGAGGAATCGATGTGTCTAAGAATACTTTGTGCTTCTAATACAACAAACAATACTTCTACGGGATTCAACATTGAAAGGGCTACAAAATGACTTTGTGCCTTCGTGAGCCTTCCCTTTTCCTTTTACCTTTTGTTATTATAAATCATACCTGGTATTTCTAAGTTGTGCTTTGTCAAGATAGAAATATTGGCATTACTGTTGTTGTTTAAGTTTAAGTTATTAGATCTAAAGCTTTTCATTGTGAAGCATTGTAAACATCTTCTCTGAAAAAAGAGAGAAGTATGAATGTAACACATCCCCCCATTTCATGAGTACAGTGTACATTTTGTAATTATTCCTTTAAGTTTACTATAGCTTCTAATTAGCAGTAAGAAGGGTGCCTCCCCTTTTTGAGAGGAGAGATCATATCTCACACAGTTGTGGTTGAAGTCTAGATGGCGTAATCTATTGAAAAGTTGATTACACTATTTTCACCCAACACTAAGTTACTATTTATGTTATAAAATCCCAAACTATATTAAATAGAAGAAAGTATGTTAAAAGCTACCTTTCATTATTCAAATTCATTTGTAAATTTAGGTATTGATGTTAATATATACCCCATGAAGAGAAACATTGGACTTGATTTATAAGTCGTGAATGGATTTTGGGTTAGTGTTAAACCTTGTTAAAATACATGAACCCAAGATATATTTGGCAGGTTATTATTAATGTGTAAAACGTGAGAAATCTAGGTTTGTAGATTTGGGTAAAGCTATTTAAATTTGATATTTATTTATCTTTAATTTTTAAACCCAACCATGTAATATTGGATATTTAATGCACCTATGTAAATATACATTTTTTTTGTGTTTGTCAGATTCATGTAGAATAAATTAGGGTTTATCATTTTAGGGTAAAATAATGAAGTATGGATCATAATATTGAATCTTTGATTTTACATTAATTTAGGGTTTATAAGATTTCATTTGAACATTATTTAAAATATATCCAAAAATATTTTGATTAAATATTTTAAAATATACTAAAATTATTTACCCTAAATTTAGGTTTGGTCATTATAGTGGTACTAGAGCTAGTTTTCCTACTAGCATGTGAATCATGGGATGATTCCTAAAAATTATAATGTTTGGTGGAATGAACTCTTCAAGAGATGATAGTAAAAAAAAAGGTGATGATAGTCCTCTCTAAGCCACTCTCTTATAATTAAAAAGATACACTCCTATGATAAAAGCTCAAAGTTCAATGGAGATATTATTGCTTATTATATTGAATATAAAACACTCTAGAGATCTTTGAAGTAGTTCTTTTCTCAAATTTCATGATTATCAAGAGAGCTAGAGTATAAAAAGGCAAATAAACAAGATAAATGTATCAAGCTTCCAAAGAAAAATCTAGTTCTAGTTGAAATATCATAGAAAGTAGATATTATAAAAATATTTGAAGAATACCAAGGGAAATTATAAGCTTTCAAAATTGCACTACCTTTTGATAGGTACTTATCATTTGAAAGAGACATTTATAACTACATAATGAATTTGAGAAAGGAAGAATTGAAAACCAAAATTAAAATAGGTTTCTATGCTAAGGAGGAGATCATTAAGCATGGAAAAGAGAAAAGGTTCTCAAAAAAAGAAGAACAATTAAACCCAAATTCTCAAGAATCCATAAAATAAGCTACAACACTAGAAGAACTCGTTCCTAGGAACATGATTAATTATAAGGCACCTTCTTCCAGTCATGAACAAAGTATGAGCTCTCTTGTATCCATAAAAGATAATGGAAAAAATGAACTTAGAAGGAAATTTTTTTCCTTTATGGAGGTAAATAAAAGGTGAAATAAGATAAATCTTATGGAGATCTAGAAAATAACGTGATGTATACTTCTGACCCACAGGTTGAAGAAAATATTTATTTGACTACTAACAAGTGTGATATCATGTAGAATAGTGATGAAATCAAGATGGAAATGTGATGGTAGAACATGAGAAGGAAGTAAAATCAGATTTTCAATAATTTTAAAGAAAAAAACCTTGGAGGAATTTGAAATGTAGATGGAAGGTATGAAATTTGATGAATATAAGGTTATCTTATTTAATTTTGAGAATGTAGATCAACAAGAGATTCTACTTTATCATTTCAAAGATAACACATCACTATTGAATGCACAAGTGAAAGATAATATAGTTGGACCTTATTCCACTAATGGTTTTTTTTTTAGAATAACAATGTTATTACAAATCTTTTAAAGAGTCCCAAATTTTCTAAAGAAGTTAAATATTTTGATTAAAACTCAAGAAATAAGAATGACAGTGGAAGTATGAATTTACTGCATCATTTTCATGTTATGCTATCACAATATTTTTATCTTAATGGAGAGTATTTTAATGATGATGAAAATATGAAGGGTACTAAATGGAAAAGGGATACTTTCTCTCCACTTAAAGATTGCCCATGCATGATGATGAGGTATCTAGGAATTTTGAGCATTTCCATAATTCATGATAAAAAATGCCACATGCTACTAATGCCTTATATGTCAAGGATGACCATCAAGAATTTGTATTATTTGCCCAAGATTGATAATAAACAAGAACAAAAGATCATGGAAAAATAATATATCATTGAAATTGGATCAAGTCTCTCTAATGAAGAATGTATTGCTCTTATGAGTAGACTAAACCATATTTTAAGAAAATTGAAAGAAACTCAGGTATTATTGCTATTATGGAAACCTAAAAATTATTATGGAAGACATTGTACATTGCAGGAAAATATGTGATGCTTGAAGTCATCTCTAATGGATCCATGGGAGTAGTTATAAATAAGAGGTCTACTTGTAGAAGATAGGTTTTTGGTCAAGCATATGGTCTAGCTAGATTCATTCTAGCTAAGTTAGATATGGGCCACAACTTGTTCAATTGGAATTATCCACTAAATATATATTTTGCACCACTTTGGGGCAAATTTACCAAATAAAATAATGCAATTTTCAGCAACACCTACTCTTATAAATAACATTTAAAAAATATAAATTAAATACCCTTTTGTAGATCTATAAGTGTAGTTTTCAAAAAAATTAATAGTTTAATATTTTTATATTTTACTTTTAATTTTTTACTACAAGTAGGTTCATCAATGCCAAAATATAAGGTTGATTATCTTATCAAGAAAGATACTAAAATTTATTTAAAAATTTTAAATTTTTTTATAATGAATTAGAGAAAAACTATATGTCAAGATAGTATATTTTTTATTTTGGGTAAATTGTTAGGACAAAAAGTGATGTCCAATGGAAACAATTGTTTTTTCAGTGCACACAATTTTTTTTGTTGTTGCTACAAGGGTATCCTTTTGACCCAGCCCAGTGTCCAAGGGGTGAACTGAGGAAACACTAATCCCCTGCGGGTGGGCACGACAGCCGGTCCACCGGTTCAGCCCAGGAGTGGGAGTCAAACCCACAACCAATGGGGACAGTGCACACAACTTTTAAGATTGATCTAAAAGTATATATTTATCAAAATGGAGAAAAAATATGTCCATGTACTAAAGTTTCAAGTTATAAATACACAAAAAAAAATTGAAGGAAAAAAAAACATAATTTACTATATAGAGTGATGTCCCATTTAACTTCATTTTTCACATTTTATCAATACTTAAATTATATTGTGTATTTTATAAAAAACTATACTCAAATACTTTTTTAATTTTTACAAAGAAAAATACAAACATAAATACACTAAAAAAATTATACATTTTATTATTTTACATCATTTCAAAACTCAAAACATGTATGCCACTTTCTAGTGATTCAAGTCAAAAAGTTAGATTAGTGTTGGTAATTTCCTTTATAAATGTGTGACATAGCTTTGTACTTTTACCCTTTAGATGCCTTGTTGGACACACTAGGTTTGTTGAAATAAGTTAAAATTCATATTCATTTTCACAAGAATATAAACGAGGTGTAAGAGGAAGAAGTGATGTTCACATGTTAACACCATGTTACATGAGAAATGTGACATAATTCTACCCACATAATTGTAAGATTTGGGTTTGATGACATCATTGTTCCCAATTATTACATTGCATCAACTATAACCATAAAGGTATTCAATGAGAAGCAAAATCTATTTGTAAAATAATTCAAATTTGAGTTTGATTACACAAATTTTGTGTACAGGGGCAATGCTATTATTTCTCAAGGAACACAAAAAAATCAAAAGAGGATTTAATTTTTTCTAGTATGAAATTTGTATCCTGCACTAACTCCACTAAGAAGACTCGTTAGCTTATGGAATAATGATAGAAGGTTTATTAAGGGATTTTGACATACAATAATACCTTTAAACAACATGAAAAATAAATAAGTTGTTGTAGGGATGGATAGAACATACCTAAAGTTTTTATGAGTTTAAGAAACTAATCAACTCATGTTTTATATTTGTCATTTCAAATTTCTCACACCCATGTATGGTAGAATGTGGTTTTTTTTACAAAGTGCTAAGGCCATGATGATGTGATGATGGTGCTCCACTAAATTGGAGAGCATGAAGTTGAAAAATTTAGAAAAAATTCTCTCTATTTATGCTTGGAGATTCTCACCATCAATTATGTTTTGTTAAAGTTCAAATGTCATCTAATTTATGGTAGATATGTGACTAAGGTAGATTGTAATGGCTTGAAGTTTTTCTTGTATCAACTTTATTTGAATGTTGAGCAACAACAAGGTGATAAGATATAGTTTAAAACCTAGGTGGAGTGATTACAAGTTGTGGAATAAATTATACATCATAAATTGGTTGTATTTTTGCCAAATTTTCATAGAGGTCATATATTGTGACATAGTTTGTGTATTAGAATGAAAATAAAAAACTTCTTGAAGTAGCTAACAAGAAAAAATAGTTCCCAAAAATGAAGACTATTTAAAGGATGGAAAAAGTAGGATGCCAAATAATTATGTTGTAGCATACCAAGCTTGTTTAGAAAATAATTACAATATAATTTCAATGAATATCTCAAATATAGATCCATTCAATAAGATGGATTCATCTTTGGATTTGTTCGAGGTTTTATTGACTAGTGTGGACAAGACATCTAATAAAGAAGTGGATGGTAGAAGCCTCAAAGATCAATCTTCTATGATATGTCTCATTGAGATACATGAAGTAGAAAAGATGTAAGTGCATGCATCTCAATAAGGAATTTCCAAGCATCTTCTACTTTATTGGGTCACCATTCCAATGCTTCTACACAGTGGACAGACTATGAAATTTTTGGGGGCATGAAGACTATTAAGCAAAGAAACAAACATGAGGGGGAGACTTATATGGCACTTAAGTCATGTAGTGTAATCATTACAAATCCAACTGCCATGAAAATAGGAGATAGTGATGGGGCTATAAAAAAGGGCAACTAGTGTTAAGGATACTTCTAGAGTCAACGATGTATCCCAGGGAGAATCCACTTCAATAAACCTAAGTTCAAAAGATATAGAAGAGGCTTATTTAAATATGCAATAAATAAATAGAAGGGAACTTTATAATTTAGATCTAGAGTATCTTCTAAAAAATCTACCAAATTTTAAGCATAAGACAATTGAAGAAAATTACATAAGTCAAGTTGATCATTTTCCCTTGAAACAAGCAATGTTACAAACAAATATTGAAGCCTCTAGGGATAGAAAAAGTGAGCAAACTCAAAGGGTTCAAAAGTGCAAGTGGTTGAAATCAAACCTAGAAGGTGCTAAAGAATATTTAGATGGTTATGGATCTGCATATAATTTTAAATCAAATTTTAATAAATAATTAGGATAAATTAAATCCTGAGGTAGAGATAAAGTCATTGAAAAATATAAAGACTAAAATAAATGAACTGACACATTGAAAAAGGTGATCAAGGAATTTTGAGGGAGTATATTTCAAAACAAAAATTATCATGAGTTAAGTGGGTTCCCCTACAAGCATTTTTCTACACCATGCATCGTCTATCTAAAATGATGTCATCATTGTCACAAGGAGAAAAAAATCAAGTGAAGTCTTCATAAATTATTTGGTTCATTGGAGGAACCTACCTACAAAGGATGCTTCCTGGGAAGAAGCAAAATTTTTGGAAAATTTGATTTTGAATTGCTTTAGGGAAAGCAATTTTTGGCAAGGGCGGACTTGTCATATCCCCTTTACAAATAATTTGCGCTTATAACCAAAGGCTCATTTTGTAGTTCTAGTATGTTGAGCCAAGGCCTAATTATTATTCATTGTCATTCCCCAGATGTTTTTCATTGTGATTGAAGCTACAAAGGCCTCAAATTTTCTAAGAATGGGGAATTCATTTTAGAAACTAATATGTGTGAAAAAGTTGTTGGTATTTTAGATTTCACGTTCATGGCATACCTTTTTGCCAAACCTTGCTCTTCTCAATTGCTTTGTGGGAATTTTGGACTTGAAATTGTTGGTATGCCTCCTGTCCAAAATCCAATCCCTAACCATTGGTATGTGTCATGGGTATCTTTGATCCTCAAATTCCAACTCTCACATAGATTTATACTATTTATCTCACCCACCTCTTGACTTACCCTAGAATGTAATTAATGTTTAGATATAGTGTGATAAATTATAAAAAGAGTTGCACCCTACCCATAATATGTTATTTAATATTTTGGGTATGAATCCATGTGTAACTCCAATGATTCAAACAAAGAAGATGCCCTTCATTACCATTAATTTTGTAGTTAGAGTTTCAAACCCTATGAGACCTCTTGACATTATTGTAGAGGATATATTAAATTCATAGAGAATATTTCCCCATGCCTCACATGAACTTCCAAGTACATACATGGCATGATTTCAAGAACCATTCAAACAAAAAATTACTCAGTACCTGTGCACATGTTCCTAGTGGTATACAATTTTGGGATCATGTCATTTATTATAGATCTTGAAATTCTTCCTAAGAGTTTTAAGGATCTTGAGAATTAATTAAAAATATTATTGAATATACATTAAACCCTAACCAGAAGCTTATTGTGATCATGTGTGTTTAAAATCTAGATCTATGGACAAAAACCTATGAAAAATCACAAAGCTCATGTGTGAGAGGACAAAACCCCTTTGTCTCAAAGGAAAAATTTAAATTAGAGGTTGTGTTTTCATTTTTTTGGTGGTGAATAATAATGATATCCTATTGCATGACAATGTAGTTGTCATGGGTGGTGGGCCATGGCCATAGGCATTATATTTTGGGTTGTATAGCTACTATAGAAAAGTAATATAATATATTTTTTATATCTATTTCAAATAAGAACAATTCTATAATTCCCTCTTCCACTTGTGGGTGTGACTTGTAAATTTGGGCGGTCAATATAGTTTTATCATTATTGTTGTTGTTGTTGTTGTTGTCATTTATGTTATCGTTATAATGTATTTTGGTGTGATCCTAGACTATATTAAATATAAGAAATTATTTTGAAAGCTACCTTTTATTATTCAAAATCACTTGTAAATATGGGTATCAATATTAATATATAACCCCATGAAGGGGAATGTTTTGGTTTGATCTATAAAATGTGAATGGATTTTGGGTCATTGGCAAACATTGTTAAAATACATAAACCCAAGATTTATCTACTAGGTTATTATAAATGTGTAAATAATGATAAAATTGGGTTTGTATATTTGGGTCAACTTGTTTAAATTTATATTATTTATCTGTAATTTTTTAACCCAACCATGTAATATTGGGTATTTAATGTGATTTTATGTAAATGTAAAAGGTAATTTTTTTGGGTTTGTTAGATTCTAGAAGAATAGATTAGGGTTTATCATTTTAGGATAAAATAATAAAGTCATAATTATAATACTAAGCTGTTAATATTGCTACCAAACATTGAGATAATTTATGGTTTATAAGACTTCATTATAAACATATTTAATCTATCCAAAAATATTCTAATTAAATATTTTAAATTTGCTAAAATTATTGTGTTTTCCTTGACTCTGCTATGTGTTTGCATCATACTGTACTTTTGAAATATTTTTTGCTTGCTTGCATTTTTTGTAGCATAGGTTATATTGGTTAGTTTGTGGGAATTTTCTCCCCTCTTAATATGGCCTTGGCTTTTCTTTCCTCTATGACTATTATTGTTGGAGTTGAAGGCTTGATGGTAACATCCAATAAGTCCCCTCCTCAAATACTCTTGGGATTTTGTACCCAAGGTGTTCCATGAGGTACGTCTCTTTAAAATCCACTAGACATAGTTCTTCCCATTCTTGAATTTGAAAATTCTTGCAAATGGTTAGAGAGTTTCACTTTAGTTGGATATTTTGTGGGTAGGGCATCCCTTGAAAGCATGCTTCTAGACTAGGTTGGAAAAGCTTTGACCCAACATGGGATTTGGCTTACCACCATGTAAAACCTCACCAAAGGGTTTTTTTCTCTTTTTTATTTCCAAGGCCATCCATGCTAAGGCCATCCTCAATATAAGCTCGTAGCTTGTATCTTCTTCCTTTTTAGTGTTCAAACCCTAAACTTGTGACTTTGTGATTTTAGAAAATAATTCTCTTCAAATTTCCATTTGGGTTGAGTTTCCTAGTCTCCCATACCTTGTCGAAACTTTCTACCCAAAATAGCAACCTTTCTACGAAATGTGGTATCCGTAGAACCTAAAATATTCTACTTGGTTTGAATCCCCACCAATGTGTTTGTGTGGAGATCTAGACCTCTCTAAGGACCTAGGACCTCAAAGATGTTGTGGATATACAATTTGGACAAACCCACATTCTCAATGGGTTTAGTATATTAATTTTCCAATATGTACTACTGCTATCAATCATCCAAGCATAAAATTTTAGATTATCCATGAACCACCAAAAAAAATACATACAAGGGAAAGAGGATTCCCCAATGAGCCTCTAGGGTTTTTCACCTCAAAGCTAACTTTGGGAGAATGGGATCTCTTTCACACTAAAGGATTGTTGGTGAGTTCATTCAAAGGGGGAGTTAGGGGCTTAATGTGATGTGTGTGGAATTCCCTAAATTCTGAAATAGAATGAAACTAATTAGTAATGTAAAATCTAGGAAATGCAAAGTGCTGGAAAACACAATGTTGTATGCAAACATATACAAATGAACTAATTATATGCACTAAACTATATGGAAATGAAATATTTAGGATGTGTGCACCTAGAAATAGAAAAGAGATCTGATGGGAGTCTGGAATGTTGCTGAAAATTTTGCAAAAATTGAGAGGGACACTTGTGCCAATCTAGGCGACCTAGTCCCAGATTCCTGAAAACTAGTCTGGAGCCCGTTTCTGCCAAAAGGGTGTCCAAAAATGTGAAGATCCCCAAAAATCATGCTCAGAGGGACAAGGTTGCCATTATGGGTGACCTAGTCCTGTTCTGGGTTTTTGAGAATCCGAGAGTGGAATTTGGAGCCTTCTATCTGTATTTTCTGCCCTTCCAAGTGTTTGATCTTGAAAATGCAGATTCTGATCTATGAAGGTCTTCCAAGCTTCAACTAGGGTTTCTCCAACCTTAGTGAGCTTGAATTAGTTGTTGAATGATCTTCCACCTGTAAAATACCTAAATCTACAAACACACATGCAAAGAGGAGACAAAGGTTAGGGTTAGAGATTAGGGGTTTTCCTTGGTCAAACCCCTTTGATGATAGAGTTACCTTAAAATGATGTTTGATCTTTTGCTATAGCAATGGAGGTTCAACCCTTGAATGCTTCTTGAGAGAGATTCCTTGGTGACTTAGAATACTCAAACCCTAATTTTCTTGAGAGGAAGAGGTGGATGAGAGATGAGGAGGAGTAAAATGAATGGTGCATAATGAGGAATTAGGGTTTTGAAGCTTATTTATACAAGTTATTCCCTAATTTTCCCAAAATAACACCATACAGGCCAACCTTAGGGTTTTAGAGACAAAAATCTTGAAAGAAATTAAGTTCAAATTGCAATTTATGCCACATGGGACTAGGTTGCCGAAGGTGGCAACCTAGTCCACCTGAGCATTTTTCATTATTTTTTCGGTAATTAAAATGTGATTATTATTAATTGTCAGGATTGTCTCATGAAAAATAACTAAGATAAGATTTGTATGCATATTAAGGGGTCATTATAGCATAATAAGGTGATGAAAAGCCTAGGAGAGTGTGAAAATGTTGTACAACACCTTACAACACTTCGGCACAAGGCTTGGAAAGATGTAAAAAGAGGCTGAAAAAGGTCCAAAATCCATAGGCCAAGGTCCAAATGAGCGAAAAGTGTCAAAGTCCACAATTTTTGGTGACACAATCCATTATCATCTTTGCACTGAGATTCCATGGAACAACCCTCACCAGGGTCAACATCTCCTACAAAATAAGAGGAAGGATGGTCCATAGTAGTTAGTTGATGGAATAAGAACTCAAATGTTTCAAAGTTGGCTCCCATATCCCTTAGCTCAATAATTTTAACATCATAGGCTATTTCAAAACCCACTAATGGTAGGAAATATCCCATTTCCCCTCTTGGGAAGCTATCTAGTGAGGTGAGGATGAATAATCCAATTTCTATTTAGTCATTCACAGTTCACTTCCCTTCCCCTCCTCCTACTAGGTAGAGGAGGTATCATAGCCCACCTAGGCACTTGGAAGAGGGAGATTCCACACCATTGAAATGGATATTTTCTTAGCTTAGCTTCCAAATTGGAAGCTATATTACAAATGATGCATTTCTATAGAGTAGTCATTCAAATATTGATGAGATAGATAACAAGGAGATGAATTTCAATACCAATCAATGAATTGTATTTCATGGAATGTGGTATAAAAAACCTCCCACAAAATATTATTTTCATGATGCTCATCTTCAATATTCATATTTAGATATTCTTTACCTTTAGGAGGTCAAGGTGTCTATTTTTTTTCTTTTAGTAGCATGTCATGTCATTTGGATTTCCAATCATTTTTTGTAGTAGCCATAAGCCTAGTTGAGGATGGATTTCCAACTATCTCTCTCCTATGTGGCATATGTTATTGGTTGATCATGGTTGTGACCCTGGCCAACCATATTCAATGGTTTCTTTTCAATGCCAATAATCATTCCTTTGGTGTTATTAATTTTTATGCTCCTAATGATATCATCGAGAGATCTTCTAATTGGAGGTGGATCAATCATTCACTATTGACTACCACTTGGACTTGTGTGGGATTTTTAGTATGGTTGAAAACACATGATAAATTTGGTGTCTTTCTTATGTGGTGGATAATTGGTGAAAGAGAGGTTTGGTTTATTATGCATAAAAATGGAATTTTTATCCCAATATTGGTTGTTGCAAAGATCATTCACTATGGTACACATGGAGAAATTTAATAGAGGTTCCTAGTAGGTCTTAAAGTGGCTTAATCATGTCATGATTTCAGTCTTGTATTTCTTCTCATTTTCCAGCTATAATTCTTTTCCAATGGAATCATTGGTCGATCTTATACTTTCATATCACTTCCCAATATGATTTCACATTGATTGGAATACCTCCAAGCCCAAACCCACAAGGACTCAATCCTTCCATAACATATCACTTCTCCACCACAAGGTCACATCAACATATATCCAACGTATTTGGAACTTAGATCCTTACCCCATGCAAAGGGGTAGTTGGGTAACATGGTGGAATGATGCACTTATTTTCACATCATGATTCCTCCACATTTATGGGAAACAACTTTCCCATTTATACTATTTCTCATACAAGTCCACCACCCAAGAAATCCACCTTGCCACCACCACTTTCGAAGCTCAACCATTTGACCTAGCCGCCCAACTTTGGGTGGCTAAACTTTGACAATAAGAGCAGATAGTTGATGATCATACAACTCAAGGAGCTCAAATCAAAGCTCATCTCCACTAGCTCAAGATTGGTGTAAAAGTGACAAAATAATTTTTTAGTCCTTGTTTTCCCACTATGATTCTCATTACACCCAAAATATTCATGAGGGAAATAAAATCTAGTAACAATTACCTAAAAAAAATCAAGCCTTTATTCGACACTATGAACAAGTCTTCTCTTGGGTCAAGAATTATTTAAGTCTAAGGATTATTTTTACAACAATGTCTTACTATCGTCCCTTGCTAGGTTTTCAATGCACAACACACTTTTTGAGATTATATTATCTCTTAATATGATCTCAAGGAGGTTTTATTTTCTACTGCTAATGGCAAAGAACTTGGCTTGGATGGCTCCCCTATTAGTTTCATAAAAAAATTGGGATCTATTGAGTTATGAATTGCATTATGTCTATATAGAGGCTATACAAATTAGATCAGTGGGAAACATAATAAATAAAGGCAATATAAAATTCATACCTAAGTTCAGGGATCCTTAATAAATTTACAACTAGAGGCCTATTGTGTTGCTCAATGTCTCCTAAAAATACATTGCGAAAGCCTTGGTTATTAAACTCCACTCCATGCTCCCCCTGATTGTTCACCTAAGAAAATAAGATTCATAAAATCCAAGTTCATCTTGGTTAATATCATTTATTTTGGGAAGGGATCAAATAGGCTTGTAACTCTTAGTTGCCTTCTCTTTTCATTAAAATTGATTTTTCCAAAGCCTACAATTGTATTGAATGGCCTCTTATTTTGGACGTGTTGCAAGATTTTTGGTTTGAATCACACTTCATTCAAATGATAAATATTTTTTTTATTTATGCTTCTTCCTACATCACCATTGTTAGACAACAATCTAGCACATTTGGGCTTCACAAGTCCATCCATCAAGGATGTCAGCTTACCTCGACTCTTTATGTTTTGGTGGTTAATGGGTTTGGATACTTTCTTGCTTAGGTGATCTCTCAATCTGTGTCAAAGGGATTTCTCTTCCAAATTCTTCACAATAGTTGGTTAATGGTCACTTTTCCAACAACTCTTATGTCACTCCCCTTAAAGAGGAGAACAATGATAATAAATCCTTCCATTACTTAAATAAATTCTTTCAAGCCTTAGGTTCCAACATTCAATAGAAAAAGAACCAATGCTACCACCAATCCTTCCTTACCGGATTGGTATGGCTTTATTCTTTTGGGTGGAAGTGTTTTTTTTTAGACTGCAAGAATCGAGTAGCCCCTGTAAATTGCAGTGCACCTGGTAAATTTTTTTCACATGATCGACAATGCTAACACAACATACCCTCTGGTACCATGAGGACAGGGGGGAGACTATAAATTATGAACTCTTGCCTACAACAAGATGCTTTAGCCAATCGAGCTAGGCCCCCTTCCCCTAGGTGAAAGTGGATTGACCATGGGGAAGACTTTCAATTTTTTGGGATTAAAGTTGTTATTGCTAGAATTAAGAAAAAGCTCCAATATTGGATTACCAAGTCTCTTTAATTGGCTAAAAAGTTTCATATTTATACTAAAATCCTTATAATCACTCGTGTCTACTATTCCTCATGCTAGGCTCTTCTAAGACTTCTTACCTAAATATTAAGAAGCAAGTCTCTATAATATCCTCTAGGCATCCAATGATGGGAATCATAAATTTTATCATGATTCCTAGGATTTTTTATACCTTCCCTATGATGTTGGGGAGCTTGGTATAATTTCCATTGAATAGAATGGAATTTCACTATGTTCCAAATGGATTATAAAAATACTTGATGGAAATGAAGTTGGGAAAATTCTTGTTTGACATTATATTAGCATTGGCTTCCCTTCTATATTTCATGCTTGGAAAGGCTTGGATCTAGGAACCCTTATTACTATGTAGAAGCTTGTTATCTAGGACACCTTTGTAATGAAAAGTATCTAGAACTTAGCCTAGGAAGTTGTCAAACCCTAACTCACATAGGCAGGTGATGATTTCTCTAATGGGTTATCCATCAACTAGTAATCTATCTAGTGGTCTCTAGTTCTTAGGTTTCAAGGTCAACCTCTAGCCTTGAGCTACCTTGATTCCACACTATTTGATTATTCAAATGTGGAATCCAAAATCTTCCAAACCTTATTCATAGAGCCACCAAGAATTTTCTTTCATGGCCCAAATTCAAGTTGTTATTGATTCTATTCCCCCTCACATACTTCATAAAATTGGGGTTCAATCTCACAAACCCTTGTGGAAGGATTGGAAGTGATACTCAAATACCCATTTTTAAAATTATACATTGTGTAAGGGCTATTTGTGGATTTGTCCACATCTACCCATGTTTGAATATCTCAAGCGTCATTAGCGACTTCAATCTTCTCTTGGAACTTGCAATCATCGATTTCAATGCATTTGACCTACTGTGCTAGAACCTAAAGGCTCATTTTTCTTGGGGAATTATCTATTAAGGTCTTCCAATAAGAAATTGAATCCTACACATGGGCATCCCTTTACCTTGTTGTCCTCTTTATGGACATCTAGATAGCCTTAAACATCTCTTTTGGTTTTTCCCTTGACCACAAGAAGCCTAGAATTGGATCCATGACCTTTTTAAAACATTTTGTCCATCCCCATTCTCCTAGCATATAGTTTTGCTAAGGGCTTGGTCTTATCTCCCATACAAATACACCCAACTTTGATTTCAAGGTTAATTTTCTCTTTTTCATTCAAAAAGATAAGATTTAGGACTATGTTGGACATGATTTTAATATTCTCTTTTTCATTTTAAATCCCTTGGTAACATAATTAATAAAGGAAATATTAAATTCATACCTAAACTTAGAGATCCTGACAATATTTGCAACCGGCGGCCTATCACGCTCCTCAATGTTTCATACAAAATTATTGCAAAAGCCTTGGCTTTGAAAATCCACCATCTTCTGCCTCAAATTGTGCACCCGAAGCAAACTGGTTTTATTAAATCCAAATTTATCCTGGATAAAATTATTGCCATGTGGGAAGGTATGGAATGGGCAAGGAGCTCTAACTAGAAAGCCATTTTTCTCAAAATTGACTTTGCTAAAGCTTACAACTGCATTGAGTGGCTTTTTATGCTCACCATGTTGAATGCCTTGGATTTTGGGCCTAACTTCATTCAGGTTGTGCAAATTATTTTCTCAGATGCCTCTACTTGCATCACCATTAATGTCCACCAATCCCTTACCTTCGGTTTGTTCTGCTCCATCAGGCAGGGTTTCCTGGTTGCTCCCTCTCTCGATGTGCTTGTTGCTGAAGGGTTTGGTTATCTGCTTGCCAATGTGATTTCCTTGCTATGTGTTAGAGGCATTGCTTTTCCCAACTCACAGGCTCAACTTGTTAATGGCCATTTTGTTGATGACTCATTCCTCACCCTTCTGGAGGATGAACATAACATTAAGGCAACTCTTGAATGCCTTGAAATTTTTTACCTTGCTTCTGGCTCCGCCATTCAATGGCATAAAACTTTGTGCTACAGGTAGTCTATTATGCCCACTCCCCACTAGTTTCGATAGTACGGCTGGAAGTGGATTGGGCCAAGGGAAGTATTTCGGTTTCTGGGCATTCCCTTTTCCTTCCAGGCTTCCCCAGTTGATTTGTGGCAAACTATTCTCTCCAAGATTGAGAAAAATCTGGCCTACTGGATTACCAAGCCTCTCTCTCTAGTAGGGAAATTTCAGGTGTGTTCTAAGATCTTGGCAGCTACACACGTTTATTATTCTTCTTGTTGGGCTTCTTCAAAAGCTACTTATGCCAAGCTTGAGAAGTTGTTGCACAACTTTCTTTGGGCCTCTTCTAAGAACCATAGAGGGTTTCATCGTGTAGCTTGGGAGTTTTGTTGCCTACCCAAAGATTTTGGAGGGCTTGCCCTGTTCTCCACTCAATGACAAGGGACTGCCTTGTGTGTGAAATGAATAATCAGAGCACTTACTGGGGATGAAGCCTGGAAAATTTTCCTCAAGCATTGCATTCAGTCTGGCTTTCCTATTTATAGACTTGCTTGGAAGGGGACAAACCCTTCTAGTTATGAAGGAACCAATCCATATTGTTGGAACTTTCGTGGCCAAAAGCATTTGGAGAGCTTGGGAAGCGGTAAAGCCCTAGCTCTGCTGGGTCGGCTCTGGTTTCCGTGATGGGATTTTGCTCAATCAATGAAATGTGTGGTGGTCACCTCTATTTTCTAGTAATGATCAACCGTTGGCCAAATCAACTTGGCTTAAGGCATTAAGATTCCACAAGAAAGGTATCTAGACCTTGCAACATGTGTTTCACTAACCCACAATGCATATTATATCGTGGGAGGATTTTTGTGCTCTCTACAGTCTTCAAAACTAGGACCGTGATACTTATGATGGTCTGATGAATGTTATTCCTATAGATATGCTTCATAAGGTGGGAATTCATGGTACCAAGCCTTGGTGGAAGGATTAAAAGTGGTACCCAAACACCCCTTTCAAAAATTACAAGCCTAGTCTTGGGTATATGTGGATTTCACCATACTTTCCTATGATTGAAAGTCTAAACCAGAGGCGGCATCTTCAATTTTTTGTGTTTGTTTGGAAAAAAAGATTCTCTGCCACTTGGTCTACAAGTGTTGATCCTAATCTCACCCACTTTTCTTGGTGTATTCTTTTCCAAGGCTTACCAATGGGGTCTCGACTTTCTCACTTGGGAGTCTAGGACCCTCGGTGCCTATTTTGTGGGCAAGATGAGTCTTTTAAGCATCTCTTTTGGTTTTGTACCAGAGACCAATAGTTCTAAAATTGGATTCATGACTTCTTTTGGCCTTTTCGATTGGAGCCATTTTCTTGGAATATGGTTTTGTTGGGTGATTCGCCCAGGCTTCCCATTAAGTACTCCCAACTTTGGCACACTTTCAGGGTGGAAATCCTCTTCAGTATCTAGAAAGATAGAAATTCTTGCATATTTTCTCACAACCAAATGGATAAAAATGTTTCTTTGTATTCTAAAGCTATTATTTTCTCTAATGTGTTTTTGCATATTCAAGTTCAAGCGAATAAAGTTGCACTTGAAGTGTCTCACCTTCAGGTGCTTCTGGACCATTGGGGCAATGCCCCGTGCATTGTGGCTCAAGTGCCCTCTTCACCCACCTCCTCCCGCGGTCGGTCGCCCTCTTGGGGCCAATAATGGAGTGGTTATGTTTGCCCCCACTCTCAAGTTCCTCCTTAGCGTGGCTCTCGCCCTCCTCGACGGTCGCGTTCTCCTCCTTCGTGGGTTGACCTATGGTGGCCCTTTGGAGGGGTGGCGGGGAGCAGTAGTGGTGCTTCTGGGTGGCCTTCTGATAATGCTCCTAGTAGTAGCTCTGGTTGGCCAAACACTAGTAAATGTTTTCCGCATTTGGTGCTTGCAATCTCGCCTCAGTGTGAGGAAAAGGATGAAGATAAAGAAAAAGAAAATGATGATGGTTGGGGTCCTCCTAGTGCCACTCCAGACCCTGATGATGTATGGGGGGAAAATGGATGACAGAGACCCTCATGGCTCTGTTGGCACTACTCTGGCCATTTAATGGCCCTTTTTTTATATGTTTGTAATTATAGATTTTTGGGCTAGGCCCAAGAAACTCTACTTTTTTTGGTTTTTTGGGTGCTTCCCATGTGACTCTCGGGGTGTGCCTTCTTACCACCTGCCATTTTTTTGTGAATATGTACATCTTTATCTTTATTAATAATATAGATAGCTACCTATTCATCAAAAAGATAAGAATTTTTCTTTGTTTTCCAATTGCAATACAAATGTTCATTTCTCTCTTTACACCAAGGCTATTATTTTCTCTAATTTTTTCATACAAATTCAAGTGTAAGCTTAAAGTACAAAATTGCACTTGAGGTTGCTCACCTCTAGAAGTTGCTAAACCATTGGGGAAATGCTCCTTGTACTATTACCAAGGTGCCTCCAGACTCTTCCTCTTCTTTGAAGGGTCGTTAGTATGGTCACTCTTAATCTACCAAGAGAGGTCATAGCTCTCAATCCTGTGGGAGTCATCCTCACAATTATGAAGGCTTTGTTACTTGTGGCTAGTTCCAGCTTTTTAGGCAACCCTCCTAATAACCTTCTCCCTCTTCTCAGAGTTGTGGGGAGGCTAGTTGACCTATTTCTGACAAGTTTCCTTGTTTGTAACTTTCCATCTCTCTAGTTTGCACACAACTTGTTGAAGACACTCCTAAGGAGGTTTAGACACTCTTACTAGTTGGAATCCTATTGATGACACTACCCCTATTGATGTTTGGGGTTCAAATATTAATGATAATGATATGTCTAATACTGGAATAACATTAGTTGTTTTATGTTGTTTATTTTCATCTTTGCTCTAGAATTTGTCTCATTTAACTTTGTGGGTGTGTCTTTCTACCGCCCTAACTTTTTTTTGTGAATATTGTACTATTTTTTATTTTAATATAAAGTAACTTGTAGGAACATTCATAAAAAAATGCTAAAATTATTTACCCTAAATTTAGGTCAAGACATATTTTTACTTATCCTTTCTTTCTTACTCTCTCCTTTCTTAATTTTGGCTTCACCAATAATTTAGGAAACAATGTCTTCAATCTAACACAATTTTTTCTTTTTCCTACTATTAAATCACTAAATATAATGTAGAACATTAACAAAAATATTAAACAATTATTTCCAAAATAATTTTAAATCATTTAGATGAACTATATAAAATTGATATCTAATAAAGATAAGCAATGTTTAACCCAAACCTAAAATATCAATAATTTTAAAATATTATATAAATAATTAGTTAAAAATGTATCCAAATAGTATTTCTCCCTAATCATTCTCTTAATATAACTAGCTTAGCTATTTTTATATTAATTGTATTATAAGAAGTACAAAGAATAGAATATAATAACTTTTAACATCCACAAGGCTAGAAAATAGCCTATGAGACAACCAACGCCATCATTCTTGCTTTTTGCCTTTCATTTCTTCTCCTATTCATAGTGATAATGAGTTCTCCTACATTTTCAATTGACCCCTTGATAAATGAATTGGGTAGTGTAGCAACTACCAATATACTAGCATATTTGACCCCTAATGTCCTTGTAGCATCACACTAAAAATAGTGTTCTTTATTACACTGTCCTGATTGTGGAAAAGTCATAAACTTTCTCTTCCCATGCCTCTTTTGGCCTTTTCCACCTTCCAATTTCACACCATAATTCCACCTTCCATTTTCACCCCTATTTATGCCCTTTGTTGTTGATGATAATATAAAGTTAGTTAATTGGGTGGTTGTCTTTAAAGTGTGTTGGCATGCATTCAAGGTGAATGGAAACTCTAGAAACACAAATATGCTAGTCTAATTTAGTTTTGCTATCATGTAATAAAACTCTTGCTTTATTCTATTGAAAAATAATATATTTATATGAAAAATAGTATTTTACTTGAAAGGAACTTTAAGATTTTTTAGTTGGTATTTTTGGTCATGTTTTATTATTTTTATAAAGGATGTAAAAGGTCATTGTGGGGGTGGGAGTGGGGCTGGGGGTAGTGGGTGAGGGTACAGAGGCTATGTGCATTATAAATATATCTTGATTTATTTTAAAACCTCAATTTTTTTTACAAAACTCTTCCCAATATATATTTTTTTTTTTAGACTGTAGGAATCCGGTAGCCCCGCTTATAAATTGCAGTGTGTCTGGTAAACCTTTTTCATATAATTCGTTAGTAACGCGACACACCCTGTACCACTTTTCATGTAACTGACGACAGTAACGCGACACACCTTGTACCACGAAGATAGGGGAGACTAGACATCATGACCTCTTGCCTGCAGCTGGATGTTTTAACCAATTGAACTAGGCACCTCCTGCCGCTCCCATCCCCTTCTCTCCCCTCCTGCTCCGCCAAAAAAAAAAAACTCTTCCCTATTATCATTACTCTACTAAAATTATTTTATATCTAATTTAGATATATTAGTTTTTTTCCTTTTAATATGCCTTTATCTAATCAAGCCAAGCCAAAGGACTTGCCTTTGAGTTTGGCCCAACTCCGTCTTGAACTCACACCATTCAGGTGGACAATGATATAGTGATTGGCTTGAAATCGCCATAAATTAATCTCCTGTTGGCTTCTGTGTAAAAGTAATACTAATCCACCTAGCAATGAGAAATTATCCTCATTTTGCTTACTGCAAAAGATTTGTTCATCATGGCATTCAAAGATATTAACAATGTCAGAATAGCACGAAGACACGGCAAGCTCTGTTAGTTGGAATACAAAATACCGATTATCTGTTCATATTTTATTTAAGGACAGCTGCATTGCTGGTTTTCAATTGCAGAGTAACCTGCTTGTCAACTGCCACTGCCCATCAAAGGTTATTCAACAAGGTTGGATTGCTATTAGAATCAATATTCATTCCACAAACAACGAAGCACCAGAAAGACACTAAATGCATTAAAAAATAAAAGTAAAACTTACAGGCAGTCTCGGATGCCAGCAAGGCTGGCTCTTCGTAGCCCTGAAGGTGTTCGGGAGATTTAGCAGTAAAACAATCCGTGAAGATGGCAATCACAGGCTCTAAACATGCTATCAGCGGAAATATTATAAAACCAAACGTTTCTACCAGGTTCGTCTGTTGCACAGTCGATCCACAATTCAGTACTATAATTAAAAGAATGACAATCAGAGCATGAAACAGTATTCCATAAAAGACACAATTATGCAAATAATTGCTGTATGAAATCTCAAATCAAGACAGAAAAGAAAATTACAAAGAATTTAATTTGATCATAGACACCTATAAAATCTATCAATCAGTAAGTAGTAATATTTTTGGTACCTGTTCAGATCTGGTCCAAATATCTGCCAATAGGAAGTTTTTTGGGGATTTAAAAAAAAAATAATTTAAGAAGTTTTTTTTGGGGAATTGTTTGAATTATTTTTGGATTATCGAGGACAGTTCCTTCAGAATTTGGCTCATTTTTTCTTTGAATTACATCTTAAATACTCAAATCTCTTAAGTTGATTTTAATATCATCTTGAATTTTTTATGGATCAGGTCCTAAGATTTCTTGTAATACTATCAAAATATACTATCACCAAACTGCCAATCAACTTCTAGTTTTAAATTCAAATACAGCTCATTTCTCCAACAAATAATCTCTTCATTACATGATAGTCTTTTTATAGTTCTGTATTAAATCTTTATTTTGTAATCCGTATTTCCTCTGTTCTTCTATTTTCTATTACCTTCTCTGTGAAGCTTTGAGGGAAACAAATAAAAAAGGAAGACTAAATTCTTCTCTGCAACACTTTGGGAAGAAACAGAAGACTAAACTTAGCGAATTCCTCGCCCTTATCAGAAACACTGATTTAAAACAAACAAACAAACAAACAGGACTGTAACACAGAATTACCCAAATATCATTACAGCAGATCTGTGAAAGCTTCAAAAATCTGGTAATCGGTACAGAGCTACACAATTTTACAAATAACAGAGAAGGATTATAAAATATTTACATACTGTAAAAGAAGAGAAAAAATCCTGATAATATTGAGGAAGTTCCGCAGCGGATCTGCCTGCCATGGCCTTCTGCAAAATAGATTGTCTTTTAATTGTTATTTTTAATTTTGATGCTAATTTTATAATTGTAATGATAAAATTTGTATATTTATATAATTTTTATTTAATTTTATATTTATTTGGATAGAATATTTAAAATGTGATAATTGGTAAGAAGTATATTTTTTTTAGAAGTCTCATATTTTTCTTGGATATCATCATTGTCAATAATTGCTCTAATCAATTAAACTACAATTTTTTGATTATTTTAATATATTTATTATTTATTTGTTATTTTTACATTTCTATAAACACAATTCAACGTGACATCACAAATCTGACATAAACATCATAACATCGACATTGACTCTAAAATTAAATACTCATAACCCTCCATTTATTTATTTTTATATATTATTAGACCATGTGTCTTTATCTCAATCAAATATATATTAATTTATTTTTTAAAAATTCCTGTAACAAACTTAATTTTATTTATTTTCAAAGTATTTAAAGATTTTTTTTGAGAGAATTAGTTGAGGTCACGTCCTACAACAGAGAGAAGAAAAGTGCTTATATATTAATAAAGACTGAAATGCATATTCTAACTACCAGATATAAAAAGTCGTAGAAACAATTATAATTTTACTTACACCACCCTTTTTTCTTGCCTCACATGGGCAATATTTCTTAATTTTATTGGATTGTTTTTTGAACCTTTTTACATCACATGTTTATATTTGATAATGGGGATTTTTTTAGTCATCTATCAATTATAACTTCACATTAGCGTGGAAGAAATGTACCCCTCCATTATAGATTACACATTTTTCCACATAAAAATAAAGAAAGGATTATATAAGGACATGAAAGTAAAGGTTGTACACATTGCCCTTTGAAGATGAGGAGTCATTTAAATTTAAGGAGGGATATCAAATCAGTATTTTGAAGTGGTTATTACGGTGAATATAAAGGGTTGAACAAATATAGTGAAGATAACAAGTTGGTTATAATTATCTAAAATATTAAAAAAAAAAATTAATTATTTAGGGTATTAATAATGAGTTAAAAAGGGCACAAGCAGGTGGTACGATAGTTGGTAGAGTTTTTTAAGGTTACAAAGGAGAGGCGACAATGCATTGGTGATCGTTTCTGTCTAATTTCAAAGCTAGTACACTAATGCAACATCATCATAAAGCAAGAAAGGGCTATGTATTTCTAAAAAAGGTGACAAATTTAGAGCCCTTTCATAATCTTAATTGGATGCACAAGTTCATAGACTAGGACGAGGTGGTGGAAAACGCCCAAAGAACAAATAATTTTATGTAAAGAATAGATAGATGAAGTAAATCAAAATTTTGTTTTAAATATGATGTAATAGTGAATATAGCAAAGATAAGTAGGCATAGGGGTTGAATGTACCAAGTATATCCTGGTGAAAATAGAGGCAAAAATCCAAACCTTTCGTAAATTTTCTCTAAATTAATATATTGAGCAACTTACGAATCAAAAAATAATATTGAGTAGAAAAGAGTCTTAATTTAGTAATTATAAATTATTATTAAATTTATATATTATTTTTCAATAATAAGTATATGGTAGTTTATATCAAGTTTGAACATGTTTTTCACATATATGGTGTGAATGTATTTATGATATTACAGCATATTTTATTTTGATTATGAAACATGGATTTAGTGGTTGTTGTGGAGGAGGTGTTAGTAGTGTTGACATCAATACAAGTAAGATTGTCCTAAGTGGCTTCAATCTTATAAATATGCCCATGAATCTATTGCATTTGATTTTTCAATTGGTGGTTGGCTTTGAGGGTATCTTGTAGAAGATTTGACAAAGTAAGCATCTAGAAAAGGATATTAGTGTAAATATTTTGGACTGCAAATTCTAGAAGAGAACATGCATAATTAAATACTACAATACAACATTCTTTCCAAAGATGATTGATTATAACTTGCCTAATTGATTCATAAATAGAATTCGCCAAATCTAAATAGATTCACTTTCCAACTTAGGGGTTGACCATAGATGGTTGGGAAATCCTTGAAGATAGCATTGCCAATGGAGAGAAAATTTATAATCCTAGAAGAGGTGTTTAACATATGTTTGGGTAAAGAGTAGACCATGTATAAGATATGTTGTAGTTGAAGAAAGTTAAGTTTTTTTCATGAAGACTTTAAAATATAATATCTTTTAGGCAAGGAATTGAGAATTGTTATCATCTTTGGAATGACAAAGGTCAAAACTTAAGAGAGGAATATTTCTAAGGGTAGGTCCAAGAAGTTGGGTCCACAAAATGTTCAAAAAGTGCAAGTGTTTTTCTTGATTTTCAAAATATGTCATAGTTGGACTAAAAATTTGAAGCACTTAAACATATAGTTTTAAAAAAGTCTATTGATATGAAATATATTATTTTGAGTCTAGTTTTCAAATATGTAATTTATTCTAATACCTAGATGATACATATTAATTTTTAATAAGCATGTATAAAAGTCACTTTTTTATGAGCATATTATGCACATGTACTACCACCATAATTAGACCTAAATAAAAAGTATTTCTATAATTACTTTTTGGGGAAGATGTGTATTATATTAAAGATTGATGAGGATATTTTTTAATAAAAAAATTTTGAATATTTTTTTATTGGCCATAGTTGTTGTTTTTGAAAAACCCCTCGTGCACGAGCTCCATAATATGAGCTAAAATAATCATTTTTTAATTTTGTAAATAATTGTTTGTATATTGATGTCATTTTTTTAACAAGAAACTTAAAAAATTAAAATTTATTAAAATAATACGAAAATCTGACATTTCAAGTTTATGGACCAACTTCCTCATAAATTAATTAATTTTTTTTTTTTAAATCTAATCATAAAAAATTACATATTTGAAAACTATACATCATCAACTATAATGGGTTTATGTAAGTGTCATCCAAATAGGATCTTGGCTCTTCCACTCTGCAACTTTCTCGCCCTTGATTTTTTTGAAATCCTTTGTTTCTTCTTTGACTTGACTGCATGATGGGTCGATCGGGCGAGGGTGTCTGGAAGGCTCCCCATTCCAACAATGTTGTCCCTTTGTCTGGTGTTGTGTTTGCTTTAGCAACTTCCAATTTTGTTGTTCCCCATGTTGGTTCCCCTTCTCGTACCTCTGTTCCTTCTCATGTGGGAAGGACAATTGGTACTTCTGGCAAGATGCCTCTATCCCCGTCTTTTGGTTTAGACTCTTTCTTCTCTCAAGAAGAACCGACCTCTTTTGTGGATAAACTAGTGGGTGTCACCTCGCTAGTTGTGTGAAGATTGAACATGGAGTTTTCTTCCTGCTCAATTATTGGTTGGGAAGTTGATGTCCTAGAAGCGCTGATGATGAAGGCAATGGATAGCCTCAAGTTGTCATTGATTAGAAAATTTCTAGTGTGTCGGCTAAATATTGAATAGGTACGACTCTGGGCTACTTCTGTTTGGAACCTAAAAGGAAGTTTCTCTATCAGTGCAATGCGCAAAGGTATCTTCCTATTTTCCTTTGTGGTTTATGAAGATATGTAAAGGTTTTAACAAGTGGACCATGGGCTTTTGATGTCAGCTTCAAGAATTTCCTATCTTTGTGTAAATGAAAACCAAGCTTTGACCCTTTCGTGGATTTGGGTGCTATGGCTCCTACATGGGTATGCCTTCTAGGGCTACCCCTAGAGTTATGGGAGTTGGGCATCATAAAATGGATTGCCAACTCTTTTGGAAGCCTCCTAGCAGTTGACAAGATAACACAAGAAAAGTCAAGGTTAGTTTATGCTCAAATTTTTGTTAGTGTTGTCATTAACATGCTTATGCTGACCTCAATTCTCCTTAAGTCAAAGTTTTCCAACTGGTCCCAACCTCTTGAGTATGAAAATGCTATACATTTTTTCTAGTTATGCAAGAAATTCGACCACCTTATAGAATCATGTAATAAAAGGACCCAAGATGTGCCCAATGAAGATATGCAATCCCTAATAGAGCCGGTGAGTAAGGATTCTAAGATTGATTTTGTTGCACCCCCTATAAGGATGTCAATGTACAAGAGGGAGTTGTTGTCCTAAAGAATCCCCTCGGGAATGAAGCATTTTCCTCAAACAAGGAATTTTCTTGTCACAAGCCTCTTGTTGTTTCTTGGGTCTTGGATAGTAAAACAATTAAGGAAGTAGCCTTAGGAGAAGGAATCCCAATCCCGAGATTGAAGCAAGGTATGAAACCAAAGGCAGTTAAGGAGACTCCTAAAGAAATATCAAATGAGGAGTTGGAAATAACTCATAGGGGGCCAACAAACTAGCTCCAGATAAGGCTGATCCTGGTGCTAATGAAGTGGAAGGGATGGAGGAAGGGGAAATTTCTACTATTGTATCTTTTTCTCCTTCATCCTTGGGGGATATTTCCTTTCTGTCTTAGAAGGAGGGTGGAAACATGAGTGACTCTTTGGCCATTTTGTGTTTTCCCCCTCATCCTAGTGATAAAGAAGAAGAGGAAGAATGGTTGTAAGCCTCAAGTAAGTCAAAAAAGAAAAAGAAATTGAATGTTGGTGGAGGAAATAAGGTTGGAAGACCTTCCCAAAATGAATCAAGGAATAAAGATACAGTGCGAGATGTGGCTTTTGGAAGACAAAAAAAATTAGAATTGATCATGGGTTCGAAGTCCAAAAAGAAGTAATGTTGGTTGTTCTCCTAATGGCCTCTTGGTGTTTCTGTAACATTTTTTTTTGGCTAATGAAGATTCTCTCGTAGAATATAAGGGGCCTTAATAGCCCTTATAAATAATTTTTGGTCAAAACGTGTATTTTGGATAACAAAGTGGATGTCCCGCTCCTTCAAGAAACTAAAATGAAGAAAGAAACCTTTGACAAGGTTTTTTTGAAAATTTGGCCTAGTGCGAATTACTTTTTGAGTGAGGTTGAGGGGGCCTCGAGGGGAATAATCACTCTATAAAATCCTTTGAAATTTAAAGGGACTTTGGGATTTTCTAGAAAGAACAGTCTAATGGTGTCTAAATGGAATATCTATCTTCTCTGGAGAAATGGAATTTAAACAATATTTATGCCGCCAACTGTAGTAAGGATAGACTGCAGTTATGTGATTCTCTAAATGATGTCATAAAAAGCAGACTAGATGACTATTGGGTGTTGGGAGGTGACTTCAACTCTCCTCTTTTACCCTCAAAGAAGTTGGGGGGGTTGGATGACTATACTGAAAGTATGATGGAATTGATTGGTTTTTTAATTCTTTTGGGCTATTTGATATTCCTCTATTGGGTTCCAAATTTACATGGTCCAATAGAAGGATTGGTAATCATTTGATCCAAGTTAAGTTGGATAGGTTTATTATCTCTTCAAATTGGAATATCTCTCAACACCTCTCACTCTCTACCCTCCCAAGATTTGGTTCAGACCATAATTCCATCTTGCTTAAGAGGAGTGAAAATAATAAAAAAGGTCATTTTCCCTTCATATTTGAATTAATGTGGACTCTCCATCCTGATTTTTTTGCCCTAATTAAAAATTGGTGGGTTGAACCTACAAAGGGTACCCCAATGTTTTTCTTGGCAGAAAAGCTCAGAAGAATCAAGCAAAGAGTTAAAGGATGGAATAAATTAACCTTTGGTAACATATTTGAAAATTAAAAATTCTTGGGGAACAACTTAAAGGAAGTGTGGGATAAAATGGAGGTTGCCATAGTGGATGAAGAGCTTTTCACTCATGAACGTAATCCAAGATCTCAATGGTTTAAGGTCAAAAAATAGGAGGATGTTTTTTGGAAGCAAAAATCTCAGGTCCAATGGCTTACTGAAGGAGATCGAAACACCATTTTTTCCACCAATCTACTATGAAACATATAAGAATGAATAGGATAAGAATGCTTAAGAAAGAAGATGGCACAATGACGACTACTGAAAGAGAAACAACTGAGGAAGTAGTGAACTTCTTCTCCTCTCCCTAGAATGTTCCAGGGGATGCAAACCAATTATTTGATGATATCCTTGAAGTGATTCCTAAAATTATAGAGCAAGATCTGAAGGATATGACTAAAGTTGTCTCTATCCAAGAGGTTAAACAGGTTGTTTTCTCCTTTGGGGCTTACACAGCCCCAAAACCTTATAGGTTCCCTCCGACCTTTTTTAGTTATACTTGGATATTGTAAATACCAACCTGTTAAATTTTGTTAGAAATTTCTTTAGATTTGGAAGGATTCTTAATGAAATGAATGCAACCTTCATAACCCTTATCCATAAGGAGGAATATGCCTCATCTATAAAGGAATTTAGCCCCAAACCAGGGAGGATTTGTCCAAGGAAGAAACATCTTAAATGTTGTTACTACCACCCATGAAATACTTCACTCAATGGACCTGAGAAAAACCAGAGGATGGCCCTAAAATTAACATTTCAAAGGCTTATGATAAAGTCTCCTAGTTGTTTCTCTTTGATGTTCTCAAGAAATTTTGGTTTGATGGTAGATTCCTCAAGTTTCTCACTACTTGTGTTACCACCCCTATGTGCTCAGTTCTTTTGAATGGATTCCCCTAGGGTTTCTTCTCATGTGACCATGGTCTAAGACAAGGAAAACTCCTCTCCCCCTATCTGTTTATAATTGTATTTGAGGCCCTTGGAAGGAATATTCAAAAGCTCATTGATTCTAAAGCCCTAGGAGGGGTTAAAGCTACTTCGACTCTCCCGCCTGACTCTCATCAACAATATGTTGTTGATACTATATTGTTTGGAGAAGCCTTAGTTGGTGAAGTGAACCATTGGAAATCTATTTTAAATGACTATGTTGCTACCTGTGGTCAACATATTAATTATGATAAGAGTAATTTATACTTCTTCAATGTTGATCAAATAGTAAAAGAAAGAGTGGTTTAGATCTTGGGTTTCCAGGAAGTTTTTCTTCATGTTGCTTACCTTGGGCTCCCTCTAATATCAAGAAACTAGATAATAATTATTAGAATCACTTAATTGTAAGAGTCCTAAAAAATTTGGCAGGCTGGAAAGGTAAAATTCTAAGCCTAGCAGGGAAGACACAATAGCTAAAAGCCTCTCTTTAGAATATCTCAATCTAATATTTTTCTCTTTAAAATTCTAGCCTTCATTGGGGAAAAAATAGAACAAATAGAAAAAAGATTCATGTTGTCTGGAATGGAAGAGAAAAATAGATTGGCTTTGGCTGGTTGGGAGAAAGTGTGTACCCCTAACAATGTTGGAGGAATGGGGATAAGGATATTTGAACTCTTCAACAAAGCCTTCACTGCCAAGATGGGATGGAGTCTCTTGGAAGGGACTATGGATTGGGTAAAGATCTACCAAGAAAAATATCTTAAGAATAGAGATCTCGTCTGTTTCCTTACTTCCTCTGATCTGCCTTATGGATCTATTTTTTGGAACCACCTTCTTAAAACCAAAAGTGTTGTAAAATTGGGTGGGAGGAAGCATATTGGAAATGGGAAGGACATTGATTTTTGTAAGGACCCTTGGGTTATTCAACCCCCTCTCTCTTCCTTAGACGGTTTCAACCCCCTCAAATAGAGCTTGACCAAAATTTGTGGAAAAGAGGTGGTTGATTACATCAATTGGGAGATTGAAGAACCAAGATGGAAGGAATTTAACAGATTGCTTAGGAGTGCCAACTTGAGAGGTCAAAGATAGCTTAATTGGGATACAGTAGTGCAAAGGCTACATAGCCTCTTGGGGAGGTGACTTGGTTCTCTAAAGATAGGAAAGATGAATGGTTGTGGATAAATAACCCCTCTAGCTGCTTCTCGATAAAAAATGCTTATAAGGAACTAGAGAAACCTCTTACTAATTGAAAATACCTTCACTAGGACAAGGTGTGAATAAAAAACCTTAATCCAAAAGAAAACTATTTCTAGTGGGTTGCTTCACATGGTAGAATATTAACTATTGATAACCTTGTAAAGAGGGGATTTTAGTTAGTTAATAGATGTATCCTATGTAAGTAGGAAGAAGAGTTTCTTATGCATTTATTCTTCCACTGTTTGTACTCTAGAGAATTTTGGTATTTCTTCCTCCCTTTGCTACTCACGAATTGGGTGTTTCCCCTACTATGAATTCGTCTATTGAAAGCTGGTATAATTTTATTTACTCCCATAAGATTATAATTAATCTATGGAATCAATCCCCCCTTTCATAACATGGGGAATCTAGAACGAAAGGAATAATATAATTTTTATGGAAGCTAAGAGAAATAGCTATGAGCTATTTTTGTCTATAAAGGCCAGATACATGAAAATGTGGAAGTTGGAGGGTACAACTACTCAAAATTTTAGCTGACCTATTTGGGGAATACATAAGGACCTTATCAATCTCAATTGGTCCAAGCTTTTTGCTAGGAAGTCAACTATGTGGACTCCTCCTGAGAGGGAATGGATCAAATGCAACCTTGATGTGTTGGGTCTCAAAAGTGTAGGTTTTAACCAGAAGAGTTTTCCAAGCTCTTACTACACTTTTGGCCAACGTACAAGGCCAATTGATGCAATTGTACCTTCTGCTCTTTAAGTTCTGCTAGACCAAGGCAGGTGTACCTAAATGAACAATGCAAATTGAAATATGTTTCTTGGTTGATCAATCTATCCACAATTGCAAAGGGTAGTGGACAGATAAAATTACTACACCTACTCCTACTCCTACTACACAAATGAAAGGTATTTGAATAAATTGTTTATAATGAATTATGTCCTCTAGGACATGACAGATTAGTGCCTTCTATCTATTGGGCAACAGAGTCAAAAATAGAAAATGACATGTGTTTTCCTTCTCTTGTCTAATTTCAAGTTGTTAGGCAATTTATAAAATAAAATCTTATGACTAGCATATAATTTCATTTATTTATGGCTTGCATAAATTATGCTGGAATGTTTCCTAACTTGGTTCTACTTAAATCACCCAAAAGAAATCTCTCAAACACTGTGACTTACTTGAAGGGTTTTAATTCTGACTTGAGACACCAACAAATAAAATCACACAAAGTGAAAATGTGCACCTTGATGAATCAAAATTTATGCTTGATACATTAACTCAAATGATCAAAAAACTTTGTATTGGAGAGAACCAAGATAAAATTAATACAAATCATAGAATCTCAACAACTGAAATCAGAAAGGAAAACCATCAATTAAAAACAATTATCTCCATTGATCATGTTTCAGGAAGGTTTGTTACTTTATTTTCATTCCCAGTCCCTTCTCATGAAAATTTCACTCCTCGAGTCTAATTAGTGCCCCTCCTCCCCTGTTATCTGATTTTTACAATAGATCTATACAACAACATTTGAAGAGTCACAACCCTTCAATTTTTTGTTATATCCGTTCACATTCCTTGACAGTAGTTAAAATATTTAATTGTGTTGCCTTATCGGAAAATTAAATATTTTTTACATAGTTATGCATTCGATCTTGTTTTAATACTTTACTGGCCTTCAATATTTTATTTTAAACCTTACGGTTCTTTATACTTTATTCCCCGTTTCCCTTATCATTTTGCCACCTTGACTTTGACTGGTCGCACCACAATCTCTTCCCACCACGACAGTTATCTCCATGTCTACCACGCTACCGCGGTCACTAGCCTAATTACCAACGGTACCACGATAGCCACTAGTTGTTATCTTCATCGCTTCTTAACTGTTTGCCTTATGTTACCGCATTACTACGGTCTGATGGATTCTTGCTCATGGTACCACGGGGTAACAGTTACCCGTTCGCCACTATTAGCCCACTAACCGCTTACAATTTACCTCGCTATCTCTGCAAACTGCTTCCTCCCGTCCACCGTTTACCGACCACCACATTGCCACTGCTAGCTTGCTAGCCCTTTACCGCGCTACCGCAATCACTGGCCTGACTACCAACGGTACTGCAGTAGCCGTCTCTTAACCACTTGGTTGTTATCATAGTCACCGTTAACCACTTCCTCCATCCACTCACAGACTGTCTTTGTCAACTATTACCTGCTCACTGCGACCATCGTGGTCTATGGTTTGATCGTGCGCGGTACCGCGGTGAAACTGTTCCCGATCGCTACATTCACCATCTGTTGCTAATTAGCCGACCACCATGTTACCATGCTCTTTGGTTTAACCATGCACGGTGGCACAGTAAACACCTTCTGCTTGTTGTACCGGTTATCTCACCTCCACCGCGATACCACGGTCAATGAATTGTCTGCGCGCGGTGTGCCAGTAAACACATAGTGCCTACTCCTTAGGCACCACCGCTATACCGCAAGCCCATTGTGGGAGGCCACGATAAAGCGGTATGATATAAAAGGATAAATATTAAGGCAGCGGTATAAGGTTTGGACAAGAAAATATGAATTTTTTTATAAAAAGATAGGAAAATAATGGGATTAAAATGGAGAAAAACTTAGGGTTTTCATGGAATTTTTTGGGTTCTAACACGATGGGTGCTCACAAGGTAATCCTGGAATTGCTAGGGTGAGAGGTTTGTTGAGAAATTACATTGGAGATTGCATAGTGGGATATGTGAAAAAAATGGGTATCTATACCAACAACAAAGCCGAGGCAATGGAAGTGTGGGGAGGAATAAAGACGCTTAGAGACTTTGGTTTTTTAGATGGTCATATTGGAAGGAGACTCCAAATTAAGATTTGACATCTTGAAAGATGGTGTTACAGCTCCTTGGGAACTAAAAGACATTATTGATAATTTCAAGGTCCTAATGAAATTCTTCACTCACTACCATATTCAACATGTGTTCAAGGAAGATAATCTCTTTGCTGACTGTGCAACCAATGAGGCACTCAAGTGTAACACGTGGACTCGATGGGAGTACAACCAGTTGCCTTTGGAAATGAAAGACAAAGTGCTCAAAGATAAATATGTTAATGTTTAAAACTTATAAAGTTGGTACAAATGATCGATATAGGGGGAATATGTGATCTCATGAGAAAAAGGGCTCTTATACTAATGATGGAAATCTTGGCATGATAAGGAGTAAGAAGATATCCCTAGGTGAAAATTTTAATTTTTATATCATTCCCAAGAATGCCAAGAATCACATGGATTTTTTCAATGTTAAGGCTTGTGTCAAATCACAGTGTATCAATGTGCCTAATGTCAAATCTCACCTCTTCATTGAAGATCAGCTTGCCATGAAAAATCTAGACTCATTTATTATTTGTAAAGGCAATTATGTTTTTCAGCTAGGGAAAATTTGTTAAAGGTCACTTCTTTAAGTAAGTTCTCGAATTTCATTTCTAAAAGAGTTTATCATCAAAACATTAGCTATTGTTTTCTCTATAAGATTATTTGGGTTTTTGGGTGTTGTGGTGGTATGAGGAAATTCTTGTAGAAGAATAACTCAAAAAGTTTATCATGGTAAAAAATGGGTAGGCCTAGAAAATGAACTAAACCTCCAAATTGCTTGGCTCTAAAGCAAAATGTTGATCTTTGGAGGTTGTTCAGCAAAGCAGGAATGGTGTCATTTTTTGAGGTAACGAAAGGGTATAATGAGATTCTCATGGCTAAATTCACCAAATCTTGGAGGAAGGGGCAAGTGGCTATTGGGGTAGTGAAATTTGAGGTTATAGCTCAGTTCATTGCGGAAGCGACGGGTCTGGAGAACTAGGGAATAAAGGTTGTTAAGAAGAGTGGAGATGAATACCAGGCGTTTGTAGACAATTTCCTCCATGATGGTGAGAAAATCACATGATTTCAGAATGGGTACATGAGGCTTCAACTTTCATCACCTTTTTCTCTCATTAGTATGTTTTTCATGAGATATTTTACATTAGAGGGTAGATATATGACCATCCATGCTTATCACTTTCCTCTACTCAACCACATTCATTATAATGAACACATAAACTTTCCTTTTTGCCTGCTTTCCTCATTGCAATAAAATATAGAAATTGGTGCAAACCCTCCTCTGCACTAAGGCCTCATGCTTTCTCTCTATAAACATTCCCCAGCTCAAAACCCCATGACAATGCTCTGGCTGCTAGACTAGATATCCCAAATCAAAATGCATGGGAGGATGAAGAACCCCTAGCTGTTGTTAATCCCATTTTGAAGGCTAACCCTAGGTCTCTGCCCCAAATTATTACCCACAAGGTGAATTCCTTTGTTAATTTCTCTACCTTTGTTGCTAAAAGTTTCATTCCCTTGACCCTTGTGGGTAAGAAGGATTTTGTTAAAAATTATCTTGAGCTTGAACTAGTTAAGGCCACCCTAAAGACACAAAAACACTCGATGATACTCCTTGAACCTCTAAGGGCCAAGAATCCAAAAAAAGACATGAAAAAATAGAGTGTGGTAATTACAATAAATGAAGACAAAGAGGGCAATCAAAAATATTGTTTGGAGGAAGGGAAGCTGGGTTTGTTTATTGAAGGTCGAAGATCAACGCGGCTTGCAAAGGTTACCTCTTAGCAAAAAAAGGGTAAATAGAAGGCCATCATCCAAGATGAGGAGGATTTGGAGGTGGAAGAGTTTGAGCCACAAGTAGATGATGGTAGTGAGGACATGGATTTCAAAGAGCCTACATATGATATGGGAGAGGAAGAAATGGAGGAGAAAAAAGAAGATAATGAGGAGGAAGAAATTGGAAGAGAAGAGGAGCATAGGGGTGATATGTTGAAAGCTACTAAAATAGAGAACAATGTCATTGCCACTAACTCTCTTGAGGATTCTAACATTGATTTTATTAAAATCAGGATTACTTATATGCAGGTCTAGATGGATGATATGGAGACAGCTATAATCACATTGATGATGGTTACCAATAGTCTCATGCATAGGGCCATAGTGGGTGTTGTTTTGGGTCAAACTAGATAAGGAAAATGCTTACGAAGATGGGAAAGAGCGAAGAAAATAAGGACCAAGCTAAAGAAGAGGGACCTAATTGGAGGGATTTTATCTCTAAAATTGGCGAGTACTGGGACTTGATAGCCAATGCCTAGTGATGACATTGTTTCTCTTTGTTGTTTATGGTTGCTCTACATATTTGGCTCTCTGGTTTATAATTTTGGACTGCTATTATATTATAGATTTGTTATGGTTAATTTTTTTTTGGACTTTGGTTGAACTTATAAATGGTCTACATATTATTAGCTGGATTAGTAGGGGTATTCTATTTTTTATTAAGTTTATTATGGTTCTGTGGTTATAATTTTGGATACTCGGCCTGCAAGCCATCTCGGTTTCTGGTTCTTGTCTGTTGCTATTTTTTGGTGTTGGTTGGTGTTTTACTTCCAAACCTACTCCCTTTTTTGTTGTTTTGGTTGTGTAGCCATGAGATTAGAGCCCTTCCCACCTTAATTAATCAAAAACTATAATGGGTTTTAATTTCATAAAAAAAATCTAAAAAAAGAAGTCATCAACCATATTGCCAAGTTTAGGTTTTTCTCTTGGTATTGCCATGACCTTGTACTTCTAGGTCAAAGGCTAAGAAAAAGGGTTACCATACCTTTCCTGAGCCTAAAACCAAATCAAAATATGGGTCAACATTTCAATTTTTTTCAGAAGAGGTACCCATTCTACTTTACATATAGAAAATAACAGATAAATTAGAGCATTTACCCACTTTAAAACAAGCACTCATTTTAAAGAAGGTACTCATTCATAATTTATTTGCTATTTCCCATTTTAGGTTAAAATGTAGTACCAATTTATTTTTACAACTTGTTATTTTATGAGTATGACTTGACAATGATAATTTTTGTGTTTTTTATTCATAGTTGTCTTGTGCAATCTCTTGGCATGCCATATTCTATTTAATTTTTGAAAGGATTCAATCATAAGAACTATTTTGAAATGAAAGCAATTACATGGGATATTTTCAAGAGAAATAAAAAAAGAGGTTTTTGGTAGTCACATATACTTGTACTTCAAGATCTATGGAACAAAAGATCTACATCTAGTTGTACTTCAAAATTTCAAAGATGTATGAATTTGAAAATAGATTAAATTATCATTTCTTATTTTTATCAAGAGGGTTTGGTAATAATAGGATAAAAACAACATTAAAGAAAAAAATATAATAAATTCACAACACTTGAAAAAATTGAAGCAAATAGAGAAGAGGCAAAACAACAAAGAGATAGAAGAACAATGATTTGAGAAATGAAGAATATTGAAGCATCTAGTTTCATTACTATTGAAGAGAATAAAATTCAAGATACCATGAAGGATGGGATGCATATAGACGATGCAAATGTGGAAATGGTGGATATCGAAGAAAATGTGACTATAAAAACAAATCTAGGTATGTCTTCAAGTCTATCTTTCAATGATATGGAAAATGTGACTATAGAAACAAATACAAGTATGTGTTCAAATCAACCTTTCAAAAATATGGAAATGTGAGTATAGAAACAAATCCAAGTATGTCTTTCTAGGAGCTATTCCACATTTTTGCATCTTGCCTAGCATTTATGACACCTTAGGAGCATTAATGAAAAAATCCCATAAGACATAATTTCATGATTTTGGCTTCATGTGGACACATGACAAAATGAAAGAAGCTTGACAAGACGTTTCCAAAAAATCTAGGCCTTGGATGCCTACGTGACACGCAAACGTCTGCATGGTGCGCTAGCATCCTGGCGATTTTCAGAGTTTGAAACGATGAATCTAGAACCTTGACCCTTGCAACACATGTCTTGGCGGTTAGGTCCTAGCAACACGTGTCCTGACATTAAAAAATCCTTTTTGCCCTCATTTTGGGGTTGGAAGCTATCAATTCAAGCATTGTCACCACTTGCTTTAGTCTTGGGTAAGTTCTATCCTTGAGTAGTAGCACTTTCACTAGCAAAGCCATGCCAGACTAAGGTCCCCCCAACAGCTACCAGCTCTCAAGCAAGCACATTGTGGTGCACTCGTGTGCTCTGGAGGAGGGTCTTAACTTGTGGGTAATGCTCTCTCTCCTTATCACTCCTTCCTACTAGTTCATTTACTACTTTGTGGTGCGAGCCCTACTCCGAAGCGGGTTTTGTTTTCACCACATACTTTGTTATTTCCTTTACACTCTCTACCAAATTTGGTTGTTCGTGGAAGTGGGAACACTAATATGGGGGTCTGACTAAGGCAGGCCCCTATTTAGACCCAACCTTTTCCCCTTGATATTTTGTGTGCGGGTTACGAAATGAAGCTTGGACTAAAGATTTGAATGCACAAAGGTGATCTAATTTCAGGTTTTCTTGTATTCTCCTTTAGTTCTTAGCTTTATGTTGATTGTTTGATTGCTCATGTATCTTGGTCTGAGTCAAGAAGTAAGATTTTGTTCCATTTGCCTGAGCTCTTGATTTCTTTACAACCTAGGATGCTAGCGCATCTTGCGGATGATAGCGCACTGCACTGGTATCCTAGAACTACGCTGAATCTTTAGGCTAAGAGATCTTCAACCAGATATTGGAACTTAGAAGTCTTTCTCTCTCACATCTCAAACCTACTTTCTTACTTCTCTTCATGATTTCATTGATCCATTAAGTTTGAGGTGTATAAGGTCAGTTCATTCCTTGGTGATCTCTTGAGAAGGAAGAGACTTGTGTGCAATGAATCCCTCTTATATCACATTTTGGTGAACCTGACGTGAACCGTCAGATCCGTTTTCATAATGTTTTCTAGCTATAATGAGTATTTTTCTAAATGATATTTTGATATGTTGGAAGATGCTCTAGATGATTTCTTATAAGTACTCTCCCCTATCTGTAAATCTTCAAAACAAACTCCTTACTTGCCAGTTGAAGAGTCAGTAAATATGGTAGTAGTTTTTGTGGCTCCACCAAGCCCTAAGAAACCCTTCATTTATGTGACCCTAGCTGAGCCATTCCCTAGAAAGGACTACTTTTTGTATGGGATTTCAGGTCATACCAATCTGTTAGACTTATATTTGAGATTTGTGAAGGCTACTAATTCTACTTCTTATAATGTTGTTGGACATACATACCCTACAAGGTGAAACAAACTAAACTTAGAACAACAAGCTGCTATTCCTACATCGCAATTAGATCGAACTCCTACTTATTTACCTTTGTCTCGACCTACCCTTCCTATAGCTCCTAAACCTGTGATTAAAGCTTCAAGTGATTATGATCTTGTCGAGAAACTTCGTGTTACTCCGGCTAAGATCTCTCTTTGGGATTTGCTTCAAACCACTCTAGTTTATCAAGAGATGTTGTAGGAAGCCTTACAGAAGATTCTTTTGCTTGTCTCTGCTAGGCCTACGAATTTTGATGCATTGATGGCACATATTCAAGTGGATTCACCGAATATTATGTTCCACCCACAAGAACTTCCACCCTCAGACATGCATAAACAAGTTGAACCTTTGATGATCATAGTAAACATTAACAACATCGGTATTAGATGTGCCCTCATTGACACTAGTTCAACTCTCAACGTTTGTGGTATAGATCTACTAAATAAAAACTTCACCAAGCATTCTGAGAGTGGGTCCTTTCTCTAATTCATGAGGTTAATGAAAGAACTCAATTACGCTAATCTGCGGCTTCTTCCTTATATATTCATGGGTTTGATAACATTGACAACCAAGCTCTAGGTAAAATAATGTTACCTTTTTAGTTGGGCCCTGTTACTTTTCCTACATTGGTCTATGTAATGTCTGACCCATTACCATACAATCTTCTTTTAAGAAGACCTTGGATTCACGATATGGGTGCAGTAACTTCTACCTTACATCATTCCTTGAAGCTCATTGCTAACAATCAAGTGGTTATAGTTAAAGAAGATCTAGAGGTTGTTCACCTTTGTTTACTAGTTGTTGTTGGTCATAATTCAACCGCTTCCACTCTCAAGAATTTCATTTCTTCCTTAACCACTAATGCTATGGCTTGTTCCTCGTTGATACCTACTGTGGAATTTTTTCCTCGAGTGAGTATCAACCAAGACAAACTGCCTAAGATAAAAGAATGTGAATCCTCTTCATCTTCTCCTTCATCCCCTAAAACGAATGCTCTCTTGGGTGATGACTGGGGTTCCTTGAAATTCTCTGAATTCTTCATAGAAGTGTACAATTCAGACCCCTCCAATATAGAATTCTAGCATTCTTCTAACAAGAGGATGAGTGATCCTCCCATTGAAGAAGTGAGGTGTGATCATATCTAGGAGACCTCTCCTCCCCGGGAGAGTGATTTTGTCTTTGAAAAGGAGGTTGACGTCTGCGAACCAAGCAAGGGAAGTGAGACCGCTCCCATAGAAACTTTCAATGTCCATTGGTGGAATGAGACACTCTACGTAGAGTCACCCCCTCCCGAAACTCTGCAAACTCACTACGGGTTTGGTTACAAACTTGCTTCTCATTATGGCTATGAGAAAAAAGGCCTAGGATGTATCAAGCAAGGAATACAAGTCCCTATCCATTTTAAGCAGTGACAACGCTATCTAGGTTTGGGATGCCCTGTTGAAAAGTCTAGACAAAAACCTTGGTGGAGTGTTAATATGATTTCGACTGAACCATTGAGTTTGACCCATCTTGAGTTGATAGAGGAAAGAGGACAATTCGAGAAGGTTCCTGTAGATGTCTTCTCTTCAGATGAAGCATTAGGAGAATTTCTAGGTGCTTATTCTTTGTTACCTCTTTATCATCACAAGAAATGATTCTCGTATCGGTTACACAAACAAGCATACTTTAGAGAATTCATTCTGAGCATTGATGAGGAGGACCCTCTATCGAACATCAGGGATGATGTTTTGATATATCATCCTGAGGACCGTAGTTCCCTCCTTAAATGGGATACTGTCGAAGTCCCCGTAGATACTAAATCTTTAGAAAGAGTAATCAAGATTAGGAAGTGCCTCTCTTCTGAGGAAGCATATGAACACTCCACTCTCTTGCGTGCGTACCCTAATATCTTCACTTGGATGTATGAAGATATGCCCAGTATTAATGAATCCATAGTGGTCAATAATATCATTCTAAGTCTTGACACCAATCTCATTCAACAAAAAATTTGAAAGATCAATCCTAGGGTAGCTTTAATGGTCAAGACTGAGATAGAGAAGCTATTGAAGGTATAATTTATCCATCCCATTGACTATTCTCCCTGGATTTCAAATATAGTCACTGTTAGCAAACCTAATGGCCGTATTTATATATGCATTGAATTTTAGGACCTTAACAAGGCTTCTCTTAAGGATGATTTTTCGTTACCTAATATAGATATGATTGTGGACTCGACCGCAGGACATGCATTGTTATCTTTTATGGATGGATTCTTGGGTTATTATCATATCCGTATTAACCTGGATGATCAGTACAAGCCAACCTTTACTACCCCTTGGGGGACTTTCTACTATGTGGTCATTTCCTTTGGGTTAAAGAATGCAGGAGTGACTTATCAACGAGTCATGACCTTGATATTTCATGATTTCATTCGTAATATATTAGAAGACTATGTCGATGACATCTTGGAAAAGTCCATAAATCTTCAAGATCATGTGAAGAACCTTTATCTTATCTTCAAAAGGCCTCAACTTTACAAGATGAGATTCAATCCCCAAAAATGTGTCTTCGGCATTGACACTGGAAAGCTTCTTGGGTTCATAGTCTCTTATCGTGGAATCAAAGTTGGCACGAATAAGATTGATGCTATTGTTAACATGTCTCCACCAAGGAACATCACTGAATTGTAAAGTTTACAGGGGAAGATTTAGGCAATTTGAAGATTCATATCTCAGTTGGTTGACCGTACCCTTCCTTTCACTCCTCTACTGAAGAAGGATGTTCGCTTTATATGGGATGGAGAATGTCAGAGAGCTTTTGAATCCATCAAATATTTTTTGACCAATCTTCATGTATTGATGTTGACTATGCAAGATAGACCCTTCCTGCTTTACCTTGTTGCTGCACCATATGGTTTGGCAGCCCTATTGGCTCAGTATGATGACATAGGAAGAGAAAGAGCGGTTACATTAGCTACATCCTTGCCGACTATGAAACTCATTATTCATCCATGGAGAAGAAGTTCCTTTCTTTTGTATTTTCTATGCAGAAGTTGAGGCACTATCTCCTCCATGTTGAAACTCGAGTCATAGTAAAAAAAATCTTTTAAAACATTTGTTCTCTAGTGCCGACCTTGCTGGGAGATTAGCGAAGTGGGTTATGTTGCTTTATGAGTTTGATATAAAATTTATCTCTCTGAAATCGGTAAAAGGATAAGCAGTTGCCGACCAATTGGTAGATTCTCCCTCGCCCCGCTCCTTCCCTGGGTTGTATCTATTCCCTGATGAGGATATCTTCACAATCAACTATGACCTAGAATGTAAAATTTACTTTGATGGATCAAGGTGTTAGACCGGTTCTGGAGCAGGCGTGGTCCTGATATCCCCCAAAGGTAAACCGGTCCCCCTTTCCTTTCGATTAGATTTTTATTGCACTAATAATACGCCAAGTACGAAGCTCTTATTGTTGGTTTACGTGTCGCGATTGCATTGAAAATTAAACATCTTCGTATACTAGGTGAATCTGAACTTATTGTGAATCAGATCATGGGAAGTTATCAAGATAAACAAAGTAAGTTATCTCAATATCGAGACCTCGTTTTGTCCTTGCTTAATCAAATTTCCTCTTTCACAATAAGCAACATTCCTAGGTGAAAAAATAGACATGTGGATGCCATGGAAAACGTTGGTTCCTTGGTACCTTCAGAACATGATACGAAGGAATATCACTTCATGGGTTAGGCCACGCAAACCCCGACAATTCCCAATCAACCCGCACCCGAGTCTCTAGTTTGCCTTCATACAGACTCGGGGGAGTGCTTCTCTAGTATCTAAAATTATCTAAAGACTAGAAACTTTCCTGATGCTGCGACAAAAAATGACCCCACTCATATAACAAATCTTTCAACCCGTTATGTCATCTTATCTAACATTATTTATCGAAAAGTGTATAATGGCTTGCTGCTAAGATGATTCACTAAATTGGAAATAACCCTTGCCCTTAAAGAAGCCCATGCAAGCTCTGGGGGTGGAAATTTTGGTGGTCGATCGCTAGTGAGGAAACTGATACACATGGGATACTATTGGAAAACAATGGAACAAGATTCCTTCGATTTCATCAAGAAGTGCCTTGACTGTCAACAACATAGCCACCTTATCCACACTCTTGTTTAGGAGTTGCAAAATCAAACTTCTCCTTGGCCATTCGCAAAATGGGGGTTAGACATTATTGGGAAAATATCACCTCCTTCTTCCAAAGGATATACCTTTATTATCACCGCTACAGATTATTTCACAAAATGGGTTGAGGCTATTCCACTCCGATCCATGAGTGCTGAAACTATCTATAGCTTCCTATTGAACAACATCATTTCTCGCTTTGGAAAGCTTGCTACACTTGTTTCTAAGAATGGTACACCATTTAAAAACAAGGAAGTAAAGCAGTTCCTAGAGAAATTTCATATTCAACATAAGTTTTCTACCCCATATTATCCATAATCTAATGGCCAAGCAGAAGCTTCTAACAAAACTCTTGAGCTAATTCTTCATAAGATAGTTAAAAAACACAGTAAGGATTGGCACATTCAGTTAACATATGCTTTGTGGGCTTATCGTACAAGTGTTTGCACGACGATGGGAACGAAACCCTATAACCTCATGTATGGCGCCAAATCTATCATGCCTTTAGAGTTGGAAATCCCATCTTTGTGGGTTTCCATTAGGGGGGTGATTGACGATGAAACCTATTGGGTTAACCATTTGCATCAGCTTGAGATGCTCGATGAACATCGCTTACAGGCCCTCAATCATCTTAAGGCTTATCAGTGGTCGCTATCTAGACAATATAATCAAGGTGTGCTACCTAGGACTTTTAAGCTAGGGGACCTAGTTCTATACAAAAATCAACGGAATGTGAACATGCCACCTGATCAAAAAGGGAAATTTAGTCCTAACTGGCTTGGTCCTTACATCATTTTTTTTGTATATGGTTCAGGTGCTTATGGATCATCGTCTATAGATGGAACACCTTTAAAAGAGCATGTCAATGTGATACATCTTTGTCGATACTATGCATAGTGTCCTAATGTGCCATGTATGTGGTGTTCTCCCCAAAAGGTAGTAATACTGCATATATTAACATTCACTCACTTTCACATCATGAATTTTTTTGTGTTTGTGATGTGAGCATCTGTGTGTGTGTAACAAAAACATACATACATGTGTCTGACTATGCTAAATATCCATACATCACATTGCATTATTAGATCATCATAGCATTTAATTAACATGTAAATAAATGTGTGAAATTAAATCATGGTTAGCATCTAATGAAAACATACATCCATAGCATGAGCATACATGAAAATGGAAAGCATACACACAAGAAAATCCATGATGCTGAAACTGATGTATATATATATGTCCAATGTATGAATCAAATGTCATGTACATGTATTAGGCCATTGCTATAAAAAATGAGTGGTTGTTAAATATATGTCTATACAAAATATCTACAAATATGTATGTATATGTACGTCTGGCTACAAAAGTGATATACAAAATAGGGGTCCTATCCCTGGAGCATGTGGCTCCTTGAGCCCTCTGGCTCTGACAACCACTATAGTGCTCTGGGAGGATGTTGCATGGTGGTCTGTGATAAGGATTAGTGTGAAAATGATGCAAATAGACCCACCTGTATTCCTTTGAGCTCCCCTTGCAGCAAACATATGTCCATCTTTACCCGGATAATCTCATGTTGCAATCATTGGACATTTGTTGGGATCACGGCTATTGACTACTCATCAAGCTCATCAACGCGGCTATGAAGAGCATCACGTGCCACCTTGGTGGTGTTAGCTCTCCTCACTACTGCATCTCGCTCGGCGAGTGCCATCCACAGCTCCCACGATAACTGATCTGGCTGACCCCTAGTGTTTGTTAACTTCGCAATTAGTTGCACCACCTCTGCACCTCGCTCTTCATATGTGGTCCATAGACATGCTACCGGCTCAAAAGTGGGGGCATGCCTCCCCGCTGAAACAAACTAGTAAGCCTCTAAGACCATCCCCTAGATTAGAACAGCAGGGGCCACCTCTGAAATACATTGATCTATAAGCTTAGTCCATCCTTGTGCATCCTCTGCAATCACAAAGAGAAAGAAGGGGATTAGTATCACATGGCATGTGTATTTATATATAAAAAAGCATAAGTAGAAACATGAAAAGCATGAAATTAAAAATAATGCACTATGTATACCTGGATCCCCTAGCTACCATGTGGGATCAAGGTATGGATCAACACTGGGGCCTGTGTTTCCGGTATCGATGACCACCCCAGGAAATGCTAGTGTTGTGGCTACTAGGATAGTGAAGGTTGGCAACACTGATGAAATTAGGGTAGCTAGGGGGGGAGTTGATCTCCTTTGTCTTCATGGCCTCACGGGCACCACCTCCTCCTTCTCGTCCTATACCGACTCCTCCTCCTCCTCCTCTATGCTGCTCTGTTGAAGGCCTCTCCGCCTACCCTATGGAGGTTGGTGGGGCTCATCCTCCTACGGGCTTGGGTCCCCTCAGGGAGCACCCTCACCGAAAACTAGAGCAGGACGACGCCTCTCCCACCACCACATGTAATCCATCGCTACCCCGACATTATCTGTCACCGCCATGGCTAGTAGATCATGATCAGGATCATCATCATCTAAAAAGATAATGTCTATAATAGAGGGGCGAGGGAAATCACCTACCCTCGTTGCACTGCGGTGTGCCCTGGTGTATGTGGGCACATCAAGTGGTATATTCCATACACGACCATGTTGTCACATGAATCGACTCTGGTAATAAGGTATAATAATGTAGTCACGATGGCCCACTAGAAAATGGTCCCATTGTAGGTTCCTAAGGAACTAGTTGTCATCGAACCACCTAAAATAGTGGTGGGGTCTCCAACGAACCTCTCCTACGGTGATAGTATCAAACTGCAACCTCCAAAACTATACATCCCCGAAATGCCACTGGCTTGTCATGTTGTACTAGTGGGCCATTGGGAAATCATATGGTTGTCACTAGGGAAAACTGACTAGTCGGGTGCACGTGATGTGGGCGAATGCCCACACCTACAAAATTGTGCACAATGTAAGACTATGATACTCATAGTGAACATACCGTCCAAGCTCCTGGTAAAGGTGCACCAACATGTTGTGCCCCCACGAAAAAATAGTCTTATGCTCGACCATGTCAGTAATAATTGGGACAATGCCCCCGTGCAAATGTGAGCCTCGCCTATCTATAGTGATCTGAAAGGCAATTGTCACCACCATCACCCTGTGTAGCAACGACGTCATCCTCTCTTGGTCATACCAATGTGTGTATATGTGACCAATGTCATCACCGCCATCGGTCCACCCTATGCAATACCGAACACCCTCGCTGCACTCCTGTGTTTATCGAGTGTTGTCCAAGACCACTTGTCATCCACGGATGGGGAACCCGAGGATCCGATAGACATCCTTGAGGGTGATGGTCATCTCTCCATAGGTTAGATGGAAAGATGATGTGGTAGCATCCCATCGCTCCATCAGAGCGGTGAGCATCCTGCCATGGTATCACATCTCTGGCATAGTGAATACATGCCAGAGATCAACCCGATCCAAATATCTGACCTCATCAATTGATAAGCGATCTCTCTGCTCATAGACAAGGCAGAATGCTCGCCCTTCGAGATACTCCTAGATAATCCTGCAAAAAAGTAAAAAAAAAATTAAGTCATAAACTTGATCATGGAAAGAAAACATGTGAAAGGACATATGCGCATCGCATAGACGTCTATGTGATGTGCCTGTGTCTCGAACTACCATGGTCACCCGGAGGATGCTAGCACAGATCCGGGACCCCAACATGTATCCCAGACAACAATGCAAAAAGAGGATGCAAGCGCATATTTTGAATGCCTACGCACTGTGAAGCATGAAAAAATCCAAAAAAATGAGCAAAAAGGCACAAAGATCGAGACTAAGAAGACTAAATATATCAAGTTTCCACAATTCATCTAGTATCACAATAATGTTTCTAGATTTGATTGTGTTTTGATTTTTCACATCAACGTTTTGAATCATAGTACATGATCTTTCATCCTGATGATGGATCATGTAGTATGATTCGAAACGTTGATGTGAAAAATCAAAACACAATCAAATCCAGAAACATTACTGTGATACTAAGAAGACTACCTGATCAACCTTGCGACTCACAATGATGTCAACACGTAGCTTCTCTAGCCTCAGTTCATCGTACTCTCTATTTCTCAACATTTTGTTGAATTTTCTCTCACAAAATTCAACAATTTGCTCGTAGTGAATAGCGAAAATGACCCTTCTAGGGGCCCACCTAGGTATATAGCCCTCCCCCTCCCCCCCCCGAGGCTCATTTTTCCTAAAAATATGACCCCCCAGTTTCTCCTGACTTTACCCCACCATGCTAGGGGAAAACTCAAGAGGGGGCATATAGTCACCTCTTGATCATTTTTTTCTCCTCCGAAGCAACGATTTTTTCTTGATCATTCTTTTATCCATGGTAGTTTCTTCCGATTTTCTGAAACTGACTCAAAATTTTAGTTTTGTTGGACATAGTTTTGAACAGTTTTTCACAATCGTTGTGTTGTTGATCGTTGAGCTCATGAGCTGGGGGCATTATTGGTACCGGTTAGCTTGACCTCGGTGACCTTTGTGATCCCGCTTCTTGACACACTTTTCATAAAATATAGAATTTGGGTGAAATTTTTCTTCTGTACTTTATTGAGGCTGATTTTTTTCCAAAATCGGAAAAATGTAATGTCGCAAAATTGCACCTAGGGGAAATTCCACATTTTTGCATCTTGCCTAAAATTTATGACACCTTAGAAGCATTAATGACAAAATCCCATGAGACAAAATTTCATGATTTTGGCTTCATGTGGACACATGGTGAAACGACGGAAGCCTGACAAGGCATTTCCCAAAAAATCTAGGCCTAAGACACCTGTGCGGCATGCGGACGTCCGCGTGGCATTCTAGCATCCTAGTGGTTTTTCAAGTTTGAAACGACGAATCTAGAACCCTAACCCTTGTGACACGTGCCCATGGCGGTTAGGTCTCGAGTGAAATGGCTCTGTGTCGCCCTTACATGTATTAAAAACTCCTTTTAGCCCTCATTTTAGGGTTGGAAGCTATCAATTCAAGCATTTTCACCACTTTCTCTAGTATTGGGTAAGTTTTATCCTTGAGTAGCAACACTTTCACTGGCGAAGCCATGTTGGACTGAGGTCCCCCCAGCAGCTACCAGCTCTCCAGCCCTCCACCAGCTACCAACTCTCAAGCAAGCACATTGCAGTGCACCCATGTGCTTCAGAGGAGGGTCTTGACCTATGGGTAATGTTGTCTCTCCTTATCACTCCTTCCTACTAGTTCATTTACTACTTTGTTGTGCAGGCCCTACTCTAAAGCGGGTTTTATTTTCACCACATACTTTATTATTTCCCTTACACTCTCTACCAAAATTGGTTGTTTGTGGAGGTGGGAACACCAATACGGGGGTCTAACTGAGGCAGGCCCCTATACAACCCCAACCTTATCCCCTTGATATTTTTTGTGTAGGTTACTAAACGAAGCTTGGACTAAAGATTCAGATGCACGAAGGTGATCTTATTTCAAGTTTTCTTGTATTCTCCTTTAGTTCTTAGCTTTTTGTTGATTGCTTGATTCCTCATGTCTCCTGGTTTGAGTCAAGAAGTAATATTATGTTCCATTTTCCTGAGCTCCTGATTTCTTTACAGCTTACGATGCCAGTGCATCTTGTAGATGACAGCGTGTCGTGTCGGCATCCTAAAACTGCATTGACATCTTTAGGATGAGAGCTCTTCAGCCGGATATTGGAACTTATAAGTCTTTCTCTCTTGGATCCCGAACCTACTTTCTTACTTCTCTTCACGAAATCATTGATCCATTCAGTTTGAGGTGTATAAGGGAATTACGTTCCCTAGTGATCTCTTGAGAAGGAAGAGACCCGTGTGCAGCGAATCCTTCTTATAACACATCTTCAAACCCACATTTTGATGGCATTGATTTTAGTTATTTTAAAGAAGTTGGATATTCCAATAGTGAAATCAATTCTACTATTGAAAAAATAAAAATACAAAATGAGAATGAAGTCCCTTGTATGAGTAAAAATAAAAATGTTTTTTTTAAATTAAAAGAAATGTCTTTGATAATCTTCTTGGTAAAAAATTTTGGAGACAAATGAGAACCCATGCAAATAGATTAGATAAACTCCTTTTTTATACAAAATTTCTAGGATTTCAATATCAACTCATGATGTAATTGGTGAAAATATGGAAAATACAAAAAGTGATGAAAAATTTAGGTATTTTTTAAACCTAGAAATAAATATGAATCAATGAAACAAATTATATCTAGTGTTGCTAATGCTATTGATTCTAATGGAAAAAAGAGTCGATCTAAATATAAGAATGCAACATAATGAGCTATAACAACTACTTTAGTTGATAAATCAAATTCAAATAAAAAAATGTTAAGTAAGATTAGTCAATTTTCAAATATAAATCCTAAAACTTTGATAAGAGCGGAAAAAGGAAGAGAACGTATTGAAAATTATCCAATTAGCCGATGTTGGAGTTTTAGTGGTAGACTCCCACGGTTTGACATGAAATTAAAAATAATGAACTCAAATCTTTAATTGAATTTTTTTGGCATGATAATACATAGGTATCATCTAATGATAGAGATGTTTTAAAATTAAGAGTGGACTCAAGAATCCATGGTCCTCATCCATAACATATATTAGACATAACTCAAACTAAATTTTATAAAAAAAAAATAGATGATTCAATGCTACCAAATATTACAATATTTTAAAGATCATTTGAGAAATATAAACCTAGGCATATAAAAATTAATAAACAACAAATCTCATGTTGTAAAAATCATGTGCAGTTTCATTATTATCATGACATTTTTTGATATATATGTTATACTTTCCATACTAATGAAATTATGCAGGAATGTGGTATTAATATGCCACCTCAAGCAATCAAGGAGTTTATAGCAAGTTTATTCTGTGAAACATCTAATGGAAACTTAAATTTTAATTAAATGCATTTATTTATGGACAATACCATAGATGTGGTAACCTTTCATTGTTAGGATAATATATGCATGAAATATTTCACATGATTTTAGATAATAATTAGTGGATGTGAAAAAATTCAAGAATGTTGAATACCATTTAAATGATGGAAAAATTAGAAAACATTGCGAGTTAGTCACATAAAAAATATTATGCATGCATTCATCAGATAATTTAAGGATAAGATTGTACCCAAATATGTGAAACATTCACAATATGCTCAGTGTCTTGATGGATAGTTTCACACATGTAAAAACACATTTCCAATTGGAACTATACTATCAGTGGTTGAATTTCTATAAAACTATACTCTTGTTGTACAAGAGGAAATCCAATCTCAGTATTATAATTCAATGTGTGTGGCCATCTATGTTCATATTGTATATAGACATGTAGATGATAGTACAAAAGATAATAATTTTTATGAGGGATTACCATTTCTATTTGAGTGATAATTGGTTACACTCGTCATATTTTGTCCAATATTGTTTCAATATATTTTATGAAAATTTAAAAGAAAAAGAAATCATGATGGCAGAACATCTCATATGCTTAAATAATTATGCATGTCAATTCCAAAATGCTTGAATGTTTTATTGGCTATGTAGGGCTCATAGGGAAAACAATATCCAACAAATGTGAAGTTTTTTTGAAGCTATACATGGTAAAGGAGAACATGATGGAGTTGGAACATGTGTGAAAAGATCTCTTGCTAGAGAGAAACGAAAATTTGAGGATGCAGTAAAATTTAGAGATGCATGTATAATTATGGATTGGTTTACTACAAATTTATCTATGGGATCAAGTGAGAAATCTATAATTCAACGATTATTTTGGTTTTTTCAATAAGAAAATATTCTTACTCAACATGATTGTGAGATAATTAGTGGATCAACAAAATGACATTCATTTAAGAGTTCAAACGCAAGCACGCGGACTATATGGAACAGGCCTATTTCCTTTTCTATCAATTTTGTATTGTAGGTGATTGGGAAGCATGTGAAAATATATAATAGGTTGAAGAATGGAAACAAAGAGCCTTGAAACCTACACAAACACATGATCGACATGAAACAACAATTGAAGATGATAATCAAGTGTTTGCATTAGATGACTATGATCATGTTTCAAACCTTGTACAAGGAGGTACTTTAATTCAATTTATTTTGTTCGATTATATTATTTTTTAATATATAAGTATATATGTATGCATGTATATATGAATTATATGTCACACTTTATTGAATTAAATAAAAAAATTGCAAGACAAGCGTATGTTTTTGTTGTGCTGGAGGAGAATGAAGAGGAAACAAAGTATTGGTTGGATCGATGTATTGAGACAAAACATAATTTTTATAGCCTATATTAGATGATAATAAATATGAGTATCCAACATGTTTTTTGGTTGTTGTTGGCACTTGGCTACGTAAATATCTAATAAGAAAGAATGGTTTTCTTGAATTTGAAGATTATGAAAGACATAAGAATATTATACACTACTTACATTTTGTTTTGGAAACAAATATAAAACTAGTTAGATATCAAGGGAGACCTGCTAATGAAGAGTTATGGACACTTTATAAGTAATAAAATGAGACAATTATAGATACATTACAAAATAAAAAGGATACAGATGGTACAATGGAATAATTATATATAAGTAAGTATATAGTTGTATATATTTAATTGATAGTTAATAAATTTATTTTCATACCCTAAAAAGTTTAGAATTGATTTGTTTTCCCCTTAATTCATACTCTTCCCCTTTATCCATCCTCTTACCTACTCTTAAGCCATCTCCTAATTATAGAACTAATTTTCTCATATGACACATACTTTGATTCAAGTCTCTCCTATATCCCCTTAAGCCATCCTCTTAGGACCCTTTAATTCATCCTCTTAGATCCCCTTAATCCATCCTCTTATGTCCCTTTAATTCATCCTCTTAACTTCCCCAAATCTATCGTCTTACCTCTCCTTAAATCATATCCTAATTATAGCTAGTTTTCTCACATGACTTAGAGTCAAGGCTCATGTATCTCATCTTAAGCCATCCTCTTATGTCACCTTAATTCATCTCCTAATTATATTTAATCAATTTTTCTTAGGTATCCCACAACTATATGGCATTGGTGACCACTACTTGTGCATTCAATGTGTGATAAAATAGTAGATAATTTTCCCCATGGTAGGCATCACTTGAATGTAAGGAATTTATAAGATCCAATTTCTAACTTTATTTATTGTAATTTTCTCATATAACTTGGAGTTATGAATTATTTATATATAGTTAATTTACTTACACTCATTATTTTTGTAGGGCTGCTACAAGTAGATCCACCATGATTGTCACTATAATTTTCATCATACAAATGTTAGATCAATTTTTTAGGCTTGAACTAAAAGTGGACCCATTAGTTAATTTTATATATATGCATATATTTCATCATGTTATAATTGTATTGCATCAAAAATTTGTGTCTTTGATATATTCTTTCATTCTTATTTCACCTTTTATATTATTGCTTTTATCTTTAAAATTATGTCTTTAATATATTCTTTCATTCTTATTTCACCTTTTATATTATTCATTTTATCTTATAAATAGTGTCTTCGATAAATTCTTTCATTCTCATTTCACCTTCTATATTATTCATTTTATCTTAGGTAGTTGAACATTATATTACAAAAGCTATCCAATAAATAGTTTTAAAAAACTTGGGTAGAATTTCACTAAACCTATGTGACTAGATCTGGGATCAACTAAGCAACCTAAGGATTATGAGGTCTAACATAATATAAAATTATATGCAGTATTTAAAACAAATAGCTTCAACCTTGTTAATACTAACATAACACGATTGCCATTTCATTTAATTAATTTAAAAAAAAAATGTAGAAGAAATAGAAATTCCACTTATAAAGATCCTAACCCCTTAGGTTCATGCTTCCTAACCACTACTATCTATCCTATCACATTAATAAAGTATCTCCTCTTCCCATACTATTAAAGTGATATTTTAGGTCACATTTTAGTAGCAATAAATTTCACCAATACTATATTTAGCATACCTTTTACTTAGCATGATAGGTTTAGGTGTTTTTTGCTACCTAAAAAAAATATAATTTATTACATGTCCCTTTAGTCATCCTCTTAGCTCCCCTTAAGCCATCCTCTTACCCACCCTTAAGCCATCTCCTAATTATAGAAATAATTTTCTCACATGACACATAATTTGATTCAAGACTCATGTATCTCCCCGTAAGCCATCCTCTTACATCCCCTTAAGTCATCCTCTTAGCTTTCCTTAATCCATCCTCTTAAATATCCCCTTAAGTCATCATCTTAGCTCCCCTTAAACCATCCTCTTACCTCCCCTTAAGCCATCTCCTAATTATAGCTAATTTTCTCACATGAATTAGAGTCAAGGCTCATGTATCCCCCTTAAGCCATCCTCTTATGTTTCCTTAATTCATCTCCTAATTATAAAAATAATTTTCTCACCTTCTGTATTATTCCTTTTATCTTATAAATTGTATCTTTGATATACTCTTTCATTCTCATTTGACCACCTATATTATTCCTTTTATCTTAGTTAGTTGATCATATTAAACAAAAAGTTATCCAATAATTAGTTTTAAAAAACTTGGCTTGTATTTTACTAAACCTATGTGACCTTGGCTTGCATTAGAGTTGGGTTCAACTATGTTACAAAAGGATTATGAGGGTCTAACATAATATAATATTATAATATATATAAATCCTTATGCTAACTCTCCAATAAAACTCACCTTTTAACCCTATAATTTGCACCCTATTAAAGGAAACTAGATCTTTATGAATAAATCCCCTATCCAAATCACCCCTAAACTCTACCCTATTGGGAGGCTTCCTAAAATTTTCACCATACCATTTTTCTATCCCTCCTTCACATTAGGAATTCAAAAAATCTATTACTTTGACTTCTTCACATATTCTAAAGTAGTACATATCGATAAATGAAAATTAATGATTGAGTAGAATGTTAGTAAAGAAACCATGGTTCTTTCTCCAAAACTTATACAATAAGAATATTAAAGTATCATAAGGTTCTTTAACTATTTTATATTTATTATTTTGGATGAAATGTTAAGTCTATTTAACACATTTGAAAGAAACTTAATACTAAGTTAGGATAAATTTGGGACTATTGATTACACCATGTTTCACCTATAACTCATTCCCCCATGAATAAAAATACATGGATCACCTCTAGAATTCTTATCTTGAGCCCCTTTATCGCACTTACAAACTTGATCCTAATAACAATAGATTCCACCAAAAATATTTACCATACCCTTTACTTATAGGCATGATAGGTTTAGGTGTTTATAATGGATTGAGAACTAGGTGAAATTATTTAGTGACGTTTCCCTCTAACGCATTAAGACAAATTTTTACACACTTGGAAATATGTCTACCATTTATGTAGGAGCTAAAATTTAGCTCTAGCCCAAGATTACTTACAAAAACAATTACAACCTTCTACAAGAGAGTATGCATGAATATGAGCTTGCTTGATATTAAGATCTATGAGATATGAAGATGAGGTGTATTACAAAGTGAAAAATGAGCTTGATTATATAGACATATAAGGTGTGAAGTAGTACCAACATTAAATTACTGTTCCATAATTAAATGACATGAGACAACATTAAGTGACCCTAGGACTCTAATATTTAATAAAAGCTAAAAAGCTAAAATCTTATGTAAACATTGAATATGCCTAGGACCTAAGTAGACTTAATATGTAAATAGGACCACACTAAGTAACTAGATAGGAAATGTACCTATTTACAACAATCATCTCTAGGAGAGGTGGGTGTATCCCAAGATTTTGTCTTAGGTTTTGACATTTTCTTTCCTTTTCCTTTAGGTGATGATGTAATCAAAACATGATTCTTAGAGTGTGTATAATGTTGACTAAGATTAACATATTCTCTAGTCAACCTATCACAAAATGTCTCAAAATAAGGCATGACAGATGAATCGCCTAATCCATCCATTGTAGCATAAAAGGAACTAGAGAAATATGCAAATGAACCTTTCAACTCAAACAAAATCAAGAATATGCATTCCTTATCAGTTTTATCTTTACCACAACCAACCAATTGTGACCTTAATGATTTAAATTTTACCAAATAGTTTTTAATGGTGTTAAAAGAATTCATGGAAAGTGATTTCAATTTTGCCTCTAATTACATAGCACAAATCTCACTAATTGAACCAAATAATTAATTGTACTATTCCCAAACCTACTTAGGAGTAGTGCACTCCTCGATATGGAAGAACAAACTATCAGAAACATTCATAGCGATCAAACCCATAGTCTCATAACATTTGTTCCTATGAGAAAATATTTCATATTCTCTAGAAAAATTAGGTTGTTCATCATCCAAGGTGGATCAAAAACCCCTAGACCAAAGCGATTTCCTCATTCTCTCCTTCCATGTATGATAATTATGAAGATTTAGAACCTCGAACCTTCATTCAACCATTAGAACAACAAGTGCCAAGAGTGAAAAATAGACAAATATATAATACAAACTAAAGTGATATCATCCAAATATGAAAATACAACTAAAAATGAAGCCCCCCCACAAATAGAACTTCTCCATGAGATAGTATGTCCAAGTAATCAATAAATATGCCAAATATGCAAAAACTAAATAATTTATACCTAGGTTTGAATCTCAAAAAAGTGCATGAATCAAATGATAGAGCTCTTGAATACCTTTCAATTATTATTGGAATCACGAAAAATGAATAAATTGGCAAAAACTTATGAGCTCAGAGGTCCAAAAGGGAAAAGGAACTTCAGTTGCCAATAAAATGTACATACAATTTTTTTTGGAAAAATGACTTACACCACTATGAAGTATGCAGAACCAAATTTTTGTTGTTATCTTGTTTGCAAAATTTTGATACCTAGGTGAAAAGTTATGCTCCGGAGAAAAAAGGCTCAATTTTGGCACTTGAGAGACTAAAAAAGGGGCAAAATATAGCCCCTTTTGGGCTGGACTTCGATCAAATTATGACCGACACTATAGGGAAAAATTTCTTAAGTTTTTAAAGTAAATACCACACCACTCAAGGCAATGGAGCCACTTGGGCGACAATGGTGCGAAGCGATGGTAGGTGATCCCGCACAACCCGCTAGGCTTTAGTGCCCAAGAGTGGACCAAATATCCTATCATGGAACCGTGATTTGTAGGCCAAAATAAAATATTATTAACTTTAAATAGCCATCATCTCGTACCTTCTAACATAGGGTGACATGCATTGATGTGATAGTCATAACATCTGTAGGTTGTACCCCTATGCCAACACGATGTGTGCAGAGAATATTCAATGTTGATTACTTTTTGTTGACCTATGCCTCTAATTACTATTGATGCCTAATTATATGGACCATATGGTAATGTACTATATGGATCTATATGATATGAAAATGACGACGGCTTCAAAAAAACCTTTGAGGTACCGAGATAAAGTCTTTGATTTTGATGATTTAACAAGTGTTATTGGGGTTTTCGGGCATTTCAACCACAATGGAAGGGTCGATTTTGGCCCAAAGTGCTCCAAAATTTCAACTACCTCATGGATCTAGTAACTGCCTCCCAACTTAAAACCCTCATAAATTTGGAAAAAAAAAACAAATTTTTGATGAAATGAAAGCCAATCTTGACTTTCTCAGACACCCTGGACTCAATGGTGAGCTCAAATTACCTCCAAAATGCTCTAAAAACCATATGCAATGAAAACCCACAATGAGGAACCCTCCACAAGTGATGTTTTTTTCAAGTTTTTATGATTCCCCATATCACAATCGGGTGCAAGAGAAGAGCATACTCAACCTTAGGGTAAGTGCACCAAGATGGTCCACAAAAAGGGAGTCAAAAGTGGCTAATTTTTTTTCTAAAATCAGCCAAACCTAAACTTGGAGGAGTAATTTGAGATTCATGCACTCAAATTTTTAAAATACCAAAAGAACAAGAATTGTAATACTTTAAATCTAATTTCTAAACTACTATTTTTTTTCAAAAATAGATAATATTAAGAGGATCAAATGCTTCACACACATAAAAAAAATTCTAGTTTTTTAGCAAAATATAACATAGTGTCTGGCATGCGCTCAAATTTTTTAGTTGCATTTAGTATTTTCAAAAACCCATTGGTAGAAATATAGTTAAGAGTGAGTACTAGAAGTTGTATATTTTTTGTAATTTTTATTGAGTATTATTTTTTATAATTTTTCAAAGTGGATGCATCCTAAAAATCACATCATCGAGCATGTGCATCACATAACTTGTAGCAAAATAATCAAAAATTCATTTTTTTCAATGTGTAGAGAATGAAGCCTAGAATTTTTAATTTTTTTCAAATTTGGACAAGTAGGTCAAAAGTTATTAAAAAAAATCAATACGTATGTCTTTGATAACTATAGAAACATTAGATGGAGAAAACACATAAATAAAAATAATTAGAATAATATAATTGAGGATGAAGCATGCGAGAGGTGTCCGGTTTGACGTATTTGTTGCCTATGAACTTTAAGTCCTAGGTTGCATGCGTCAATGCTTTCGTGTATTCTTCCAACTGCCTATGGATTGATGTTGTGGTGGTAGTTTCTTTGTGAGGGGGGGTTTTTTGGTTTCCTGGGTGTAGCTGGTGGGTTGTTTTATATCGTCCTTTTCTTTTCTTTGCTTTTTCTTGATATAATATTCCTTGTTGGTTGTGTGTGCTTGCTTTTCCTTGGATCGCTGGTGTGCTTTGATTGCTTGGGGTGTTAGTCTTTTTTGGGATATTTTCCTTTGTTCAGGTGTGGAGTGTGCTTGCCTTGGTTGTTCTTGTTTTGGTGTGAGGAGCCTTTTATCTTCCTGTATTGACCTATCTTCTCCTGCCGTTTGCGTTGTGTTGTTCAGTTCTCTTTACCTTTTTCATTCATTTTCTTTGCCTCGACCTCTCTTCTTTTGCAGCTGTTGCATGTGGGGGGCCTTTCTCTTGCTTCTCACCTAGGTGGGGTTTTTCGTGTGCTGCTTGATGCCCTCTGGGCTGGTGTAGGGTGCCTTTGTGGTTGTTTTGTAGGGTGGGGGTTCAATTGATCATGGATATTTCAAGGGGTGGACCATAGAAGAGGGCCTCCCTTGCACAAGATTAATGGTTGCTTGGAGAGATTGTCAAATCGTCCCGTACTAGTTATTCAACTGGAGTTTGTGGTGGAGGATGTTGAATACTATAGAAATCATGTTTTAATTTAAAACTTTATGGGGTTGCATGTTTCACTACCCTTTTTGGATTCATGGATTCGAAAGACTTGGAACTCAAAGGGCGACTTTGAGATTTTGTTGGTTGCTAATAATTTTTTCATGGTGGATTTTTCTTGCATTGCGGATCAAAATCGAGCCTTTGAAGGTGGATCCTATTTCTACAACCAAGTGGGTCTTTTCATTAAACCTTGTCACAGGGGTTTTAATTCTGTTAAGGAGCCCCCCTTGATGGTTCTATTTTGGGTTTGCCTCCCTCATTTGTCTTTGGAATGCTGGAGAAATTATATATTATAGATGATTTCTCTAATGCTTGGCACTTACCCATTGGTCCATCGCAACAAACCTTTTCTAAGAAGAATTTTTCTTATGCTCGTTTTTGTGTTGAAATTGATCTAAATAAGTCGTTTCCAAACTCAATTGACATGAGTGTTCATTCAACCTCTTGGAATCAATAGCTAGATTATGGGACTTTTCCCTTTTGTTGTCGCATCTATCATGAGTATGGTCATCTTCAACAGAAGTGTCCCAGAGCGGTAAATAATTCTAGCAAGGGTCTTGCTCCTCCACAGTCATCCCAGAAGATGGATAAAGGGGAGGCTCCTATGCAAGGTTTGGAGATGGATCGGGATGGATTTACTCCAATTAAGCTACACAACAAGAGTAGGGGGCAGAAGAGAACCTTAAAGGATAGACATGAATATGAAACATTCAATGGGTTTGATTCTTTGGAGGAATTGGTTTGGGAGGAAGGTTTTCCTATTCACTTGAAATTTTTGGATGGTTCCCCTATGGATCACCTCCTGGGTGAACACCATGACCCTATTTGTAATCAGAATCGATCGATGAGCACTATAGCTTAAATGGTTTCGATTATTCCTCCCTTCAACTCTCTAATGTTGGAGGCTTCTTCGGCTCAAGATACCCCTATGGGGATTGGTTTTCCTTGTTCGAGTCTTGTTCTTGAGAAAGGTTCTTGTGATATAAGGGGGATTCGTTGCACATGGGTCTCTTTCCTCTAAACAGATCACCAAGGAATGAATTGCCCTTATATACCTAAAAAACTGAATAGATCGATGGAATTGTGAAGAGGACTAAGAAAATCAATTTAGGACCCAAGAGAGTGAGGCTTCTAGGTTTCTATCCCCGATTAAGAATCTCTCGACCAAAACACGTCAGCACGATACTAGGACGCCAACGCGACGCGCTAGCATCCCAATTCATAGAGAACTCAAGAGCTCAGGCTACAGAATAGAGCCTTCATGAATTCAAACCTTCAATCCAAGATCTCGTTCATAACCTACAAACAAAAGATCAAGGGGAAAAGGTTGGGGCTGTATAGGGGCATGCCTTAGTCAGACCCCCATATTGGTTTTCCCACCTCCACGAACAACCAGATTTGATAGAAAGTGGAAAAGAAATAACAAATTACGTGGTGAAAACAAAACTTTCTTCAGAGTAGAGCCCGCACCACAAAGTAACGAATGAACTAGTAGGAAAAAAGTGATAAGGAGAGAGAGCGTTACCCACGGGTCAAGACCCTCTTCCGGAGCACACAGGCGCACCGCAATGTGCTTTCTTGAGAGATGGTAGCTATTGGAGGGACCTCAGTCCAGCATGGCTTCACCAATAGAAATGTTTCTATTCAAGGGTGAAGCTTACCCAAGAATAGAGCAAGTGGTGAGAATGCTTGAATTGATGGCTTCCAACCCCAAAATGAGGGCCAAAAGGAGTTTTTTAATGAATGCAAGGGTGGCACAAAGCCATTTTACTCGAGACCTAACATCCTGGACACGTGTCACCAGGGTTAGGCTTCTAGATTAGTCGTTTAAAACTCGGAAAATCGTCGATGTGCTAGCGTGCCACGCGGACATCTGTGCGCTGTGCAGGCATCCAGAGCCTAGATTTTTGAGAAATGCCTTGTCAGACTTTTGTCGTCTCACCATGTGTCCTCATGGAGTCAAAATTGAAAAATTTTGACTCATGGGATTTTTCCATTAATGTTTCCAAGGTGTCATAAATGTTAGGCAAGATGCAAAAATGTGGAATTTCCCCTAGGTGCAATTCAGTGACATTACAGTGCCGATGAGACTGGAAAGACTAAGGCTTCTTCTACACCTTTAGGCTTACAACAAAAACCTCTTAAAAAGGGTGCTCCTGAGAAGCCTTTGAAATTAGGTAGGAAGAAGGATCAGGAAAAGGTTAAGCTAATTGGGGAAACTTTGGTGGAATCGAGCTTGGTAAAGACTATTGATTCTCACTTCTCCCAATATCTTAGATGATTGTGCTATCTTGGAATTGGAGGGGTGTGAATAACATCCCTAGACAAAAGGATATTCCTAATTTGATTTGAGAGCATTCTCTAGACTTGGTTTTTCTTTAGGAGAGCAAGTTGCCTGTTGGTAGTTTAATGAACTTGGCTAACAAGATTTGGGGTCGTGGTATGTGTCAATGTGTGGGAGCGCAGGGTAGCTCTGGGGGCCTTGCTTATTTGTGGGATCCGCGTAGAGTTTCTCCTTCTTGGTGGATTATGTATCGAAACTCTATTTCTTTTGTTGTTGTTAGTCTGGATTCTGGTGAGAAAATTATTTTCTCTAATATTTATGCTCCTATGGAGTTTCTTGGTAAAGTTAATTTGTGGGCTCATATTAGATATGTTTGTTCCTTGGAGCCTTTTCTTCCATAGGTGTTGGCAAGAGATTTAATGCCATTTATTCTTTAGAGGAGAAAAGAGGGGGCACAGGTAACTTGGATCCCTCTACTATGCTTCTTAGAGATAATATGGCGGCATTGCATTTAGTGGACATCAAACCTGGGAATGCATATTCACCTGGAACAATAGGAGGTCTGGGAACGAGGCTATCTCAGAAAGATTGGATAGGTTTTTGGTCTCCAGCTTTTGGGTGGGTAATAGTTGGGTGACAAGCTCTAAAATTTGTGATTGGCGGGGTTTGGATCATTGTCCAATTAAACTCTTGGCTTCTCCGTCTAGGTCCTCTTTAAAGAATCCTTCTTTTAGGTTCCATCTTATGTGGCTTTGGGATGCTTCTCTTCATGATCTTGTTCCAATATGGTGGTGTGCTAGAAAGCCGACCTTTGGCACAACTATGTACTCTTTTGCTAAAAGACTCTAGTTTACCAAATATATGTTGAAACATTGGAACAAATATCACTTTCGTAATGTATTCCAAGCTAAAAGGAGAGCTCAAGGTCAGTCGGATTCTTTGACGTGACTAATCCGTGACTAGGGACTTTCTGAGGAATTGAGTAGGGTTGAAGCATTGGCAGTAAAAGAGGTGGAGGAATGGGAGCTTTGTGAGGAAATATTTTGGAAGCAAAAGTCTCGTATTGAGTGGTTTCAAGTTGGGGATAGAAATACCTCTTTCTTTCATAATTCTATCAAAGATAGAAGATAGGGTAATGTTATTTCTTCTATTCAGGCTCAGGATGAGAATCTTCTTTGTACTAGTGCTGATATTTTGAGAGAGGCTGTTAGATACTTCTCTACTCTTTTTTTACGATTTTTCTCCCCCAACTTGTGTAGCTGAGGCATCCATCCTTGCTTTTATTCTTGCTTTGGTGGCTGAGGATATGAATGAAGCTCTTACTAGACCAATATCTCTGGCTGAGTTGGAAAATATTGTGTTCCAAATGAAGAAAGGTAAAGCTCGAGGGCCTAATGGGTTTCTTGTTGAATTCTTCTAGGATTTTTGTGAGGATATCAAGTTTGATCTTTTGGAGGTTGTTATGGAATCTCAAAAGAACAAGCAAATTCTCAGGGCTATGAATGCTACCTTTTTGGGTCTAATTCCTAAGCGAGAGAGGGAAAATTCATTGGATCTTTTTAGACCGATCACCTTATGTAATGTTGTGTATAAAATTATTATGAAGTTGATTGCTAAGCGCTTAAAGCCTTGGTTGGATAGGTTGATTTATGAGGAGTAGGGAAGATTTGTGGCTGGAAGGTAGATTCTTGATGGGTTGGTTATTGCAGCTAATACTGTGCATTCTATGGCTGCTTCCAGGGAGAAGGCTATGTTTATTAAGCTAGATATGGCAAAAGCTTATGATCGGGTCAAATGGGATTTCCTCTCTAAGATCCTAAAGGCTTTTGGGTTTAGTAGTGAATGGATTGAGTGGGTTATGAGCTATGTCACTTCCTCATCTTTCTTAGTTTTGATTATCGGGGAGTCTTCAGATATTTTTGGGGATTCAAGGGGTTTGCATCAAGGCGATCCTCTTTCTCCTTATTTATTTATCTTGATGGTTGAGGGGATTGGGAGATATTTGAGATCTCAGGTGGAGCTTGGTGTGATTTAGGGATGGTGTTGGGGTAATGGAATCCCAACTCAATCCTATTTACAGTTTGTGGATGATACTGCTTTGATGGGTGTTGCCAAAGTGGAAGAAATAGTTAACTTGAGGAAATCTTTGGACTGTTACCTGTTGGCTTCGGGTCAAAGCATTAATGAGAATAAGTCTTCTATTTATTTCTTCAATACTCCTAATTTAATTCAGCAGAGAATTGCCAAGATCCTCCATTTTCAGATTGGCTCCCTCCCCTTTGTTTATCTTGGTATTCCTATTGTTGGGCGCTCGCTTTCGAGATTGTATTGGTAGGATGTGATTGAAATTTTTTGCAAGAAGGTCAATCACTAGACTTGTAGATGGCTCTCTACTGATAGCAGAGTTACTCTTTTGAAGTTGGTGGTTCAGGCTCTCCCGTTGTATAGGTGTTTTGTGCTTTCGGATCCTGCTAGCTTTGTTAGAGATTTTGAATACCTTTTCTGAAAAATTTATTTGGTCTGGTAATCTCCTCTCGAGGAAATGGAGTTTGGTAAAGTGGTAGGATGTGTGTCGTCTGAAGCAAGAAGGGGGTCTTGGGTTGAGACAAGCCGATCTAAATGGTCAAGCTTTGGCAACAAAGCTTTATTGGAGATGGTGTACCCAACAACATAATGCTTGGGCTAGGATCCTCACTTTCAAATACCTAGGTTGTGTTGTGGACAACAAGGTTCCTCATTTTTTTCTCTAGGGTAAAGGCTTGATGGTTTGGAGTACGCTTGTAGTGCCCCTCTGAATTGGTCTTTCTGGGCATTTGTGTAAGTGTTTATTTGTGGTTCATTGTCGTTCAGGTATTGTTTTGGGTTACATTGCTCGTAATTGTAATGTCGATTTAATTAAAGTAATAAATTAAATTATTAAGAAGATTTTAGTAATTAATTATTAAATTAATTTGAAGGGGTATAATGAATTGATAATTTATACTAATATTTTATAAAAAAATGAATATGTAAATAAAAAACATAAATTTACATTTTATAAATAATATTTATTCTCAAATTTTATATAATGAATTAATAATCCATTTATTAATGAGTTTAAATATAAAGTTAAAATAATTTTCTTTTAACTCCTCTATATTCATTGTCTGGGTTTAATTATCTCACTTTTGCCTATCAAATAGGGAATTTAACCTATCCAATTGAACATCATCTCAAAATCCGAACACTCTCTCACAGTTAAAGTATCTTTCTCAGTAAAAGAGAAATGAAACTATTTACATATCCCCAGTGGGAATTGAATGCAATCTTTTGATAAAAGATGACATCTATGCTATGTCTTTGAATTAAATGATTGAGTCATCTTTGCACAGGGAGTAAATCTGAAATATAAAGGGGTTTAAAATCTGCAGGCATAGTAAAAAAACGACAGTAATAATTATAGTTCTCTATAGAAATTTGATGTCATAGTTAATAAAAAAAGAAAATCTGCTGTCATAGTTAGTAAAAATCTGCAGTCATAGTTAGTAAACGAATGATTAAAAAGTTTCCAATATCAACCAAACAAGTTTAGTTTATATATATCGTGATTATATCAGCTGCATTTATTTGGGTGAAAATATGTTGTTAGCAATTATAGGACATGTTTCTATAGTCCCCGTAATTATTTAAATAGCTTTTTATTGGGTGTATAAATAGAAGTGTGGGTTTACTTATTAAATAAACAAGGAATTAAAGTAGTTAGTGGTTATAGATATGCTGGTACATAGATCCTTAATTATTTAAAAATGATTTTTATAGTGAAGAACAAATAAAACGGAGTGAATATTGCAAATGACTCCGTAATAAATAAGTAAACGGTTTTTTTTTAATTGTAATCTCTCTTATTTATTTCTTGATTTTTTTTTAAAAATGTTTCTTTATGTTATTTGATTATGCTTCTTTTAAATATAAAATTTAATAAAAGGGTTAGAATATTAATTGAGTTAGAAAATGGAGATTGCTGATTTAGATAAATGAAAGTAATGATATAGAAGTTAAGGGGAAACTATTATGAATGAAAGAAATATATGTTGTTTGACTAAAATTGGAAGATAGTTCTTGGGCTTAAACACTTTCACCGAATTTATTAAGACTATACATATGTAGCGTTGCCTGTCTTTCAGTATTTGTTTTGTATAAAAATCAATATACAGATATATATGATTTTAACGTATTTGAATAGTTATATTTATATATTTATTTCTAATTACAGTTGAGTCATGTTTAGAAAGTGATATTTAAAATTGTTAAATTTATTAAATGGGATAATGTATGTGGTTAAATTAGGAAATTGTTTTAAATAATCAATTCTTTCATTACCGCTATATGTTTATTTATCTATATATAAACATAATTATATTTGTATCATGATTTAAATATAGAATAATCGTTTGTGTATTAGAAAAGAATATTTTCACCTTATAATTAAATGATTATATTAAATAATGAAATAGGAAACATTAAATTATTAGAGGATGGATTGATAAAAGAATTAGTTACAATATTTGTTATATAGCAAATTATGAGTTACCGTGTTAAGATATGTTAAGTGAATTCAGTGGTAATAATGTATGTCGAAGATATACTTATACTTTTATATATATGTGTATGTGTAAATGTGATTATAGTGGGGAATTAGAAAAGTAGCATTATAGTAGGTAAATTTGAAATTGTTAGAAAGGAAAGAATATCTTCTCTTTAATTTTTTTTATATAATTTCATATTGAGCATATAAATAAATGTAAATTGATTATTTTGAATTAAATGTGACAAAAGTCCTCGAATTATGATGTGAACAAGAAAGAGTGTGTATATATAATTGTCTTTAATGATTTCTTAATAGGTGTAGAAATAAAAATAGTGATATTAAGTTTAAGTCATGGGAAATTCTTTTAGAAAAGAAAAGGATAGGATAAGTTAACAAATACAACTATATGCTTATATAATTGTTTATTGGATTGCTACCTATGATAGTATATATATGAATATATTTATCTATATAAATCAGTAGATGGTAGAGTGAAAATGTTATCGGATTATAGACTTTTAATTTGAGTAAGTGGTTTAAGTGTTTAGGTTAGTTGTCTAATGAAACTAGTGAATTTGTAGATTCCTTAATTGATATTAAATGAGCAATTTAAGATGAATAAATATATTTCTTTTGTACAACATTAAATATTTAAGTAATTTAATTTTAAGAGAATTAGTTATTTAAGTGATTGAATTAAATTAGGTTTAAGGAAGATATTAATTTTATTTAGTTTTTATATTGAGGAAAATTGGTCCATCTAGATAATGGAAGGACTTAATTAAGTAAATTAAAGTAGTTAGTTGATTTAGTGGATTTAGTGGTCGTGGTAAAATAAGTAGAGTCTTTTCAATTGAATGGTTCTATTTTGAGTAGGCAAATAGAACGCATGCGATTATTAAAAAAATGTTTCCTAATAGTCGTTTCTTCGTATGTGTTAGAGAACTATAATGATGATTTAAATTTTCTTGGAACTCACTGCTCTTGATGTTTTAGTGAAATTGGGAAGATGATTTAAATTTTTTGATGTTTTCATTTCGATGTGTCTACCCTTTGAGATGCTTGGTTTTGGTGGAGATTTTTCATCGGTTCATGTTGAATTAGTAGAGTATGGGTGAGTTGTGATGGTGCCAATAGAATTAATGTTTAATCTTTGGATTAATTATGATTGCAAGGATTGTGTGAATTGAATATTGTGGCATTTAGCGATTATTGTGATTGATTTGTATGGAACTGTTTATATCAACTTTGATTGAGTTTGAAGATCTCATTTTGATATTGTCACTCTTATTCTTTGCTTTTTATTTGTGATAATGAAAGTTATATAGTCATTTTGTGGTTCCATGAAGGGAGTCTTCTTTTTTGTGTTAATTTCAATTGAGGAGACTTTTTGCAATGACTTTCTTTTAGTCATATTTTGAGATGATTGGGAAATCAAAATGTTAAAGTACCTTAAGTGAAGGTTGTGGATTTTTGGTGTTTTTGGCTTCTAGAGGCAATGAAGAAACTTGATTTATGTTGATTTTCAATGGTTGGACCTTTGTGATACATTGATCCTATTTCTAATTTTGAGTTCTTCTAGGTGATACCTCATTTGTTCTTGTTTCAGTGATATGGAATGGGTTTGCAAGATGGTTCTTACCTTGCGTGTTGTGTGCTATGCACACCTTGATTTTTATGTGAGATGAGGTACACCCCTTACGTGTTTTGGTTTGGTACCCATAGGGAGTGGATCTTCATGGGGGTCTGACACACAAAGAGGTTGTTAGGGTAACCCATGGAAGAGTTTCCTAAACAAGTGATAATGTAAGTAATGAACTAGTGGGTTTGGGTAGTTAAACACTAAACAAGATTAATTATGAGCCTCACCCATACCATTAGTGCTTTCACAGGCTAAGGATGGGATGAGAAGACCTGGTTGGTAAGATCATTGCCTTGTCCTCATGAAAGGTAAGTGGTCCCGCATGAGTCACCCTATGGAGCAGCGCCTTGAGATAGGTAGCTAAGATAACCATAGATGGAGGCGGTACCTTGTGATAGGTTGTCTGGCTAATCCATGTAAGGCCATGCGATGACACTCTCCTACAATACCTATTTATTTCCCTTGTTTGGTTGCCTCTGGGAGTGTTGTTTGAATTGTTTATGTTTTTGAGGAAATTGGTTCTTGGTGTTTGTTGTTGAAGCCTCCAAGTTCTATATTTTTGTGTTGCACACATTCCTCATGGAAACTTGATTGATGTTAATGAAAGGTTCCCATGATCTTTATTGTTGGTTGATTTTGTGATTTATTTTGAAGGCTTTGGATCTTATTGTTGTTGGCAGGTCTCTTATGGTTATTTAGTGTTGATCTATAATATTGGCAATTGGTTTTGTTAGACTTATCATTATTTTGTTGTGGCTATGTGACGACAATGTTATGGGTTGGTATCTTATATTGTTGTTATCCTTGTTGTGGAGTCTGGTTTTCTATTGGTTCATTTGATTGTTTTGGTTGAGGAATGGGGATCTTTCTTGTCAACTCCTAGCACAGGGGGTGGTCCTTCGGGTCCACGTGGTTAGGTGGAATGTGCTATAAACCCCATTTGGTCCCCAACCAAGGATCCATATGTGGATATTTGTGCCACTTGCAGTGACTTCAGAGATGTGATGTAGATGGATCCAATCTTAATACTTGTATTCATCTTTTCAGTTGTATTACTCTATCACATTGTATTGTCCCCGTTCATGTTGGGGAACACTTTTGTATTATTGTAATTCTTAAACGATGCAATGAAATGAAATAGATGTAATGTATTATGTACCTTGTAAACCTTATGTGGTTAATGATTCATGATAGTTGTTATTAGATGTGTTGTATTTGTGGAAATATGCTCCATTGAGTTCTTAGGATAATAGTATGTTATGGTTAACAGAATTAAGTTAATCTTTTTATGTTGAATTATCATCTATGGATTTTTCTTATTGATGGTATATAATATAATCTTGGTTCGTTCGTTCTCATTATGGTATGATTTTAGGTTTTGTAATGTCGTCACGTGTACCCTAGGGGACGTAGTTGATAGTGTAATTGTTTAATTTCTTTACATGTAATATTTGTTCATGTACATCTTGTGTAATGTTCTCCTTTCAAAAACAAAATGTAGAAATTTGTTAGTTTAGGTTGTCCTTTCGGGTTAGCTCGGCAGGGCGTTACAATGCTAAAAAGATGAGCTAATTTGATTAAGCAGGGTTTGTTTTGGATTTGTAATAGAGGGTCTGAGGCTCTTTTTTGGTATGATTCTTGGGATGGGCATCCTCCTATTTTGGTTACGCATCCTCATCTTCGGGATCTTAGCAAGATTTTCCTAGAAACTGGTTGGAGGTACGTGAAGGATTATAAGTCACCTCAGTTTCTTGGTCAAAACACTATCTATCAGTGGAAGAATTTTCAGGAGTGGTCCCTTGGTGGAACGAGTAAGTATCGTCAAGTTATTACCAATATCCTTGACATGAGGTTTTGTAATTCCTTAAAGGACAAGGATGTCCTTGCTTGGGGTCATGATCAGAAAGGTAAGATTTTTGTTACTTTTGGGTATCAAGTGTTGGATAAGCAGATTTATAGGAGTACGAGGAAAAATTGGTGGAAACAAAATAAGAATAAATTTTCTTGGCCCAAGAATAATTTATTCTCCTCACTTGTAATGAGGAGTAGATTCCTGAATTGGGAGAATCTTCGAAAACGTGGGCTTCAAGGCCCCTCCATGTGTGTGTTGTTTTCTAGCAGCGAGGATTTTGTGTCTCATCTTTTCTTTCATTGTTCTTTTGTTAGGGAGATTTGGCACTATTGATGGGCTTCTTGGGGTCTTCCTTGTTGGAACGCTTCTTTGATGGAGGATTTTTGGCAACAATTGGGTAGTTCACATACTAAGTCTTCTTTTCTTCATATTGCTTGGATAATTGGTCCTAGCTTAATCATTTGGCAAGTTTGTCTTGAACGAAACCACATAATTGTTCTGGATAAGAAGCTCCAGGGGAGGGATGTTTGGATGAGAATACTAGGACCTATTCAAGAGACTATTATGGCTAAGTGTGATCTCTCGGTTCCCATGGCCCCAAAGGATAGGCGGGTTGCCCCAAAGGATAGGTGGGTTGTTCAAAATTTGGGGATTTCTGGTAATGTAGTGGATAGGCATGGTGTTGGTTTGAGGCAGAGAACTAGAGGGAAGACTATGCATGAGGGACATTGGAGGCCTACAACTCTTTGAGTTTTGAAGATTAATACTAATGGATCTTCCAGAGGTAACCCTGGTCCAGTGGGGGTGGGGGGTATTGGTAGGAATAGTGTTGGGATTGTGGAGTTCTTCTTTTCTGAGTATTGTGGGCAGTGGTCTAATAATCTCATGGAAGATCTCACTATTTTGGTGGTTGTGAAAAGGGATTGTGCTCTTGGGTGGAGAATGATTATTTGTGAGTGTGTTTCCCAGATTATGATTGACTTGCTGAATAAAAAGTAGTTGGAGGATGTGAATTGGTAGCTAGTTGTGGTTGTTAGGAAGATTATTTCCTTGGGTCATGTGTTGGATTCTATCACCTTTTCCCATGTCCCTCGGGAGTGGAATAAGGTGGTTGATGGATTGGCTAGGTGGGCATCTAAACGTGGTGGAGACTAGAAGGTGGAATATTGGGGTGTTTTTCCTATGGATCTTTCTCGGGAGCTCGAGGAGCTTATTTATGATGATATGAGACTGTATCTTGGAGTCACTTGATGGATTTTGTTGGTCTTGGTCCTATGTAGTCTCGATTGGACTTTCTTTATGTATTGTTATTTTGATGAACTAAAGTTTTTACCCTCCTTTTATTAAAAAAACTATAGAAACATTAGTGAAATAAATTAAAAATAAACATGTTAATTTAGTTCAAATATAAAAATAATTAATGATTACAAATATTAGAAGACATGTGAAATTATGGTGGTAATTTTAATAATATTTTCTTTATAATGTGTAAACCTGATGACAAGAAAGTTGAAAAATGAGAATGGAGGAAAAAATCACATCAAAATGAGGCAAATGAACCATCCAAGCCCAAGTACAAGCCAAAATGTGTACATGTTTTGTGTAAGACAAAATGTGTATGTGTTTCATGCAAGCCAAAATACGTATGTGTTTTTTGCAAGACAAAACACATATGTGTTTAATAAAAGACAAAACACATATGTGTTTATTGCAAGTCAGAACATGTATGTGTTTTTAAAAGCCAAAACCTACTCATTTTTTTCCTGCACTAAAAGCATCATGTTATTGAATGTTACTATCCAGCTCTCTCCCTCAACCTCAGTCTCTAACTCTATCTACATCTCTCTCTATCAATATTCCTCTCTTTATTCCCCCTCCCTCCCCCCAAAATCTATCTATCCTTCTCTCTCCTTCCAAATCTCTATATCTCTCCCTACCTCTCCCTCCCTCCCCTTTGTACTCTTTTTCTCAAATCTCTCTCTATCTCCCTCTCTCTATTTCCCTCCTTCCTTTTCTACTTATTTTCTCTCATTTATCTCTTTGTATCTTTGTACCTAATTCTCCCCATTTGTAATTCTTCTTTCTCCCTATCTACATCTCTCCCCCCCTCTCTCCCTCCCTCTCTCTACCTTTGTATCTCTCTCAATACGTCTCTATCTAGGTTATAAATCACTCATGTTTCTAGGAAGAAAATATCTCCCCCATGCTCAAAAATTCATCTTAATAGGAGCAAGTGTGTTATAATGTGCTCATGTTCCTATCAAGATAAAAATCCTCTTTGTATATATCTCCATATTTATTTCCTTCCCTCTCTCTCTCTCTCTCTCTCTCTCTCTCTCTCTCTCTCTCTCTCTCTAATGTGGTCTCATGATAGAGGGTTGAGGGTCTACCTACCTCTTTATATATCATCTCACATCTACCCCCTCTCTACTCTCCTCCCCATCTCTATTGTCATCTATCTCACTTATCTATCTCCCCTAGATCTACCTCTCTATATCTAACCGAGCTCTCTCTCCACTATCTACCTCTCTATCTCATCTTTCTATCTATCTCCCCTTCCTACCTCTCCCCTCATCCCTCCTTATCTACCTCCCCCTCCCTCCCTATGTAGATCTCTCTTCTCTCTATCTCACATCTCTCTCTTTCTTATTCACCTCTCCCTCCCTCCCTATATAGATCTATCTTCTCTCTCCCCCTTAGATCTACCTCTCTCTATCTAATTGAGCTCTCTCTCCATTATCTACCTCTCTATCTCAAATTTCCATCTCCCCTTCCTACCTCTCCTTGCCTCCCTATGTAGATATCTCTTCTATCTATCTCGCATATCTCTTTCTTATCTACCTCTCCCTCCCTCCTTATGTAGATCTATCTTTTCTCTCTCCTCTAGATCTACCTCTCTCTATATAATTGAGCTCTATATCCACTATCTACCTCTTTATCTTAGCTTTCTATATATATCACCTTCCTACCTCTCCCCTCATACCTCCTTATCTACCTCTCTCTCCATCCCTATATATCTCACATCTCTCTTTCTTATCTACCTCTCCCTCCCTTCGTATGTAGATCTCTCTTCTCTCTCCCCCTAGATTTACCTATCTATCTAACTGAGTTCTCTCTCCACTATCTACCTCTCTATTCACCTTTCTATCTCCCCTTCCTACCTCTCTCCTTGAATCCCTCCTTATCTACCTCTCCCTCCATCCCTATGTAGATCTCTCTTCTCTCTATCTCACATCTCTCTCTTTCTTATATACCTCTCCCTACCTCATTATGTAGATCTCTCTTCTCTCTCTCCCCTAGATATATCTTTCTATCTAACCAAGATCTCTCTCCATTATCTACCTCTCTATCTCAACTTTCTATCTGCCCTTCCTACCTCTCCCCTCATCCCTCCTTATCTACCTCTCCCTCCCTATGTAGATATTTCTTCTCTCTATCTCAAATATTCTCTCTATCTCAAATATCTCTAAATTATTCATTATTTAGGGTGCAGAGAATATGGTTTATGGGTTTAGGGTTGATGGTTTATGATGGAGAGTTGAGAGTTGAGGGTTTAGGGATTAATTTTAATTATGTAGGTTTCAACACATTAAATTATTAGTGTTAATTTTTAGGGTTTACCATATAGGGTATAAGGTTTATGTATTAGGGTTTAGGTTGTAGGGTGCAAGGTTTACGATTGATGATATAGGGCCTAGGGTTGAGGGATATAGTTTAGGTTTGAGGGTATATGATATAGGGTTTAGGGTTGAGTGTATATGGTTGAGGGTTTATTATATAGGCCTTAGGACACAAGGTTGAGGGATAGGGTTTAGGATCAAGAGGGTATGTGGTATATGGTTGAGGGTTTAACCTATAGGATTTAGGGCCTAGGATGGAGGGATAGGGTTTATGGTTTAGGGTATAGGGTATAAGGTTTAGGGTTGAGCGTATATGATTCATGATTGAGTATATGGTTAAGGGTTTAACCTATTGGCTTTAGTTCCTAGGGTTGAGGGATAAGGTTTACAACATAGGGTATATAGTTGATTATATGGTTAAAGGTTTAACCTATTGGATTTAGTTCCCTAGATCTACCTCTCTTTATCTAACCTATCTCTACACTATCTACCTCTCTCTCTATCTCCCCTTCCTACCTCTCCCTCCTTCCCTATGTAGATCTCTCCTCTCTCTATAAGGTTTAGGGTTGATAGTATAATATTGAGTGATAAGGTTTAGGTTAAGGGTCTAGGAACCTTGAGGGTTGAAGGTATAAGGTCTAGGGTAGAGTGTATAGGCTTTATGACCTAGGGCTAAGTGTAGGGATTAGGGTTGAGGGATAAGGTTTACGGTTGATTGTATAGGGTATCTAGGGTTTAAGGTTATGGGTATATAGTTTACAGTTAAGTGTATAGGTGTTAGGGCTAATTTCATAGGTATTTGGTAAGTTAAATCCATTGTAAGCCTAAAACTAAGTAAAAAAAATACGTGTTTTGTTAAGTTAAAAGCATGTACATGTTTTGTAAAGGTAGATCCATCATTCTAAGACAAAACTAAGAAAAACACGTACACATTTTGTTAAGTTAAAACTTAAAAGAAATGCATTGTTAAAATTTAAAATTAAATAAAACATGTACACATTTTTGTAAGGTTAAAAACACGTACATGTTTTACAAAGGTGAATTCATCGCTAAAAATCAAAACTAAATAAAATGTATATGGGTTTTTTAAAGTTAAAAGAATGTATGTGTTTTGTGGAGTTAAAAGCATGAGGTCATTGCCTCGATACTGAGAAGATTGATCATGGGATGGTTATACTATTTAATCATCACCATGGTGAATATGCACATTATAGTGGAGAAATGATGGTGAATAAGCAAATTATAGTGGAGCAGTGATGGGTGAATCTTAGCTAATTTCTAGTTTGGTGATGACCTCGTGCTCATCCAATCATGCAACTATTCTTGAGGCTTAGAGAGTTGCATGTTTGGGTACCTTCGAAGGTACTAAAAATTAGCACTAATAGATGTGTTAGCATTGATCGAGATAGGAGGGACAAGCATGGGTGCTTTCCAAATCCTAAAAGATATGAAAAATCCTAGAGGTCTTGTCCCAAAACTTAGTGTTTTATCCAACATCCATAGAAAATCTAGCAGTCTTTGTAACAACATGGTTTGTTGTTCCATATTAGCTGGCTTGTTGAGGCAACTTTGGTGTACCATAAATAAGGAGGGAAGGAGGTTTAAGGGGCATCGGAATGGTCGGTCATCACTTTGGTGTTGTGTGCAGATACCTTCAAGAGTCACATGAACAACAAGTTGGAAGATTATTTAGCCTGTGCAAAGAATTTGTGATAGATGTTGTTATAAAGATCTCGGTCCCTCAACCTAAGAGAGTGGCTATGTCCATGATGGCATGGTATATGAGAATTATTGTATGACAATTGTGTAGGTGATGGGCTCCGACTAATGGGGAATTTTTATTTGTAGACACCTAGTTAATCCGACCAATAGAGACACAGTTATGTATGCTTTGGAAGGCATCCCTATTTCGCCTGAGCATTATTTTGTGGGTAATTTTTTGGATGCTAGAATTGTTGTGAGATGTAGGATTTCTAAGATGGATTTGAGTCTATATAGGTCTGGGGTAGAGGCGAATGATATGAAGGGTTTTGAGAAATTATTGAGCACTAATGGAGATTTAATCTCAACTTCTAATATAGCTCGATGTAGGGAATTTTCTTAAGGGCTTGAGGTTCATCATGCACACATGTTTGTAAAATCTCTCTTTTATAATGCTTACAAAAGAATTATTATATTTTCCATGTCTCCTATTATTGGATGGAATGAATTTATAGATTTCTAATGAAATTTAAAAAATCAAAAATCAAAATATTATAATATAATATAATATAACATAATGTATATATTAATATTATATTATATTATATTAATATTATAAATTATATTATATTATATTATATTATATTATTACATATATTATTATAATATAATATTAATATAATATAATAATCATTAAAACACACATGCATTTTGTAGTCAAAAAAACTACTCGTGTTATGGCTCAAATTTTTTGAGCCATAACACGGTCATGTTATTCGATTTTTTTCAAAACACGAACATGTTTTGATCATTTTTGGGCATTTAGCGACTTTTTTGTGCCTATCTTGGTGCACGTGCCCCTTACTAAAATTCATCACAATCTCTCACTATAAATAGATCTACCCTCACATCTGAGAAGGAGTTTGCAAGGCTTTGCTTTGATACCATGTAGGAGCCAAAATTTAGCTCTATCCACCTACAAAAACAATTACAAACTTCTTCAAGATAGTATGCAATAATATGATCTTTCTTGATATTATGACCAATAAAATATGACGATGAGGTATATTACAAAGTGAACAATGACCTTTCTTATATAGATAAGGTGTGATGTAGTACCAACATTAAATGGTGTGTCATAATTAAATGGCATGAGCCAACATTAAATGATCCTAAGACTAATATTTAAT
>CM021106.1:142800316-142887251 GCA_007115665.2 Sequoiadendron giganteum | reverse complement strand
CAATATATCTCTTATATATTGATTAAATAAGAGCTAAGTTACCGGTTCGGTTTTGGGTTTGGGTTCGGGTTCGAGAACCCGGTTCGCCGGTTCGGGATTTTTTTTTTTTTTTGATTTGGGTTCGATTTGGGTTCGTTTTGGGTTCGGTAATACAAAAACATATAAAAATCAGAAATATATACAGATTTGCAGCAGTAATTAAGTTCAGAATACACCACCATATTAATAGTTAAATAACATAGCAAAAATGAAAAATACACCACCATTTTATACTCAAATCATCAAAGTTCAAACATAAAAATGTAAAGTGTTTACAATCAGCCATTAATAATTAATAATTATTGATCATTGATCAATCTGAGTCATATGGGTCATCAAAAAAAGCAGCATCATCATCATCATTAGATGCTACATTATGTGTAGAACCACAAATAGCATTAGTTGCACTCGCACAAGCACTGCCACTAGCACTGACACTACCACTCTCATGCTCAACGGTTGCTTCAGGCTCATAGTCATCATCAATATCAAGTGCAGCTAAGTGACTTGTGGAAGCATCCAAGTCAAGCTGCTCTGGCTCAATATCCCACCTCCTTGTGTCTCCTTCTTTGTAGGAAACTTGCTTGTGTGTAAGGAGGCGCAAGTTTGAATGCACATACACCAAGTCCTCTGCCTTTTTCGAATGTAGCCTATTGCGTTTTATTGAGTGGATGAAGGAGTATGTGCTCCAATTCCTCTCAGAAGAAGATGAACTAGCAACCTATTAAGACCAAATTAAATAGTTAGGAGTTACAAAATTTAAGTTGATTTAACTAAACAAAAATATTAATTAATAATTTAATATAAATATAAATTTAAAATTAAATTAAAATTACAAAATATAAAACTTACTTGGGATAAAAATTTTATTGCAATAGGTTGGAGGTGCCTGTATTCTTGCCCATGGAAGTACCACCAACTATGAGCATCCACCCTAACCTTGTCTCGAACAGCATCAAGATTATGATCAATAGTACCAGAGCATGCAAAAGCCATGAATTCAACCCTCACTCGATCACGTTGGTCACGATCAGTGAAGAGTCTACGAATTGCTGCCTTGTACCCTTGACCCACTTCAACATCCCTATATGGAGCAACTCTTGCTGAAGCAGAAAGTATCTCTGGACTATAATATTTGGGACTCAATGCAAAAGCAAGAAGATGCAACGGAGTGGTCATTTTGTTCCATCTATCAACAATGATTTCTTGTAGCTCTTTGAAGAACTTTTCTTCGGGATCTTCCTCTTTTGCATTGATGATGATTTTCATCTTCTCAATCATTGAGTCGATACCATCATATACTTCACCCAAACAAGGTCTATCCATGTCAGTGTAACGGATCATGCTCAATATGGGCTCAGTGAAACTGACGAGATACTCAACAAGGTCCCACCAACTATCATCTAGGATCCTTTGCTTGATCCTATTTGCCCTTTCACTGGTAGATTGCCTCCATATGGCCCAATTAGGGCTGATTACCATTGCAGAGAGTGCCTCACGAACCTTTATAAGGCGTCTCAACACAATTGTGTTGGAGGCAAAACGAGTCTCGGCAACCTGTTTGAAAATCAAAATTAAAACTAAAATATAATTTAAATTTACAAAATCAAAATTTAAAATTAACAAAAAATTAAAAAATTAAAAATATTGAGAATTAACTTACCTTCAACAACTCCAATTTTGAGAATTGTCTAAATATTCCTTGTGTCATATGGTGGTTGGTGACAAACATTTGAATGTCTTCGCCCTCAGCATACACCTGTTTGATCCATTCAATTTTGGATCCAATTTTTTGTATCATTAGATTAAGGGAGTGGACAGCACAAGGTGTCCAAAAAATGTGTGGATACTTCTCCTCAACCAATAACCCAACAGCCCTACAATTTTTGGCAATATCAGTTACAACTTGCACAACATTTTTATGGCCCACTTCTTCAATAGCTTGGCAAATGATGTTAGCAATAAATGGACCATCCTTCACCTGTCCTTCACAATCCATTGCTCTCAAAAACATTGCCTCTTTAGGGGACACAACAATAACATTGATCAATGGGCAATTTTTTGCATCTTTCCATCCATCAGAAACGATGGTCACCCTTGTTTCGATCCACGAATCCCTTATGGGCTTCAAAGAGTCTGCTACATGTTTCACCTCTTTCTCCAATAAGGTGCAACGAACCTTCTCAAAACCTGGGCCCTTATACCCCTTTGGAGCCTCATTAATAGATTTCACCATTTTTTGCCAATATGGTGAACGAACAACATTGAATGCCAATCCATTGGCATAGACACATCTTGCTATGTCTTGATCAGCAATCTCTCTTGCCTCATTCTGAAATGAAGCTTCCAACGGTCCCTTAGATCTTTTATTTGAAGAGGGCTTGGTTTGCTCTTGAGGGATGTCCATAAATGGATGGCTTCCTATAGGTGGAAAATAAGAAGGCGGTGTAGGGGGTTTCATGAAACGAGATCCTTTCTTCAAAGGATGGCTTGTTTTACCACTGGCTGCTCTTTGGTCTGCCTTTTCTTGCTTAGCAATATATTTCAACACTATATTATCTAGAATGCCTTTCTCATCTTCACTTGGACAATTTTTTATGCCTATTTCAGAGATCCCACACAAGTGCCCTTTCACTCGACTGTATGAGCTCGAATACTGAACATGGCAATGACTACAAATCCAAACATATCCTCCACCACCTGGAAGTTGTTGAACCATTTCTACATATTTCAAAAGGGGAGAGTTTGGGTTTGTTTTGAAACGAGATTGGCTTGAGCCTGAGGAGGTACCGGTTGCCATTGTAATATGGAATACCTAAGGCACAACATATTGAAATTTTGGTATTGATTGATTGAATTTGAAACTAACAGACTTAATTAATTTCAAAAAATGAAAAAATTGAACGTGTTATAGACATTTAGAGGAATGAAAAGTAAAACAAAACTAAAACTAAAAAACAAAACAAAAGAGTTGAAGTCCATTTGTTAAAAAAAAATGTAAAAAAAATAATCAAAAACTTCAAAAAACCTACGTTTGAAGATATGTTGGGGAACACTTTTGTATTATTGTAATTCTTAAACGATGCAATGAAATGAAATAGATGTAATGTATTATGTACCTTGTAAACCTTATGTGGTTAATGATTCATGATAGTTGTTATTAGATGTGTTGTATTTGTGGAAATATGCTCCATTGAGTTCTTAGGATAATAGTATGTTATGGTTAACAGAATTAAGTTAATCTTTTTATGTTGAATTATCATCTATGGATTTTTCTTATTGATGGTATATAATATAATCTTGGTTCGTTCGTTCTCATTATGGTATGATTTTAGGTTTTGTAATGTCGTCACGTGTACCCTAGGGGACGTAGTTGATAGTGTAATTGTTTAATTTCTTTACATGTAATATTTGTTCATGTACATCTTGTGTAATGTTCTCCTTTCAAAAACAAAATGTAGAAATTTGTTAGTTTAGGTTGTCCTTTCGGGTTAGCTCGGCAGGGCGTTACAATGCTAAAAAGATGAGCTAATTTGATTAAGCAGGGTTTGTTTTGGATTTGTAATAGAGGGTCTGAGGCTCTTTTTTGGTATGATTCTTGGGATGGGCATCCTCCTATTTTGGTTACGCATCCTCATCTTCGGGATCTTAGCAAGATTTTCCTAGAAACTGGTTGGAGGTACGTGAAGGATTATAAGTCACCTCAGTTTCTTGGTCAAAACACTATCTATCAGTGGAAGAATTTTCAGGAGTGGTCCCTTGGTGGAACGAGTAAGTATCGTCAAGTTATTACCAATATCCTTGACATGAGGTTTTGTAATTCCTTAAAGGACAAGGATGTCCTTGCTTGGGGTCATGATCAGAAAGGTAAGATTTTTGTTACTTTTGGGTATCAAGTGTTGGATAAGCAGATTTATAGGAGTACGAGGAAAAATTGGTGGAAACAAAATAAGAATAAATTTTCTTGGCCCAAGAATAATTTATTCTCCTCACTTGTAATGAGGAGTAGATTCCTGAATTGGGAGAATCTTCGAAAACGTGGGCTTCAAGGCCCCTCCATGTGTGTGTTGTTTTCTAGCAGCGAGGATTTTGTGTCTCATCTTTTCTTTCATTGTTCTTTTGTTAGGGAGATTTGGCACTATTGATGGGCTTCTTGGGGTCTTCCTTGTTGGAACGCTTCTTTGATGGAGGATTTTTGGCAACAATTGGGTAGTTCACATACTAAGTCTTCTTTTCTTCATATTGCTTGGATAATTGGTCCTAGCTTAATCATTTGGCAAGTTTGTCTTGAACGAAACCACATAATTGTTCTGGATAAGAAGCTCCAGGGGAGGGATGTTTGGATGAGAATACTAGGACCTATTCAAGAGACTATTATGGCTAAGTGTGATCTCTCGGTTCCCATGGCCCCAAAGGATAGGCGGGTTGCCCCAAAGGATAGGTGGGTTGTTCAAAATTTGGGGATTTCTGGTAATGTAGTGGATAGGCATGGTGTTGGTTTGAGGCAGAGAACTAGAGGGAAGACTATGCATGAGGGACATTGGAGGCCTACAACTCTTTGAGTTTTGAAGATTAATACTAATGGATCTTCCAGAGGTAACCCTGGTCCAGTGGGGGTGGGGGGTATTGGTAGGAATAGTGTTGGGATTGTGGAGTTCTTCTTTTCTGAGTATTGTGGGCAGTGGTCTAATAATCTCATGGAAGATCTCACTATTTTGGTGGTTGTGAAAAGGGATTGTGCTCTTGGGTGGAGAATGATTATTTGTGAGTGTGTTTCCCAGATTATGATTGACTTGCTGAATAAAAAGTAGTTGGAGGATGTGAATTGGTAGCTAGTTGTGGTTGTTAGGAAGATTATTTCCTTGGGTCATGTGTTGGATTCTATCACCTTTTCCCATGTCCCTCGGGAGTGGAATAAGGTGGTTGATGGATTGGCTAGGTGGGCATCTAAACGTGGTGGAGACTAGAAGGTGGAATATTGGGGTGTTTTTCCTATGGATCTTTCTCGGGAGCTCGAGGAGCTTATTTATGATGATATGAGACTGTATCTTGGAGTCACTTGATGGATTTTGTTGGTCTTGGTCCTATGTAGTCTCGATTGGACTTTCTTTATGTATTGTTATTTTGATGAACTAAAGTTTTTACCCTCCTTTTATTAAAAAAACTATAGAAACATTAGTGAAATAAATTAAAAATAAACATGTTAATTTAGTTCAAATATAAAAATAATTAATGATTACAAATATTAGAAGACATGTGAAATTATGGTGGTAATTTTAATAATATTTTCTTTATAATGTGTAAACCTGATGACAAGAAAGTTGAAAAATGAGAATGGAGGAAAAAATCACATCAAAATGAGGCAAATGAACCATCCAAGCCCAAGTACAAGCCAAAATGTGTACATGTTTTGTGTAAGACAAAATGTGTATGTGTTTCATGCAAGCCAAAATACGTATGTGTTTTTTGCAAGACAAAACACATATGTGTTTAATAAAAGACAAAACACATATGTGTTTATTGCAAGTCAGAACATGTATGTGTTTTTAAAAGCCAAAACCTACTCATTTTTTTCCTGCACTAAAAGCATCATGTTATTGAATGTTACTATCCAGCTCTCTCCCTCAACCTCAGTCTCTAACTCTATCTACATCTCTCTCTATCAATATTCCTCTCTTTATTCCCCCTCCCTCCCCCCAAAATCTATCTATCCTTCTCTCTCCTTCCAAATCTCTATATCTCTCCCTACCTCTCCCTCCCTCCCCTTTGTACTCTTTTTCTCAAATCTCTCTCTATCTCCCTCTCTCTATTTCCCTCCTTCCTTTTCTACTTATTTTCTCTCATTTATCTCTTTGTATCTTTGTACCTAATTCTCCCCATTTGTAATTCTTCTTTCTCCCTATCTACATCTCTCCCCCCCTCTCTCCCTCCCTCTCTCTACCTTTGTATCTCTCTCAATACGTCTCTATCTAGGTTATAAATCACTCATGTTTCTAGGAAGAAAATATCTCCCCCATGCTCAAAAATTCATCTTAATAGGAGCAAGTGTGTTATAATGTGCTCATGTTCCTATCAAGATAAAAATCCTCTTTGTATATATCTCCATATTTATTTCCCTCTCTCTCTCTCTCTCTCTCTCTCTCTCTCTCTCTCTCTCTCTCTAATGTGGTCTCATGATAGAGGGTTGAGGGTCTACCTACCTCTTTATATATCATCTCACATCTACCCCCTCTCTACTCTCCTCCCCATCTCTATTGTCATCTATCTCACTTATCTATCTCCCCTAGATCTACCTCTCTATATCTAACCGAGCTCTCTCTCCACTATCTACCTCTCTATCTCATCTTTCTATCTATCTCCCCTTCCTACCTCTCCCCTCATCCCTCCTTATCTACCTCCCCCTCCCTCCCTATGTAGATCTCTCTTCTCTCTATCTCACATCTCTCTCTTTCTTATTCACCTCTCCCTCCCTCCCTATATAGATCTATCTTCTCTCTCCCCCTTAGATCTACCTCTCTCTATCTAATTGAGCTCTCTCTCCATTATCTACCTCTCTATCTCAAATTTCCATCTCCCCTTCCTACCTCTCCTTGCCTCCCTATGTAGATATCTCTTCTATCTATCTCGCATATCTCTTTCTTATCTACCTCTCCCTCCCTCCTTATGTAGATCTATCTTTTCTCTCTCCTCTAGATCTACCTCTCTCTATATAATTGAGCTCTATATCCACTATCTACCTCTTTATCTTAGCTTTCTATATATATCACCTTCCTACCTCTCCCCTCATACCTCCTTATCTACCTCTCTCTCCATCCCTATATATCTCACATCTCTCTTTCTTATCTACCTCTCCCTCCCTTCGTATGTAGATCTCTCTTCTCTCTCCCCCTAGATTTACCTATCTATCTAACTGAGTTCTCTCTCCACTATCTACCTCTCTATTCACCTTTCTATCTCCCCTTCCTACCTCTCTCCTTGAATCCCTCCTTATCTACCTCTCCCTCCATCCCTATGTAGATCTCTCTTCTCTCTATCTCACATCTCTCTCTTTCTTATATACCTCTCCCTACCTCATTATGTAGATCTCTCTTCTCTCTCTCCCCTAGATATATCTTTCTATCTAACCAAGATCTCTCTCCATTATCTACCTCTCTATCTCAACTTTCTATCTGCCCTTCCTACCTCTCCCCTCATCCCTCCTTATCTACCTCTCCCTCCCTATGTAGATATTTCTTCTCTCTATCTCAAATATTCTCTCTATCTCAAATATCTCTAAATTATTCATTATTTAGGGTGCAGAGAATATGGTTTATGGGTTTAGGGTTGATGGTTTATGATGGAGAGTTGAGAGTTGAGGGTTTAGGGATTAATTTTAATTATGTAGGTTTCAACACATTAAATTATTAGTGTTAATTTTTAGGGTTTACCATATAGGGTATAAGGTTTATGTATTAGGGTTTAGGTTGTAGGGTGCAAGGTTTACGATTGATGATATAGGGCCTAGGGTTGAGGGATATAGTTTAGGTTTGAGGGTATATGATATAGGGTTTAGGGTTGAGTGTATATGGTTGAGGGTTTATTATATAGGCCTTAGGACACAAGGTTGAGGGATAGGGTTTAGGATCAAGAGGGTATGTGGTATATGGTTGAGGGTTTAACCTATAGGATTTAGGGCCTAGGATGGAGGGATAGGGTTTATGGTTTAGGGTATAGGGTATAAGGTTTAGGGTTGAGCGTATATGATTCATGATTGAGTATATGGTTAAGGGTTTAACCTATTGGCTTTAGTTCCTAGGGTTGAGGGATAAGGTTTACAACATAGGGTATATAGTTGATTATATGGTTAAAGGTTTAACCTATTGGATTTAGTTCCCTAGATCTACCTCTCTTTATCTAACCTATCTCTACACTATCTACCTCTCTCTCTATCTCCCCTTCCTACCTCTCCCTCCTTCCCTATGTAGATCTCTCCTCTCTCTATAAGGTTTAGGGTTGATAGTATAATATTGAGTGATAAGGTTTAGGTTAAGGGTCTAGGAACCTTGAGGGTTGAAGGTATAAGGTCTAGGGTAGAGTGTATAGGCTTTATGACCTAGGGCTAAGTGTAGGGATTAGGGTTGAGGGATAAGGTTTACGGTTGATTGTATAGGGTATCTAGGGTTTAAGGTTATGGGTATATAGTTTACAGTTAAGTGTATAGGTGTTAGGGCTAATTTCATAGGTATTTGGTAAGTTAAATCCATTGTAAGCCTAAAACTAAGTAAAAAAAATACGTGTTTTGTTAAGTTAAAAGCATGTACATGTTTTGTAAAGGTAGATCCATCATTCTAAGACAAAACTAAGAAAAACACGTACACATTTTGTTAAGTTAAAACTTAAAAGAAATGCATTGTTAAAATTTAAAATTAAATAAAACATGTACACATTTTTGTAAGGTTAAAAACACGTACATGTTTTACAAAGGTGAATTCATCGCTAAAAATCAAAACTAAATAAAATGTATATGGGTTTTTTAAAGTTAAAAGAATGTATGTGTTTTGTGGAGTTAAAAGCATGAGGTCATTGCCTCGATACTGAGAAGATTGATCATGGGATGGTTATACTATTTAATCATCACCATGGTGAATATGCACATTATAGTGGAGAAATGATGGTGAATAAGCAAATTATAGTGGAGCAGTGATGGGTGAATCTTAGCTAATTTCTAGTTTGGTGATGACCTCGTGCTCATCCAATCATGCAACTATTCTTGAGGCTTAGAGAGTTGCATGTTTGGGTACCTTCGAAGGTACTAAAAATTAGCACTAATAGATGTGTTAGCATTGATCGAGATAGGAGGGACAAGCATGGGTGCTTTCCAAATCCTAAAAGATATGAAAAATCCTAGAGGTCTTGTCCCAAAACTTAGTGTTTTATCCAACATCCATAGAAAATCTAGCAGTCTTTGTAACAACATGGTTTGTTGTTCCATATTAGCTGGCTTGTTGAGGCAACTTTGGTGTACCATAAATAAGGAGGGAAGGAGGTTTAAGGGGCATCGGAATGGTCGGTCATCACTTTGGTGTTGTGTGCAGATACCTTCAAGAGTCACATGAACAACAAGTTGGAAGATTATTTAGCCTGTGCAAAGAATTTGTGATAGATGTTGTTATAAAGATCTCGGTCCCTCAACCTAAGAGAGTGGCTATGTCCATGATGGCATGGTATATGAGAATTATTGTATGACAATTGTGTAGGTGATGGGCTCCGACTAATGGGGAATTTTTATTTGTAGACACCTAGTTAATCCGACCAATAGAGACACAGTTATGTATGCTTTGGAAGGCATCCCTATTTCGCCTGAGCATTATTTTGTGGGTAATTTTTTGGATGCTAGAATTGTTGTGAGATGTAGGATTTCTAAGATGGATTTGAGTCTATATAGGTCTGGGGTAGAGGCGAATGATATGAAGGGTTTTGAGAAATTATTGAGCACTAATGGAGATTTAATCTCAACTTCTAATATAGCTCGATGTAGGGAATTTTCTTAAGGGCTTGAGGTTCATCATGCACACATGTTTGTAAAATCTCTCTTTTATAATGCTTACAAAAGAATTATTATATTTTCCATGTCTCCTATTATTGGATGGAATGAATTTATAGATTTCTAATGAAATTTAAAAAATCAAAAATCAAAATATTATAATATAATATAATATAACATAATGTATATATTAATATTATATTATATTATATTAATATTATAAATTATATTATATTATATTATATTATATTATTACATATATTATTATAATATAATATTAATATAATATAATAATCATTAAAACACACATGCATTTTGTAGTCAAAAAAACTACTCGTGTTATGGCTCAAATTTTTTGAGCCATAACACGGTCATGTTATTCGATTTTTTTCAAAACACGAACATGTTTTGATCATTTTTGGGCATTTAGCGACTTTTTTGTGCCTATCTTGGTGCACGTGCCCCTTACTAAAATTCATCACAATCTCTCACTATAAATAGATCTACCCTCACATCTGAGAAGGAGTTTGCAAGGCTTTGCTTTGATACCATGTAGGAGCCAAAATTTAGCTCTATCCACCTACAAAAACAATTACAAACTTCTTCAAGATAGTATGCAATAATATGATCTTTCTTGATATTATGACCAATAAAATATGACGATGAGGTATATTACAAAGTGAACAATGACCTTTCTTATATAGATAAGGTGTGATGTAGTACCAACATTAAATGGTGTGTCATAATTAAATGGCATGAGCCAACATTAAATGATCCTAAGACTAATATTTAATAAATTTTAAAAAGGTAAAATATTATCTAAACATTAAGTATGCATAGGACCTAAGTGGACTTAATATGTAAATAGGACCCTACTAAGTAAGTAGATAGGAAATATACCTATTTATATCAACAATTTAACATTCACATTCTATAGAATTTTATTTTTGTGAATAAAAGTTTGACTCTCAAATTATAATTCACTTACATGAAGCTTGGTTGAGTAATATTAATTTGTATACTTTGGCTCATTATGTCTTTTTTCATGAGATCCCCTTAAGATTTATTTCTATGTTGTTTACTCTATTTTAGGTTATTAAATGACCTTATTTAAAATAATTAGGAACAATGTATCCAACATCTAGTCACCATTTCCTATTTCTTACACAACACAGGCCTTAATTTCCTTATGAAAACTAGTGATCCCTTTTTACTATTAGATTTTTCTTTCTAAATGGGTATTTCTTTCATTTTTTTAGCATCAACTATCTTTGTACAATCATTTATCAGGAACTATGTTATACATTAGATACTCACTATTTTTTTATATAAGTATCTAGTTTAAATCCTTTTATTCAAAAACACTCTTCTAAGAAATGTAAACCATGTGTCAATATTTTTGAATAATTGTAGAAAAAATATTTTGGTTACTCTATTAAAATTTATTAAAATGAAATTATGGTTTAAATTAAAGTATAAATTCATTCAACAATGACATCTAAAATAGAATAGATTTTAATGGCATGTGCAAGTGCGGGTGCGAAAGCGGGAGCGAGCGAGAAAAATAGAGGCGGGGGATTTTGAAATCCTCCAATGCTAATGTTGATGCAAAGGACAACTCATATGAAGATCAGTGGGCTTTGGAGGATTCTCAGTTTCCTATGGCTGTGTCAATTTTTTGCCTAGTGCCTATGTTTTTCCAACTCTTTGGAGATGGGCGGGTGGTGTTTGGAGTGGCTTCTCTAGAGATGTTTGTGTCCTTGGAGCTTTTGCCTCAGGTTTCTATAGCTCCCTTGGTCCTTGAGGGAGCATTTTTTGGTGCCTTGAAGGATGATCGGTGGGTTTTGTCTGTTGGCTTTACTACGAATGGATCTTTAGTTGGGATGTGTGCTCTTTCCCTGGCTCTAGATTGTGTTTTGAGTCTCACTCTGTGAGATGGTTTGTCTGTGGATGGATGGTGTGAGGATATTTTTTGGCTTATATTTTACCTTGGTTGGCATACCAGGTTTTTTGGTGCACTTAAATGTTCTACCTTCTCTCTTCTCCCCTGTTGTGTGGGCTATCCTTGCTTGTTGTGCGTGGTCGTGGTTTTGGAGCTTTGGGAGGCTTTTGTCCCTTTGACTGTGGGGTTTCTTGCTGGTGTTGTGGCTCTCATGCAAAATTTTCCCAGTGGTGTTTTCTTTGGTTTCCTGTGTGTGGTTTTTCTTTGTTATGGTTGGGAGGTTTGTGGAGAGTGTCTAGCTATCTTGTGACTCTAGCTGTCATGTCAGGTCTGATGGTGAGCTTATCTATTCTGTCGGCTCTCTTCTTCCTTTATTTTCGGGCTTTTCTTTGTTGTGTGTGGGTGCCTCCTCTTTGGTGTTGGGGTTTCTTCTTAGTTTTCTTTCTTCGGAGGCTGCTATTGTTGGGATTTTTGTCTTTCTTGGTAGTGTGTGGTTGTCTTTTGGGGAAGAATTTTCTATGCTTCGTTTTGTCTGTGTTTTGTGGTCTAGTGGTTTTTATATTTGTGCCTGGCTATTCTTCTTGAGGAAGTTTTTATTGTGATCGTTGACCTCTTTTTGGAGCAACCTAGTATTTACTCATGCCTTTATTTTTTGGAGGTTGTTGATCTTTTGAAGTTTGTCTATGTGGCTCTTGGACCCTTTGGTGTGAGGAGTTCTGATATTGGTGTACAGGGGTTTGAGGTTCACTTTTGGGCTAAAAAACTTCATGTTTTTATTTTGAAAGCTCAATTTTTTTGGGGTTTTGTCTGGTTGGTTGAAGTGTGTTTTTATATCATGTATCTACACTTTGTTATGCCAAGAGAGGATATGTTGGTCTGGCCTTCTGAAGTCTTTGCAATCTCTCGAGATCTACAAGTGCAGTATTCTATGAAGGTGGATATTTCTCCCATTTAGGTGGAGCCCTCTTCTATTGAGGTGGAGATGGTTGAAATTTTAAATTTTCACCAGATAAAATTATCTTTTTCCAAAAAAAACTAGTAGTTTACAAACTACATTCAATTTTCTATAAATTATATTCCTACATATTTTCCAAATTATTTTAATAACCTATTCAAAATTTTATGTGAAGTTGCCTAAGTACGTTTTTATGTATTTTCATTGCCAGTTAGAGGCCATGTTTGGCCCATCATGGTCCTACACATGTCATCTCCTCAAAAGTGTCCACACAAGATGTCTCAATGTGAACATATTTTTAATCATTAGGAGCAAAATATGAGAAGGTGTAGACACAAGATTGGTGATCAAGCTCCCCAACTATAACTATATCTTTGTTATGCAAATCCAAAATTATGACAAAATCTGGTGTGAACTCAATACTCTTGCTTGTGCCACCATGTGTGATATGATAGATAGAAAGGATATTGGTTGACAATTAAGGCACACAAAGAACATCATTAAATACTTTTTCATCCATGTCAATGGGTCGCTTCCCACAAACATGCATGTATGTGCTGTTAGCCATCAAGATGTGTGGTGATGAACGAGTCTCAAATGAATCGAACATACTCTTTAATGAATCCATGTGATGTGAGGCTCCTTAATCGAGTATCCACCTCTTTGACTTAGAATTTGCAACTACAACAAGTGCTTTCCCCTTAATTTTATCAAAATTACATGAAGAAGAAGATGAACCTTTTGATGATGAAGAATAATTGATTTGAGTCTTCTTAAGAAGATGCTTCTACTCATCAATCTATTTTGAATAGCATTGATGATCATCATGCCCGGTTTTTTAAAATATGGAAATCTGGGACTCTCCTTCTTAGATGATTCCCCTAAAGAGGGAGAGAATTCAAATTATTTATGTTGATTATTATTTATTTTTCTTTGTTTTCTTATCAGGATTCCCTGATTCTTTTTGTACCTTTGAATCACTATCCAATAATGCATGTGACTTAGAAGACTTGATTATAATAATTTGCATTAACTTCACTTCCTCTTGGATTAGGATATTTGTAAATTCATCAAACTTAGGATAAACATATGATTCTCCCATAGAAATTTGATGGGTATGAAAGATAGAAACAAAAACTAAATACTCAAGACCAAGCTTGGATAACACATTCAAAATTAATTGTAAATCCTATTTATCAATATTACAATATTTCAACTGTGTTCTTAGTTGTTTGATCTTGGAGGTGTAGTCATGGATGTGGTAAAAAAAATTAGGATCAAGATTCATCAAATCATTATTAATCTGATATCCCCTAATCTTATCAGTTTTACTATACAATTTCTCAAAAGTCTCCCAAGAATTTTTATGTGTTTTGCATGATTCAACATGAAATTGTAAATAAAATGAGACTAATGAACATATGCATCCAAGTGTTTTCTCAAGATCAATCTCCCATTTTTCCAATTCTTCAACATTAGTAGGTTGAGGAATAGTTTCTTTTAGATGGCCTATAAAACCCCTCCCTGTGAGATAATTCCATACTAATTTTCTACATGAAGCATAATAACATGGTGTTAGAAGCTCAATTTGAGATTTCCCCATTGCAAGAACATGCAACAAGAAAAAGAAAGAAATTAACCACTGTAATATGCCCCCCAATCACTTAATAAAGAAACCCCTCAAAAATATATAATTGTGGCACTTTATACTTAGTGTGATTATAGATGCCACCCGCCAAAAATAGCAAAGTGGACTTGACCTTAGTTCTTACAGATGCCAAAATGGCCAAAGGCTCAAAGTAAAAATTTTACATATAATGGGATCAATATGATCACACCACTAGAAAGTACATGAAAATTTATGTTTTCTAAAAAAATCACCCAAAAATGTTATTACAAGAGCAAGAATGGAGCCCCAAAAGTTCCTAAAATGAGAACAACTCAACAACATCTATGAGAATCTATGATTTTTAGAAAACTATACACTAAAATAAAAAACCACTTGCACCACTACGAATAGCATGAGATTCTACCCAAAACTAGAAAAAATATTGAGAAAAGGAGTTTGTATGATCGAGTTATGAGCCTCCAAATTTTTCATGTAAAATTAAAAATTGCAATGGAGAGGGGGGGCCAGTTTCAAAGGCATGTTGACATCACTATTGACATAGTGTTGATGTCAACAAATCACACGATTAAAATTGGTTGTTCTTCTCACCGTCGTGTCAATATATTCTCTTGTGCATGGAATATGCTCTATACAAATTATTCTAGCATAATATTTTGAAGTTAAAATTGTTTTGGTCGAGAATTTATGAAACTTTGACACGCTACAATATTCTTGTTGATGCATCGGTTTTTATCGACTACTAGATGTGTTTCATCGGTGAGCTAGAGGATGTGGGCCACAAGATTATAAGAAAGTGTCATGTGGCAAGAGGAGGGCCTCATGTACCTACAACAGTAGGTATTGCAAAGTACCTCACTCTACAAATATTTTTTTGATTTTTTTAAATATTCCAAAAAAAAGATTAAAAAAAACAACAATTTTTTTGTAAACCTATATTTTTTGTGTCATCGTGACCCTACAACCAAACTACACAATTTTTGGTTGTATGATGATATAGTTGATAGTATGATTGAATAGGGAACAAAAATCTCTAAAGCTCGAGGCAAGTGCTCCAATTTTAGAGATTTGACAATTAGTCCTTAGGTTTTTCAAGCCTTTTGATTGCAATGGCAAGGTCAGTTTTGGCCCAAAGTGATCCAAAAATTCAGCTACCTCTTGGATCTGGTAACCTTCACCCAACTTGAAACCCTTGTAGATCTAACAAAATATAATTAAATTTGATGAAACAAAAGAAAAACTTGACTTTATCTGATGCCCTATATTCAACAATGAGGTCTTTGAAACCTCCAATCACACCTAAAAAAATATTCAATCCAAGATTGGTACCTCAAATTTGGGGAAAAGTCCACAACACTAAAGCTTTGATACCATGTAGGAGTTAATGGTAAACTCCTTAACACCCTAGGATCACCTACAAGAAAAAAATATTTTTTATAAGAGAGAAATGGCACAAATATCATGTTATGATTATGGATGCAAGATTTCTAGATTGAATATCTAATGTACATATGGTGCCTTACTTATAAAGGAAAGTTGTGAGATAGGATTAGACAAACTCTTGACATGTGTCTTAATCCTATATAATGAGACAACTACCTCAAAAAAAATTAAATGACCTAGGACACAAGTATTAAATAAAATCTAACTAGATAAGATATGATAAGATCTTATCTAGACAACTAAGACTTCTATAAAAAATCAACTAGGACCTAAGTGGACTTAACATGTAAATAGGACCTAGATAGGTAAAACACCTATTTACACCAACAACATGCATACTATCTTACTTTATGGTAAGAAACATAGTATTTATGTTAATATTCAAATGATTTCAAATCAACATAATGTGGTATTCAATAATGTTGCCCCGATATCAATATCAAGGGAGAGTTCCAACATGCCATAGTATAAAAATTGGTTGAGCATGTTATTATCACCCTTTATTTCTCAAATATTGATCTGAGATCAAGTCACCATCAGATATTTGTTTTCAAGGAAGATGCACACAAGGCAATTGTTATATGCCTTATCGGACACATTGTGTTTTCGGTCATTTCATTCAAGGTGATTAGTGCACCAACTACTTTAAAATTCATGGTGAAATTTTTATTTAGTGATCAAATGAGACAATTTGTTTTGATATATTTTCATGCTATTTTTATAAGTAGAAAAATATGTAAGGATCGTCTAAGGTACCTATATTTTTCCTTTAGGATTATAGAGTGGCAAGTTTAATCCAAAAATAATTTAAGCGAAAGTTGGGTAACACAAATATTTTACATGTGGGTTAGATCATTATTTCTCAAGGAATGTATGTGGACTAGAAGAGTATTTTTTTTCTGTTTTGGGAATTCCCTACCACAATCACTCTATTGAGAATGTTCCTTAGTTTATACAACAATTATAAAAAGGTTTGTTAAGGGATTTTCTCATATAGAAACACCCTTAACCAACATGACAAAGAAAGGAGATCATGCATGGATGGATATAACACAAGAAGCTTTTGGTAAGCCTACGAAGGTGATCAAATCATGTCTCATTTTTTCTATTTTAGTTTTCTTGCATTCATGTGTGGTAGAATGTGGTCTTTCAAGAGAAATTATTGGGATCATACTAATACAAGAGGGGAACTCCATAAAAATTGAAAGCATGAAGCTCAAATATTTAGAAATGGGTTCCTCTATGTATGATGAGAAGATTTTTTCCATCATTCATATTTTGGAAAAATTTAGACATCATTTCTTTGATGATAGATGTATGGTTGAGGAAGATTACAATGGATTCAAGTTCTTCTTGCTCCAACATGCATTGAATTATGAGAAAACAAAGTGGGATAAAAATAATATGCTAGAAGATAGTCTTAGTTGGTATAAGGGTAGAATTTTTCCAATGCTCGAATCTAAGATGAAGCAAAATATTTTAAATTCTTTGTGTAATGCACTCACGGTGTGACTCTCTAGATCCTAAAATATTTGTATCTATATAAGAGAGATTATCATGGAGGATATTTGGGAGCGATGATTTCAAACACATTAGGGAGAACATCACCTACCTACAAAATGGAGAAGAGCATACATTTCAATAAGGCAGTTTCAACTTTTTCTTATTCCCCATCAAAATTAGTAAAGTGTGCTCATAGAATCCATGATGAATCTTCCCAAGGTACATGGTAAATATTATATTTATATTTTTTTAGATAAGATAAATGAGTGCTGAAACTTATTTATCATTTATTTTAAATTCAACACACAACACATGGTATATTTAATTTTCAAAGAGGTGATTAAGCTACATGAGTTTCCTAGAACTATTTCTAGTGATGGAGATAAAATATTTTCCAACTAATATTGATAGGAATTATTTTATTTGATAGGTTCAAAGCTAATTCCTAGCATAGATTATCAACTACAAAGAAATTGGACAAATAAAAATAGTGAATAAGTGGGTAGCAAGATTTTTGGGGGGATATATTTCAAAAAAAAATCAACATGGGTTAAGTGGTTTCATCTTAGAGGATAATTTTTCTACACCATCCAACATTTTTCATTTGGTATGTTTCCATTCATAGCACTATGTATTTATGATGGACTAACTTTCATTAGTTCAATATTCATATATAGTAGAGTGCTACTCATGTGGATACTAGATGTCAACAATATCATTGGGGTAAGAAGGTAAAGATATAGATCCATTACAAAGTATATGGTTCATTGGAGGAACCTACCTACATAGGTAGCCACTTGGGAAGAATTAGGAAATTTTGAGCATTTTGAATTTAAATTGCTTAAGGACAAGAAATTTTTGGAAGAGTGGACTTTTAATCTCCTATTTTAAATTATTTTTGGTTTGTAGACCAAACACCTATTTATTATTTATAGTGTCTCCCTTGGTTAAATTTTGCATATGTATTCTCCCTCTTCATCCTCCACATGATTTTCTATGTTTTGAAAGTTGCAAAATTGTAAGAAAATATTAAGTGTGGTATGTTTTTAAGTCATTTACCTAAGTATGGGTAGATTATCAAAGTTTAAAACTTTCAAAGTTTTCAGTCCTAGAATGGTTTCTCTCCCAAATCCATCATTACCATTATACCTATTAGGATATCAAAATTTCCCATCCAAACATTTTTTTCCCTCTAATTTTCCCTTTTCCCTTTGTCCCCACTACGATTTCAAAGTTTTCCATCCCATCATCTCTTTTGACCAAACCCCACTCTTTCCATTACCTTTTTGAATTTTTGTACCATTCCTTACCGACATGCCTTTATCCCAAACATCGACTCCCCAATTCTTACACCAAGTTACCTTTTGAGATTGAAGCTTCCATCTTTCCCTTACCAAGTACCTTTTCCATGGCACCCTTGAACTTTGATCCCTAACATTTTACACTATGTCACCTTATTAGGACCATAGTTTCATATATCTTCTTATTTGGGTACTTGGTATGCTATACTCCTAAACTTTGGCCCTCAATATGTGATATGAGACTTGAGGTATCATCAATCCTAAAACTTTGATACTACTTTTAGAGATACTCATCCCACCTACCTCCCTACATGATCCAAGATGCTATTAATAACTAGATTTGACATTGTAGCTACTCCATAAGGATCTCTTCCACTCATAAACAATTTTCAAATATTAAGGGTAGGATTTAACATGTTCTTGTGGTGCTAGAGGTGGAAGATGACCATACTTTCATTAATGTGATGATTGCATCCTCTACTACCTTTGGTCCTTGCATAATCTTAGTCGTTATTTTGGTGAGATATCATATCTATATAGGAGCGAATTTGTACCCCTCATGCAAATTTCCCTTTTACACATCCTCACCTTAGAAAACCAAATCCAAAGGAAAAATTCCACATCAGATGGTTGCTTTCCTTCCACTTGGCATCTATATGTTGTGTCAGTGGGAGAATATTTTTTGGGGATGCGCGTACGATGCACAGACGTCCACGCGATGCGCTTACATCCCTAATGGATTCCTACATCTAAAGTTGGAAGAGGCATTACACTTTCATTTGGGGTCAATTTGTAACATCCCTCTTTGACCATCCAGCCCCAAAAATTGTATATTCTTCCTCATTCTCCTTCAAATTCATTCAGGATCATTCTATTTCATCTCTTGAATCTCTCTTAGAAGTTGGGATCTCCTCTTCACATTTTTCTCCAGCAATCTCTTCACAAGCTACAACACTTTCTTCACTCTCAAGGAGCACTTCAACACTCCATTACAACAACACTTTTTCAACTCCACAAAGAAAGTGTGAAGCAAGCAATTGCATCATGGGCTTGAGGTCTTGCGAGACCTCCCTTCATCATAGTTGAGGCTATGGTGACTGTTTCAATCCTTCTTTCTCCTCCATTGGCTACTGAGCTCTTTGTGGAGGTGGTAACATTTCACTCCTCTCCTTTGTTATTTGGTTGAGTAGCTCTTTACTTTTTTGTAGTGTTATTTACATCACTTCTTTATTTACTTCTTTATCGCATATTTCTCTCTCGTTTCTATCTGGTTGTACATGGAGGTTGGAAACACCAAAATTGGGGTCTAATTGAGGTAGACACCTATACAACCCCAACAATTTTCCCCTCTTTCTTGTGTGCAGGTGGATGTGTTTTTGGAGCTAGCTAGCGAATTGGCACCTTGGTGAGATTATATTTGTTATTTTAGCTCTCATATATTTAATTTCTCATCGCCACTTGTACTTGTCATAATTCATAGTTCTATTTTATTCATTTAGGAGTAATTAGCTAAGCCATTAGCTCATTTTCTAGTGGTTTATATTTCCTTTTCTGTCCGCTGGTCATACGGACGCCAACACACCTGAGAGATGCTAGTGCATCATGTTGTCATCCCAGAACCGTACTTTTGTCCTCAGGCAGAGAGTTGTCTGAAGTGCAATATTGAGCCCAAGAACCAGCTCGCCAAGCCCCAACTTGGACTTCAAGTCTGAAGAGTGGTAGAAGGACCTTATAGTCCTCATCATTCTCATCCCTTGTTTCATACCATCCCTTTAGAGTGAGGTAAGTTAGGGTCGCCTATTGCTCTCGACTCTTTGTGACCTAGGGCCTTGATGTGGCTGGTCCCCCTCTCTTACATTTTTGGTGAACCTGACGTGAACCATTTTGGTTCTGTTTTTCGGTACTCAAAGTTCCTTTCCATGTATTCTAGGAGCGTTGAAGGTGTGAGTGTTGCGAGGATTTCACCTTGCAACCTAACCTACAACCCCTAGTAGGTGTAGTTGGAAGGTTTCGTAAGTGTTGTGCAACTAAACCCTAAGTGGGTCAATGTCCTATTTTACAACCTTTGGTGGGCTTTGTCAGAATATCGTTTAGTGTGCGTGATGGCCTTTTTTCTGCATCAACCTATCCCCTTTGAGTATCCTGTGAGTGGTGGTCCAATTATAACCTTCACCTCGCAGGACCTACTGATGGGCTTCAATAAAGAACCATCTCATCTTTATATCCCTATGTGGATCAATGGGAACATCGTAGTAGGTTTTTTTGTTGACCCGATGTCTCAGGTGAATATCATAACTGAGGAGAGTATGTTAATTAACTTATTGTGCAAGGATAGGTACAATACACCCATTAGCACCATCTGTATGCACAACGAACTTTCCATACCTCCCCTAGGTAGTATCATGTTGTTAATCCTTATTGGACCTAAGTCTTTAAACCTGTTGTTTGACATAATCCCGGGTTCTAAACTCTTCAGAGTGAATTTGGGTATCCCTTGGTTACTAGCTATGAAATTAGCTCCCTCGATTGTGCACAAATGCTTGAAGTACATTCATGGGGGATCAGTGAATGTTATTCATGACACTGGTTATGAACCACCAGTCGTGTGTGATAGTTAATCCTTAGACCACGTTTGGCCTACACCTGTTGGTCCTCTTCCACCTAGGAAGTGTTGATGTGTTTTTTATGCACTTCTCAACACAGGTAATGCATAGGCGAATCACCTCTCTTGAAAGACAATCTTCCATAATCAAATTGTAGAACACTATCCCAAGGTCTCTAATGTCAGGTCTTGACAGTGCTTGGAATATCTCAGTTGTTTCATGTGATTTTTTGGAATCACAAGGCAGAATTACGGATAAGTTACAAAGTGTGGGAATTTCGGTCTGCAAATGAAGTTCTTAAGATGGGAGAGTTGTGTGTTTGCTGCAAGTTCAAACAGGAGTCTTGAACTCCATTCCAACATCAGATTTATCTTTATAATGTGCAATGAACCTTACCTAAGGTTACCTATTAAAAAAAAGGAAAAAAGGCAGGGAAGAGAGTAAGTTCCTAGACCTAAAACTATGAATGAACAGTGATCATGGAGGCTTCTATAGTAGACAAACTCCCCAAACTAGGTTTTGCTTGGCCAAGAGGATCCTATAGTTACACAAAACCAATGCAATCTTCTAAGGACTACATATTTTTAGTTTTCATACACACATCATGAACATGCAAGTGAACTAAGTTACAAAAGTAATTTAAAGAAGCTCATACTAGCTTTACAAAGTGATTCATCATCAACAAACCACAAAACGCATGAGTTGTAAATTCATCAAATACTATAACAACAAACACCATCATTACTTCCCTTCAAGAAACTAAAAACAAAACTAATAAGGGAAGTAGAACCATGCACACCCAATGAGCAAGCTCAAAAGGAAACACCCATAAATCATGCAATGTTGCTTTCTATCGCTGCAGAATGCTTTTACAATGGCTCTCCAACCCCTTACAAATAAGGGGGAGACCCCTATTTATAGTTTCCCAAAGCTCGAATGAATGGCTAGGATTGAATTATATTGTGTGGACCAGATTTGATTGCACTAGGGCTTCACTTACCCCAAAATATTCAATAATTTAAAATACATATTTGTCTTTTCCCTATTCTGTCTTTTAATGTCCAGGTGTTGTAGCAATTTTGTCTTCTAGCTGATTTCCCTTTTATTGTAGTTGAAACTTCCTAAAAGCTTCCCTTTGCTTGATGGACTTGCAAAATTCCTCATTGGATCAAACGGACCCATCGACGACTGGCATCAATTTATTGGTTGCCCTCGATTTGGGTGGACAACCCCTTAAAGATCACCATCATCTAGTGAAAAGTAGGACAAATCCCTTATGCATCTTCAAGGCCACCCCCTTGAATTTTGTAATTAACTTCCTTGGCACAAGCCTTCTTCTAGTGCTAGCTCTGTTGATGGGTGCTACGAAGAGAGGTGGGCATAAAATGAATGGTGATATAAGATATGTGCTTTTCCTTGTTCAAATTTCTCAATAGGTTTCCCCAACGGACCCGCGATAGGCATCTTAAAACCTGCATACATGAAGTTTCGTAAGTGATTTCATACACAAATCAAGGCAAATGTTAGTCAAATCCTGCAAAATCCTTGTTAGATTCACCCATGCATCATCAAAAGATCATAATATTTAGTCTAAATTTCCATTAGTAGTTTACTTGGAGGAAGTTTGGATGGTTTAGGCCCTCGAGGTTGGATTTCCTTGGCCAAAATGTTGTTTTGAAAGGGCGAACAGGGTAGGGCAACCCAGATGATTTCTCTCGGCTTCAAATTCAGGCAATTTGAAAATTTCATGGGGAAGAGCGTCCAATTTCAATATGTGAGCCAAGGTTTGTTTCCAAATTGGGAGGCATTTGGACCATCATTGGGACACCCATAGTTACGAGGAGGGAAAGTTGTTTGGAGTTTTCCATTTGGAACAACCATGGTGAGATGGTATTCTGGGGACGATGTTATGAGGACGAAGTTCCAGAATTTAGGACCCGCAATGCCGGAGGACGGCGAACGTCGGACGATGAGTGGAGTGATAGCAGCCCGGAAGGGAAGTTCGGGAAACAACCAAGGAGGGACGGAGTTCCTAGAACAACCACTGAGGGATGAAGTTCCAAAAATAGCTGCAAAGGGATGGAGTTCCAGAAACATCTAGGGAGGGACAGAGTTCCTAGAGCAACCACGGAGGGACGGAGTTTTAGAAATGGCCGGGGAGGAAAGGAGTTCCTAGAACAACTGCAGAGGGATGAAGTTCTGGAAATGACCAGGGAAGGACGGAGTTCCCAGAACAGTCGTAGAAGGATGGTGTTCCGAAAATGGCTAGGGAGGGATGGAGTTCCCAGAACAACTGCGAAGGGATGAAGTTCCAGAAATGACCAAGGAGGGACAAAGTTCTTGGAACAGCCGCGAAGGGATGGAGTTCTAAAAATGGCCAGGGAGGGATGAAGTTCCCAGAATAGTCATGGAAGGATGGAATTCCAAAAATGGCTAGGGAGGGATGGAGTTCCAGAAATAACCAGGGAGGGACGGAGTTCTCGAAACAGCCGTAGAGGGATGGAGTTTTGGAAATGGTCAAGGAGGGACAGAGTTCTCGGAATAGCCATGAAGGGATAGAGTTTCCGAACTGGCCAAGGAGGGACAAAGTTCCTAGAATAGCGATGGAGGGACAAAGTTCTAGAAATGGCTAGGGAGGGATAGAGTTCCCAGAATAATTGTGGAGGGACGGAGTTCTAGAAATGGCCAGGGAGGGATGGAGTTCCTAGAACAGTCGTGGAGGGATGGAGTTCTAAAAACGGCCAGGGAGGGATGAATTTCTTAGAACAACCATGGAGGGATGAAGTTTTGGAAATGGCCAGGGAGGGACGGAGTTCCCAGAACAACTGTCAAGCGACGAATTTTTGAAAATGGCCAGGGAGGGACAAAGTTCCTAGAATAGCCGCAGAGGGACGGAGTTCCGGAAAGGGCCAGGGAGGGACAGAGTTTCCAAAAAAGTCACAAAGGGATGGAGTTTCGAAATTGGCCAGGGAGGGATGGAGTTCCCGAAACAGAATGGAGGGACGAGGTTCCAGAAACGGCCAGGGAGGGACAAAGTTCCCGGAACAGTCGCAGAGGGACGAAATTCTGAAATGAAATTTCTGCAACCTCCCGAAACTCAACGAAACTTTGGCAGTTCTCTTAGGCACCACGAAAACATCCCAAATCCATAGGAAACTTGTCCCCAAATCCAAAAATGAAGGAAAATCTGAGTCGAGCGATAAGGGATGAGGCCTGGAGGACGTCGAGGCAACTAGTGAAGGGAAACCCATAGGGGCACTTCTACGAAAGAAAAAGACTTAGCGAAACTCAAGTAGGTGAATTTGGTCAAGGGAATTTTATTGTTTGACAACACATGACCAATTTAGGATCCACAAAAGGGGCATGCAAAATGAGACAGGAGAAAAGTAGCTCGTCAAGAGCCAAAAGAGAGGGTCCCTGCCCATGGTGGGATGTGTGTTCAAAACATGCACAACAAATGGTAACTCGCTAGGGAAATTCTCTAGATCATTTTGATGAAAAAATGGAATCATGAACCCAAAATATTTGGTTCAGATCTTCACACTAGGTCAAACAAGCCAGACGCTCAACCAAAGGATCAAAACCACTAGTTAATCCAACCTTTAGTATGCTAAAAATCCAAGTGTGTGTAGTTGCATCAATTCCCATCCTTCAGTTGCTACAGGGATCCAAGCTCCATCAAGTTAAGCTATGTAGTTTATTCTAATTCCAAAAGCATTTGGGACATTTCCTTGCTGACAGTCAAAAATCCATAGCCCCAACGTGGTTGTCGCTATGATTCTCCTGAATATTGCTCTATTGTTGGCCAGACATCCATAGCCCTGGTAGAGTTGCTCGGATACCCTTGAAAGGTTGAATTTCTTTTATTTTGATTTTCAATATTTTCCTTTCCTTCTTTTGTTTCTTTTCTTTTGATTTTCAATTTTCAATTCTTTTTATTTCAACCCACAAGCATTGAATCTCGCACTCAAGGCTGAGAATCACAATGGCGTTGAAGTAGAATTTTAGATTTGTCACTTAACTAGACTTCACAAAGGACCTACAAGGACCTCCATATTCTTAAAATATGTAAAAGACATAAGATTTTAGAATACGTCGAGAATGAGATCAACCAAGGACTTATCCTCTTTGAATCAAACACCCAGATCACTTGACACTAATAGAAGATCCTCACCATCCACTATGAAAACTTGATTAGAGTTTGACAAAGAAATACATAGAACAAACCCAAATAATAAAGATGGTTATTGTGCACACAGATGTGCCCAGCTAGAAGCAAAGGGCCCCCAGGCAAAGCAATAGTAAAGTAGTAGCAAAAATGAAATAAAAATGAATGGAAAGTGAACAACCTAGACTAACCAAAGCAAGAAAACTGAAAGGGAAAAAACCAAGAAACTACCCTAAAGCAAACCACCTAACCTAACAAAAGCAGAAAAGCGAGAGTATTTACAGGAAACCTACACTACTAAAAAATGAGCAATGTACAAAGAAATATTTACAAAGCACTATATTGAGGCAAGGTGAGATGACATCAACGCTCATTCGATTTCATAGTTCATGCACAAGTAAATGAGCAATCATTACAGTTCTAACACATGCAGATTTATCTTTATACTCAGAAAAAAGAAGTTCAACGTTGCAGCACTCAAGTTCAGTCACCCAATCAGGGAAAAATAGAAATTGAGGAGGCTTGCTAAACCCATGGTTAATCCATACACATGTTTGTCTCCCCTCATTCCCATAATCAAAATGATAAGTGCACCTATGAAAATTAATAAGAGCAAGGAAGGATAAAACCTATATTTCATTGTGCAATTGTGGCAGTGTTTGACAGTCAAGAGCGAGCACTGCATTGTTAGTCTTTGCATTAGCAACCTCGAGCGGGCATCGTGGAGGGTGCAACATTTTAGGCATCAATCCTGCAAAGGTAGGAAGAATGGGGTAGCAAACACTTCTTCCAAATCTTGTGTGGGATCAACAATCTCTATCATCTATTCTTTGAGAAGATACACTTAATCTCGTTGATTTTCTGCAAACCTGGTGTCCACTTGATTGTTGTCCTCAAAATGTGGCATGTTGTCCCACTTCCTTTCCCAAGTGTTGTCCTTATTTATGTGGTGTTCAATGTCATGGGACAATGATATGCGTGAATTTTTCCTATTGCATCCATCTAAATATCAAGGAGGATCAACAATGATCATGGTGGAAGGACTCCAAGTTGCATCTTGTAGTCGACCTGGTGCTTCATCTCTATTAGCAGCTATCTCAGCACCCTTGCCTTTGTTTTCTTCTCTTTGTTGTTCATGCATCTCATCATGTTGTTCACTCATTTCCCCTTGTTCACTATAACTATAGATGGAGAAGGATCCCCTCTCTCAATCTGGAAACTCTAGTGCATCACCCTTCAGAGGCTCAAGGATGATTTCTTCATTGCTATCATCTTATGGGATGTTCTCTTCCTTGGCATGAGCATACCTCCGCAGTACAACTCCCAATGGAAAGAATTCATCAATTGATGGAACCTCATCAAGGGGACCAAAATCCATTATGCAATCTCCCTCCAAGGACTTGTCATAAATCCTATCATCCATGGTGCACAAATGCTCTTGAAGAGGGAGAAACTATTGATGACTGGTGGACAACCATCTTGTTTGATCTAATTCATCGCTCAAAATCTTGAGATTGTATTGTTTTCCTTCTTCTATTTATGTCCCAACATCCTCCCGAGGACTACCTTCAATTAGGTTGTCACTTGGCTTGGGCTCTTGATCCTCACATTCCATCCTTGAAGAAACTACAGGAAGTGGTGTGCTTAGTTACCTTTCTTGTTCTTTGACTTGCTTGATGGATTCTTGGCACAATCCACGTGTGAACTCTGAGTGCGATGAATCATGAAGTCTGCACCAATTCAGTAGTAGTAGCACCTCCAAATCCACTTGGTATTTCAGCTCTGACCAATCCTTTTCTAATCTAGATACAAGTTGGTCATATCTTTCTGCTATTCAATCCTCATCATCACTTGAAAAAGAAGCTTGATGGTAGACAGTCATGGCAAGTCATTGTTCCCACTCTCCAAACTTTCATTTTTAGATTCTCGATCGCTATCATTGATGAAGGATTGGTCTTCTAATATTATTTCACTTATACTCTCGTCATCATTTTCTATTTTTTCAAGGTTGTCATCCCTTTCCCCTTGTTGATTTTCCTCTTTCTAATTTTTAGCATCTTCATGAGTTGCTACAAACTTTGTTGATACATACTTAAATTCCAATGGCTCCTCTTCCTGATTGGAGGACTTCCCCTTACTAGTGAAGGAGAGGCTTTTCAACTCCATTCTTAGTGAACCTTCACCAAATCTTTTTGTTGTCCCAAGGAAATCGACTTCTCCTTCTTGATTTTCAATTTCAATGTTTGTTGTCCTAGCATCTATTTTTGTGGAGATTATTGGTTCGACTTGAAGGTGTTGTCCTCCAAATGCTAACAAATTTTCTTCCTCATGGGATGACTCGTCCTCCTTGACAGTTGGATGCTCCAACTTGTTCAAACTGCCCTTGACTTGGGTGGTGATGTTTGCACACAACAAACAAGTAAATTTTGAATGCGGTGCATCATAAAATCTGCACCAACTTGTCATTAGTACTTCCTTCAATATTGGTTCGTCTTTGTTGCCCAAACATTCTTGGATCAGCTATTCAAATGCCTTGGCTGCCATATTAGCCATTTCCTCCTTCGGGTCTGTAGGGACTCCCAAAAGAGAATTTATCCTTGAAAGACTCTTTCAACTCTGTCCAAGAATGTTAGACACTCCAATTCACTATGCTTGCAAGTGCAATAGATCCTACACTAATCTACCAATGTAGATTGTTGCAATGGTCTCTTCAATCGCCTTTTCAAATCTGCATGTACTTGAGTGATGTTGATTTCTAAATGTTGTTCCATCTCAGCTCAACTCTTTTTGCCTTCAAAAATTTCTTATTTTAAGCTTCAACATTAAAAGAGATCTCCTTATCTTAGATTTTTTCTTTGAAAGCGTTTGTTTCAACTTCCAACTTTCATCTTTGTAGCCACAACATGTCAGACCCTCCTTCTAGCACTATTTTTATTGATGTGTCTTTTATGCACTTCTCAACACAAGTAATGCATAGGTGCATCACCTCTCTTGAAAGACAATATTTCACAATCAAATTGCAGAACATTATCCCAAGGTCTCTAATGTTAGGTCTTGAAAGTGCTTGGAATATCTCAGTTGCTTCATATAATTTACTAGAATCACAAGGCGGACTTATGGATGAGATACAAAGTGTCGAAAGTTGGGTCTACAAATGGAGTTCTTAAGATGGGAGAGCTACTATGTGTTTGTTGCAGGTTCAAACAGTAGTCTTGAACTCCATTCCAACATCAAATTTAGCTTTATAATGTGCAATGAACCTTACCTAAGGTTACCTATTAAAAAAATGGAAAAATAGCAAGAAGAGATTAAATTCCTAAACCTGAAACTATGAATGAACAGTGATCATGGAGGCTTCTATAGTAGACAAACACCCCAAACTGGGTTTCGCTTGCCCAAGAGGATCCTACAGTTACACAAAACTAGTGCAATCTTCTAAGGACTGCATATTTTTAGTTTGCATACACACATCATGAACATGCAAGTGAACTAAGTTGCAATAGTAAAGTAAAGAAGTTCATACTAGCTTTACAAAGTGATTCATCATCAACAAACCACAAAAATCATGAGCTGGAAATTCATCAAATACTATAACAACAAACACCATCATCACTTCCCTTCAAGAAACTAAAAACTAAACTAATAAGGGAAGTAGAACCATGCACACATAATGAGCAAGCTCAAAAGGAAACACCCATAAATCATGCAATGTTGCTTTTTATTGTTGTAGATGGCTTTTACAATAACTCTCCAACCCCTTACAAATGAGGGGGAGACCCCTATTTATAGTTTCCAAAGCCTAAATGAATGGCTAGGATTGAATTACATTATGTGGCCTAGATTTTATACCACTAGGGCTTTACCTACCCCATAATATTCAAAAATTTAAAATACATCTTTGTCTTTTCCCTATTTTGTGTTTTAATGCCCAAGTGTTGTAGCAGTTTTGTCTTCTATCTGATTTCCCTTTTACTGTAGTTGAAACTGCCTGAAAACTGCCCTTTGCTTGATGGACTTGCAACATTCCTCATTGGATCAAATGGGCCCATCAAAAACTGGCATCAATGGATTGGTTGGCCCCCATTCAGGTGGATAGGTCCTTAAAGATCACCATCATTTGGTGAAAAGTGGCACATCTTCCTTATGCATCTTCAAGGCCACCCCCTTGCAGTTTTTCATTGACTTCCTTGGCACATGCCTTCTTCTAATGTCGTCTTTGATCATGGGTGCTACGAAGAGAGGTAGGCATAAAATGAATGGTGATAGGAGCTATGTGTTTTTCCTTGTTCAACTTTCTCAATGGGTCTCCTCGACGGACCCGTGGTAGGCTTCTTGAAACTTGCATACATGAAGTGTCATAAGTGCTTTCATACACAAATCAAGGCAAACATTAGTCAAATCCTACAAAATCCTTGTTAGGTTCACCCATGCATCATCAAAATATCATAATATTTAGTCTAAATTGCCATTAGCAGTTTACTTGGAGGGATTTTGGATGGTTTGGGCCCCAAAGGTTGGATTTCCTTGGCCAGAATGTTGTTTTGAAAGGGTGAACAAGGCAGGGCAACTCGGGTGATTTCTCTTGGCTTCAAATTTAGGAAATTTGAAAATTTCATGGGGAAGAGCGTCCAATTTCAATATGTGGGTCAAGGTTTGTTTCCAAATTAGGATGTGTTTGGACCATCATTGGGGTACCTAAAGTTACGACGATGGAAGTCTGTCTAGAGTTTTCCATTTGGAACAACCATGGTGAGGTGGCATTCTTGGGATGAAGTTCTAGGATCCAAGACCCATGATGTCGGAGGACAATGGATGATGGGTGAAGGGACGGAAACCTAGAAGGGAAGTTTCAAAAATGGCCAAGGAGGGACAAACTTCTTGGAACAGCCCTATAGGAATGGAGTTCCCAAAACAACCGCACAAGGACAGAGTTCCAAAAATGGCCACAAAGGGACAGAGTTCCTAGAACAGCCATGGAGGGACGAAGTTCCCAAAACAGTCAGGGAGGGATGGAGTTCCTGGAACAGTCGCAAAGGGACAAAGTATCGAAAATGGCTAGGGAGGGATGAAGTTCTCAAAACAGTCACAAAGGGATAGAGTTTCGAAAATGGCCAGGGAGGGACGGAGTTCCCGGAACATCCACCAAGGGACTGAGTTTCAAAATAGACCAAGGAGGGACAAATTTCTCAGAACAACCGCAGAGGAATGAAGTTCCAGAAATGGCCAGAGAGGGACGAAGTTCCAGAAACGGCCAGGGAGGGCTGAAGTTCCCAGAACAGCCACAGAGGGACGGAGTTCCAAAAATGGCTTGGGAGGGACAAAGTTCCCAGAACAGTCGTGGAGGGATGGAGTTCCAAAAATGTCTAGAGAGGGACAAATTTCTCGAAACAACCACAGAGGGACAAAGTTTTGAAAACGGCCAGGGAGGGATGAAGTTCCTAGAATAGCAGTGGAGGGATGGAGGGATGGAGTTCCCAAAATGGCCAGGGAGGGACAGAGTTCCTAGAACATTCATGGAGGGAGGGAGTTCTGGAAATGGCTAGGGAGGGACGGTGTTCCCTAAACAGCCATAGAGGGACCGAGTTCCAAAAATGGCCAGGGAGGGATGAAGTTCCCAAAATAGCCATGAAGGGATGAAGTTCAAGAAATGGCCAAGGAGGGACAGAGTTCTGGGAATAGTCACAGACGGATGAAGTTCCAGAAATGGACAAGGAGGGACAAAATTCCAAAAACGGACAGGGAGGGATGGAGTTCCTAGAATAGCCGCAGAGGGATGAAGTTCCAAAAATGGCCAAGAAGAGATGGAGTTCCCAAAATAGCCGTGGAGGGACGGAGTTCTGAAAACGGCCAAGGAGGGAAGGAGTTCTTGAAACAGCTGCAGAAGGACAAAGATCCTGAATGAAATTTTTACAACCTCCCAAAACTCAACGAAACCTTGGTAGTTCACTTAGGCACCACAAAACATCCTAAATCCATAGGAAACCTATCCCTAAAGCCAAAAATGAAGGAAAAATCAAATCGAGCGAGTAGGGATGACACCTGGAGGATCTCAGGGCAATTGGCGAAGGGAAACCCGCAGGGGCACTTGCATGAAAGAAAAAGACTTAGCAAAACTCAGGTAGGTGAATTTGGTTAGGGGAATTTGATCTTTTGATGACACATGACCAATTTAGGCTCTAAGAACAGGGCACACAAAACGAGATGAGAGAAAAGAAGCCGATCGAGAGAAAAAAGAGGGGGTCCCTGCCCATGGTGGGGCGTGTGTGCAAAACATGCACAACAAAAAGGACCTCTCATACCAAACCTATCAAAAGTACAAGAAAGGGTGCTTAATGCCGAAATTGAGATACCCTCCATCGCCTTATGTTGTTTCACATTGGGCTTGCTTAAAAGGTGACAGTGATGCTGCCAAGGCATGTAGAAGGGAAGAAGAGAAGCGGTCTCAAGATCCTCCTTCCTCTTCTGATGTTTAGCCTGATGCTCCTTCTCACCCTACTGTGACACCATCATATTTTGTTTCGTGCTTGCGAGAGAATCCTTTGGTGCCTACTTGGTGAAAGCCTAAGTGTCCTACATTTGAGTTTCTTGTTCTACCCATGGAGCCTAGGCCCATTCAATATGGTAGAAAGAAAGGTCCCCATGGGGAATCATCTATGTATCGGCCTTCATCGCCTCTCATCACTTCTGCTCCCAAAGCAATAAATAGGAAGAGGCTCGTTGTTGAGGCACTAGGGCTTATTCCCCTAGTTGTTTCTCAACTTGCTCCTTCTGCTCCCATTTAGAAATTTGTACCTCTACTGAAAACAACTATGGTGGACACTCACATGGTTGAGCAGGAGCCTTCTATCCCTTCATAGCTTCTAGCCTCTAGCTTGAAGAGTCACAGGAATTGCCTTGCGTGTGAACGCAAGTGTCGACAAAAGGATCTCGTGGCTGAGAAAGATGCCTTGTAGAGAAAGGATGAGGAGACAACCACCCCTATTTTAGGACCTCATGTTGCATCCTCCTCTCTCCTCCCCTCTCCTCCCCTCTCCTTCCATTCAACTGAGATTTGTATCAGTTTTGACTCTTTCTATGAGTGCACCTAACCCCAAAAGGGTGCAGGTGTTCATCACTCCTTCAGTTGAACCACCCTTACTGACATCCCTTCCGAACATCCCTCCTTTTCTAAAACCCATAGATATGTCGAATACTTCGGTGGTATCTGCTATGGTTTTCTCCTCCTCTTCCTCTCTGCCTCTTGCATTTTTTGTGGGGAGTTCCCATCCATAAACGAAGCCGAAGGTAGAGAGTTTCCCTTCCATCAACCGAGGGTGTAAGAGGATCCCACATTCTCTGAAGGGTGAACCTATGTGTGCTTGTTTTGTCTTAAAGATAGAACCAACCCCAACTTCCCTTGAATTTGTTACCGCTCCCAAATCACTCGGTGAGCCAAGTATTGAATCTAGGAATAGTCCTCTTTGTCCATTGAGGTACAACATGGCACTCCAATAAAGTGCATGTTTAACTCTTTGGATGAAGTCTCGACCTTGTCAGCAATTTTTGCAAAGTTGTTGACCCTAGCTCCATAAGAACCAAGTGGAGGAGACCTTACGAGGGCTTCTTCCTTAGCCCTTGTTATAGGAGGGTTGGAAGCTCATCCCCTTAATATTCCACCACTATAGGCTCATCCTCCTTCCCCTTATGATGATCTAGAGTGGGAATTAGATGACCTCTCAGTCGATGAGTGTTTGGGGGAGACCTCTTCTTTATCTTTAGATTAGATGTGTGTGTTGTGATGTGTTCCCCCTGTACATTTGTTATGTGTTCTTGGATGACCCTTGTCACCCTTATTGGTGCTTGGGTACAAGAGTGATTTTTGTGTCGTAAACCTTCTTCTATTTGTATCATCATTCTTCCATGTTTGTGTTTGACTTTCGACAAAATTGGGGACGATGCAAAACGTTGGGAGAATTTAGGTTCCCCTTCCATGTTGACCCAATTTTTTATTTTTACTTTGTCTTCTCATGCATTCTTCACATGGTCTGATATAGTAGGGGGTTGATGATAGTTCATTTATATACTACTATTATACTTATATATATATTTATGAGCAACTCTAACCCTGAAATATCAGATCACTCATGTGTTTCTTATTTTTTATCTTTCTTTTCCTCTTTCACTCATTTCTTATCCTTCTCTCTTCTTTGCTTGAGTTGTTCCTCTCATGTGAGACAATGCCTTTTCTATAACACTTCATTTTTTTAGAAAATGCATTCGTTGCCAGGGAATTTTTTCTTGATAATATTTGTAAGCCTTTTTGAAAATCGCATTCTCGACTTGAAACCCTAATGGAATGTGTTTCCTTCCTTGGGTTCGTAAAAAAGGAACTTGAAAACTTTCCTTTAAGGTGGAAGCAGGGGGTACTTTCTTCCTTTCGAACTCCTTGATGAAGTGAACATCTTTTGAAAGGATTCCTTGATGATGAATCGATTTGAGAAAGAACATATTTCTTGCACTTTCAAACAACACGTCCCTTGAGTGGACCCCCTCTTCACGTCGGGTTCCTGAGGGACCCCTTTGAAATCTTTATAATTTATCGATGATCTCCTTGATTTTTTTTTCTTGACTTCCTGCATGGCTTCTTTAGTTTTAGACATGCTTTATCTATGGATAAAATGTCACTTTACAAGTGCGCCTGTAAATCTTTTTTCTAATTTGACTCTGTGGAGTCCCCTCCTTTGGGTTTACTCCATGTGAGAGATCTTGGGGGATGCCTCCTTGCAGGTCTATAAGGTGCTCCTTCCTTTGGGTTTCCTCCATGTGAGAGATCTTGGGGGATGCCTCCTTGCAGGTCTGCGGGCCTGTAAGACACTTTCATCTGGGTTTCCTTCATGTGAGATATCTTGGGGGATACCTTCTTGCAGGTCTGTGGGCCTGTGAAGCACATACTTCACGAGGCTTCCTTCATGTGAGAGATCCTGGGGGTTGCCTCATTGCAGGTTTGCGGGCCTGTGAGACACTTACTTCTTTGGGTTTCCTTCATGTGAGATATCTTGAGGGATACCTTCTTGCAGGTCTACGGGCCTGTAAGATGCTTTCATCCTACGGGATTTTTCCATCGTTGGTCTGAGGGCCTTCGGTGTACCTTGTGCAACTTTATAGTTCTACGAGGCTATGAAGTCCTTTGTTTTGTCCTGCACTTTTGAGCTTGCTAGATCATGGTTTGCTTCCTCAATGGTTGAGGTATAGATTTCTAACCATACTAACTCTTCGATCTACTTTACCAAAGAACTCAACAATATATGTTCTTACTAAAGTGGAGGCAAAATGTATAGGAGCGAATTCGCACTCCTCACACAAATTCCCCTTTTACACATCCCCAGCTTAGAAAACCAAATCTGAAGGCAAAATTCCACATCAGTTGGTTGATTTCCTTCCACTTGGCATCTTTCTATTGTGTTGATAGGATAATATTTTTCGGGGATGTGTGCGCGGTGTGCAAACATTTGCGTGATGCACTTACGTCCCTGACGGATTCTTGCATCTAAAGTTGGCAGAGGCATTACACTTTTGATTGGGGTTGATTTGTAACATCCCTCTTCAACTAACCGACCCCAAAAAGGTGGATTCTCCCTCATTCTCCTTCAAATTAATTCAGGCCCATTCTATTTCATCTCAATCTCTCTTAGTAGTTGGGATCTCCTCTTCACATTTTTCTCCAGCAATCTTTCACAAGCTACAACACTTTCTTCACTCTAAAGCAACACTTCAACACTCCATTACAACAACACTCTATACACTCAACAAAGCAAGTGTGAAGCAAGCTATTGTAGTGTGGGCTTGAGGTCTTGTGAGACCTCCCCTCATCACAGTCAATGCTATGATGATTGTTTCAAGCCTTCTTTCTCCTCCATTGGCTAGTGAGCTCTTGGTGGAGGTGATAACATTTCGCTCCTCTCCCTTTTGATTTGGTTGAGTAGCTCTTTATTGTTTTGTAGTGTTATTTGCATTCCTTCTTTCTTTACTTCTTTATCACATATTTCTCTCTCGTTGCTATCTGGTTATCCATGGAGGTGGAAACACCAAATGGGGGTCTAGCTAAGGCAGACCCCTGTACAACCCCAACAATTTTCCCCTTTTTCTTGTGTACAAGTGGACGTGATTTTGAAGCTATCTGGAGAACTAGCACCTTGGTGAGATTATTTTCTTTATTTTAGCTCTCATATATATCAATACTTGTGCTTTTCATATTTCATAGTTATGTTTTATTCATTTAGGACTAATTAGCTAGGTTGTCAGCTCATTTTTTAGCTATTCATATTGCCTTTTTTGTCCTCTCATCGTACGGACGCCAGTGCACCTGAGAGATGTTAGTGTGCCGCATTGTCGTCCCAGAATTGCACATTCATCCTCGAGAAGAGATTTTTTTAAAGTGCAATATTGAACCCGAGAACTAGCTCGCCTAGCCCCAACTTGGATTTCAGGTTGGAAAAGTGGTAGAAGGACCTTATAGTCCTAATCATTCTCATCCCTTATCTCATAGCATCCCTTTAGAGTGAGGTAAGTTAGGGAAACCTATCGCTCTTGGCTCTCCGTGACTTGGGGCCTTGACGTGGTTGGTCCCCCTCTCTTACAATATCAATAATCAATTTCAAGTATATGAAGATTGAGCACATTCATTAGGGAGGATTATGTATTTTACACATGAAAACTCTTGCAAACCTTGTTCTAAGAACTTGTGTTTTGAGAATTAAAATTTGAGGATGAAAACCCTTAGGTTTTTTAGGGATCAAAGGATGAAAACCCTTTGGTTTCAAGCATTGGAGGAAAGAAAATCTTTTTTCCCTAAAGGATGGTGTTGTTCAAAAGTCATGAATGAGATTTCATGGTAGAAATGATTCTCAACTTCAATGAGTTTGTACAACTTGCATCTTATCGTGGTTTTATGTAGTGTAGTTTTAGTCGTTGTTCTTACTAATGTTACAACATGTTTTTATGTATTTTAGATCCCATTGTAAATCAAAACAAGTTATACAATCTTTCATTTGTTGGCTCATTCATAAATTTGGGTTATTACAATACTTGCTTCCAAATGGGATTGAAATAACGTGTAATTCTCCTCACAAATAAACATACCCATAGGTTTATGTCCTAGGATTTCATCACCACTCATAAAAAATATCATAGAAATAGGGTAAAATCACAAACCTATGTCACACTTTTGTCCAACTAAATAGTTTCCAACGAAACAATTTCTCCCTAAATAGTTTTGGGTGAAATAGTTTCGCCTAAAACCATGTGGCCTATACATGGCACATATAGTTTCAAGTGAAACACTTTTGCTCGAAACTATACAATAAAAAAAAATCAATTATAATTTTCAATTGTACCTCAATTTAAATGTAAAGTTTCAGTAGAAACACTTTTGATCGAAATCCTTTCAATTGAAAATATTTTAGTTGATTTACCATCTATGTGGCATCCTTGTTAGCAACCACCTCATGATTTTTTAGTTTTCTAAAACTTTCTACTTGAACTAATGTTTCTTCAAACATAATGATTTTTTTTGAAAACTAAAAATACCCTTTTGTAGAGCTCGAAGTTGAGAATCTAATTTTTTTTGATGTTATGATTATTTTTAATATATTTTTTTAAAATATTGCAAGTAGGTTTTTATAATGAAAAATGAGGTTGATTAGAAATTTTAAAAAATACTAAAACATATTAAAATATTTTTTAAAATATATGAAGACCCTTCGAAAGCATCCACCTCAACCATTTTAGAAGACAAGGAAAATTACACAACAAAATTTGATGAACTTAATCCTAAACAACTAGAGGAGATAATCCTCTCCAAAAGGGTGTAATTCTTTTTTAAAATGATAAAAATAAAATCGACAAAAAATGATGTGAAATAAAAACTATCAAATTCTAGTAAATTTGTCTTTGAAATGTTATTACGAGGAAAATATACATTGATTTTTATTTCATGCACTAGATATTGAAGTTATCTATTTGGGAGAAAAAATTCAAGGAAAAATAAAATTGTTTTCTTTTTTTTGGTGGTGTCAATCGATGTCACTTTTTTCTAAAATTTTCAACAATTCAATTTTTTTTCTTAAATTTATAAAAAAATAATTAATTTCTTTGAAAAATTACAAGCATAAACTTCATCAAGAGTTCTACATTTCATTAGTTTACATCGTTTTGAAAATCAAAACATAAAGACCACTTTTATGAGGTCGAACTTGAGTTTTTTGTTTTTCTTGGTTGATTCCTTTATAAAAGTGTGACACAAGTTTGTACTTTTACACAGTGAAATATAAAAAATACTACAGAAGGGAAACCATAGGGATGATAAAAAACCAACATTTAACATTATCCATTCTAAAACAAAGACACAATTCACAAAGTTTATCGATTAATAAAAAGATCCAAACTCTTTGATTATTTCATACTATGACAAGATTCCATTTAAAAATTTCCATTAATTAATAATTCCTATAATAGATGGGGAAAACCTATTAAGTTAACCTTTTAGCAAATATATACTAATGAACTTCCAAGGATGTCAATTTTTTACCTCTCCACCCTTATGACTTGTGACATAGCATAGACATTCTACAACTCTTACTAGTCCATCCCCTTAAGGCCTAGGCTAGGTTGACTACTTATCAACAAGAAACAACCATATCACAACCATTTCATAATAATCATTGGAAATGAACTCTATAATACTAAATTCATCCTTCCAATAGTATTTATTCATCACGATTAATAATGTATATAACAATTGTAACTTTAGGAAAATGCCATCATAACAAGTCTCTACTCATAATCCCCAATGGAATGCATAAAAATGTTGTTGATACTACTAGGGTTAGCTCAATAATATGTTTCATCTATAATTAATCATAAACTAATATATTAGACATGGGATGTAGAGACACCATGAATGGCATACTAGACCCAAACAAATAATATCATTGTATATACAAGGATATAGAGTGTATATATAAGATCTTACAATTTATGCTAATATGAATATATAACACCATATTATATAGGACAATACCATGTAACCCAATATGTCATACCAATGATAACTATTACCAACACCAGGAAACTCGATATTACATGGTTATACCACATCCACCCATATAAAATAAATATTGAGGTTATTATCCCATTCACCAAAAATACTAAGCATTGACCTTGTTAGGCATAGTGAAATATAATAGTCAACCAAAATGGGAAATACTCAAACTATAGGTATCATCTTGAGACATTAGGGTATCAATAATACCAGTATTATGCTCCATAATCTTTGCATGGTTGTTATCAATCTAAAGGAAATTATTTATCTAAATTATAACATAACGTAATCAATTCCCATGGAGATCTTACTACCACAAGGCAATAATATAAATGGTGTAATACTTAAAAAACCTATTCTTTAGTGATTTTATGTTCCTCTTTCTAGACCCAATTATCTCAATTACTTAAATATTCTTCCTGATAGACTTGCACCCTAGGTCCTTCCTTTTGGTTTAAACATATATTTTAAATAACTTACGCACACGTGCACACTTGTATTGATTGGAATCTAAACACTAAAAGTGTCCTCTTAAGGAAAACATTTCCATACCTAGGGAATATTAATTATTTTGATAATTCAAATGTAGTGAGCCTACTAAAGTAGTTGTAACTTCCCACCTAGGCATAATAGTAACTCTATAAACAATATTTCAATTTAAATCATAATGTATAATCATTTTGGTACAACCCTACTTGCACTTATATATAGAATAAATCACAAAATTATAGTATACACACATACACACTTTTTGGATTGATTGATATATAAATGCTAAAGGTATCCTCTTAAGGAAAACATTGTCGTACTATAGGAGCTGAGATATAGCTCATAGAATATGTTTGAGTCACTCAAGTACTCAAGCCTCTAGTATCATCTGCAAAAACCAACAACAACCTTCCACGAGAGGGAAAATCAAGAACATGGAATTTAAATAATAGATGCAAGATGTGTCCAATATGCAATACTCAAGATTGCAATGATATATTGGACTTACACAACACTCAACTAAGCTTTGGATTGATACAATGTACATATGAAGACTTGCTTATATAGGCAAGGAGAGAGACAGGATTAGACAAGATCATGACAAGTTTCTTAATCCTATCACATGAGACAACTAAGTCATAACAACCTAGGACACAAGCATTAAATTTTCAATGCAAACATTAAATGCATGAGAGAATTATTAAATGCCTAGATAACTAAAAGTAAATAATGAGACATGGCCCCATTATAACTAACTTCTAGAGATGACAACTAGGAAACTTAACTCCTAAGTAAATTTATAATAATGTTAATAGGTCCTCACTAAAAACTATTTAGGAAATAACCCCATTCACACCAACACATACAAGGGAATATCAAGAATTCTAACAAGTCAATTGTAAAGAGCCTACTAAAGTAGTTGTAACTTCCTACCTAGGAATAATAGTAACTCTATAGAAAATAGCATAATAGTAACTCTACATACAAAACCTAAAAAGAAAAAAAGATAGGCTTGTGAAGGAAATAAAATTGTGAAGGTGGTGTGCCAAGGTGCAAATGCCACAAAAGTATGGTGTTTGTGTAGATGTCACAATATAGATATAAACACCATGAAAACATGTTGTATACAAGAAAATTTACACACAAAATAATCCTTTCTACCATACATAGAGGATCTTACAAAAATGTCAAAACATGTACTAGATAAGGAAAAAATACCACAATGACTTGCATAAATTCTACTTAAGGAAAAATACCATAGACTAATGAATATGTCAAAGAATGTTAAAAATATACAAAAAATGGTACAAGAACATGGATTAGTGTTGATACAAGAGTCTCATGGGGTTATCTAGAAACACAAACATCAAATTTGGGCTGAAATAAGGTGAGTTAGGTGCACAAAAAATAAATGAAACTCAAAATCAAATGAAACATATACCTTCAGTTAGAGAAAAAATAAAAGTTAAACAATATAAATGCAATAAGAAATGAAAATTATACCTTAATTTTACCTTGTTGATGTGTTCCAATGTTGAATAGATGTGCAATGATTCAATGTGGATTCTCTTTACTTGAGACTTCCTATTTTGATAGCATGTAAGTACTATGAGTGATGGATGATGATGTCTTATGGATGAGCCTCTTTAATAGGCTTTCCAAGTTGGAAATGGATGGCGGATATTGAAGGACAAAATCAAGGGCTAGGATCACTTTGTATGGATGTGGATTCTAGCCTCTTGACAAGTGGAAAGAAGAGACGAGATATTCTTGATGAAGGGATGATATTTACTTAAAGTGTAGGATGAAAGGAGATGTAATCAAGTGGGAAGAGATGAAGGTAAGTGAAGGGTAGAAATTGAGAGATAAAATTTAGGGCCAATAGTTATCCATGTTGCACGTTCACACAAGTGTGAGAAAGGAGTATGGACAAGTGGCTTGTGAAGGCATGTGTGAAGATGTAGGGCCTAGATTGCTCCTTGGATTTGGAATGGATGGTGGAGATTAGAGAACATTTTTTTTGGCTTTTAGTGGTACAAGAGAGAATTTTAAATTAGAAGAAATTGTTGGAGATTGATTAATTAGTCTAATCATTTAAATAAGTATATATTATTCAATTGATTCTTGGAGGAATTTTGGACTAAGGTTAATTAATTAACATTAATGATGTGAAGGGGGTTAATTGTGGCATTGGTTAAATAATTAATTAATTGTGACATGAAATTGATTGATTAGGTTAGTCAAATTAATTAATATGTGGTGAAAATAGTTTGGGAGTAATTAACCAAGCTAATTCAATAATAATTTATTGAATTAAATTTGTAGGAAATTTATGCAAAAAAGTGGGATTGGATTTGGGATCTCTACATAGGGGATCTATTATTGTGAGATTTTTCTCCAACTACTAAGTTGACATCCATTTAGTTATTATTATCTATTTCAACAACCTTTGATCTTGGGATTACTTAATTGAACGTGAAGAAAATTTTCCTTTGGTGATTTGAAGAAAGAGATCTACATGACGCGTCCAAAGCACTAAGTGAAAGAAGGTAAAACAATATTTGGTACATGTAAGTTGAAAAATTATTTCTATCATCTTAAACAATCTTCTAAGATGTGGTTCCAAAATTTTGATTCTTTTGTGTTGAGGTTGGGCTTTTTGAGATCCAAATTAAAGAATGCATATATTATAAGATGGAGAATGATAAATTCATTGTTATTACATTGTAAATTTATGATATTAAACATGTGATTTTGGTAATAGTAAACATGTGATTTATGATATAAAATCTCATCTTTTACTATAATTTGTGATGGACATAGGCACTTCCAGATATAACTCAAGTATGGAGATTAAATGGACTATGACAATGGATTTTTTTTTAATATTGAATTCATTTTGAGTACAAGACACTCAAAATAATCAAAGCCTAAAGTAATGATGGTAAGATCATGCTTCAATTAGATGTACAAGTTTTATTGATAGTTCCAATATCTTAAACAAAATTTAAGACTAAATTGTAGATAATAATTCTTATGCATAATAAAAATTACCATGTATATTTAGGTTGTTAGTACTCCCTCCAAATATAACTATTATAGTGATCCATAACTAAATGTATAAATAGTTCACTTTGAAAATTTATTTGAATATATAGATTTGTTTATAGTTTCTATTTAATTTATAAGTTTCTATAAATGTATATTTTTATGATCTAAAATACACTTGTAACTTTGATTCATATACACATGCAAAATAAGTAATCTATTTCATAAGCTCAATTCAAAGATCATGGTTGCTATAGCATGTTTAATAATCAATTTTTTATGATAGGTTAATTCTTTTGAGTATAGGTGCTTAAATGGTTTATTTATTATACCATATCTTTTATGAAAGATCAAAACATGAAATAAGTAGATTGCATAGTACCAATTGCATACAATGGTTAGGACTTACAATTATTAGGATGAAACTAATTATTGCACAATAGAGAAATTACTAAACCAATAAAAGTCTCAAGACTCTAGGGAAAATAAGAAAGCAATTCAATACGTGATCCTCAATCCTATGAAGTTGAAATATTATATGAACACAAGGATATATAGACATTTTAGATAACATGCATGTTTTTTTGATATTGTGAAATTTGGATCCCAAATGAAAGTAAATCTACAACTATAATAAACTATTTTTCAAATAATAGAAAGAGAAAACTATGCAAAAAATTATGTAAAATCCACCATCCAAAAGAATAGACAAACATAACATCAAGATGACAAAATATATACCCTAAGAAACCCCTCATAAAGAAAAAAACCCACTCTCTAAACATATCCACACTCAATGTATTATTCAACAATGAAACATTGCAATACACTTACATTTCCTCCAATAATACTTTTAAAGAATAAATCTCCTTGGAATGCATCCTTCCTTTGTCAAAACATATATATGATACTAGTGTTGAGCAACAACACGTTCCAAAAAAATTGGTTCATGGAATTGGTTGTGTGGGGTGTGTTTGTTTATGACATCAAGGATGAATAAGAAACTAGTTTCTTGTTTAATATGTTTCCCTCATTTGTTCTTGTCATTGATTGTGAGGCTACAAATATTTTTTTGCATGAGTGACATAGACATGTTGTACCTAGTCATGAGATCGTTAGAATAAATTCTACTGCAGTAAATTATTTTCAGTTTGAAGACCTTACCCTTGAAGAGTGTGAAGACGGTGATAATGTGGATGCATATGAGAACCACTTTATCTAGTGTAAGGTTTTTTTTCTTCTTCATGTAGAGTGTGCTTCCATAAAGTCACTAAATATTTTTGTTGTTATGATTGATGAAGAGGTGCATCATAGGTCTATTTTTAACATCATATATGACACAATACATTGTTTGAAATAGTTTGAAATAGAGAGATAATTTGAAGAATTTAGTTCTTCACATGAGGTATCTCAACATACCAATTCTTATTATGATGATGGTAATGAATTTTTGAATAAAATATTTGACATAGACATAGGGTGCATCAATATGTGTGATAATGATGTATGTTGGCCACCTATTATTCAAGGACTTAATGAAGATAATGATGATTCTGAGGCTTTCCTTTTTGAGGTTCATGCTTCTATTGCTATAAATGATGGTGTACTTGAATGTGAATCCTTTATGTGGGTCCAACATATATATGATAATAGTGTTTAGCAACAACACATATTCCAAAAATAAGATCAACACGTTGCTCAACTTGATGATGTGTTAGAGCTCCAATTCTTTCAGTTTGATTTACAAGAGGGAGATTTTTTTACACAAACCAACAATGTAATAAGGCACATTTTTCTTTACCTTGTGAGTTGGATATTTTATTTTGACCTCAATTAAAATAAGAAGATTAGTGGATGTGGCAAAAATGCATTCATATTTGAGGAAGGTCCACTTTCTTCCATGAGTTTCCATTCTTTTGATTCTAACCTAGTTTTAAAATTTACTACCCCTACTTTTGTGTGCATGCACAATATGTTATGGAATAGATCCAACATATATTTTTTATGGTTGTCTTGTAGTGGTGATTTTTAAGGTGGAATTTCCCTTCACTTTGTAGAGCATTTGCAAGTTGGTGCAAGAAAATGGAAGGTTTCATTTGTTGTGATTAGGTGATAAATACAACCATGGTTGGAGGGAGATCTTCGCCTTTAGTAAAAAGCTCTTTGATAGAGGCAAGTAGATGGATCAAATTGTTCATGGCCATGTTTCATGGGTATTCATGTAGGGTTTGACCTGCAAAATAAATTGGTAAGTTTTTGTGTCTAGCCATATCGTCAAAGTCATGTGCCTTCATGTTATTGGTTGCGAGTTATTGTCTTTCCTTGTATATATTGTGTTATTGTATATATTATTTCCTTTATGTAGTCATGACCCTTCTTTTTCATGAAGTGAGAGTCAGTCTTGATTCTTCTTGTTCCCCATTTTCAGTCTACTCTTGAAGATATGGATTCTCATTGTCCTTGCAAGAGACACACTATCCCAATTAGAGCTAATGTTGGCACCTAAATTTTATGTGTTTTATTTTTTATTTGTTTTTTTGCTTAAGTTGTGTATTTGACCCTATCCACCCTTTGTTATGTTGGTGTTTCAATTCGCACCTTTGGAGTGTGGATTGGAAACAGAAAGCTATGCACTGTTAGATTGATCTTCAAATTAGGAGGGGAAGCTCCATCTTTTGTTGATTATGCATAAAAAGAATACTAAACTAATTTTTGATCTTTTTATCTTAGCTGAGAGCACGAGGTTATAAAACTCTTTGTGCCGTAGTTGAGGTTTTCTCTAGTTTTGTAACTTCAACTACAACAAATCCTATTCTAATGGCACTTATAAATTCTCAAGTAGATTCAAAGCAAGAGAGTTTATAAGTAAATAGGGAATGATTGATAAACACATAAACTTAAATAAACTCGCTTTCAAAATACCCTCAAAGACTCATTGTACTTTTGAGATGTATGCTGAAATAAATATTATGCAAGTTAACATATAAGACAATAACACCGAAATATTTTGAGACCGTGGATCAAAGCAAGCTAGGCATAAGATTTATTTCCTCAAATTCCAATAGAAATAACACATCTAGGATAGTAGATTGTAGCAAAAGTAGGTATACAATATACGATCAAACCAAATTACACTTTAAAAAGTTGAACATATATTGAATAACAAAGTAGCAAGCCAAAATAAGCTCAATGTTTTTTTATCACAAGCATATTTAAGAAAATAATGAGAAAGGTTGCTCTTATTTATACACAAACAAAGGAGTAGGGAACCCTAAAATTTGTGTTAACAATCACTCTTGCCAACATGCAAGCTTTATTTATAATTCTAAACAAAAGTAAACTACCAGTTAACTAGAATGACTAACATCAATTAACTGATCTAACATTAAAGAAAGCTCCAACTATACAATAGATATATCCAAAGATAGATATGCATGAAAAGAGGACAACAATTTAAACTCAAAAAGACATTGAGTTAGATGTTGATTTAAACTCTATCCTTCGAAATGTTGCATTCCTCAACTAGTAGTTCATGTTATCATAGGGATTTTCACCCGCATGCAAATTTGTAAAGCTCTGCAATCTCATGTAACATTGGACTAATTCTAGGTTGTGGGTACCCTATACAAAACTAGACCTTCGGATTCTAGGTCGGCTTCCTATGTAATTTTCTGGTTATGGACTAAAACTTGATTGGAAAAGGCAAAAGGATTAAAACTAATACAAAACTGGTAATTGAACTATAAAGTGGTGTGAAAGAAACTAAAGTGCAGACTTAATCACAACTAATATTATCAGAATCTGTTAACACAACTTAATTTGGGCACTTTAATCACACAAGTAATTCAATAAACGTCTCAATTCAACCATTCTCTTACTAAGGAAAAATGGGGTTTTCACAAATTAAGAGGAAAGATAAACTTAACAAGCACAATTAATGACCTATAATAAATTTCCATTGTGCACATGTATCAATAGGTGAGACAAAAATTTAAAGTTTTCTGTGCAAAACACATTAAATTTGCATCAAATCACTGCAAAACACAAAGCACCAGAGATTAAAAACGGAAACATTGATTTAATCAAATACTTGAAGGAAATTATGCAATTCGACAAAGTCTATTAACCTATAATAACTTGTTGAATGTATTAATCTGAAAAATAAACTGAGTTACAAGAAGTCTTCTTTATGAAAATTGTGAAGGCAAAAGAAATCCAGAACTAGTGAAAATGACTAAGTCATTTCACTTTATACAATAAGCCTCTCAAAGGCATGGAGATGAAACTGAAAGTCAACTCTAAGTGTAAAAATTGGTAACTCCAAAGTAATCCACGAGTAGAAGAAAAAATATTGAGAAGAAGGGCACAAACTCATGCAAAAATGAGTGAAATCAAGCTCAAACTCGAGGTCAACTCATAGCTGACCCATGGGTCACCCGAACTGAACTGAAAAATCCCAAAAACGTGGGCCAAAACATGAGTGAACTGCCTTGTTTCCATCAACTCGCCCATGCACGATTCAATCCACTTTGTTTGTGTCACTTTACATGATTTAAAGAGAAAGTGTAATTGTTTAATTAAATATTAAAGTAATCAACATGATTATTTTAATATTTAATATCATTTTGGTATTAGAATTATAGTTTCATATTAAATATTAAGTAATCACTTAAATATTTAATTGCATTGTTGCTCCTTTCAAAATTATAGAAGTGATACAAATACAAAAAATTTAAATGATAAGATATATCTTAATCATTTAAACATGTGATTAATTAAAATCACAAAACCCTCCTTATGGCTCCCAAATTAATCCTTCAAACATCACTTCACTTGTCATTTGTTTTAGAATACTTCAAGTCTTTTTCGGCTCCTCTATCTGATTAGGTCAAATGAATTTAAGAAAGTCAAGACCAAATTGTTAATAATATGCAATGAAAACTGAAATGATTTTGTCTTAAAAAAAAAAGACAAAATAAAACCATCGGATTAGGGCATTGAAAATAAACATTTGAAACCCTAATCATTTTTTATTCTTCACTTAGCATTTCACACTTTCTAGAGAGAGGACTCTGTTGTCGCCATGATGATAGGGTTTGAGCTCGATTTCATCATTTCTTGTTGTTTTTGTCAAAACTTTTGCAAATTCTTTTAGGGGATAGTAAGCTCTTCGATTTAAATCTGGAATCTTGCATTGTATTCTTTGTTCTCGAAGAAATTTCTTGGGTCTTCTGGTTGTAGCCTTACTCAATTTTTTTATTTTATTTTCTTTCTCCATTCTCTGCTCTGTGTCACCATGAGGTTTTGGAAGTGGAATTTTTTGGGAGTCGAGGAAACTCGAGGCCAAGATCTAGATCTCGCAAGAGCTTGAGACTCAAACCCTTTATGCAAATGAGGTCAAATTGGAGGTAAGGAAAAAAAATAACACTATAATTACATCCGTCTGTGTGAAATTATGACATGAGACTGTGTTTCTGGATGACCGCGGGCTTATGTATTCACTAAACAATTTTTTTTTTGTAAAAATTTTGATCTTCGCATTCTATTGAAAGCTCATTGGATAAACCTATGTGGGTTTCTTCTTTCATACTGGTCATGGCTATACAAGGGTATTCTAGTTATTTGTTTATGTTATATACTCCTTCACCGTTTGCAAAAACCCTTTGATACTTGTCATGAAACATGGCTTCATTTTCGCGCATACTCTAATTTGATGCCTTATTTTGCATGAATCATGCTTTTCCTTTTCAAAGCATTGTGGGGGTTTCAAATAAAATCCATTCCTTCCTTGGTATTAAAAGAACACAAATCTTCTATGATCTTGAGGTCTTTTGATTATGGCACTGTTTTCTCCTGAGCCGGTGATTCTGTATTAAATTCATTATACAATCCATACTTGACGTGGCCATGCATTATTGATACACCTTTTATACACCTTTTGTTGTCACTTTATTACAAAATATTTCACTTCATTGTTGCATTGTAAGTAAAAAAATTGTTTGATACCTCTATAGTCATATTACTTTAGCAACTTAATGAATGTTGAATATTCTTTGTATTTCAAGTCCACAAGCACTAAGTGTAAACTATACATACTCAATGTATTTGGATAATCCCATAAAAATAGGTACTTTGGCAACAATTACCATACTTAAGTTGATTATCGCATATCCATTTATTATGGATGCATTAATTGTAAATATTAAAATGATTACCATAATCTCTTAATTGTGACATGATGTTGAAGATTTCCTTAATTTTGGTAATTTTTTATGATCATCGCAACCTTATTTTTAGTCATAAGGACTGTCTAATACTCTTGTATGATGTGTTGATTGTAACACTGAACTATCATCAATTGTATTCTCAACTGCTTATCATTTATGGGTAATTGCATATACGATCACCATTGTTCCTCCATCTTTATATGTATTCTTATGGTTGTCTTTTGACTATGGCTACCATTTGATAGAAAATTTGAATCAATAGATTATTTTTCCTTATAAGTATTTTTACAAAATTGTCATTAAGGCACAGGGACTGCTCAATGAGAGCTCCTTTGTGATGAAAAGATTGTATCATGTATTGCTCCTTGGATGTATTGTCTAGACTTTGTACCTTCATAGTTGTTGGGCTCAACCCTTGTGAGAGCCACATTTTATCCCCCCACAACTATAATGGAAATGAGGCATGTACCTATTCTTGCACAGGAAACAAACATGTTAATATTTAAAATAATAAAGTTCAGATGTTCTTAATGTTCCATTTCAGCTTCACATGTACTCATGATACTTTTCCTTGTTGATTCAATTAATTGCAAGTAAATGAATTATATTCATGTTGATGATGCATGTAATATCGTGCATATCCAGAGCTCTAACAAAAACCCCTTAATCATTTGCAGGTACACTCAAAATCAGAAGAAAAGATGGGGCAATAGTCACAAAACATTTGAAGATCGAAGACCCCCCATAAGCAGGCAATGATGGATATGTTGCTTTGTTAAATGTTTTCTTTATTTTATCATCAGTTGTATAATTCATTTCCTTGCAAAGTGTTGCATTAGCTACTCCCACGACATGTGTGGGATGCTTTTTTATTTCTCTTTTATGAATACAGAACAACAATTGCAATTTTACATTCTTGTTGTAAAATGAATGAATCTGTAATAGATAAAACAAATCAATAATTTATGCTTAAACTTCATGTACTCCTTTTGGTACCTCATTGTGTGACGTAAACATTGATTGTAAACTCACTACAACTCATTGCAATCTAAAACTGAAATCAAACCCATTTAATATCTTTCACTGCAAATGAATTATAAGCATAATATAAATGTACCTTTCACCCTAAATAAAACAAAAATGATTCCAGCTCTGCCAAAATGAGCTGAGCTGAAAATTTTGGTAACAATTCACTCATTGACAACTTGAGCAATCATGTCCCCCAAAAATTTGCTAACTACCTCTTCATTAGGAACATTGATACTCTTCATAATGATGTACTGTCTCTACAAAATCTCTTCGCCATTTGTGATCAGATTTTGAAACTCTTTTCTCTTTTCAACTGTGTCATCAAATCTTGTGGACATTGCTACAACATGACTCAACTTGCAGTCAATAGGGTCACCATTGAAACTACTACGAATAAAGTCTTGAAACTCCATTTGTACTTCAATGAGATCAATGTAAGCACTATCCTCACATTGATATTGGAAAGGAAATTGTGACACAAACGTTCTCACGAACTTGAGATTACTTGCCACCTTCTATCTATATTCAGCCATTTCTATAGATATTGCTTCGTATTTTTTTACTTTGAAGATGTTTTGTTCTCTCCAAGTAAAAATATTTTTCTTGTGTTCTTTTGCAATAACTGAAGTGTAAGCCATTATCAAGTCAGAAACAATGATCTCATCTTTGGGCTTCCTTTCTGCATGTTTTGCTTTGACTCTTAAATTCCTAATTGAAGATCATGGGTGTTGTACCTCAATTGGTACATCTCTACAAGTATGAATCTGCCCCTAGTGATGAATTATTACACCAACCTCTCAGATGTTTTCCATAAATAACCAATTTCCTAATCTTATTTTTTCTATAGATGATTCCATAATTATTTGAAGAAAAACAATGATGTGTGAAGCCCCATGAAGTAGATTGGAGATGTACTATCAAAGTTGTCAATTCTCAGCCTTGAGGGTTTCCTTGTCTTCTCCATCTTTGAGTACTCTCTCCTTCAAGTTATCTATTGCAAATTCAAAGATATTTACATCAGCTTGTCATGGCTTCTACCAAGATTTCCTTTGACCAATATGAATTCATCAACCTCAACCTCATCGGTGTTCTTATCTTTTAGTGGTCTAGCACTCTCAATGAAAACCTCATTGTCAGCATTCTTCTCCACATGAACTTGCTTCTTGAGTTTATTTTCTAATGTGTCTTGGTAAACATTATCAAATTCTGCAAATTCCAACTAGTAAGAAGGCTTTCTCCTCTTCATGCCCAGGAGGTTCTCAAGCCAAGAAGAAGAGTCTCTATTAACTTCTCTAGGAGGATCAATCCCAGTCTCATCAACTCATGATGAATGAGTTGGTGTTGATATGTCACGAACTGGTGAATCAGGCTCTAAATAAATTTGAATTGGATAAGACTAGAGTGATGATGAAATAATGGGAGATGAAGGTTGTTCATCCACTTGTGATACTATCTCAACTAGAACTTTCATTGCTTTTGTTGATTGTTCCTATTGATTCTCATTTTCCTTCAAGTTTTTTGTCATTCTGCTACCCTTGGTTCCTACAAGAGGATTGAGCATTGTTTTAACTAAGGGTTTTGATCTAGAAGAGGTAGGTATTGTTGAATGAACCATTGGCAGCTCTAAAACTAGAGTGACTACATTTTATTTTTGTTGTCAAACAGATTGCACCCAAACGGTTGAATGGTGAGATTCAGCAATTTATTGAAACATGGGAACTAATTCCAGGTTGTGGGTACCCTATAAGCAATTAGACCTCCAGATTCTAGGTTGGTTCCTATGTAATTTTCTAATTAATAACTTGAACTTGCTTGGAAAAGGGAGAAAGACTAAAAATAAATACATAATTGTAAAACTTAACTATGGTGATGCTTATACCAAAAACTGATGATCTAAAAAGGTAGATTGATTCACAATTATGACTTCTAGGAATACTTCACACAGCTCAAATGCCAATCTTATTGCAAAAGTGTTTCGAAGGAAGGCTAGTTGATCTCTCCTGGTAGGAAATTGTCTTTCACAACTTTCAAGAGATGAATACATGCACAAATTAAGACCTAAAATTTGATTGCATCTGGAAACTCACATTAGTGAAAGAAACAAAATTTAAAGGCTTCTGATTTATTAAAACACAATAAATTTCATCAAATCGATCAATAATGCAAAAACCTCAGTAATGAGAAGGTAAAACTTGAATCCTTTAAGCAAAAAGGAACAACTCCATGTAATGACAAAGGTAACCTGTAAACCTGCTACTGTAATAATCTGAAGAAAAAAACTGAGTTACAAATAATTCACTTTGTACGCCCGGTGGGACCTTGAAGCATGCTTCAGGGAAACAATTCAAGACTTCGAGTTGTTTTGGTATACACAGTGGCGTTTTCTACCTTTCAAAGGTTATTTATACTTGGCAACTCCAATCATTTTTACTAGTTTCAACAAGTCTTGTGTTGGTATGTTTCAAATACAGGATTTTTTCTAATTTCCAACATATGTAAGAGTAGAAATAAGATATTTTCATGGATGTCATGTATACCCACCACCATATGATGAAAATATTACTTATAAACCCTCTTATCAGCCATACCTAGACAACCATATTACTGATTTTGATCAAAATCCGTATATCACAACAAATGACCAGCAAGTTTATCATTCTTACCATCCTCCTACACATGTTGATACTTCGTATCAGCCTTTGTATGTTCAAGATCAATCCCAAGGCCATCATTTTTCTAGCAATCAGCAAATCAATCCATATGATCAGCTTCAACATTTTCAAAGTTTTGAAGATAAGCTCAAACAAATTCACAATCCAAATATAAGGTTGAAGATAAAGAATATGTTCCTTGAGGAACAGTTTAAAGGGAGAGAGCAACAAGAACAATTGCTTTGTCCAGAATATGATTTCTCATAGAGGTATAGCAATGAATTTCAACAAGAATGTGATTTACAGCAGAGACATGAGAAGTATCAAGCTTATCTTCAAGATCAACAATACGAGGTGCAAAGGAGACAATTTGAAGAAAATCTTGCTCAACAACTTGCTGCAAAAGATGTTAAAAAGAGGCTGAAACTTACCAAAAAAAAGGTTCTCAAAGTTAAAATTCCAAGTTTCGGCCAAGGTGAGTCTCCTAAATCTTCCCAAGTTGAAGTTTTAGGTTTTACAAACTTCCCTTCATTTCAAGAATCTCTTATTCAGTAGGAAACAAGCTCAGTTCTTAGTTTCCCAAATCCTTTTTTTGGAGAAGGTGTTCCCATGTTCAATACACTATGCTTCATGCCAGAGGAACCCATTCTTGAATAGATTCAGCCTGCAATCTCTCAAAAATGAACTTTTCCCTCACCTGTCTAGACTCAAGAAATTAAGTATAATCAGATTGTAAATTTGAATGAAGAGGAGGTTGTAGTTGAAAGTTAGCAAGGTTTAGATAAAGAAAAGGCTGATTTTTCCTATGACCTAATTGATATGATTATCGAACTTCCATTTTTTATTGATGATGAGCAAGAAGAATGTCAGATCACAACAGTATTAACTAAAGATTAGCAAGAAGAAAATAACAAAGGTATTTTTCTACCTCCTCAACAAAGCTGCAATAAGGTAAATAATCCTCTTCCTCAACAAAATGAAAATTTGAATGAAGAAGACTTGTTTTGGGATGAGCTTGAGGTATTTGTCTCAAGTTTAGACTCAATACTTCCATCTGTTGAGGAAGAACATCAAGAACAATAGGATACTAAGGTAGAAAAATATGTTCAGGTTCATATTTTTGTTGATTTATTTTATGAACTTCTAGGATTTGTACATGAAGATGAGCAATGCTTGACTGACCTAACATCAATGCCTAGTTTCAAGCAGTAGAATGAAGGGAATTAGTTAACCATGGTGCAGGTTATAGAAGAAAAATTTGAGGAAAACCATGATTTGGAACATGATTTCAAAGCTCGGGAGGTTGATACATGTTGTGCACTTTCTACACACACGCCCCACCAGAGGCAGGGACCCTCTTTTTCTTCTACATCTTTGCACCTTGGCTTTGTCAATTTCCGGTTTTTCTCTTCTTGGGGGTTATTTTGGGATTAAGTTCAGATTTGGTTTGATGGGGGTGGTTTGTTGAAGCGTTTTGGGGCCTTGAATTTTAGAAATATGGATTTTTGAAGTGAATTTTCAATGTGATGTGTAAATATTTTTGCACCGATGGATAGAGGACGAAAAATTAGTCCAAGTTGCTTTTTGAACTTTTCAAAAATTCCTTCTAGAAAAATCGTTATGAGGTTTAAGGAGTTTTGACCTTGCTTGGAATTTTGGGATTATTCTCCTTGGGCGGATTTTTCCGAAAATTCCTTCAGGCCCTCAAAATCCCAAAATTTCTTTTTTTGGAAAAATCCTTCAAGCCCTCAAAATCCCTAAATTTTCCAAAATGGAATTTTTTGAAAAGAATTTTTCGAAATGCATTTTTAAAAAATAAAAAATAAAAAAAAATCGAAAATGGAAAGCTTCCATAAAAAAATGTAAGGTTTTTTTTAAAGGGGCCAAAATTGTATTTAAATTTAATTTTGATCAGATTTTGACGTGTGATCTACTAATGATGATATTTGTTTTTCAGGATTAAATAAATCAAAAAAGGGGGACTTGCATATGGATTCGTGCTAAGAGGGAAATCTAGAAAATTTCAACTCAAATATTAAAGTGGGGCCTGCATAAGAATCTGTTCCACCAGTTGTATACCAATTGGAGAGGTGCATTTAACAAGGAACTACATGTGAAGCTGTATTTATTCTCCAATGAGGATTTTCTCAAAATTAATGTCATCGGGCCATAATGCAATTGATTGGATGATGATGTACCATGAGCTCCCAAATTACATGTAACAATCGGATGCTTCTAGAAGTGTAATTTATGTCATTGGATGAATTAAATCCTGGCCATTGATTCAAAATGTAATTTTCTATAAAAGGCCAATGCCTTCTCATTTGTAATGAGTTAGAAAAGGTTAGAGAATAGCTGATCAAAGGCTAAAAAGCTAGAATTGGCTAAGTTAGAAGTTAGATTCTGCAAGTCAGTAGTTATAGGAGAGGAGAGAGACTAGAAATTGCTATGTAATGCTGGAGAAGATAATGCAAATGGGTTGTTGATTTGGCAAACATTGTGTTATGTTTCAAAAATTTTATGGTTTCTTGTTCTTGATTCTCAGTGTTAAATGTTAGTTTTCAATTCTTTCATGATAATGGTGAAATGTTAATGATGTTGATCGATCTTCGGTCCATACTTTTAGCAATTTTTTGATTGTAAGTTGTTGTGTAAAGTTATTTTGGGCCTTATTTTGTGCTAAGTTCAGCTATGGATGCTTGCTTACATTGTGTCATTTACTGGGTATGTGGATGAATGTTCATAGTCTGAAAATCTTCAGTTTCCTCATAAGATTGCACCAATTTTGTGGAGTTGTAGGCTTGTCCTTGATTAAGAAAAAATTAGTTTTATTGGAGATTTGTCCCTTTGCAACATTCATCATTGTTGTGATTGATTTTAGGAGTAATTTTAATCTGAGATCTCTCTTAAACTCTTATCTTCTTCTATTTATTTTATTATCTAGGTTAAATTTAGGCTTTGAAGTATCAACATATCGTCAGATCTGATAAATCTAAGTCCATTATTTGTTTGTAGTAAGGTCCCTTTGTGATTACCAACATTTTCACATTATCTCTGAGTTTTTTTATTTGCATTGTCAAGACCTGACATTGGAGACCTTGGGGTTATCTCTTTTCCCATAGAGATTTACCTTTCAAGAGAGATAGGATATCATATTTTGTCTGAGTTGTTGTCATGCAGAAAAAACCATCAACAGATTGGAGCTAGAAGGAGGGCCTAAATAAGCAAGTTGGATCAATTTATGTCTATCATTTATCTTGAGAGGTTTAGAAGAAGAACCAGATCTACTCTAGGAGAGGAATAATTTCAAGAGTTGCAAGCCCTTACTAGGTCAAGAAGGGCCAGAAGAAGGGGAGAATCATCATCCACCCAACCAATCCCATCATCCCCATCATCTTCATCCTCATTATCCTCATCCTCCTCTAATTCTGAAGGAATTCTTGTTCCACCGCCTCAACCAGTCATAAATCAGCCATTACCACCCCCACCTCCACCAATGGATTTCCTTGCCAACAACCCATCTCCATTGATTTTCAATAATTACAATGTCATGCCCAAGAACCCTGAGCATTTTTTCTCTATGTTTCACACAAATGATTTCAAAAGGATTGTTGAAGAGCACATTAGGATTTTTAAAATTACCCTCTAGGATAGGGAAATTAATCATGAGGATGTTGCCTGCAGACTTTTCCCCTATTCTCTAGGAGATGAGGCATTCTATTGGTATAAAAATCTTCCTGTTGGGTCTATCACTGCTTGGCTTCAGTTGGAGACTACATTTTTACAGGGATTTGGGGTCCCAATCAGTTCCAGTGGGCTTTATCTACAGTTTACTAGAGTAAAGAGGGAGGTGAATGAACCAATAGGGGATTTCAATAATAGGTTTCATAGGGCTTATGCTAGGCTGCAACCCCCTTATGTTGTGGATGATGCCTTTGCCAGGGAGGTTTATTATGAGGCTTTGGATAGTTTGGCATCTACCTTTGTGAAGTGGAGAGAAAACCCTCCTGACAGCCTAGTTGAAGCTTATGATGTGGCTAGTAAAGTGAGCACAGATTTGAGACAACACTTATCTGGACCCCTACCATTAGCTAGTCAAACAGTTATGTTGGGTTCAACTCCTCAGCTGCCTTTGATTTCACACCCAAGTCAACCCTTAAATCAAGCCTCACCCATGCCAAATTACTATCCAAATATGAATCATCATGCATTCTCTCACCAACAAGCTAATGTACCCAGTTACTTGCAGAGCTCTGAGACATTTAACCAATCCTCAAACCATGGGTTTCATTTTGTTTATATGCATAATTCAGCTGGTGTTGTTCCTCCATTAGACAATGCAGATAAGGAGAGGCTAAATAAACTCACATAGCTAGTAAAGAAGTTGGCCACCAAAGTCACCTACCTAAGGAACCAAAACAATCAACCTCGGGACATCAAAAGGGGAAACCAATTCAATTGTGACCAATATCAGGGGCAGAATCTTGATAGGGGACAATATTTTAAAGATCAACACTCAAGGCCAACATTTGATAAAGGGCAACTACCATGTCAAAATAGGACTTGGGATATAAGGCCTAACAATGGAGTCCTAACATCTTTAGAGCATCCAAACAATCAAGAAAATCCCCTAACTAGTGTATATCTAGCAGAAGCAGCTCTATCTGGATGGTGTAGGCTTCATAACACCAATCAACACTCTGAATTAGATTGTCAATAATTTCAGACTACTGCGTCTATTTTCCAACAGAAGATCCAACATACCAACATAAATTTGAGTGGACAAGAGATAGTACCATCTAGTCCTTATGAAATGTTCATCTTGGTGGTGGATCATGCACCATTTCCAAGGAGCGAAGAGAATGGACCAGAAGAAAAACAAGACAAAAGTGTTGAAACAGAGTATGCATACAATGAAGAATCTATAATTCAATCTTTTGAAAGTGATGAGGAGAATGGAAATGGTCCACTAGAGGTGGAAGAGCAGGTCTGGTTGTCAAATCATACAAAGGATGTGCATCAAACTATGAAGAATGAGTCTCCAATAGAAGAACTTCAACAAGCTATTGAGGAATGCCCAGTAGAAGAGTCAACTGGCATTGGATCTGAGAAAGGCATAGCAATAGACACTGAGGTAGCCCTAGAGGAGGTTGAGCTTTCAATTGAGGAGCCTCAACAGATTATCAATGAGTGTCCCATGAAGCAAATTGAAGGAACCGATATTGTTGATAAAGGGGCTGATGTTCCTGAGGGTTATAGTTAGAAGCCTGAACTTGTGCCAACCAAAGAATTCAGGGAGTCTTCTTATTCATCTAATTATGTTCTTTCTCTATCTGTTGGTGGGATAAATATTGGAAATTCATAGATTTTATGCATTAATGATGGGATAGCTAATGTGGTTCATTTTGATGTACAGGGAAAATTGAATGATGCTGAAAACAGTAATATTATAGTCAAAATTGAGCACATGGTTGTAGGTGAAATTTTTTTTTGAGGATCAGTCTATCATGCCTCCTAATGAACATATTGATGAGGAACTTGCCATGCATGAAAAAAATTATGCTATTTCATCACTAATTCCTCATGAAGATACTCAAACAGGTGAAAAGTTCCATGATGTTAATTCTGAATTTGTTCAATCTAATTTTCACCCTGAATTTCTCATTGATGACTTTTATTTTGTTGTGCACGTTTCAAATGCAAGAGGAATACTACATCATCAGTTAAGACCTCCTAACCTCATGGATGTTAACTTTGCATGATTGGAGGATGATAAATTTAACATTCAGTCTGAACAAGCACAACACCAAGTTGTTTTCTTTCCTTGCTGAAACTTCTGAAGTTTATCATTTTGATTATGAAGGATTAGGGAAGACAACATGCATATGGATTTATCATGGTTTCAACGAGTTACCTCAATTGTTGATTATTCCTGTTGAGAATGTTGAGTTTGAATGTTGCATTGCTGAGGTTTATTTTTCTGAATATAAGGATGAATTTGCATTCTTGAGGACTGTTACTATCACCTTATTGCTTTTCCATGCTATAAAAATACAAGTAGGTGTGGGTCTCAACTCACCTTGTCTGATCATCAATCATTTTGATTCCCTTTGTACATAATGTTGATTTGAATAAATGCAACTTGCCTTGCTGTTTTCTTTCGCTTTAAGTCTTCTTTTTTGGGGGTTTTCTTTAGGTATATGGCTTTAGTTTAGATTGTTTTGCTTTGCCTTTGGTTGAATTTTGTGCTTCTTTTGGTTTCAGTTTGGTTGCCTGCTTTGCTTCTTCAGCTTGGTTTCCCCTATTTTCTGTTGGGATTGTCTTATTTGCACAACAACAATTATTTTATCTAGGACTGTTTTTGGTATTCTTTTTACAAACTCTAATCATCCTTCCAAGATATGTTGGTGGAAATCTTCTATTCAGTGTCACATGTACTAAATATTTAAAGTGGACAAGTCATTGGATTGAATTAGCTCCCGAATATGCTCAAATCTTACATTTTACACACATCTTAAGAATCTTGAGGTTGCCGTAGGATCTTTGCGAAGTCTTGTTAAGTGAAAAATCTTATATTTCTACTTCAATGCCACTGTGATTCTCAGCCCTGAGTGTGAGCTTCATTGCTTACCGGTTGAAATGAAAAGAATGAAAAGAAATATTTAAAAAAAAACATAAAAGAAAGAAAAGAAAAGAAAATATTGAATATCAAAATAAAGTGAGTTCAACCTTTTAGGGGAATCCAAATATCTCTACCGGGGCTATGGATGTCTGGCTAGCAGTAGAGCTATGTTTGGGAGAATCACAGTGATAACCTCGTCGAGGCTATAGACGCCTAACTAGCAACGAGGCTCTATCCAAGTTGCTTTTGAAGTTAGAATCTTTATGTAGCTTAACATGACTGAACTTGGTTTCTTGCAACAACTTAAGGAGGGAAAGTTACACACTTGCACACACTTAGATTTCTAGCACAGGAAAGGATAACTTGTCCATTGATTTTGAAACTTTATTTTTTTTGGTTGACTTGATGTGAGGATCAAAACTAGAGATTTTGGGTTCTTGATTCCAGTCTGTCATTGAAATGCTCTGAAGCATTTCCCTAGCGGAGTCGCCATTTTTTGTGCACTTTTTGCACACACGCCCCACCAGAGGTGGGGACCCTCTTTTTCTTCTACATCTTTGCACCTTGGCTTTGTCAATTTCCTGTTTTTCTCTTCTTTGGGGTTATTTTGGGATTAAGTCTAGATTTGGTTTGATGGGGGTGGTATGATGAAGCGTTTTGGGGCCTTGAATTTTAGAAATGGGGATTTTTGAAGTGAATTTTCAATGTGATGTGTAAATATTTTTGCACCGATGGATAGAGGACAAAAAATTAGGCCAAGTTGCTTTTTGAACTTTTCAAAAATTCCTTTTAGAAAAAAAGTTATGAGGTTTAAGGAGTTTTGACCTTGCTTGGAATTTCGAGATTATCCTCTCTCAGCAGATTTTTCCGAAAATTCCTTCAAGCCCTCAAAATCCCGCAATTTCCTTTTTTGGAAAAATCCTTCAAGCCACCAAAATCCCGAAGTTTTCCAAAAATGGAATTTTTTTCCGAAATGCATTTTAAAAAAATAAAAAATAAATAAAAATCGAAAATGGAAAGCTTCCATAAAAAAAAATGTAAGGTTTTTTTCAAAGGGGCCAAAATTGTATTTAAATTTAATTTGGATCGTATTTTGATGTGTGAGCTACTAATGATGATATCTATTTTTTAGGATTAAATAAATTAAAAAAGGGGGACTTGCATATGGATTTGTGCTAAGAGGGAAATCTGGAAAAGTTCAACTCAAATATTAAAGTGAGGCCTGCATAAGAATCTGTGCCACCAACTGTATACCAATTGGAGAGGTGCATTTAACAAGGAAATACATGTGAAGCTTTATTTATTCTCCAATGAGAATTTTCTCAAAATTAATGTCATTGGGCCATAATGCAACTAAATGCAATTGATTGGATGATGATGTACCATGAGCTCCCAAATTAAATGTAACAGTCGGATGCTTCTAGAAGTGTAATTTATGTCATTGGATGAATTAAATCCTGGCCATTGATTCAAAATGTAATTTTCTATAAAAGGCCAGTGCCTTCTCATTTGTAATGAGTTAGAAAAGGTTAGAGAATAGTTGATCAGAGGCTAAAAAGCTAGAATTGGCTAAGTTAGAAGTTAGATTATGCAAGTCATTAGTTGTAGGAGAGGAGAGAGATTGGAAATTGCTATGTAATGCTGGAGAAGATAATGCAAACAGGTTGTTGATTTGGCAAACATTGTGTTATGTTTCAAAAAATGTATGGTTTCTTGTTCTTGATTCCCAGTGTTAGATGTTAGTTTTCAATTCTTTCATGATAATGGTGAAATGTTAGTGATGTTGATCAATCTTCGTTCCATACTTTTAGAAATTTTTTGATTGTAAGTTGTTGTGTAAAGTTATTTTGGGCCTTATTTTGTGCTAAGTTCAACTGTGGATGCTTGTTTACATTGCGTCATTTACTGGGTATGTGGATGAATGTTCATAGTCTGAAAATCTTCAGTTTCCTCATAAGATTGCACCAATTTTGTGGAGTTTTAGGCTTGTCCTTGATTAAGCAGAAATTGGTTTTATTGGAGATTTGTTCATTTGCAACATTCATCATTGTTGTGATTGATTTTAGGAGTAATTTTAATCTTAGATCTCTCTTAAACTCTTATCTTTTGCTATTTATTTTATTATCTGGGTTAAATTTAGGCTTTGAAGTATCAATATATCGTCAGATCTGATAAATCTAAGTCCAGTATTTGTTTGTAGTAAGGTCCCTTTGTGATTACCCACATTTTCACATTATCTCTGAGTTGTTTTATTTTCATTGTCAAGACCTGACATTGGAGACCTTGGGGTTATCTCTTTTTCCATAGAGATTTACCTTTCAAGAGAGATAGAATATCATATTCTGTCTGAGTTGTTGCCATGCAGAAAACACCATCAACAATACACAAGAAAATATTTCTAAAAAAGAGCAAGAAAAGTAGCAAGTCATAAATGTTAGAGGTATGAGCTTTGAAAAGCATCATGAGGACAGGTTAGAACATTCACTCTATAATGAAATTTTACATGAGGAGGATTTTTTCTCAACTATCATTGAAAATTTTTGCTCTAACATAGTTAATGACTTATCATCTTTCAAAGAAAAGGATTTTGATCAACATAATCAGGTGATCAAAGAGGTTGTGGTTGATAAAGGAGAAACCAGAAAAAGGAGTTATCAGTTTAGCATCTCAGAAGGATGCCCAATCAAGCATCTTTCCAGGATAGAGATTCCAAGTATACCTCATGAAGTTTCAATAAAAGGACAATAGATTCAGCCTGTCCAATCATTCCAAACTAGCAGTTTGGTTGATCTAAATCAGAGGGTGAGTGAGTTTGTTTTCATTCTTCATGAAGAATTGCAACAGTTTATCAAGCATGTTTTTGTGTTGCATATAGTATCATTTTATCGTAAACATGTGAATCTGCATTTGTTATTAAGAAAGTGCAGCTATTTCTCACAACCAGTGAATGGTCATGTTTGAACACTACCGTTGTTGGGTAGTGTAGGGTAGGATATATGTTTCGGTTATGTTTTTGCAATAGGTTCTCTTCGCATAGTAGTTTTCATTCAGTATTGTTTTGCTTTCAATAAAGTGCAGTCACCGCACAGGAGTTTCAGATTATGTCATAAACAAAGTTGCAATAGTTTCTTTCAGTTTGTTTGTTTTGAAGTTGAGTTACACGGGTTTTCAAAGGTTAAGAGCAAGAATAGACTCCATGCCAAATGGATAAGCTAGATAACTAGTCTATGGTGTTTAGCAGGCAAACACTCTGCAGAGGTCGTCAATTTGTTACCTATTTTTCATTACCAGTTCAAACAGGTGGAGTTGAATTGTAAATTCAAAGCCAAAAGGTACACAAGTTGTTCAAATTTTTTTGCTAAGTACTCATTATTGTGTAATGTTTCATTACAGAGTGAATTTCAGTAATATTATGCAAAAAAAAACATTTTAAAATGATATCATAAGATTGCATAATGTTTGTTGTTTTATTCATAACGTACAAACTAGAATATCACACAAGCTGTGGGAGTAACTTAATTTGATTTTCATAATCAAATAATAGGTGCATGAAGTAAATTAAACTATACAATTGAGAATAAAGAAGGCATAGGGTAGAAAGTGATTCGTCATTTCCTAGAATGACGAATCGTTGACAGGTTGAGTCTTTAGTTGTGACTCTAAATCAATCCAGCTCTGAGCTTCGATGCACCCGCAAGTATGATAAGAGTGTGGTTAGATCAATGCAAATAAAATCCTATCATATGCCTATGCTATCAACAAAAATATAGCATATAATTGATCAGGAACCCATCAGATGATTTCATTAAAAAATGCATAAAACTCGAAAGGAAAGCTTTCAGCTTCTTTTATTTGCTAACATGTTTTTTCACTGTGCAGGAATGGGGTTGTTGTGTTTGTGATCATTTTATCAGATATGTGGAGTAAAACGGGCTCCCACAAGGGTTGAGCTTGACATATCAAGGAAGACACTCTCAAGTTCACGAGAGTCATTTACAATGTCGGAATAGTCATTGAGAGAGTTGTTGAAACTAAAGAGATTATCATATAAACAACCTTATTTCAAAGAGAATCGGAAAATAGTTTGAGCAAGCATAATATTGCTCATCATGTTAAAGAATGATCAAAACATGTTCATAAATCATTAAATTTTAGCATCATCATCAGAAGGATGATCGACATGACTGTAGGACACATAATAATGATACATCTTTTACTTTGTTTCATGCATAACAGTGATACATGTGATTAAGTGTAGACAAGACAATGCATATTAAAAGAGAAAACATCTTACAGATGTCCTTGCCAAGAGTGTGTTGAGAATAGGCCACAAATTAGATAGCAGAGTATATTGCAATCTAAGCACAACTTCGAGAGTGAAAGTAATGACCAAGGACACACTCAACATTTATGCAAAAATCACTATGAGACACTATAAAGGAGTTGTAGTAATCTTCCCATCAAAATGAAAAATATTAGTATCTCTGGTTGGTATACCCAGAATAGTAAACCAAATATGAGAGTTTCACATAGAGGCAACTCCTGTATTTACAAGTAATAGCATATCTTCTACAATAAATTTTTTGTTTCTAGATGCAAAGGAGAGGATAAAAAAGGCAACAGATTTTTTAAATCCTCATTATTTAAATATATTATTAGATTGTTATCTCATCATGGAAACAACAGTGAAGGCACTAATTTGAGCAGTTTGAAAATAGTGCCTCCTCATTGAGCATACACACTCATAAGATCAACGCATGATATTGATTTACACTAGAAAGAATAAAGGGAAACTACTTTGGAGTAACATATGGCATAATCAAAGCATAATAGAGTCCATTCTAATAAAAAGGAAGTTTAAAAAGGCATGAGAATGAAAATTCCAAAATTCATAGCTATAGGACTGTCATGGTGACAATAAGATCCATAATCGAGGCAAGGATACCTTAAATTTGTAGGTGTATTTATTCTTTCATGGGGAATTTTAAGAATCATGGGGTGCCTCAGGTAGTAGCAAGATAAGAACAGTTTGAGGTTTCTGCCAAACATTTATAGAGACCATTCATAATGACAACAAAAAATACAAAGATAGGTCAGTTTCAAGTTGTGGCAATCAAGGCCATTGACGAAGATTAAGTTCTGGCAGGGAAGTTTTATCACAAAGATCTGTTGCCAAAAGAGTTGCTTCTTAAATATAGTGATACTACAAAAAATCAAGAAAATTCCTCTTTCCCAGCTCAAGAAATGTTACAAAAATATAGAGGTCGTAGCTTTGAGTGTGTTATTTTCATAATGATAAGGGTTTCTTCCTAGAAAATTGGAGAGGACCACATTATTCCTCAAGCAATAGCAAATAAATTATAAAAAACTAGCAAAGAGAACGTTCTAATCATAAAATATCCACAAAGTCATGGTGCAGCCATAAAGAAATGAGAAACCTATAATAGAAAAAAGGATGAATGAGATTTCAGAATACTAAGCAAGCTCATGATGGCGGCTTGTTTTTTAAGAATAAAAAAAAAAAAAATACAAGCAAGGGTTCTTCCACGAAATTTCATCCATTCTTCTGTTCAAAATCTTCAAGTAAAAACTCATGATGGCGGCCAGATGAGGAAATGAATTAGCACAAAGAATGGACAAACAAAAAAAAAAATCAGAATACAAGATACTAGCCATGGCTTTATGGACATATTTTTTGCTTCAATATACAGAGGAAAGCCACAAAGGAAAGCCATTTATGAAGTACTCACCAGGTCTGTGCGAAGAAGTTGATTAGGATAAGATAGAAACAATGATGGATCTCTGAAGCTCGAGCAAATCTTCCAAGGTTTCATGGCGGCTTAGAGTAGAACATTATCAACAGGAAAAGAAGCAAAAATATATCACAAGAATAGTCATGATAGCACGGCTTGAAAATCACAAATGCCTCAGGAAAGGAAATAATCACCAGATTTGCAAGCATAGAAAGGGACTTACCTTGCATTTTTGTAGGTTTCTCCAAAAAATCCCTCACAAACAACATCATATGGAGTTCATTAGAGCAAACCCTACCAGGCATGGCGGCCAATGATGAAAGATTCACCTTGAAGTTTCTTGAAATTCAAAGAGAGGAGTGATTAAATGATTAGGTTTTGGTATGTTTATTTGCCCTAATCCAATTGATGGGAATTTTTGATCATTTAGTTTTATTTAAAATCATTTTGATTTATCTTCTCCCGTGGTATTGACTTTAAATAAATTAACCTAGTCATGTGGTCGATCTCTACAATTATGCCCAATGATACAATGCTCAATATTGGTCGACCATATGTTAGAGTTGAATATATGCTAAGTGTGGTGAAGTGTTTTTTTGAATATAGAGACCATGACTATAGTCAAATTTTGAGTTCTAATTTAATATTAGTGACTCAATGTTTATTTTTTGCATTATACATTGTAAAGTCTAATTGATTAAATGATATCTTATAAATCATTTAATTAATTAAACTCTTTTGAATATGAATATAATCACTAAATTCAATCTTTGATCCTGCATGTCTTCAAATCAATGTTACAAGTGTTATTTTTAGAATATGCATGAAGTGGAAAATGTTGAAAATACTATAAAAAAAAAAATCGATCATGCACAAGTGGAGGCTTCTTCTTCAGTTTCACTTCAGTTCACAATTTTTTTATCATGCGCATGGAGAGGTGGATTTTTCAAAGCAGAGAGTGTAGTTTTCTTCTTTTTGGAGCTATTTTTATTAGGGTTTACAGTTTTGCTCGGATTTCAATTCTGGAGTTATCATTTTTACTTCAATTAGCTTTCACTTCTATTATTGGTTGTTTGAGCATGCCTATTGTATATATTGAGGAAACTTGTCTTTTTCCTCTAGTTCTTGTTCTTCATCCTTTGCATTCTGCAAAGTGAATTATTTATAACTCAATTTTTTTTAGATTAATATAGTAGCAGGTTTACAGGTTACCTTTGTCATTACATGGAGTTGTTCCATTTTGCTTAAAGGATTCAAGTTTTACCTTCTCATTATTAAGGTTTTTGCATTAATGATCGATTTGATGAAATTTATTGTGTTTTAATAAATTAGAAGCCTTTAAATTTTGTCTCTTTCACTGATGTGAGTTTTCAGATGCAATCAAGTTTCAGGTCTTAAGTTGTGCATGTATTCATCTCTTCAAACTTTTGAAACCCAATTTCTTGCCAGGAGAGATCAGTCAGCCTCCCTTCAAAACACTTTTGTAATAAGATTGTCATTTGAGTTGTGTGAAGTATTCCTAGAAGTCATAATTGTGAATCAATCTACCTTTTTAGATCATCATTTTTTGGTATATGCATCACCAAAGTTAAGTTTTACAATTCTGCATTTATTTTTAGTCTTTCTCCCTTTTCCAAGCAAGTTCAAGTTATTAATCACAAAATTACATAGGAACTAGCCTAGAATCTGGAGGTTTAATTCCTTATAGGGTATCCACAACCTGGAATTAGTTCCCATGTTTCAACATATTGCTGAATTTCACCATTCAAGCTTTTGGGTGCAATTTGTTTGACAACAATTTCTTCTTGATATTGAAGAATATTCCGCTATTCTTGACAACCCGACTTGTTCTTTCCTAGATTGAGGTTCTCTCTTTAGTGTATGAATCAATTGGTTAGAGTGTTCATTGATCAACCTGATCTCTGGAACATGTGGGAATTAAGACTTCTCCATCATCATTTGAGAAACCCTCCACATCTTCTGATAATAAATCAGAAATCTAAGGAAGAAAAAGTCTACTATAATTGTGAATCGTGTCTGCTCACTTCAAACTCATCTTCACAATTAACCCAAAAATCTTCCATTGTAGGTTTATGTGAATAATTTTGACCAAGGCAAGCTGCCAAGAGACCCCAAGAGTCACATGAATTCTTTTCTTTGAAAATCTTGAGATTAAGCTCTAACATTTCGTTACTGATAAACTTAGCATCAATTATTGATTTGCATCTATATATGCTCATTTGAAAAGGAAAATTGACTACAATATTGCATCTGTTACGCAAAAAGGTGTGCACCTCATGTACTTGCCTTAAGAACTCCATAAACACTATCTTATCTAATGGATATCGAGGTAGCATGGTTGGATCATTTGAGAAGCCATATAGACGTATGTAGGAGAATGTGGGGAATTGAATAAACCAATCAGCCCAATCTGCCATTGCCAATCTGGCATCTACTAAAAACCATATATGCAACTTATTATCAAGATTTTTCACCGTGTGCATCAGGAAAAGATCATTTACCAACTTGAAATATCATTCTGACTATGAGAACTCTAACTGTAGGAAATTCTCATGCACCTAATGAACTCCCAAAGTTCCAATGACATTCAAACCTCTAAACTCGCCTTGAAATTCCATTAGATATACGAGGTATGAAATCATGTGAAATTTATGGGCTTTGAAGAAACCTATCATCTACTAGTGAAGAGTATCACTGATCAATGTCGGCCAATCGTAGTGTTCTCTATTGTTGACAATCTGAAACATGATGTAGAACATCCATGACTGAAACTTATGTGCTTCTACTTGACCTATGACCTGGTTGAGTAGATTAATCATGACTGCAAACTCATCCCTAAACTCACCATGTCCAACATTCTTCAAAAAAGTGTTTTGTTTCTCTTTTCAGCAACCTTTGTGCAATTCTTTTCTGGCACTAATCCTTTTGTGCATTCCACACCTTTTCACATTCTTTTGTTGATACAATAAAGTTATCTAGACATGCTGGAATGGAAAAATATCTCTCAATGTCTTTTGGCTTGAGGTTGCAAATTATTCGCCCATTTACTAATTGGATTTATCGTTAAGTGGAATTGTAATGCTTGACACAAGAAATTATAAACTCAATGTTTTGTGTCAATATGGGAAAAGAGGTTGCTCCAGCAACCCAGATTGTTCAAGATTTTATATTGTAATGTATTATATGCCTTTCAAAGTGTTCAGATCAACTATTGGATGTACTTGATGCAAGTTAGTGTCAAAATTTTTCAATAAATCATGAAGCAAGACTGATTTGGTCCTAATTTTGATTGCAGAGAACTTCATATCTGAAAACTTGAAGAATGGTTGTGAATGTGACTATGTTTGAACAAATTTTGCATAAATACCAAAAATAGCTTCACTCAAAGGCTGATTTTTCAAACAAAAAAAATCTAAGATATGGGTTTTGTAGAGAATGTCATTTTGAATAGACGCAAATCATCCATTTTTGAAAAACTGATTTTGTTATGAACATGCAAGAAACTCTAAAAAGTGGAAGCAACAAAGTAATTTTTTTTGGAAAAATTATGAGATATGGGTTTTGTAGGTGCTCATGTGTTGAAGAGACCCAGATCATCCATTTTTCAAAAAAAAATGAGTTTTTTCCTAAAAAAGATAGATCCTCTAGGAAAGTGGAAGCCACAGAAGCAATTTTTTGGAAAAATTTGGGACATGGGTTTTGTAGCCAATTTTGTGCTAAATAGACCCAGATTGTCATTTTTTTGAAAAAGTGATTTTTCAAGAATCCCAAAAAAATAGGGTTGAAAGCTTGCATAAAAAGTCACCAATATTCGAGAGAAGTGTTGAATATAAAGACCTCGATTGATGAAATTTTGAAAAGATGACCTTATGTTTCTAAAAAATGATGCCCTAGAAAAATGGATTGTAGAAAAGTGTTCTTTTGTGCAACCTAAACTCGAACCTATGAAGAACTCAGAAAATGCCCTTCGTTTGTTCCTCAAAATCTTGTTGAGAAGAAAATTTTGTGTTTGCCTCTTGAAGCTAACTTGCAAAATAATGAAGAATTGATGCCCAAATGCTTCTTAAATAAAGTTTGGAGATGAAACAAACACTTAACTCGCAAAAATCCTAAATTTAGGAAAACACCCAAGGGCGGTGGGAGGATATGGGGATTTTCCTTATGTTGGAAGGGTGGTTGGATGGTTGGATGGATGGACAACACCACCACCCTATTTCCTTAGGTGGGAAGGAAGGTTGGAAGGCAGGAACCAACATTCTTTCTTGATAGAAGGATGGTCAAAAGGATGGTTGGGTGGATGGTTGGATAGATGGTTGGATGGATGGAATCACGACCAACCTAACCAACCTTTCTTTCTTTACAGAAGGTATGGTGGGAGAAGTGAAAGAAGGAGATACTTTGATACTATTGTTATGAAACAAGCCCCCCAGTATCATGGTCCTAACAAGGAAGGATGGATGGATGGGGGAAGGTTAGACCAAGGCAGGTGACTCCCCTCGAGACCCTCTCTCTTGGGGTGGGGGTCACCGATCTATAGGTTATTTTCTTAGCCCTAGCCTCCACTATTCCTATTGGTCGGTGAGTCCCCCTTCATTTTTGGACTATGCCCCCCCCCCCTCCTCAGGGGTGAAGGCCTAGGTCTAAATTCAATGAACATGTACCCCCACTCTGAAAGGTAGGGCTCCTCTTGGGAGGATCCGTCATCACGTGTCTTCTTTTACATTAACTCGAAGAATCCCTAAAAATTAGGGTGGTCAAAGCAGATACTTCATGAAGACATCTTCAAAATTTTCTAACTCAAGTTGACTTGGGCGCTTCCTTAAGATAATGCATCCAACTTCAGCAGTGTTATAATATTTTTTGAAATTTTGAAATTTTCCTTGATCAAATGCCTCTCCGGTGACAGATACCCCCTATTTGAGCACTATTTTCCCCCCATTATGTGAACAATTGAGACTCAAAGTGAATTGATTTGGAAATTTTTATCAAATCTGAGGAGATTAATACCTCACAAAAGCCTCTGATCCTACGTTTAACTTCTTTTTATCCTGGGCACCCCTAGCTGACTAGGGTGCTTTGCATCATAAGAGTTAGAAAAATCTCAAGATTTTTTAATCTTTTTTTTGATAAAATGCCTTTGTTTGATCTTCAATTTCAGACGTCTAATATATCCTATGAATTGGCTGAGAGACTCGTTGAAGGGTGTGATCAAATCTGAGAAGGATCTCCTGGAGGCTGCAAACCCTAAAGACTAGTTTTGAGGGCTCAAAATCTTAGGTGCCCCTAGATGACTAGGGCACTTTTGTTTGCTAGACAACCATTTTAGTGATTTTCAACTTTTTAGATTTGTCTCTTGTGTTTCATTTCTTGTTTGATCTGCAATTATCGGTGATTGATGAATCACATGGTTAGGCTGAGATATTCAATGGAAATCCTGAAGAATTTTGGAAAGCATGACCAATTTTGCAAATCTTAAAAGTTGATTCTAAGAGCTCAAAACCCTAGGCGCCCCTAGTTGAGTGGGGTGCCCATGTGTTCCAGAGATGATTTTTCAATTTATTCCTCTAATGAAACACCTCAGTTTGATCCACAATTTTGGTCATTTGATTGATCCTAAGAACCTGTTGATGGACTTGTTGCAAATCCTGATCAAATCTGAGAAGGACCTTGTGCAAGCCTTGAAACGTGAAAACTCCATTTGATGATTCAAAATGTTGGGTGCCCCTGGCTAGCAGGAGCACTTTTCTGCTCTGAACTTAGTTAAATTTTGAGTTTCTCAAATTTTCCTTCATTTTTTTGTGTCTGTTTTATCAACACCCACTAGTGTTTGATAGGTCCTCTGAGTTGATTGATGGATTCATTGCAGAGTTGGACTAAATTGATATGAATCCTTTGGAGGTAGCTAACCCTAAAAATCTCTTTTGAATGCCTTAATTTTTAGGCACCCTTGGCTTGTAGGGGTGCTTTTCTTTGCTAGAGTTGGCCATTTTTTACAATTCTCATGATTTTAAATTTATCCTCTTGATGAGACCTTTCCTCTTGATCTGCAATTTTGAGTGTTTGATGGATCTATTAAACTGACTAATAGATTCATTGGAAATCCTAAAGAATTCTAAGAAGAGTAGTATGTTTTTTAAACCCTATCAAGTGCTTCTAATTACCCTAAATCCTGGGCACCTCTGGCCAATAGGGGCGCTTTTATTCTCTAGACGACCATTTTTCAAATATTTTCAACCTCCTCGTGCTCCATGTTCATTGTCTTGCTGAATGCATTGATTGTGTTTCTGACTGTGATTGCTTTCATCACTTCACGTGTATAGACACTAAAAATTTGGCTAAGGCGTTGACTGCCAATTGCCTCCCTTGAAATAAGGTGCATAGACATTCCAATGTTAGAATATTTTCTACCAATTTTTCTATTTTTAGATTCCCATTCTTCGTTCATCGTTTTTCAAGCATCTTTCATTGTGGAGTGATCTATGGAGCATTTGAGACTTAGATTCTAACACCTAGCATTTGGCCATCCTCCATTGATGACTTCAGAGGTCCTAACTTTTCTTCTGAAAAAGCGAAATAGACCCACCAGAGAAAAATTGACTTTTTGATGATTCTAATTGGACCAATGTGATCATAATGTAAAATCAACTAATAAAAATCAATTTGAGCCTTTTTTGCAAAGATTCTATTTTTAGGGTTTTTCCTTAAAATAGGGCTTGAAACCCTAATTTCAAAATTTTCCAAAATTTTACGAGCATCCTTTTGACAAAAAACCCCAAAAATCCCTATGGTCTGTTTTTTTTTAGAAATTTCCTAAAATGGAAAATTGCTATTTTTAGAAATTTTGACCTTCTTTGACTTTTGATGACCATTTTACAAGATTTTGACCATTTTTACCAAAATGCCTTAATGGTGTAATTTTTTTAATTTTGGGTACAACATTTGGCTCTGTATGGGGATCATGTTAGATACTTATGGCATAGGAGAACCAAGAATCTTTGGTTATTTAAGCGTAGACTAGTGTCTTATTAGTTGGGCATCAGAGTAGAGATCATTTGGTAATTAACTATCAGTTGGAAATTTCCTAAACTCACCTAAAACAAGACTACCTAATCACCTAATAGATGAATATGAAAAAGTGATGTCATGATCAAAACAAAATTCCAGTAACTCCTTATATGAGAAACTCATTGCATTATCTGTCAAAATTTTACATAGTACCTCAAAGTGTGAAATAATATTCTCCTTTAGAAAGTCACACACAACTTTTGAGGTAGCTTGTTTGGTAGGAATGGCCTCAACCCACTTCGTGAAATAATTTGTAGTTTTAAGGACATAAACATGCCCCTTATTGGAACATGGATTGATTAGATCTACAAAATCTAAACCCCATTATTGGAATGGAGCATCAATGATAACTGATCTAAGTGGTATGGTTGCCAGTTTAAGTTTTCCAACAAATTGTTGGCACATCTAACATCTGTGCACCCAATCATATGCATCACAAAACATATTCGACCAAAAAAATTGTGTTTGTAGGATTTTGAATGTTGTAACCCTTGACGAAAAGTGGCCACAGCATGCTTCGCTGTGAAATGCTTCCAAAAAATGTCATTGTTGGTCCTTGTTGATGCACAACAAAAAATTTCCATCAATCCCTCGCTTGTATAAAATGTTTTTCATAAGCACATAATTCTACGCTTGCAATTTCAATGTTCTCTTATGTTGTTTACCCATGTGAGTTGGGCATTCTCCATAAGTTAAATAGTGTCATATTTCAATGTACCATTCATCAATAGAATCTACTAGTAGTACCATGGGAAGGTCCTCTTTAATGTTGGTTTCGAGTTCACCATCAATACCCTGGTGCTTTAGATCACCATCTTTTTCTATTAGCTAACAAAGACCTCTCTCGCGAACGAGTTTGGTCAGCTTGATCTCCAAGTCATATTCTTGAACCTTGTGATCCAATTACCTCTTTATGTTCCCATCTCTTCTTGAGTTAACACGCTTTGACCATTGGATCGTTGACATATACTATTTTATGGGAGTTTAAGATGTAAAATCTGAAATTTTTAATGGCTCTAACAATCGCATATGCATTATTTTCAATTTGAGAATACTGAGACTCGATGTCTTTGAAACTGTTGCTCATGAACGCAATTGGAGACTCGGTTTCTTCATTCAATTTTTGTGCCAGTATGGCAGACAGAGTGTGTTCTAACGCATAATAATAAAGGATAAAATCCTTATCAAATTCAGGTCGGACCAGTACTGGTGCTTGATTGATGTAATCTTTAATCTAGATGAACGCCTTCTTTCCTTCTTTAGTCCATATGAAGGCATAAATTTTCTTCATCATAGTTGATATATCTTTGGTTAACTCGGAGAATTTTGGGACAAACCTTTGTATGAAATTAACTTTACTGAAGAAGGAGTGTACCCTAGTTTTTCTTGTTGGAAGATATAGGTTTCTAATATAACCAACCCGAATAGGGTCAATTCGAGTTCCTTCCTTGGAGACTATATGGCCAAGAAATTTGCCTTCCATCACCGCAAATATGGACTTCTTGGGATTTAATGAAATCTTATGATACTTGCATCTTTCAAATACTTTCACTAAGTGTGAAAAATGGTCTTCCCGCTTCTTTAAGAAAGCAATGAGGTCGTCAAGGTAGATGACAATTAACTTGTTCTTCAAATCCCCAAATGCCAAATCCATAGCTCTTTGAATGTGGCATCGACGTTGATAAGGCCAAATGGAATTATTTCATAGGAAAACATACACTACAAGGTAGTGAATTCCATCTTGATCTTATCCTCTTTAGCTAGTGCAATCTAATTATATCCAAAAAAATCATCAAGTAATGACAACATCTCCGAACTGATGACCGTATGTAAGTTATCCTCCATGATCGGCAAGTGATAATTATCTCTTAGGGATGACTAGTTCAGGTTCCTAAAATCTACAAAAATTTAGATTTATCCATTCTTCTTTCGCACAAGAACTATGTTTGACACCCAAGTGGAATGATGAATTGGAAAAATTATCTTAGCATCCACCATCCTTTGAACCTTTGCATAGATTGTATCTTGAATGTGCAGAATATAGTGTTGTTGCTTCTATTTGAAGGGCTTGGCATCAAGTTTCAATTGAATTGTATGAGACAATTCTCTAGGTGTGAAGACCTTTAATCTTTGTATGACTAGGAAAAAACATCTCGGTATTTCTTGAATAAAGAGATGAATCTTTCACTTTCCTTTGTAGTATAAAACTTACCCAAATTAACAAGCCAAGGCTTTTCTTTAGTACCAATGTTTACTTGACAATATTCAACATAGGTTTTATTAGCTTATTTTCTTTGATCTTGAACGTACCTATCATGTCTATCAAATATATTCTCTAAGGATACTAGACCCTTGGGAATTGGATTACCTTTCAATTGGATAATACATAATTCCATTGCTTCGGAATCTTCTTCTATTGATTCTCTAAAGGGAGAAGCACTGCCTTCAAATTCTTTAAAATTGTCTTCCATGCCAAGAAATTCTTTAATATGATGATCATCATCAAATAATTTCTAGTTGTTGCAGTTGTCGGGGACAGCTGGCCTGTATATGAGCTCAATAGAAAATGCATTCTAATAAAAATTAGAATGTGGCATGAAAAGAGCAGCTGATACCACAAGGGCATCCACTTTGCTATTGTCTAAATGAGGAATAAAATTGATGTCAAATGCTTTGAACTAGTCGATTGCATTCCACACCCTTTGTCTATAATGTCGAAGGTAATATTTTCTTACTTGAAAATTATCTATGATTTGTTTCATGATAAGCTTTGCGTCACCTTCAACTCTAAGTAGTTTGATACCCATTTCTCTTTCATTTTTGAGACCTAGTATAAGAGCTTCGTATTTCATTGTATTTTTTGTGCATTCAAATTATAAACAGTATGTAAATAGATACAAAAAACCTTCAGGATAAATTATCACAACTCCCACTCCTGGACCTGTTGTTGAGCAACTTCCATCAAACTGGAAGGTCCACATCTTTTGGTCTTCTATTGATATGTTTGTAGAACACACAATGTTTTTCCTTTCTTCAGTTATTTTTTACAACATTACATACATGCCAGGACTCGTTTCTTGATACAAAAATTGTGCTTGAGGATCTTGGGATTTCACCACCGTGAATCGGGATTGAGCCTCTGGCTCCAGCTTGAAACTACTTTTTTTTAAAGGAATTGTCGCGAACAACCAATCTAGTTAAATCTATCCTCTAAGATCTTTGCGGAAGCCTCTAGTCAGCAACATCCCATAGCTAGTTGGAATATCAACCACTAGGATGGTCATTATTATCTTCTTCTTTGAACAAGAATCCAACCTTACTTGAGCATCCTTAAATTGACCGACCAATGACACTGACTTAGATTCAAGCGAATAAAATTTGTCATGTGTCTTAGTGCACAAAATTCCCAATGCATTCATTACTTGTAGAGGCATGCCATTGTCTGAGACTCCTTAGTCTATTATACAATTTCTTAATTTAAATCTTCCTCTATACAAAGATATATAGAAGGGTTTAGGCTTTTCTTCCACTGGCATGGACAATTCGAGCAATGTGGGCTGAATAAAAACCTGCTTCTTTACAACCTTGAGAATTTGATCCAGCTATTCTGGATGATCCTAAAGATACTCTAGTTGAGAAACTTGCACCTTTTTCTTCATCATGGAATCTACAATATCAAAATTTTCTTAAGTTGGGTCTTGAGCATCCACTTTAGCATTCTCATGTGAAAGATTGAGATTAGAAGTGGAGGCCACCTCTTTAAAATTTCCTTCTATTTTCCATCTATCCTCTTCTTCTTTTTGTGACTTAAAGTGTTGATCATGTGTAAACATAGGTGTTGAAAAATTCTCATGATTTACTACAAGAGAATATTGATGGTATTCTTCTTGTTTTTGATTAATGGGTTCACTATCAAAGTATCTCATAGTAGAGTCGCCATTGAAGTTATTTGTTTGTGATAAGACAACATTCAAACTTGGTGTAGGTAAAAAACTTGAACTAGGTGTAGCTTTATTGTATCCCATGATTCGATTCATTTTCAATTTATCAGAACATGTAGAATTGATATGTGTGTTGGTCTCATGGAAAGATAAAAACACCGTATATTTCTCAGGCTCAACTAGTTGTCTTGGTGAAGGTGTTGGAAATCACAACTTAAAATTGTTGAAAGGATGAATATTATTCCTTTTCGGTTGGTACGATTATTGAGGTTGATATTGTTGTTGAGGTTGATATGGTGGTGGTGCGGGAAATGCAAGTTGCCCTTGAGTAGGCGACTATGTTTTGAGGATAGTCACCTCATTAACTACCTTATGTAGTAATGGATCTGCAAAACCTTGAACAAGAGGTTTGACAACATCAATTTTCATCTTCTTGAATGTGATCATGTTATCCTCGATCTCGATATCTCTTTCTTGTGCAATCTATAATTTTGCTTCATGACCTGATCTTAAGAAAAAGGCTAATGAAACTGCTCAGTAGAATCTTTGATGATGGACTGAGTGTATGAGAAAGATGTGTGACTAGGCGATTAAACCTTTCCAAAAATTCCCTCATAGGTTTGTTTATCTCTATCTTTGAATTTGAGAGTTGAGCAAACAAATGACGACTATCTTCAGCGGGCTTGAATCTTGCCAAGAACTTCTCACACATGGTTTCCCATTTTGTAATGATTCTTGGGTCCAAATGATGAAACCAATCAATAACATTTACCTCAAGTGTCTCTATGAAGAGACGTACGATAATATCTTCATGTGGTACATGCAAAACAACGCAAGCTGATGTGAATGTAAAGATATTCTCATCAGGGTGTTGAGATCCATCACCATGAAATCAAGGAAAATGTTTCCTTGACCCTTTAGGTAACTCATGATGTCCATGTAAATCAAACAATTCAATGTTATTACCCCAAGGCGATAGGGGTGGATGTCTATGATTTTTGATACAATTGTTGTCATCATTGTTGTTATTGTCGCCCATTGCAATTGGTTGGATCATAGGTTCTTCTAGGATCTCAATATCTATGACAACACCTCTCCTTGTATAAACCATGTAATATAGGATTATCTAATCCCATGTGGGAGGTGGTAAAACTAGTCTTCCGACTACAAGACCAACTTTTAGTTATTCTTCATCTAAAGTAGTAGCCATGTTTCTCCACTAAGAAGGATCTTCTCTTTTCTCAAATATGAAATTCCTCAAGATACCAATAATATTTTTTTTTTGACATTCAATCAGTGTGAAATTCGGCTAAATAATAGAACCAGTAAGACTTGGTTGTTGAACAAGAGTAGTAAGATTCTAGATGGTCATTCCTATGTAATAAAGTGTAAGCTTTCTTGAATTTTTATGCCTCGTGCCCCACGGTGGGTGCCGGAAAAATGTTGGTGTTTCAATTTGCACCTTTGGAGTGTGGATTGGAAACAAATAGCTATGAACAATTGGATTTATCTTCAAATTAGGAGGGGAAGCTCCCTCTTTTATTGATTATGTGTAAAAAGAATACTAAACTAATTTTCAATCTTTTTATCTCAGCTAAAAGCACAAGGTTATAAAAGTCTTTGTGCAGTAGCTAAGGTGTTCTCTGGTTTTGTAACTTCAACTACAACAAAGCCTATTCTAATGACGCTTCTAACTTCTCAAGTAAATTCAGAGCAAGAGAGTTTAGAAGTAAACAGGGAATGATTGATAAATACATAAACTTAAAAAAACTCGCTTTCAAAAAACCCTCGAAGACACACTCTACTTTTGAGATGTATGCTAAAATAAAGATTATGCAATTTAACATATAAGACAATAAAACTAAAAATTTTTGAGACCATGGATCAAAGCAAGGTAGGAATAAGATTTATTTCCTCAAATTCCAACAGTAATAACACATGTGGGCAGTAAACTGTAGCAAAAGTAGGCAAACAATATACGATCAAACCAAGTTACACTTGACAAAGTTGAACATATACTAAATAACAAAGTAGTAGGCTAAAATAAGCTTAGCGTTTTCTTATCACAAGCACAGTTAAGAAAATAATGAGAAAGGTTGTTCTTATTTATAGACAAACAAAGGAGTAGGGAACCCTAAAATCTCCTTGTGTTAACAATCAGTCTTTCCAACATGCAAGCTTTATTTATAAGTCTAAACAAAAGTAAACTAACAGTTAACTGGAATGACTAACATTAATTAACTGATCTAACACTAAAGAAATCTCCAAATGTACAATAGATATATCCAAAGATAGGTATGCATGAAATGAGGACAAGTTAAACTCGAAAATACATTGAGTTAACTACTAATTTAAACTCTATCCTTGGAAAATGTTGCATGCCTCAATTGGTAGTTCACTCATCGACAACTTGAGCAATCATGAACCCCAAAAACTTGTTAACTACCAATTTTTCATGAACATTGATACTCTTCATAATGATGTACTGTCTCTCCAGATCATATTTTGAAACTCTTTTCTCTTTTCAGTTGCTTCATCACATCTTATTGACATTGTTGCAACATGATTCAACTTACAGTCAACAGGGTCACCATTGAAACTACTACGAATTAGGTCTTGAAACTCTATTTGTACTTCACCAATATCAATGTAAGCGCCATCCTCAAGTTGATATTGGCAAGGAATTTGTGGCACAAATTTTCTCACGAACTTGAGAGTACTTGATACCTTTTGTCTACATTCAACCATTTCTACAAATATTGCTTTGTAGGTTTTTAGTTTGAAGAAGTGTTGTTCTCTCCAAGTAAAAATATTTTGCTTGTTTTCTTCTGCAATAACTGAATTGTAAGCCATTCTCAAGTCAAAAATGATGATCTCGTCTCTGGGCTTCCTTTCCACTATGTTCTTCTCTGACTCCTAAATTCATAAGCGGAGATCATGGATGTTGTACCTCAATTGGTACATCTCTGCAAGTATAAATCTGCCCTTGGTGATGAATTCTTCCACCCAATCTCTCAGATGTTTTCCATATATAACTATTTGACTTAGCTTATTTTGATCTATAGATGATTCCAGAATTTGTGGAAGCAAAGTAATGATGTATGAAGTCCGATGAAGTAGATTGGATATGTACTATTGGAGCTATTGATTCTCAACCTTGAGGGTTTCCTTTTCTTCTCCATCTTTGAGCACTCTCTCATTCAAGTTAACTACTACAACCTCAAAGAGATTTACATCAGCTTACTATGTGCTTCTATCAAGATTGGCTTTGACCAATGTGAATCCATCAACCTCATCGAAATTCTTATCTTTTAGCGGTGTAGAAATCTCAATGACAACCTCATTGTCAACATTCTTCTCCATGTGAACTTGCTTCTTGAGTTTATTTTCTAATGTGTCTTGGTAGACATTATCAAATTCTGCAAAGTCCAACTAGTAAGAAGGATTTATCCTCTTCCTACTCGGGAGGTTCTCAAGCCAAGATGAAGATTCTCTACTAACTTCTCTCGGAGGATCGGCTTTAGTCTCATCAACTCCTGATGAATGAGTTGGTGTTGAGTGTTAGAACTGAAAAATTTCCATCTAAAACCATAAGGTTTTCTCATTTGAATTTAATATTTTCCATAAAAAACTTAAGGAATTCTCTTCATTTTTACCCTACATTTTCCTATCTTTTCATAAAATTTCATTTACCGCTTTACTCCCATTTAAATTCCCATTCATTTGCTATATTTTCCATTAAAAAATCATTCTTGTCATTTATATATGCCTTGTACTCGTACCGCTCCCTTGATTTTCATTCTATAGGTCTTTACCGCTTTACCACGACCTCCCACAAAGTGGCTCATGGTATAGCAGTGGTGGTTATAGACTGTCACCACAGTACCGTTGACGGTCAAGTTTGAGACCACAGTGACTGCGGTAACGGTCAACGAAGGGTCAATAAGCAGCGAGATGGACGAAGGTGGTGGTTAGCGGATCGGTACCGCATTACCGCAAACGATTAGAGTTGAGACCGTGGTAGCACGGTGGACACTCAACAAACGACAGAGGTGTCTGTCAGGATCAGATACCACTATACCATGGGGAGAGAAGTCAAAGACCATAGTAGAGCGGTAAAGGAAATAAAGAAAGATAACCGTCACAGTGATAACAATTAACAACGGAGGAGACAGTAAGCGGTTACCGCTATATTGCACATAGTGAAAACAAAGACCGCGGTGCCTGTAGTAAACTGTCGAGGGAAGCGGCTAACGGTTATCGTGGTACCGCCGATAGTGAATGCAAAGACCGTGGTAGCGCGATAAGCAATGATGGAGACCACGACGGTTAATGTGGGGCCGGGTACCACCATATCGTGGGTAGAAAATTCAAAGCCCGTGGTAGAGCGATAAATACAAAGGAAAGCTCGCAGTAATGTTTTAAGTGAATTATAAGGAGCGGATAAAAGTAAAATAAAGGTGGGAAAGGTATAAAGTGAGAAAATCAAAATCGAGACTATGTAAAAAAACATTTAATTTGCCGATAAGGCAATATAATTAAATGTTTTAATTTCTGCCATGGAATGTGAAGCAGGTGTAACCAAAAATGAATGGTTGCAATGCTTAGAATCTACTGTATAAATATTTGTAAAGAATCAATTAAAAAAGGGGAGATAGAAAAGAAGCAGGTAGTTAGAGTAGGAGTTAGATTTTTCCCGAGAAGGGACTGGGAATGTAAATAATGACAATATCTTTCTTGAAGCAAAATCAATGGAGAAAATGTTTTAAACTGGTGAATTTCTTTTTGGTGTTCAGTTGTTGTGATAAAATAATTTTATTTATTTATTTTTGGTTGTCTCCAACTTGAGATCTTTCTGTCATTTAAATCGGTATATCAAATATATTTCTGATTTATCAAAGTGCACTCTCATTTTGTGTGATTTAACTAGTTGGTGTCTACAAGTCAGAATTAAATTCCTTCAAGTAAGTCACACTGATTTTAAGATTTCTTTTGGATAGTTGAAGTAGAACCTGATAGAGAAACATTACGGCACTGTTTGTGCAAGTCATAGACATAGTAATGTTTTATGCCAGCCATAGAATTTTTAGAGTGCCTAACAACTAGAGTTAAGCCAATAAGAGGAAACACATATCAGTTTTGACTCCATTGCCCATGTGGATAGAAGGCACTGATCTGCCACAACCTAGAGATACAAATCCATACCAAACAATTTATTCAAAAAACCTTCATTTATGCAGTAGGAGTAGGAGTAGGTGTAGTAATTTTATCTATCCACTTCACTTTTCCATTGTGGATAGATTTATCAACTAGGAAACACATCTTAAATCTGCAACATACACATAGGTGCACCCGCCTAGGTTTTGCAAAGCCTGAAGAGTAGAAGGTACAATTGCATCAATTGGCCTTGTTAGTTGGCCAAAAGCGTTGTGAGAGCTTGGCAACCTCTCGTGGTTCAAACCTGCATCTTTGACACCCAACAAATTGGCGACTCTATTGGGGACATAATCTTAAAATAAGCCTTGTCATAGAAGTCAATATCTTGTAGAAGACTCCGTTGGGGATGAAGAATTGCAGATTTTCTCACTTTTGGAATGTGAGTGGCAACTCTAAATAAAATATATTGAGACTAATAAATTGAAATATATATCAAAAAGAAATCTTCCTAGAGTTCAGACTATCACAATTGCTCCAAAAATGCAAGGAAGAAGGTCTTTGTACAAAGATGGTGATGGTCCTAATGCCAAAAATAAATGGACAAAGAAGAATGATAAAGGTAAAAAGGTGACCGATGGCATGGGACCATCAGACAAAAATAAAACATTGAAAGTATCACTGGAGATACACAATTCATATGGCACATTAGCAAATGAAGATTGCCCTTCCAGAGAACCTCGCACTCCTGAGGAATGGAGGAATCCCTTTTATCAACCAGATCCTAAGAAGGTTGAATAATTCATGGCTGAATGTGAAGCTAAAAGAGAAAGAAGACAACATGAATATGATCAGAAAATGGCATTTCTTGAAGAAAATCAGGATGGACTTGGCTATGAAGCAGTCTCTGAGGATAATTATGAACTTATGGCCAGGGATGAAATAAATGCAAGACTGGAACATGAGAGACAAGAAGTGGAAAGGGAAAGAATAAAATATGAGAAGAGGCTCCAAGCAATTAGAGAACTTGAAGAATTGAAATTGAGGAAAATGCAGATCAGTACTCAAATGGCTAATTTGCAAAAATATGTGCCACCTCATAGGCAAGGGAACAATAATGCAGGCCCATCAAATTCCTCAGAGACCTACCAGAATCAGCCAAGGAATCAAGGTAGACAACAAAATGTTCCACCACAAAATCAAGGTGTTCAGCCACTTCCTTATCAGCAGCATGTACCCCCACAAGGTCACCAATATGTGGAAAATAATAATCCATTGTACCAATGTCAATATTACCAAAACCTCCTCCACAATATGCAACCATGATTAGGCAATTTGACCTGGCTGGACTACAAATATTCCCTTACCCTATGGACAACAGTTGGAGAAGTTTGGTCCCAAAATTCACAGGGAGCAGTGCTACTACAACAGAAGAGCATTTAAGGAGTTTTAACGCTTTTATGCAAGATTTAGATATGTAGTATGAAGATATACTAATGAGATTGTTTATGATGTGACTGACTGAAGATGCCAGAGATTGGTTTAATAGTTTTCCAACAGCTTCTATTAAGTCTATTCATGTGTTTTATGAACAATTTCTTGAGCAATATGGGAATCAATATGCACCTGAATTTGAATTGCATGAATTGGTGACTATTCAGAAACATCAAAATAAATCATCTTATGATTTCAACCAGAGATTTTCTAAATTTCATAATAAGATGGTTGATCTTGCTGCATTGAGTATTTATCTAAAAGATTTTGATCCTAAGATAGGTTATGAGCTCAGGAACAGGGGTCCTAGGAATTTGGTTGAAGCTCAAAGGATAGCACTCACCTTTGAAAATAACAGGAAAGTTGCAGGAATGATTTCCAAGAGGGATAACCCAAGGGTTCCCCAATATGCTCCTCCAAAAAAACAAGAAAACACATATACGAATGAGAGGCCAAGACTACATGACATGCCTTATAATACAAATTGGAGAAATGGAAATCCAGTGATGGATGGGCCAAGAAATAAAGAGACGCGTGACCCTTTGAAGAAAAGGGGGACATACATGGTTGGTAATGGTCCTTGGTGCTTAGTTTGTGACTTGCCACATTATTCAGAACATTGTGTTGTAGCTCAGTCAGTGCCAGGAAAAGATATGGCAGAAAACAATAATGAAGAAGACAATAACATTTATTTGACTTCTTATATTCTTCACTCAGCAAAGCATGGATATTCATCTTCAAAAGAGGGAGGATACAAATATGATGTTGATCATCAGAAATATAGTGTTCACATGGCAGAGCAACAGATTTTTTTTAATTGTGAAGAAAGTGATGATGAACAAGGTTTTCCTACTGCATCATATCAAACTAATAAGGGAAATATGAAGAGACCAACTGAGGAAGAAATTAAAATATTGACTATTGCAGCAGTTGAGCTAGCTAAAAGCAAGTATCCGCTAAGGAATAAAATAGTGAATGAGAATGAAGGTGTTCCAAAAGGAATATTTTTGAAAGATAAAAAGATGTCCCATGAAATATCAAAAAAGACAAATGATGAGCCCCCTCATAACAAGGAACAGAAGTATGTTCCCAAAGGAGAAAATAAAGGATTCCCCAAGGATAAACAAAAAATGGATCAGACATCAAAGAGGGAGAAAGATGAGTACAAAGGTGAACCAGCAAAGAAAAAGAAGTTCATAAGAGCTTAAGGTGCATCTTTTGATTTTGTGCAAGCTTTATCCTAGGTAAAAATATTTGTCCCGTTACTTGAAATGATGAAAATTAAAGAGTATAGGGAGAGTGCTATTCAATTAATGTCTAGTGGGAGGAATCAAGTTGTCAACTTTGAACAAAATGAGAATCCTACAATTGCTGATAAGAAAGGAAAGATAAAAATTTCAGAAATTGGCTTAAATGATGCATTGATGAACACACCACAAATTGATCCATTTTTCACCACCTTACTCGTAAATGGTAAATTGGTAAGAAATTGCATGATAGATTCAGGTGCTTCTATGAATATTATGCCAGTAGGGGTAATGAAACAACTTGGCATGTGGATAGATATTGAGGGTGGTATATGTTATGTTATGGATAGTAGGCTTGTCCTAGTAGTGGGGATTATGAAAGATGTAGAAGTAAAATTAGCATCCTACCCACAAGTTATAACATTGATATAATTGTTATTGATACACCTCCTTAGTTTGGAATGCTTTTGTCAAGACAGTGGATTGCAACGTTGGAGGTAATGTGCAATTTGACTTATCATATGCCACAATACCAGTTAATGGTGAAGAGGTGAAATTATATAGAGAGCCAAGGGTGAATCAGATTGTTGAGTGTGTTCCTCAAGAACAACTTAATTTCTTCTGTGATGTAGATTTGGGGAGTTTCAGAGTAGAATTGTCTTAGCCAAAACTAGTGAATATTAACCCAATTGATAGACTTGTTTCTAGAAATCAGCAAGGTGTGTGGAAAATGTACTTTGATGGGGCTTGCATTCAAGAAGGTAATGGAGCTAGGGTAATTTTCATATCACCTAAAGGTACAACATTTAAATATTCATTTTTGTTGGCTTTTGAATGTACAAATAATGTGGTTGCGTATGAAGCTTTGTTGATTGGTTTGAACATGGCTGTCAAACACAAGATTAAGTTGTTGTCTATTTTGGGACATTCTGAATTAGTTGTGTCACAAATTAGATAAAAGTATGTTGCAAAGAACAAGAGGTTGAAACAATATAGGAATTTTGTGTGGGATACAGTGAAACTATTTGATGCATTTTCAATTGATTGGATAGATAGATCTGAAAACTTGATGGCTGATTTTTTGGCTAATATAGCCTTGAAGAAAGCTGATATGACTTTGGTAGGAGTGTCTCAAGTTGAATTTAAAACAAGACCAGCAGTCCCTAACAATATATATAGTTGGAAATTTTTTGATGATGATACTGACCTTTTGAAGTTTCTTCATTGTATAGATAGGTATGACACACATGAGATTGATTTCAATGCTTTTGTGGAAGAAGTGGATGGGAAACAGACTATATTTGGGAAGGAAGTTTTGCAGCTGAAAACTAACAAGCTTCCAAAAGGGCTCATGGAATTGGAGAGAGTGTATGATGGGAGTGATCCTTCTCTCATGAAGCAGACACCTGTTAAGAAAGAAGATATTGAAGAAATAAATTTGGGAACGGAATTAGCACCAAAAAGGGTTTATATTGGAAAGAAAATAAGCCCAACCATCAGAGGAATGTTGATTACATTGCTGAGAAAATACAAGCATGTGTTTGCTTGGTCTTATGAGGATTTGAAGGCATATAGAGAAGATCTTTTTCAGCATGAGATTCCACTTAAGCCTGACGCAAATCCATTCAAATAGAAGCAGAGGCCTATCAACCTAACTCTGGAACCTAAGATGCAAGAGGAGCTAGCAAAGCTCAGAGATGGAGGTATCATAAAACCCATTAGGAATTCAACATGGGTTTTAAATTTGGTCCCAGTCAGGAAGAAAAATGGGGACATAAGACTGTGTGTGGACTTTAGAAATCTGAATGTTGCTTCCCTGAAAGATAATTATCCTCTTCCAAACATGGAGGCAATATTGCACAAAGTGACAGGGTGTGAGCTATTATCAATGATGGATGGATTTTTTGGTTATAACCAGGTCAAAGTCAAAGAATCTGAGCAGTACAAGACAACATTCACTATACCATGGGGAACTTATGTTTATATAAGAATTCCATTTGGTCTGACAAATGCAAGAGCTACCTTTCAAAGGGCCATGGATGTGGCATTTGCAAATCTGATCAATGCTATAATGGTGGTATATCAAGATGACCTCACTGCTTATTCCAAAAGGGCAGAGGATCATGTTGCTGATTTGGAGAGGATCTTCATCAAAGCCTCAGAGTATGGTATAAGTCTTAATCCTAAAAAATTTCATTTTTCTATCACAGAGGGTAAACTTTTGGGGCATATTGTATCAAAAGATGGAGTTAGGATAGATCCTGAAAGGGTAGAGGACATTGATAAAATTCCCATTCCTAAAACTGTCAAAGCAATCCAATCATTCTTTGGCCAAATAAATTTTGTTAGGAGGTTCATGTCCAATTTTGTTGAGATTATTAAACCTATATCTAAAATGTTGAAAAAAGGAGAAAAATTGGACTGGATTGTTGAAGCTATGGATGCCTTCATATCTATAAAAAGAGCTATTAAAGAAGCCCCTATCCTAAAGTCCCCTGATTTTACTAAGCCATTTCAGATTTTTTCTTTTGCTTCATTCCATACCACAGTTGATGTCATGTTACAAACAAATGATGAAGGTCATGAGCAGCATGTTTCTTTTTTTAGTAAATCTTTGCAGGGGTCAGAATTGAAATATGACATTACGGAAAAGCAGGCTTATGCACTGGTCAAAGCAGCAAAGGCTTTCAAACCTTACCTTGTTGGAGCTAAGGTCATTTCTTATGTCCCACATGCAGTCGTGAAGGATATTCTAGTGCAAACAGAAGTGACAAGGAAAAGATGCAGGTGGATTAACAAAATTCAAGAATTTAACATGGAGATTCATATTACCGAGTTGGTAAGAGGATAGGGTCTAGCCAGGCTGATGGAAGAAACAAATATTGAAGTAAACCAGATCTGCAATGTGGAAGGTAAGGGTGAAACCATAGCAAGTATTGAGCATACTTCATGGTATACAAATGTAATGCATTATCTGAAACATATGAAGTGCCCTGAAGGGTTGAATGATAATCAAAGGAGAGCCTTGAAGTTGCAGGCTTCTAAATATGGTTTTTTTAAAGGCGATTTATTCTAGAAAAATAGGGATGGTATATTGTTGATATGTTTAGATGAATCCTAGGCAAAATATGTTTTGAAATAAATGCATGAAGGGGTGTGTGGAGGCCATTATTCTGCTAAGACTATTGCACACAAGATTCTCAGGGCTGGTTATTATTGGCCTAGGGTATTCAATGATTCCTTTGTGTATGTGAGGAAGTATGAGGCTTGTCAGAAATTTTTAGGAAAACTGAAGTATCAGGGAGCATTGCCACTTAGACCTTTGCAGGTAGAAGCACCTTTTCACCAATGGGGAGTTGATTTCATTGGATAAATACAGGATAGATCAAGTGAAGGGCACAAATGGATACTAGTGGCCACTGATTATTTTACTAAGTGGGTGGAAGTTGTTCCAACTAGGCAAGCAATGAGCAAAGCGGTAGTGAATTTTCTGATGGAGAGTGTTATGACTAGGTTTGGCACTCCAGTCAAATTGATCACAAATAATGGGATGTGTTTTAGATCATATGAGTTTAAAGATTTTTGCAAAACATATAGAATTAGTATTTCTTATTCCACCCCATACCATCGACAAGAAAACAGCCAGGCAGAGTCAAGTAAAAAAAGTATTTTGAAGATAATAAGGAGGATACTGGATACTAACAAAAAGGCATGGGATTCAAAGTTAAGATTAGTTGTGTGGGCAGACATAATTACAGTGAAGAAGGCATCTGGAAAATATCCATTTGAATTGGTGCATGGGACACAATCTAGGATGCCATTGCAGAATATTTTGCCAGTTTATAACTTTATTTTACAAGAAGACCTAGATATTTCTGATCCAATGAAGGAAAGAATGGAGCAGCTTGCAGAGCTTGATGAAGTGAGAAGAGTTGCTCAGAAGCAAAATGTGAAATTGCAGTCACAAATGAAGTACCTTTTTGATAAAAATTCCAAGAAGAGAAAATTTGAA
>CM021106.1:142465794-142800216 GCA_007115665.2 Sequoiadendron giganteum | reverse complement strand
ATTTGAAGCGGGTGTAACCGAAAATGAATGGTTGCAACGCTTAGAATCTATTGTATAAATATTTGTAAAGAATCAATTAAAAAAGGGGAGATAGAAAAGAAGCAGGTAGTTAGAGTAGGAGTTAGATTTTTCCCGAGAAGGGACTGGGAATGTAAATAATGACAGTATCTTTCTTGAAGCAGAATTAATGGAGAAAATGTTTTAAACTGGTAAAAATTTTTTTGGTGTTCAGTTGTTGTGATAAAATAATTTTATTTATTTATTTTTGGTTGTCTCCAACTTGAGATCTTTCTGTCATTTAAATCGGTATATCAAGTATATTTCCGATCTATCAAAGTGCACTCTCATTTTGTGTGATTTAACTAGTTGGTGTCTGCAAGTCGGAATTAAATTCCTTCAAGTAAGTCATAGTGATTTTAAGATTTCTTTTGGATAGTTGAAGTAGAACCTGATAGAGAAACATTCCAACACTGTTTATGCAAGTCATAGACTTAGTAATGTTTTATGCCAGCCATAGAATTTTCAGAGTGCCTAACAACTAGAGTTAAGCCAATAAGAGGAAACACATATCATTTTTGACTCCATTGCCCATGTGGATAGAAGGCACTGATCTGCCACAACCTAGAGATACAAATCCATACCAAACAATTTATTCAAAAAACCTTCATTTTTGCAGTAGGAGTAGGAGTAGGTGTAGTAATTTTATCTATCTACTTCCCTTTGCCATTGTGGATAGATTGATCAACTAGGAAATGCATCTTAAATCTGCAACATACACATAGGTGCACCCGCCTAGGTTTTGCAAAGCCTGAAGAGTAGAAGGTACAATAGCATCAATTGGCCTTGTTAGTTGGCCAAAAGCGTTGTGAGAGCTTGGCAACCTCTCATGGTTCAAACTTGCATTTTTGAGACCCAACATTGAGATGTCACAAACTGGTGAATCAAGTTCTAAATCAATGTAAATTGGAGAAGGTTGTGGTGATGATGAAAGAATGGGAAATGAAGGTTGCTCCTTCACTTGTGATACTATCTCAACTCGAACTTCCATTGCTTTTGCTAATTGTTCCTATTGATTCTCATTTTCCTTCAAGTTCTTTGTCATTCTACTACACTTGGTTCCTTCAAGAGGATCAAGCATTGCTTTAACTCTGGATTTTGATCTACAAAAATTAGGTATTGATGAATGAACCATTGGTGGCTCTGAAATTGGAGTTACTACCTTCCATTTCTTCTTGCTATTCAAGAATATTTTGTTGTTCTTGATAACCTGGCTTGTTTTTTCCTCGATTGAGATGCTCTCTTTAGGGTACGAATCAATTATTGTTGATCAACCTAATATCTAGCATATGTGGGCAGTAAGAATTCTCCATCATCATCTAAGAAACCCTCCACATCTTTTGATAATAAATTAGCAATCTGAGGAAGAGAAAGTCTACTGTAATCGCGCCTGTGCACTTAAAACTCATCTTCACAATTAACCCAAAAATATTCTATTGTAGGTTTATGTGAGGGATTCTAACCAAGGCAAGTTGCAAAGAGACCCCAAGGGTCATATGAATGCCTTCCTTTGAAAACCTTGAGATTAAGTTTGACATTTTATTGCTCATTAACTTAGTATTAGTTGTTGATTTGCATCTATATATGCTCATTTCAAAAGGGAAATTGGCGACAGTCTTGCATTTTTTATGCAAAAAGGTGTGCACCTCATGTACTTGCCTTAAGAACTCCATAAACACTATCTTATCTGATGGATATTTAGGTAGAATGGTTGGATCACCTGAGAAGCCATATATGCGTATGTAGGAGAATGTGGGGAATTGAATAAACCAATTAGCCCAATATGCCATTGCTAATCTGGCGTTTGCTGAAAATCGTATATGCAACTCATTGTCAAGATTTCTCAACATGTGCATCAGGAAATGATCATTTACCTGCTTGAAATGTCATTCTAACAGTGAAAACTCTAACTGTGGGAAATGCTCATGCACCTGTTGAACGCCCAGAGTTCCAACAAAATTCAAACCTCTAAGCTTTCCTTGAAATGTCATTAGATATACGAGGTATGAAATCATGTGGAATTTACGGGCCTTGAAGAAACCTATCATCTATTGGTGAAGAGTATCACTGATCAATGCCGGCCAATCGTAGTGTTCTCTATTGTTGGCAATCTGAGACATGATGTAGAACATCCATGGCTGAAACTTATGTGCTTCTACTTGACCTATGACTTGGTTGAGTAGAGTAATCATGACTGCAAACTCATCCCTAAACTCACCATGTCCAACATTCTTCAGAAAAATTGTTTTGTTTCTCTTTCAGCGACCTTTGTGCAATTCTTTTCTAGCACTGATCCTTTTGTGCATTCCACGCCTTTTCACTTTCTTTTGTTGATACAATAAAGTTATCTAGACATGGTGGAATAGAAAAATATCTCTCAGTGTCTTTTGGCTTGAGGCTGCAAATTATTCACCCATCTATTGATTGGATTTCTCGTGAAGTGGAATTATAATGCTTGACACAAGCAATTACAAACTCGATTTTATGTGCCGAGATGGGAAAACAGGCTACTATCAGTAACCCAAATTGTTCAATACTTTGGATTGTAATGCAATCTATGCCTTTCAAAGTGTTCAGATCAACTACTAGATGTACTTGATGCAATTCAATATCAAATGTTTTCAAGAAATTGTGAAGCAAGAACGATTTAGTCCTGATTTCAATTGAAAAGAACTGCATATCTGAAAACTTGAAGAATGACTATGAACACGATTATGTTTGAACAACTTCTACACAAAAGCTAAAAAAAGCTTTGCTAAAAGGGAAATTTCTTGAAAAAAAATCTGAGATATGGGTTTTGTAGAGAATGTGGTTATGAATAAACCCAGATCATTTGTTTTTCGAAAAACTATTGTTTTCACAAACATGAAGAAACCCTAAAAAGTGGAAGCAGTGAAGCAAGTTTTTCAAAAAACTGTGAGATATGGGTTTTGTAGGTGCTCATGTGTTGAAGAGACCTAGATCGTCCATTTTTCAAAAAAAGAGATGAGTTTTTCCTAAAAAAGATAGATCCTCTAGAAAAGTGGAAGTAGAAGCAATTGTTTTGGAAAAATCTGGGACATGGGTTTTGTAGCCAATTTTGTGCTAAGTAGACCCAAATTGTCAGTTTTTTGAAAAAGTGATTTTTAAAGAATCCCAAAAAATAGGGCCGAAAGCTTGCATAAAAAGTCACCAATCTTCGAGAGAAGTTATGAATAGAAAGACCCAGATCAATGAAATTTTTAAAATATGGACTTTTGTTTTTGAAAAATGATGCCCTAGAAAAATGGATTATGGTTTTTGTTCTTCTATACAACCTGAACTCGAACCTATGAAGAACTCAGAAAATACCCTTCATTTGATCCTCCATATCCTATTGAGAAGAAAATTTTATGTTTGCCTCTTGAAGCTAACCTGCAAAATAATGAAGAATTGATGCCCAAATGCTTCTTAAATAAAGTTTGGAGGTGAAACAAACACTTAACTCGTGAAATCCCTAAATTTAGGAGTCATCATGTGTCTTCTTTTACATTAACTCAAAGAATTCCTAAAAAATAGGGCGGCCAAAGCAGATATTTCATGAAGATGACTTCAAAATTTTCTAACTCAAGTTGACTTGGGTGCCTCCTTGAGATAAGGCGTCCAACTTCAATAGTGTTGGAGTATTTTGTAAAATTTTCAAATTTTACTTGATGATTCGCCTCTCTGATGACTGATACCCCTTATTTGAGCACTATTCTCCCACCAATTTGTAAACAATTGAGACTAAAAGTGAATTGATTTGGCAAGCCTAATCATATCTGAGGATATTGATACCTCACACCAGCCGTTGATCCTACGTCTGACTGATTTTAATCTTAGGCCCCCCTGGTTGACTAGGGCGCTTTGCATCACCAAAGTTAGAAAATTTTCAATATTTTTTTCTTTTTTTCTGATCAAATGCCTCCATTTGATCTTTGATTTTGAACATCTAATAGATCCTGTGAATTAGTTGGCATACTCGTTGAAGAGAGTGATCAAATCTAAGAAGGATCTTGTGGAGGCTGCAAACCCTAAAAAATGGTTTCGAGGGCTCAAAATTTTGGGCACCCTTGTCTGACTGGGGCACTTTTGTTTGCAAGACCATTTTTTAGTGGTTTTCAAATTTTCCAGTTTGTCTCACGTGCTTTGTTTCCTATTCGATCCGCAATTGCTAGTGATTGATGAATCATGTGGCCAGACTGAGATATTCAATGGAAAGCTTGAAGAATTCTGAAAAGGATGACTAATTTTGCAAATCTTAAAAATTGATTATGAGGGTTCAAAACCCTAGGCGCCCCTTGCTGACTGGGGAACCCATGTTTTCCAAAGATATGATTTTTCAATCTATTCCTCTAATGAAACAACTCAGTTTGATCCACAATTTTGGTCATTCGACTGATCCTAAGAACCTGTTTATAGACTTATTGTGAAGCCTCATAAAATCTGAGGACCTTGTGGAAGTCTGTAAACTTGAAAATTGCATTTGATGACTCAAAATTTTGGGTGCCCCTGGCTAGCAGGGGTGCTTTTCTACTCCAGACTTATTTAAATTTTGAGTTTCTTGATTTTTTCTTCGTTTTACGTGTCTATTTGATCAGTAGCTACTAGCATTTGACAGGTCCTCTGAGTTGGTTGACGAATTCGTTGCAGAGGTTGAATGAATCTGGGATGAATCCCTTAGAGGTGGCTAACCCTAAAAATGACTTTTGAATACCTTAATTTCTAAGTGCCCCTAGCTCTTTGCCAGAGAGCCATTTTTTATAATTCTCATGAATTGAAATTTGTCCTCTTGATGAGACATTTTTGCTTGATTTGCAATTCCGAACGTTTGATGGTTCTATTGAACTGTCTGATAGATTCATTGGAAAGCTTGAAGAATTCTGAGAAGAGTAGTCAGTTTTGCAAACACTAGCAAGTGTTTCTAATCTCCCTAAATCCTAGTCACCTTGGCTAGCATGGGCACTTTTACTCTCCAGACAACCATTTTTCAAAGATTTTCAACCTCCTTGTGCTTTGTGTTCTTCGTCTTGCCAACTATGTTGACTATTTTGTTGCTTGTGATTTCTTTCATCATTTCACATGTACAGACACTGAAATTTTGGCTAAGGCATTGCTTGTCAAGCGCCTCCCTTGAAATAAGGCACCTAGACATTCTGATGTTAGAATATTTTCTACCAATTTTTCTATTTTTAGATTCCCCTTCTTTATTTACCATTTTTCAAGCATCTTTCACCGTGGATCGATCTGTGAAGTATTTGAGACTCAAATTCTGACACCTGGCAACTAGCCATCCTCCATTGATGACCTCAGAGGTCTTAACTTTTCTTCTGAAAAAGTGAAATAGACCCACCAGAGAAAAATTGACTCTTTGACGATTCTGACTAGACCAATGTGATCATGACATAAAATCAACCAATCAAAATCAATTTGAGCCTTTTCTATAAAGATTTTATTTTTAGGGTTTTCCTAAAAAAGGGTCTGAAACCCTAATTTCAAAATTTTCCAAATTTTTGCAAGCATCCTTTTGACAATAAACCCAGAAAAACCATATGGTCCATTTATTTTTCAAAAATTTCTAAAAATAGAAAATTGCCATTTTTAGAAATTTTGACCTTCTTTGACTTTTGATGACCATTTTACAAGATTTTGACCATTTTTACCAAAATGCCTTAATGAAGCAGAAAAAATAATTTTGGGTACAACATGTTAATAACTAACCTAAGAAATCTTTAATTGGGTCCCCTATGTTGTGTAATTGTCTAAGGGTATTCATCCAAAGTGTGTTTATAAATTATCCTTAGTAAAATTTGTTAGAATGCTTTTGTGATCATTGCCTTGTAATTTGGCTTTTATTCAAGTGACTACAAATTTCAAGATTTTGGAGTTTCACATATTGTCATGCATGTCTAACTTGTCATCCTTGACATGCCTTCCCTCAAAAGTTCAATTTTCCCCTCTAAGCTCATTTTTCTTCAAATCCGAGATAATGGATTTGATCATTCATGCATCCTTTGCTCAACTACTAACTTTCCTTCCAAAAGTCCCACTTTGCAAATTTTAGGATTTTCCTTTGTATCATCATGCTTGTAGGACCTAGCATGTCATCCCCTCCAAGTCCAATTTCAATATTTTGGAATTTCTCATACTATCATGCATTTCAGACCTTCGAGGCATTTTTTCCCTTCATCCCCGAGGGCAAGCCCGAGCTTAATAATCCGCTAATCGACTCCAACAGGCATGATTTAGACCAGGAATCACCATTAATACTCACCTACACCTACAACCACCAAATATTGGTCCAAGGAAGCTATAGAAGGATCTTAAATATGTTTTGGCACGGATTGAGAAGGCAAGAAGATGTTCATGCCTCAGTTATGTCAGAACACCATCCCTAGATCATGATTTTTCAATAGATTTCGTGGGTGATTTCACTCAATCTCACACTCAAACCCAAAATCATCAATGTGCATATATGGTGGGCATCAAAGGAATGTTTACAAAGAACACCTGTTGTCTACTGTCAGTTGTGCTTGTGGTTAGCGTTTCTTGTATAGTATAGCCTTCTGACATTCTGCATGCTCTCTTGTCGTGGGTACATCTGCCTTAGTCACCATTTTTTAAGGGATGTTCAGAGAAGACCAAAGGATACTAGAAGATAGCATTCTAAACAAGGAGTGGTTACAGAACCAATAGACAAAGAATACTTGCAAGAAGCCTTAGGGTTCCACCTTCCAATTTTGGTAGTCTGATTTTTGTATTGTAATTATCTGGGTTTATCCCAAATTTATAATAGCATATTGTAGACCTTGAAGATCAAATGATTAAAGGAAGAATCAACCTTAGTTGAGTGTCTTTTGTGTATAGTGTACATTTATGGATATATGTTGTTTAGTTTTTCAACTTGAAGTCTATAAAATCCTTGCAAAATTTTTGTAAGGCATCTTTTCAGTATAATGAAAGAAATATGCGGGCATATTCATGGATTACTAAGTAAGTTTGTTTAATATTTTTTTTAAATGTATGTGTAGAGCCTAGCTTGTCTATGTATTCTGAAAGGCATAGTCTTGTTTTGTGCCTTGATTAAGGTATTACCTTGATTTTAGTTGTTGCATGTTTGATTGAATTCAGAGGCTCTATTGCCTAATGGATAAAGGAACCACTTTCTGATTGGTTTTTTCTCCTCGTCATCCTCAACACACTCAAAATAAATCAATCTACACATCTTTTCAATTTTATTTGCATGTTTGTTCCAACTGCCATGTGTGAATGCATATAGCAGCATAAGAGATTATCATACAATGCTTTACAAAACATTTATATGACAAATCATTTGGTATATTGTGACATCGGTATTGGGATAAATTGTGCAATGGGTATAGTTTGTTGTAAGGAAGTGTTCAATCATAATTTCATTAACCATTCCAACACCTCAGGGAAACCCCCCTTGGTCTTACAAAGTCAAAAGTGAAAGAAGTCTTACCCACCTCAACAATTGGTCATAAATTGCCTAGCTTGAATATAGGTTTGTGGTAACCTTTCCAAATTTGATGTCCCTAGCACCTAGGAAATTATCAAACCTTAGGAATTTGGCATCTACAACTCAGGTCATCAACACATTGCAAAAATATTTAACATGTGACTTTACAAAAGGATCAATTCACAAATGTGGTCATTCCTATTATGTAAATTTTAGTTGTTATTTACTTTTACCCCATTCCCAATTTATCAATTTTAGCCATATATGCATGCTACTACAATCCTATATCACATTATTATATATAGAAAACATATTTTCTTTTACATTGTAATTATAACATATATATGAGATATCAAAATTATCTAAACTCTATTCTACACAAAATCGAAAAACTTGTTAATGCTTGTAATTTCTAAAAAGTTTGTTTAATCTTTTTGAATAGACTCGTCCTTTCATTAAAATCATATCATTTTTCTATTTACAACCTCTTACCCGTCAATTTTTCACTCAAAATTAAATTTATTTTCCTCTTAAATAAGTGAATGTCGCGGCTCTACCCAATTCCCTAACTTAGTCGCGGGGTTCGTAAGTTGCAAAACTACCCGATCACCCGACTTATTTGTAACTCTTGCAGTTCCAAGTCTTATCCAATGATGTTCCATGCAATTGACCTATCGGAGGTTCTTAAAACTTTAGAACTCTCGATAGATGTTATGAGGTTTTGTTTTCCAGCGACAAGGAGACCCAAGCAGGGTGCACGACTTTTAAAGTGTTAGCTCATTTAATTAATCGTGTGGCGCCTTTAAGGAATGTCTTCTCAAATGCTTTGAAACACCAACTTGAAGTTTAATGTAATCTTTAAAATCTTCTGAAAAGACAACTCTTAAATAAGGGGGTTGGTGAAACGGATTTAGTAACAGATTGGCACGTTTTTCTTGGCAAATAAATTATCACTTCCTGCCACCAACCCTAAGTGAGCCTGCATACGAGGAAAGGTGGCGGCATTTTCAACTCCAGAGTTTTCTCAAGATGGTACTTCTTGGTGATATTAGAGAGTGGGAAGATGAACCTATGCTCGTCATACAACCAGATTTAAATTAGCCTGATGAGGAGCAACTTGACATCATTTTTGAGTTGTGTTCGCTGGCATGGAAGGAGCAAACCAACTACGCCAAATACAATAAGGTGAATTTTGTTTTAGAAAAAAGAGCCGAATTTCACAATTTGGTTATGGAAATGTTGTTAGAATTGTATAGAGTTCTGGCACCTCTAGTGGTTTAGCTGCATGCAAGAAGTCTTTTTGTGACACGTTATGATAACGTCTATTTTGAACTGTTTCTGTTTTAGAATTTTTCTAGATTTTGATCGTTTTCAAGACCGTTGTTTTGTAATGTAATGGTTTTGATGTGCCTATATATAGACTGATGAATTAATGAAGAGGGGAGGATTTTGATGGGGGATTTGATAGGGGGAAGTCAGTAGAGTAGTTTTATTTTCAGACACTCTTATTGTACAGGGAGATCAGTCTGTGAACTCATGTTTTGACAGTGAAGAAATAAAGAAGATATTGTGAATCTTTGAATTTCTTAACGCTTTCTTTTGCAATGAACTGGGTTTCTTTGTGATTACTCTTCAATGTTATTCTTCTTTAATGGGTTGACCATGTATTTAATTTTGGAGCTGACTTTAGATTAAATCATCTTTTGAAAAGTGTCTATTGTGTTTGTTTTCCCTAGATATCATTCGTGGTTGTCATAAATGAACTTTGTGTCATTTGTTTGCATTCATTTTTAAACCTCTCTTTCACATCTACTATCATGGCTATGGGTAGGTGTCAATTTACCTTTTCTGCTTTTTGGTGAAAAGCGTACCCGTGTTTTATTCATTACAAATCATTTGAAGGTAGTTGCACCTTGTAAAATAAGCAGAGAGTGCTTGCAACTATCATTGCAAGTGACTCAATTGTTGGTCAGGTTGTCATTTGTGTGGACCATAGGGTATTAATTGAAGTGACAAATCTGTCAACCAACACAACTGTGTTTTTCTAATTATGCATTTCAATTATTCATATGAATGCATTAATGTTTGTTGCTCTTACTACTATACAAATACAACCCAAAACACAAATACTAACCACTACATGATACTTATTTTTAATTGTAAATAATTAGCTTCATTTTTTTTGTTTAAAGTAGTAATCTGCCAATGATTACTTTTTTGTCTTACAACAAAATCAGTGCAAGGGGAAGCCTAACAAGTTGAATGACAATGATAGATTGCATTCTTCTATAAGGTGAGGAATTGCAAGCTAATGAGATTTTAACTGAAGAAGCATCAAAAAATACTTTTATTTAAATTCTTTTAGTGCAATTCATAACTTTTAATTTTGATTTAGTTTGTTGATATTGAAAGGTCGTGAGTTCTAGTCCCACCATCTTCATATTTGAATTGAACGAGAGGTGTTAGACGTCAGTTTTTTGCACATACAACATGAAAGAAATTAAAAAAGGTTGAGAGTTCAACTTTTACTAGACACATTTGCATTTTTAAAGTGGATGGAATGCATCAATCCAAGTGGATGAAGATGGAGGAGAACTAGGCTAGCGATGGCAAGGATTCAACAACTGGACTTACGAAAGCAAAATTATTGTGGCATTGTTCTCAAATTTTACCTTCCAAACATGACACATTTTGCGGATTTTGCCAAATTTATACAGATTGTCACATTCACATGTGCTTATTTCATATTTCTATCAAATTCCTCTCTTAAACATATTGCATTTTGTGGATTTCGACAAACCTTACAAAAAAGCACTAATCCATCATAAATATTTTGCTTCTATAACAAATCATTTGATTTAACTTTTACTTATTGTCAACAATTTGAAGATAATCTTAATATCTATGATATGATAAGAAGATTTTTTTTATAGTAGAGTAAATTTCTAGAAGCATATATAATATAACAACCATAAAAAAAACTTAATTATCACTTTCTTTCAACTTAAACATTCCAAAAAAACTTTAATTATCATTTTGTTCCAATTGAAATATTACTCAAGATTCTTACTTCTCACTGAATTTCTTTTGGTAGAAAAGAAGAAAAAGAATAAAATAATATGGCTTTGACTGAATGTTTTGAACTCTTAAGAATTGCTTTGATAATAATTAATAATAATTTTGACAATATTTTGAATGCGGTGCGATCAATAAGGGTTGTATTTGTATTTTGAATATTCAAAGAGCATTCTTATCACTATAAAATGGTCTTTAAATATTGATGCCTATTGACCTTTTACAAGCACTTAAAAGGTGCTATTACTAGTTCTATTACAGTGACTCACGTAAGTGGATGAACATTTAGTAACATGAATGTGACTTGCGCCACAACCAATCTTAGTATAGCAAATGAATCCCTAGCCATGAATTGGATCGCAGTAGTATCAGCTTAAGCACACCAATCTATCATTTATTCTTAATATGTAACAACTATAGTATGTCGAAGATTAATCATCTCCCATATCACCTTCATAAATTATCTGCATGCAAGAGTTTAGGGGGCACACTGTGAGATGGATATAGTGCTTCACCCTCTGATGCTTCTCCAGCTCTCACCAAGAATTACACACGGGAAAATTGGTTGAATGACAACTATAGAGAGCCAGCCCTTTCCGAATGACTGTGCAGGGGAATTATACTGTATTCCATGCAGCTATTGTCGTGAATCCTGCAGAGATTTTCAGGCAGGATTCTAGGAAGTGGGTGAATAGTGTCCCGAAGATTAAGCATCTCTCATGTCACCCTCATAAATTATATGCTCTGACTTATGTAATTGTGAGATGTGGCTGCCTTTAGCCTCAGTAATTTCCCTTAAATAGGTTGCAGAAGAGGACTATGCAAAATTGCAACATATTCATCTATAATAAATGACGTTATGAAAGCAAAGTTTGGTTCTTATTTTCCATGCATGCACCGATTGTAACACTCAATTTTAAGAATCCAATAGTTTCCCTCCATTCCCCAAAACAAATAAGCTACCATGTCCTTTACTACTTGTTATAGTTAAAAATTTAATTGGCTGTTATAAAATGAATATATACAGCATCCAGAAAAGGTTTAAAATATTTACATAAAAAAATATCAATACTCTGTCAATGGAATTTATTTGGTATAAGTTCATGCTACACAATGTTCATATTTGAAGATGATGTGTTTTTCATTATACATGAGTGCTCTGCTTCAACAACTCTGAAACAAAATCCATGTACATCGCATATAAATACAGAGTCCCCCAAAGCCACCCAAGTATAGTTCTCAGCTAAAACTGCACTCTCTCGTCATTTCTGTCACTTTTATCTTTCAAATATTCAAGCATTTCCATTTTTCGACTGGCAAAAGACTTGGATAAGTAAATCAATGGACAACCATCTTGAAAAGAATTTCTTTTGTTCCAAAATGTTTCTTCAGCAGTCAATGGAATTGGAGACTCAGTTTGCTACATCATCCACTTCAGTGTTGAAGACAAAACTTGGAAATGCTGTAGTGATATTCCTGCGAATATTTAAGTTTAGCTGATAAATCAGAACTTAAGTTGTGAATGCGATTGACCTGTACCCAATGTACTAGGGATCTTATAGAAAAAATATGTTCCTACAATACAAACCTCATATCTAGACTGATATATATTAATACCCAAGATATACACAACAAGGAAATGCAATTTAATTGCTGTAGAAAAACAAACAAAGACAAAAAGAAAAGTTTCAGCTTGCTTCTAACTATTTTCAATTCGGGCAAGGGATTCCTCATTTATATTTGTGTTACATTTTTTTCATAAATCCTTTTTACAGAATGTCCCTGCACTTTCAGCTTGAAAAGAACTGAGGAAGGTTGTTGAGAACAGGAAATCAACCACTTATTCATAGCTTCTTGATATAGCCATGATCCACCAACAAGATATATCATATACAGCTGCACTACTATTACATGCAAAACTAAATAGATTATAATAATTTTTGCATCTTTTGGGCATAGAATCAAACAGAAAATAGCTTATTTACAAGTAGTTCAAGCCAAAGATAATTGGCATGCACTTCTAGAAAAAAGTACTCTGAAAATGAAATTAACTTCATACCAAAAGAACTTTAAAAGATCTCTACAAAACTAACAATCCTTCAAACCATAACTCATCAATGAAGCTGCAAACATAACTTGTGAAAATCAAGAGTACCTAGATGCAAATAGCTGCAAATTTTCTCATTTGATGTACACTACCTTCTTCTTGGTGCCTCAAGAGAACTTGTGAATCCTTGAATGTAAAACTATTGAAAATTGAGAGAGGAATATGCTGTTGAGAAATAATGCTTACCTTAAATATGGAAGAGTCATAATCTTTAACAAAGAAGGGTACCGTACAACAAACTCTCTCCATTCCTCTCTATCAATTTTGCCATCATGACGAAAATCTGCATCTAAAAATGTCTGATCCAATCCAGCAAACAAAATCAGTTTACATAAATTGACTGCAAACTAGGTAAGCAATGTAATAAAACTTAAAGCTTCTTGATTTTAACCATAGAGATGAATATTCCAGTGCCACCTTATCCAATATAGCTTCAAGGACATCATCTGTCAATTTCATGTCTGATTCATTCAAAAGAGCCACTATCATCTGCTTTACCTGAAAGATTTGTCCACATTAAAGAATCCGCGAGAAAAAGGTGAGTTGCCAAAACAATAAAATATGCACCTGCCCAATGATTTATGAAAACCACATTTTAGTTTCAAATGGAAGAAGGAAAAAGAAAGAAATTATATTAATGTCCACATATGACAACAGAGATTTCTAGGAAGAGAAATCAAGAAAGGCCCCACAAAGGGGAAGAACAAAAGTAAAATATTAAAAACAAAAGGGGCCCACCAAAACAAGTAGTCAAGAATAGGTACAAATAGCCAAGAAAGGGGAACAAAAACCCCGAAGAGCAAAAACAGCCACAGAGGAAAACTGGAGATCATCAAGTATCACTATCTAGACTAGAAATGGTGAAGCTGCTAGTGCTATCATCAATCACTGTGAAGGAACCGATACAAGATCTGATAATGCTCAGCAGGGAGTCTCAAGGTCCAGGAGGGGTACTCCCACTAGGATCACACCTAACATCAAAGGCCAAAGCAACCCCTGTAGTAGTGAAAAATCTTGTAATATGCGTTTGCCCCCAATGACTGAGGACGTGATTAGAGAGTAGATATATGTCAACGAGAGGAAGTTGAGCCATGCCGTCAAGAAGAAAAAAGACCATGATATTTAGGGGGCATGTTGAAGCAAAAGCTATGAGAGATGTCTCACTAGTCTATCTGCATCTATGAGATAAGTAGCAGTATACAAAGGTTGTTTAGGGCTATCGGTTTCTTGGAATTGCTGAGAGAAAGAGGGGATCAACTTGGGGGCTTTACAATCCTGAGAAACATACACATAAGATCTATGCCGAAAGGTAATGGCCTCCCAAAGATAAAGGGCTAAGCACTGCTGATCTGAATATCTAATGAAAGTGGAGAGATTGTTGCCTAAGTCTTTATAGAGGCAGAGCAATTTCTTTATATATGATATATTCAAGTGATGGCATATAAAAGGAAAGTTAATCCTTTCTATTTCTCCTAGGAAATGCTCATTCTTGTCTCACCCTTGACAAAATGTCTAACTTTTGTGGAAAGGTAGAGAAACATCTGTGTATCACCTGCATTTAAGATTTCTGTACTCATGTTTCCTTATATTCCCAATTCCTTGAGCAGAACTGCACAAATAGTAATCTTATATTTATGCTCAACATCTGATGAAATATTGGCATCACATTCGTCTTGCTCATGTTTTGATGCTATAAGATTACTAGTGTAGATATTGGAGAAGGCATCAGATCTCCTTTCTCATCGTTCTTGCAAGGCATTCTACTCTTCTTCAGTGGTGGACTCTAAATGACCTTTGCTCTTTGATACTGAGGTTGTGGTTTGTCTACAATGGGTATATATGATATTAGTCACGGTTGAAAAACCCTCAAAATGATTTCAGTGCAGACATGTTTCTAGCCACTGCTAGAACAAGATTTATTATATTTTAATTTCCTCCCTAAAGATCCCTTGATGGACAAAATTCACAATAGCAATCATCATGGATTCATGGGGATATCCTTATAAAGCTATGTAATATAAACTGAACTGTCAAGGTTTAGTCACATTAAGAAAGTAAAAACTTGATTAAAGATTTAAGGTCTATGCTACCTCGTAGAAAGGAGAAAAATGATGGTACTACAAAAAATATTACATTTTCCCAAACATAATTGGACCTTATTTGAATGGAGATCCAAAGCCATTGATGAAGCTTATTAACTATGAGAAACAAAGCCTTGATACAGGCTTTGTAGAAAGAAAAAAAAATGTCTCTAGAGTCTAGAGTTATGAAATTATTCAAATTTCCAGCTAATTGTTATTAAGCAAGCACGTAACCAAACAAAAACATTATTGTATTGACCCTTTTAAGCACTTACCATTAGAAGCTTTAGTAAAGGTTAGTCTTCTACCTCTACCAATTGTCAAGCCAAGAAACTGGACTATGAAAATAAATTTGAAATGAAAATGTAAACCCAAAATTGTATTCATTGAAATGAGATGCAATGTACAAATTTATCAGCAAGGTATGACCATTGAGTTCATCTCCAGATGACTATTCAGTTTATCTTGAGGATGACTCTTCAAATTCTACAAAAAAATAAAATATTATTATACTACAACCTAGGATTATGTACATTAAATCGCATCCCCCCTTTAATTTCCAAGGGTTATAGTGAGACCAAGCATGCCTTTAAATCTTTCAAATTTCTCTCTTCTGAGTGCTTTAGTCAGGATATCAGTTTGTCACTCTGTAGTTGGACGATATATCAATTTGACACTGTCATCTTTCACATAATGTCAAATCAAATGGAATTGGGTGTTGATGTGTTTGGCTCAGTTGTGAAATACTAGAATTTTTTTTATTTTGATTGCAGAAGTGTTGTTGGCAATGAGCAATGTAAATGAAACGTGTTTTTCTTACAAATCCTCAAGATCTTTCTAAGCCACAATATTTCCTTGGCTTTTGAAATTTCTATATATTTTTCTTCTGTTGAAGAGGAGATTACCCTGACTACTTCTTTGACTTCCAAGTGATGACTACTAATCCTAGATTCATTAAGAAACCTAAAATAGAATTCTCATCTCCAAAATCACCTACATAACCTGGTCTAGTTATGGTTACATAGATCAGACTTCCAATGAATTGTATGTACTTAGTTGTGTCTTCAAACTCTGTACTATGATCTAATGTCAACTTCATAATTTTGTTCCATGTGTATGCTGAGTGGATTATAGACTTATAGTTTGTCATTCCAAATTTGCTCCAAATTTCACCAATATACTTTTGTTGTGCGATAAAAATATTCTTGGATTTTTGAATCACTTCAATACCTAAATAGTAATGAAGATGACCCAAATATATCATTTAAAACCTTTCATCAATTCTACTGACTTTTGTCATGTATGTTTCATTATTTCCTATTATGAGCAGATCATTCACATATATACTAGGTATACAACTGTTTTGTCAATTATCTTGACAAAAAGAGTTGCATCTTCAAAATAAAAATTACTTGAAATCCATGCTCAAGAGGCGCTCAATGATTTTTTTGTACCAAGCTCTTGTGGCTTGTTTCAAACCATACAATGATTTTACCAACATGCACGCTTTTTGCTTGTAACCTTTAACTAAAAAACCTTTTGGCTGAGTCATGTAAATTGCATTCAAAAAACTAATTTTCATGTACATTTGATGAACATTCCTTCCATTTTGTGCTACTAAATCCAATGAAACCTGAATGGTAGTCTACTTTGCTATCAATGCAAATGTCTCATAATCTATCCCTTTTTTTTTAGCATCTTGCTTTGCAACAAACCTTGTTTTGTGTTTGTCAAGTGAGCCATCTACATTGTATTTGTTTCAAAAGACCCACTTACAACCAATGGATTTATAACAAGGTTACCCCAAGTTTCCGGGACGGGGACGGCAGGGGACGACAGGATGAGTCCCCAAGTTTCCGATTTTTGAGGCCAAAATTAGGGACGGCAGGGGACGGCTATATAAAAATATAGGGAAAATTTTAAAAATATAGGGAAATTTTAAATATTCATATGATAACATGGATAAGGCATGCATAATACACATTATAGAACATTAACATATAACATTTGTGTCCAACATTATGCCAATACTCAATACGCATTCAAAATTAACATACACGAATCATGAAACAACCTCCAAGTTATAATTTATATACTTATATCAAAATGCCCAAAGCCTACATTGCTGCCATATAGTTTTCAAGTTTGCTATGAAAATCAAAATACAATGTCAGTAATGAATACAGAATAAACAAAGTCAAAGAGCACTGCTGCCCCTAATCATCCCTCATAACCGCATCAAAATCAGAGTCATCCTCTGAGTCACTGCCACTGTGATGCTCCTCCTCAACCAACGGAACCCCAACCAAACCCTCACTTGTCTCCTCCTCATCTACCTGGGCCACGTCCTCGGGATCAATATCCCACCGTAGAGCTGGAGTTTGTCGATACTCTGGAGTCTGTCGATCCTGAAGCCAAAGAGCACTATGAATGGCCACTAGCTTCTCCGCTCGTCTAGAGGCAAGTCTATTCCTCTTGAGGTAGTGGATAAAGCTATGCGTGGACCAGTTCCTCTCTGCAGCAGAGGAACTAGCAACCTGTGCAAGAAGTCGAGTAGCAAGTGTCTTCAATTGCGGTGTATCCCTCCCATGATAGGTCCACCATCCAATAGGGTTCGATTGAGCTAATATAGCTCTATCCAACCTCGCCTGTGGTTTACTCAAGTTTGGGCCAGTGAGATTTGCAAAGTCTAGGAATTGTGACCGAACTAGTGAAGCTTGCTCTGCTGGATAAATCTTTTCAATGGCCCGTGTGAACCCATCTAAAACCTCACTATCATCACATGGAGGCACCCTACCAGGCCTTGGTGCATACCATTTTGGATTTAGAGCAAAGGCAGCCATGTGAAGCAGGGTGTTCATCATATTCCACCTCCGCGTCACAATGGGCCCAATGTGTTGCTCATATAAATCCAAAGTGGGGTCCTTTGCTGGAATAACTTGCTTGATCTTCCCAAGCATACTGTCAAATGTCTCATAAATCTCTCCAAGACTAGGAGAGTTTGTATCAGCATATCTGATGACATCTACAATAGGGGAGATGAAGGAGCAAATATATCTGCAAAATGCAAACAAAAAGTTCAAAATAATTAGTTGACAAGTTAATTGACATGTTAGAAACTTCAATAGTTGGAACATTGGACAATAAAATTAAAATATTAAAATCAGAAATTTAATATGAAAATCAGCCATCTAATGTCTTACCTCACATTGGCCCACCAATCGTCATCGAGGATCTTTTGTTTGACAGTCTTTCCTTCAGTAGAACTTGCATTAGGCCATCTAGCCCACTCTACATTGACCATCATTGTTTGTAGAGGCTCATACACCTCTACCATCCTCTCTAACAAGATGAAGTATGTGGCATATCTACATTCAATGTTCATTCATTGATTCAATGATTCATTAAAAAATAAAAAATTTAAAACAAAATCAGATTATGAATACAAATTGAAAGTGAAACAAAATGGAGTGGCATACCTTGTCTCAACAGGTTTGAGAAATTCCTTCTTTGAAAATGTTCTGAAGAGAGCAAGTGAGGTGTGGTGATTGCGAATAAACATCTGAATATCTCTAGCTTCTGCCACTATTTTCTTCACCCAATCCAACTTCCCTATGTCTTTCAATGCATGAACACAACATGGGGTCCAAAATATGTGCCTATACTTACCCTCCACCATCAAGCTAGCCGATTTGCACACACGTGCTGAATCAGTGATCACTTGCACCACATTTGTAGCCCCAAACTCCTCTATGGCATCTCTCAAAATGGAAAATTGGAATTCTTCATCCTTACGTCTCCCCGAACAATCTACGGCTCTAAGAAAATAAGAACTAGCAGGGCATGTGACTATGACATTGATGAGTGGCCGACGTCTACAATCAGTCCACCCATCCATCACTATAGAGCACCCCGTCCTCATCCACGTTTGCCTCATCTCCTCCATTAACACATTAAACTTGGAGTACTCTTTGTCTAGGAGGGTGGTGAATAGCTTATGATCTTCAAGGGGTATGAATGAAGGACCAACTGTGGCTATGTCTCTCACCATTTGTTTGAAATAAGAGGAACGGGCCACATGAAATGGAATGGCATGTGCAAAAAATAATTTGGCAATGGAGGATTCAGTACTATCTCGTGCTTGGTTATTAAACAGGAACTCAACTGAAGTTGCCTTTTCACTACCACTGCCACGAACCTTCCTCTTTGCTCTTAAGAGAACTCCACTACTACCAACCGTGGAAGGACTAGGAGTAGGCATGGATGATTGTGCACTTGGGAAAGAAAGAGACCCACCTTGAACCCCACCATCACACTCTATTTGAATTTTTTGGCACTCTAAAAATAGGTCATCTGTCAATGAAGGACACACTCTAACTCCATGGCCCACCTCACCCAAAAAATGAGACCTAACTCTTGTGTAGCTGCCCTTAAAGTCCTTTTCACAAACATGGCAAAACCAAACCCTACTCCCCCCTGAATTTTTTTGTTTTTCACCCACAGGTGTAACATATCGAAGGAATGGTTTTTTTGGGTTTAATGGGTGTCTTGCATAGTCTTCCATGGTTTTGGTATTGGTTGATGAAGGAGGGCATTGGATTGGGGTTCTTTCACTTCTTTGCTCTCTAGTTCTACTACCACCCCCACCACTTTGCCTTCTAATTTGCATTTCAACTTCACTATCACTTCCATTCTCACTGCTGCTCATGTTTTTTGTTTTTAGAATGCAAGTTTAAACTGAAAATGCAAAAAAAAATAAAAAAATCAGACAATGTATGCTTCACATTTTGCAAAAAAATGAAAAAAAAAAAATAGGGAAAGAAAATGCATACCTCTTTAGTGGATTTGCACTCCCTTCAACACTATTTCAACCTCCTCTCCTCCTTCAAGCTGCTGCTCCTTCTCCTTCAATGGCTGCAACTTCTTTTGCTCTCAAACCCTTGGCTGCTCAAACAAACAAAATGCACATAATGAGGTTAGAGAGGCCCTTTTTCTTTCATAAGAGAGTCAAAATCCATGGGGCCCACACATGCCACGTAGGTAGAATTTTTAAAATTTATGAATTTTTATGTTACAATTGACTAAAGCGTGGGGGACGGAGGAAGCATCGTCCGTCCCTCTTCTCTTCGGCCAAACCGTCTCCCCCCCACGCCTGCGTTTTGGAAAAAAAAGAGGGATGATCTTTTTTTGCAGATTCTGCTGGGGGCATTTTTTTTGGGGACGCGGTTTCCTTGATTTATAATTGAGTGGAGGATCAACCAACTCCCAAGTTCCATTCTTGACCAAGGCATCATATTAAATTTTCATTGTTTTTATGCTTGTTCTAAGGAAGTTTTTGAATCAAAAGCAATATTGGTTTCTTCTTCTGAATGCCATCCCAAGCTAAGTTTTGCTAGCTTATCTTGAATCTCTTCGAAGGACTTTTCTCCTTATTGTATAGCTTTATATGCACTTTTAGTGCATGTTTTCCCAATTTCATCAAATCTATCTTTCAATGTCTATGTGGCCCATTTTGGCATCTTTTTCTATGTTTCTTGCAAAAAAATTAGTGCCTTATTTTCTTGATTTGAAGCTCCTTCATCTTCTAGTTGTTGCTTCGGAAACATGTTCTCATCCTCTAACGAAGTTTCAATTTCTTCCTAGAGGCAAAACAGATTCAACAAATTCCAAACTATATTTCCACCCTTGATGTTTGCAATCTCCATATAATTCTCCTTGAAAACATCAAATTTTGCAAATTTCTCACATTGAGTCAATTGTCAATCCATGCTAGTTTTGTATGTTGTGGTTTCAAAGAAAACATCTCTTTCAATAAAAAATTTCTTGTTTTCTTATCAAACAATCTATAGGCCGTTGAGGATTTTGAATATCCCAAAAGGATGCATTTTTTACTCTTGAGGTCCAACTTGTTCCTTTTCTCCTAGGGAATTATTCCATAGGATGTTGATCTGAAAATCTGAAGATGCTTCATTAATGATAGATGAACACACCAAATTTCATATGAAGTCGCCATTTGAAAATTTGTTGAAGGTGACTTGTTGCAAAGATAAACTATTGTTTGAGTTGCTTTTACTTAAAAATGTAGTTTTACTCCTTTAAAATACAAAATTGCCCAAACCATATTCATCACATTTTTGTTCATCCTCACAAATACTCCATTTTGTTGAGAAGTGTGAGGGAGTGTGAGATAATGATTGTTCCCATTTTCTTGAGATAGTCTTCAAAAACCTTTGACACAAATTCAGCACCATAACAATTAACCAAACATCTCAATATGCTCGCCCTTCTTATGTATACCTGTCAGTACATGGAAGAAGCTTATCCTTTCAATATCCCCGTCAATATGTGAAAGCACTTCAAAAGCACATGAGACAAAAGTGGTACATCACACTTAGACAACATCTGAAAAGGATTCACCCTATCATCGACATCTATTAAGAAATGAATTCTTGCACAAAAGAAAAGTGATATTATAATAGCAATGATATGTATCTAATGTTTTAGCAGACTTTGTTTTTTGATTTTGATATATTGGAACTAGTCTTGTAGCCTGGTTGGGGCTGATGTATCTAATGTGACCATCCTGGTCACATACATATTGTAAACCAGACCTCTTTTATTTAGTAATCGAATTTCAATTTAAAAAAAACTTCCTTATATAATAAAAAAAAATCGCTATTAGGATTCATATCTAATGATAGAGACACATAGGTAACAAAGGGAAATGGGAAAATAAAAACTTGTCCTTCATTTTCACTAACAATTTATATGGTCAAAACCTCAAACATCATTGCAGCTATGTTAGAGATTGTAATGTCCCCTTTTAGCTAGACATCAGTTGTCAGCAGAATTAGCCTATCACTTGGACCCTCGTAGGCTAATAGGTTGGATAGAGGGTCTTTTGAGGCAGAAACTTGGTCAATTGTTGGTTTTATAATTTTATTCTTCTCCAGAGCTTAGTGGGATTCAAGTTTGGCCTTTGCAGAGGATTTGGGGGCTCATTTTGCCAACTTACTATTTATAGTAAGTCATTCAGCCAGGGTTACTATTTATAGCAGGGCCCTGTTGGTGTGTGTTTTTAATACCCCACCGAACACAAAATAAAAATGCCCAAGGACACTTTATCCTCTCTTGAAAAGTTAATGTGTATGCTAAGAAGATTATGCAATAACTCCAATGTTTCTTTAGTTGGGTCATGACATGTGGATAAGACCAGTGGGCATTGTGATTTCCTGGTAATCACAAGGGGACTTACGTTATAGTTTATTTGCAAGTTAAGGACTTAGGACGGTTTTGACATTGAGGCTCTTTCCATCGGGTATTTCAAATTTTCCAAAAAAAGGCAAAAAGACAAGGGTTTAGAGGTCTAAGCTATGCCTAAGAACTCAAGAGACGACAGTAACTAGATGAAACTGGAATAACCACACTTTGTTTCGCCTCCTTTAGGACAACTACGCAAAGCGGGTGCAATCTTCAATGGAGGTGATAATGATTTTCATGTTTGAATTAACAATTATCCAAACGGAAGTTAAGCATCCACAACTTAATAGCTCAGGCTACTTTACACATTGAATACAAATCATCTATTCAATAAAAGTATGAGCTTAATATCATCCACCACTGCTATCAAATCTATCATTCACTAACAAACATACAAATAAAATACTAGTTTAAATTTACTCTAAATGTTGAAGGAGAAGATGTAAACCTCGCACACTATTTGAAAACAAAAATGGTTCTAAGCAAATCATGCACTAGAGCTTTTATTAACGGAAATAGTCTTATCGCAACAATCTCATACTACTCACTTCACAAATTGAAAATGAGAGCACGCAAGTTTATATAGAGTTCTCAGAAATGAGTAAATGGCTCAAATTAAAATGAGCCAACGACCGAGATTAAAACAAATAAACCCTAGTTAGGGTTTCACAGAATAACATCAGTGAACTAAGAGTTGACAAGGTGAGTTGGCGCCTGGAGCTATTTTCAAGGAATTACATCCCTATCCTCCCGCGTTGCCGTGTGTTCAATGAATCTAGACACGATTGAGGAAACCTCTTCCATAGTGACTTGTGGAAGCATTTTGATCTTGAACTCCAATCCGTCCACACTTTCGGCACATCTGACAAAGATGTCCTCCCATTCTGGCTCAGTCTTCACAAAAGATTCCCGGATGTCTTGGAAGTTCGCCATTTTGGCCCAGTTTTGCTTCAAGATAGGCCCAGTGATTGCAAAGAAGCTTTCTTGTACCTTACCCTTCAAAGCCTCCAGCTGCAAGTCATTCTCTCGTATGACCTCCTTGTCCAGGATGTCAGCAACCATGTTGAGGACCTTGGTCTGGACTTCTTTAATCTGCTCTTCCACTTTGAGCCCATCAGCCTTTACTCTTTCCAAGACCTCTCCTCGTGCCATCAAAGCCCAATACCAGGTGTGGAAATTGTAAGCTACTCCAGCTGCAATGATGCCTCCATCTATCAGTTCTTGCTTTGGAACCCCTTTCAGAATCCTAAGGCAAGGAATTATTCTCTCTTGTACGTCCAGAAGGCCATCCCACATTTTTGCCAAGGCAGCCAGTCTAGAAAGTAATGAAGTGGCCTAACCATAGACCAAGGTCAACCTCTCCATGAACGTATCGGCTTATGTGCCTTTGACCGCTATCCACTCTTTAGCCTCTCTGGCTATGACCCTGTCTTCTTCTATATCCTTCGCTGCCTCCTATGAAGAGTTCAAGAGAAGGGGAGCTGCCGTGTCATCTTGATCAAGCGGCTTGATCAGATATTGTATATACTCCTTCAGGCGCTCAATCTCCTGCTCACACTCTTTTCTCTTCGCCACCTCTTCGCTAACCTTGACTTGATAGTGACAGCGTACTCATGTGGGGCTATGTCTTCCTGTGGCTTGTCCACAGTCGGCACTGCAATCTGTACAGTTCGGTTGCCGGCCTCATCCCTCTGTATGGTTGAGAACTTCTTAGCTGGCTTCTTGACTGAAGTTTGTGTAAGTCTGGCCAAGAAGTCTGCAGTATCATCCTCTTCCTGTTCTTCCACTGGCACCTGTATTTTCATCCTTTCTTTCAGCCAGTCTGGGATTGTGAGTTGTTCCATGCTATCCTCTTCCGGTATACCTTCTCTATTGGGAGCGTCCAAAATTCCTCAAAGGGCTGAAATCATTCCCTCCTGAAAGTCATCATTTTGGGCGCCCATATCATCATCAGACCCCAATATTTTTGTGTCTGTGGGAGACGGCGATGCATCATTGTTCAACTGAGGCTCCACATTTTCTTCGAGAATTGGGGAGGGATCCCTAATGTTGGCTAATGAAGCATCAGTGGTAGCCAAAATCTCCTTGATGTTTCTAGATGTGGCAAAGCGTGAAGGCTCTACCCTTGTTTGCTTCTAAACCGGCTCCTTGCCTACAACTATCTCCTTCCTTTTCCTAGAAGTAGTGGCTTCTATCATGTCTACGCCCTGGGATGCTTTTGCATTCGAAGAGTAGGATTCCATCTCGCTCAACCTATCGTAGGTCAGCGTCACCTTCATCCGCCTTAGTTCCTGGACCTGTTGGTCGACCCACCATTGTGTGTACTAGATGACTGGTCTCATCAAGGTGTTCAAGTCGGCATGTTTGGTTTCTGACCATCTGACAGCAAGCAGGGGCAAACTCTCATCAAAGCACGGTTGTACTTGTTTTCCATCATCCTCTAGCTGATCAAGCACTCGACAAAGCTCGGTCGTCCTGATCAAGCTAACAGGCAGTCTAGACCACATTCTCCGTCTCACTTCGAACTCATCTGCAACGTCTGCCCAGAAGTCCTCTAATTCGACCCTGTGCCTATACCTTCTCCCAACCACAGTTTTAATGTGATGATGTGGGTCGAAGGGGTAATGTTGTATTTCAAGCCTGGCGCTCTCAGCTGCCTGTGCTTACGGACATGTCTCCAGCATGTTCCCTATAAAGAAGGGAAAGGTGACTGCCGCCTTTTGCTTCGTCCTTTGGAAACTCTGATACTCCTCCAACTGTCTCAACACTTCAAGCAAGATCATCTTGTTTGTAGGAAAGATAGGCAATCGGTATGGATTCCCAATGAATCCTTGGATTCTGATATATGTATACCTCAGATACTGGATGAACCAAGATCCGTATTTGCCTATCAGACTTTTGGCCTCATGGGTTAGCCGTTGGTGCATTCCTCCCTGAAGTATCCTCGTTATGTACATGAGGAAGGCATCGTGTGCTCGTCTAAAGTGGGTCTTCTCACTCAACTGCAGCAGTGGATAGCAGTCGTAAGACTTTAGCTCATTTTCCCCATTGCCAACTATGCCTTTGCAGATCAAGCCTGCATACCTGTACGTCCTAGCCAACATGTAGATGACGTAGGAGCTCATATAGAATGTTTTGGTCTTCTCTAGGTTTACCAGCTGCTCGTGGAGACTGTTGCTTATCATGCGCGACCAGTTGAACATTTTTACTCCCTCCGTGATGTCCTCAATAAAATAGTACATCCAAGTCTTGAAAGGTGCTCCCAAAGGATTGCCAACTATCCTGTTCAGCAGGACAATAATATCCCCGTAATCCTCCTTGAAGTATGTGCACAACAGCTTCTTTGACATCTTTTTGGCTGACGCTCTCGGTTTATCCAGCCATGACTTATTAATGTTGGCGGCACAGAGGTCAAGCTTTTCATCATACAATCTCTTTGCATCCTCCTTAGTTTTGTAAGTGGTCTTGTGATATGTGGGGATGCCAAAAGCTTCTTGTATGGCTAACTCTCTGAGATGAGCCAGTATCCTCCCATCGGGTGCAACAATTCGCCTTTCTTGAGCGTCATAGTGAAGGGCGCACTCTACCATTAGCTCAATACATTCAATTGCAGGTGGGAATCCAGCAGCTTGAACAATTTTGTTTCTCATCATTCTTCTGGCGATAGGCATCGGCAAGAATCCGTCGTGCCCGTACATCCTTCATTTGAATTCGTTGAGGTTGATGTGCCCAAGGTTAGTATTTGTAATATTCCTCCATTTTGACTTTATCTTGGACTCCGACTGCGACCCCTTGCTGGCGAACTTCATTTGCGCTTGTCTGGACGGCTCTCCCTGGTTGGTCATCAACCTGCAAATCCAAAAATAACTAACATTAATACGAGAACTTTCAAAAATCTGGTTATTTCGGGATACTACTTGATAAATTCGCACTTTCAGCCTTTAAAATATAATTTTTTGTGAAAAAGCAAGCTGAAAGTGAAGAAATTTGCCAAGTACTAAATAAATCTCGTGTCGGAATGAGTGAAGAAGATTAGAAAAGAGTAGGAAAGTATTGCCAATGAATTTCCAAACCTCCAAGACTGTCTTCTAGCTGCAAATGAAATAAAACTTCTGAAAACTTGATCACAAAAGTGCGCCAATCTGTTGAGAAGTGCGACTTTCAGCAAAGAAATAATTTATTTCTTCTAAAAAAAAAATCACATCTTTGTATAAAATTACTTCTTCCACTGAAGAAGAATATCATTACCCTCAGTATTTCCCTCTCCGAAAATTACTTCTTGCAGATTTGAGAGAACAAACTTCTTCTCAGTTGAATTTGTGAAGAATGAGTTGTTGAAACTCATTTTATGGCTGAAAAGTGCGATTTTCTATAGCAACTGTTTTCTTTTCTCTCAGTTCTCTCAATTTTAGAAATGTTTTCTCTTCCTTGATTGGCAAGTTTCTAATTCTTTTCAGAACCATTAAGGCAAGTTTCCAATTTTTACCATGGCGCCACCTCTGTCCGAAATCTTCAAATTTCTTTCTCTTTTAAAATTTGCCTGAGTGTTGAACACTCAAATTTATTGGAAAATATTAATTTAAATCATTAAAATTGATTTTCCAACACGTTTAATCCTCGAATCACGGCAAATTTAATTTTACCTAAGGCAAAATGGTTATTCTTCCAAGTAATCTCTCGTTTTCTCCAGACTTCGAATATTTTAATTAAAATTCCCTAAGTGATGGGAAATAATTAAAAAAATTAGATATTAAAATTCTAACCCGTTTAAAATTGAGACTTGGCCAAATTTTTCTATCTGTGGCGAATTATTTAATTCTCCAATCATTTGCCTAGCCAAAATGTGCTTCATGAATTTCCTGTCAATTTTCAACTCTCCAAGCGGACTTTTGGCTTCTCTAGACGTTCATACTTAGCCAAAAACTTCATTCTCTCTCCTTCTGGGTTGGGCGAACTTAGAGATTTATTTGCCATTTTGCAATTTTTTATTATGCCTTAGGAATTTATTTCATGCCGAGTTGGGTTGACTTCGTGTTTGCCTTGCCAGACATTCTTCATTTTGGGCCTTTGAATCTCGTTCCGTCATGCCGAGGAGTGAATTTTATGCTAGCTTAATCTCTTCTCTCTCTAGGCAAATTCCATTTTTCCATGCCTTAGAAAAATTTCCTCTTGAAAGTTGGGCGAACTTCATACTCCTCTTGCCATGGGTGCATTTTGCATCTTGCTTGTTCAAGGGCGGACTTGGCACTTCATTTGTCTAAGGGCGGACTTCATGTCTTGCTCACCATTCACTTGGCTAGGGCAGACTTGAAGGCATGTCTTGCTTGCCATTCACTTGGCTTGGGTGGACTTGAAGGTATGTCTCCCCAAGGGCGGACTTGAAGGCTTCCTTGTCTTGGGCGGACTTGGCATTCTACTTGTCCAAGGGCGGACTTGACCTTCTACTTGTCCAAGGGCGGACTTGACCTTCCATCAAGCCATCCACCTATCCTTCCAAGGGCGGACTTGACCCTTCATCAAGCCATGGCGGACTTGGACATCTCTCTTTCCATTTTCTTCTAAGGCAAACTTTGTGTTTGTCTTGCCAAGGGCGGACTTGACCCTTCCTTGTGCCATGGGTGGACTTCACCCCTCTTCAAGCCATGGGCGGACTTGGAGGCTTCCTGTGCCATGGCGGACTTCAGCCTTAGCTTGCCAGTAACTGCCTTTGGCATGCCAAAGGCAAGGGCGGACTTCATGCTTGGCCTGCCATTCCTTCTCATGGGCGCACTTCACCAGATTTAGCCATTTTTGCCAACTTTTTACCATTTACCTTGGTTTACCTGTTGATTTCTGGAGGCGTGTTGACTTCATGCTCAGTGGGACCAAAATAGAAACTTTCTAAAAATAGGAAAAAAAAGCATCCCTAAAAATAGGAACTCCAGAATGGCCTAAAAATGCCAAAAATCAAAAAAGCAAAATCACTAAAAAATAGGAAGTGTCAGAAATGGCCAAAAGCACAGGCAATCCTCGTCTTCCGGGCCTTCTGAGCCCTTCCATGATGTTTAGGCACACAAACGGGTTCAAAATCTCAACTTGGCCGGATTGACTCTCAAAAATTACTCAAATTCTAAACTCCAAATTGGCAACACAAAGGGCGAAACCAAAACTTGGGGGTCCCCATTTGCAATGGGGCGATGTGTGAAATAGGTCACAATAGGCCCCTGAATGTGATATATTGGCAGTGTCGATCCCAGTGTTCAGATGGCTTGAAGAAATAAGGAGTATTGCCTAAGTTATAACGTTTAATTATTATTAAAGATGACTTTAATAATAATTAATATTATTAAGTTATAATTACACTTTATGACTTGAGGGTCATTAGTCATTAAAAAGGGGGCCATCTTAATTCATTACTTGGGCGCCAATCTCAAGGTAATATTTTATTAATGCTAAAGTGCGAGCTTAATAATATTTTAATTGATTCAAAAGGCAAAAAGGAGGGAATCGAACTTTGAAGAAGTATATAAGAAAATCCAAGAAGGGTCGACTCATTCTATTGAGCATTTGATATTTGTCTTTTATGATTTCCTAGCGATTGGAGAAGAGAAGCCAAGGGTTTGTGCATTTCCAGAGCTTTCCGGCATTGGAGAACGTTCACTCTTCAGTGTTTGTGCTTTCTGAGGTTGTGCAACATCAGCTGAAATTAGCCTATGAGATTTGGTTTCATCCAAAGACCAATATTGTGCAGATTGGAGAAGTTTCATCAAGGGTTTTTGAGAAGATTTCATTGAGAAGGACAAACATCAGAGGAGCCACATTTAATATTCATTTGGCACTCTCTACAAGGGTCGTACATTCTGCTTTTTACCAGCCGTACCACCTTTTTTGCTTGGCGTGTTTCCTTGGGGCCAAAACGCCTATGCTTTGGAGGCCGTTCCTTCACCATTTTGGGCGCCTATATCAGTGAAGGTCTTTGGTGTGGTCTTTGAGGAGGAGACTTCATCTTATGCAGCAGATCGATTTCTTTATCAGATTTAGCCATGGCTGCCAGCAACTCCAGATTTTGATATTATACTCTTTCTTGCATTCCGGGTATGCTTTGTTTGTAAAGGCTTTCTAAAGATTATCAATAAATAATACCTTACTTGCAGCAGTCGTTTGTTTCCAGTGGTTGCATGTTAATTTAGTTTCTTTTATGCCTGGCATCTTATTTGAGATAATACAAAAAAAATACAAATATCATTCAAAAACACACAAAAAAAAGAAAACTCGAACAAATCAAACACAAATTCAGCAGTTAGCATTCAGCAGTACAGGGTTTCAGTTTGGGGAGAATTTAGGCTTCTTACAGAGATTGGGTGCAATAGTTCAAGCGCAACAACTTTACCTATAAAAATGAACCACATGTACCACATATACTTAATATTACAATTTGTTTTAGGTTTGCAAAATTTGTTTTGATTTTTTGAATTTAATTACACAAAAAATTACCTATTTTGCAATATTCAAATGTCATAACAATCCTCTCAAACTAAAATATTTTTAAATATACTCACTTTTTCTTTTCCCCCAAAAAAAAACCTTACAATTTTTTTTAAATAACTATATTCAATGGAATATTAAATAAAAATTCTCAATCAAGTAGTATTCCCAACCAACTCATGAACCTTGACAATGAGATACACTAAAACAATGACCAAAAAGACAAATGTCCTTGCACCTATGCGCTCTGCATATTTTCATGCCTACTAGGAATTGCAACAAAAAGATAAGTTGCAAACAATATTTTTTTGGCCAATGTTGAATGCAACATGTGAGACTTTGGAGAGATTCTTCACCAAACTTGGAAGATTGAAGTCATTACCAAATAAAAATAACAAAGAAAACTGACACAATTTTTGTTCTCCCCATGTTCAAAAAATGTGTGATGGACAGAAATTGCAAGCACAAAAGGCACATTGGATATTGAAATAGGTGCACAAAAGATTGTAGGTGGGCAAGTGACTATAAATGGTCCTCAATTAAAAGGGCCAGGGTATGTAATGTCATACATGAGACAGTCCTAGCAGAAGTGGAAGTTAAAGATGCTGAGATTCAAGCCTATATCATGCAACAATGGTAGCGGTGGTGGTGGGGCTACAATTTGAAATGGCTAATAGAGGTCTACACCAAAAATGGTGGGGATTGCAAGTAGGTATTTAAAATGCTTTAAAGATAAATGAAGCTAAAAAATGCAATCTATGCTACAACGAAAATGGGATCAAGGAAAATTTTATTGGAAACCCCAAGTGAATGGTCCAGAACAAAAAAGGATGAGAAAATGTGCTTCGATATCAATGTCAAGCTGGGATATTGGATTGTGAAAATGAAATTGAAATGAGATGCAATGTATACTTTAATCAATAGTGTGTAAGCATTCAATTCATTTCCAATTGACTAGTCAATTCATCAAGTATGGAAATGGTTGGTGTTGTCAAGTACTTGTGCTAGTATGGATGTGTTGTGGTTTGATAAGGTGTTGTGATGTCATCAATATTGTCATTGATGTCTTGTATGGTTGTGATGCAGTTGTAGTAAGTTCACTTCGTTTCCAAGTGTTTTTGAGAAAATTTGAATAAAAGAGTGTGCAGTGTGACAGAGGTGTTTTAGTGTTGTGCTTCGCATTTCTTCAAGATTGAAGATATGCCTATGCGGTTTGGATATGATGATTAGAGGTGTTCAAAGGTTCTATATCTAGAGTTTCAAGTTCTAGATCGTTCTACACTGAAAGTTGTGTTTGAAAGCTTATCTCTCAGTGTAGAAGGTTGTTTGGGAGAAATGAGATTGCTTCACATTTCTCCACAGTAAGGTTTCTTCTCTTGCAGATTTAGGAACATGCTTATATTGTATGTAACCTCCTTCTCTTGAGGTTTTAGGTGTTGAGGTGTTCCGCAAGATTGGTTAGTGAGTTGTGTTTTGTGGCAGTGTGTCTAGTTGCATAGAATGATGGTGTTCTCAGTTTCAGGTGGTTGTGGCAAAGTTGTTGTGTGGTCCGCATGACCTAGAGAAGCGTGTGTGGTCCGCGTGACCTAGAGAAGCATGTGTGTGGTCCGCATGACCAAGCTCCACAAAGGAAGAAATCCCGACATCCTCTTCTCAGTCACTTCGATAAATCATTCCGATGAAGTTCCATTCTCTGCTATGGTGACACGAGCATATATACACATGTATCCAAAAACCACACAAGACGAGTATGGCACCAGCATTGAATCACGACTATGAATTAAAGCCTCCAATATCGAATCACTTAAACCCAAAATCTCTTTGTTAACCGTCAAATATTCATCTTGTTGATTGCATACTAGTATTTAGTCATCAAGTACTTTTCTTTTGTTCGCCATATAGGACTCTGAACAGCCCGCCATATTCACACAGTTAGCCACACCAATCCCGAAATATCAAATCTCTATCTGCATCTGCAGTCCCACACTCTGAGACTCTTATTAAACATTATTCAGTCTTCCCACAATGAAGTCAATATAAAATTCTGCAAAATGTTATGCTTAGGTTTTCGTCCAAGCATGACCAATACGCTCTGAGAGTTTTTGTTCTCAGATCGCCAAAACTAAATCAACCATATTCAATATTCCATCTCCGTGATACCCAATGGGTTCGCCACAAGCTCCTTAAAACTTCGCCACATTTAGTTTCCATAATTGATTTCTTGTATCAACTTTGGCAAGGCTAAAGTTCTTCTCAATAATATTTTGTGAAGTCTTGACTTTATAAAACAATGGTTTGTCAATAAAAATTCATAAAGTCAAATAATTAGTTAAATAATTAAAATGTCTCCTAAGATAATTAAAGACAATTTTGATATTTAATTAATTAGACTAGTTCTTCATTTTGGGCGTATAAAAATTAGGGACATCACATATCCATTGAAGAAAGGACAAGCAGAGTTGTCAGGAATAGCCAACTTTCTTAGACAGCAAAAGAACGCAGAAGGTAGTGCTTCCAAACACAAAGCCGCCACCGGTTACTACTAAACTACCTTCCACGTCAAAGTGGAAATCCAGATAGAAGACAAGGAGTAACCCTCCTAAAGGAAGCAGAATGTTAGGGAATACAAAGGGAAAGATGCCAGTTGCTGATGTAAATCAGCAAAAGCAACACGTGGAGAGCCACAAATACAGCTGAGATAGTGTTGGAAATGGAAACAAATACAGTTGAGACAGTGCCAGAGATGGAAGCAGAGCCTCCTATTCAATCACCACCGTAGTAGTCTCCAATCCATATCGACTTGGAGCCAGATTTGCCACCATGCGATATCGCAACACAATCTCACTCGTCGGGAGTTCATAGGACTAGCACCAATCCTTCCAACGAGATTAGTCGAGACTCTTCTTGGCTTGAGAATCTCCTGGGTAGGAAGAGGAGAAAGTTGTCCTACAAACTAGATTTCGCAGAATTTGATCATGTCTACCAAGACACGTTAGAGAAGAAGCTCAAAAAGCAGGTCCATGTGGAAAAGAATGCCAACAATGAGATTGTCATTGAGACTGCCACACCACTTGAGGATAAAAACGCAGATGAAGTAGAGGTTGATGACTTCACTTTGGTGAAAGTCAACCTTGGCAAGAGCACACGTCAAGTTGAGGTGGATCTCTTTGAGGTTGCGTCAGTAAGCATAAAAGAAGAGTGGTGAAGGATGGTGAAGACAAAACATCCCTAAAGGCTGAAAACCAGCAGCTGCGACAATATATCTCTAACTTGATGCATGGTACCTCAAACGTCACCGCCTTGCTTCCGCAAATGCTGGAGCTACCTACAAAGAAAAATCAGCTAATTCAGTTGATTCTATATAGAAAGCACCTGAGAGATCAAGTGGAAGAGTTCGTCACCAGGGGCTGGTTTATACTTGCAAAGTTGTACCAACTGAGGTACAATGCCCACGACCTTCGTGCTGAGATCCAGGAATCAGAACAGAGCATAACAAAGAGCAAGCCTCGAGATGAGATCACCATCTCAGACTTGAGAATGGCGTACGAATCAATCACTGCAAATGAATACAAGCAGAAGCTTTTCACTTGTAAAGAACAACTTGTCTACAAGGTGAAAGCTTATGATACAATCTCTACAGAATTGACTGAGTACAAACAAAATGTGGCAAGTGCTATCAAGTTCGTAAGAACATTGGTGACATCCATCCCTTGCCAATAACAACATGATGGAGATGAATACAGTGAGCTTGCTAAAGTGCAGACGCAATTTTAGGACTTTATCCATGGTAGTTTTTGTGGTGACCCTGTTGACTGGAGGTTAAGTCAAATCGCTGCCATGTCAACAGAGCTTGATGATGCAATTGAAAAGGGACGCCATTTTCAAGATCAAATTACAAGTGGTGAGGAGATGCTTCGAAGACGTGTCATCATCCTGAGAAGTATCAGTTGTCCAAATGCAGAGACAGTTAACAACTGGTTAGAGGAGCTGATTACTCAAATTGATGAGGTGTAAACTGTCAGTTAGGACGTCCTACTCCAAAAATAGCATTTAAGAGAAGTAGTTAACTTGATGCCTCTTTCCAAGTTAACTCGTTGTCCCACCTTTTATGCATGTCTATTTTTGGAGACACCTTTTGTACATTGGACTTAATTTTAGTTTAGAATTAGTTAACTGAAGTAGTTTTTCCAGTTAACTGTTAGGTTACCTACTTTTAGACATAGGAATAAATCTTGCTGATTGGCAAGAACTGAATGTTAACTCAAAAAGACTTTAAGGTTGCCTGCTCCTTTAAGCATCTATAAATAAGAGCCTTTGCTCATTATTTTTTAACTTTACTTCACGGTAGCAAAACGCTGAGCCAGATAGCCTACAACTTTGTTCACTTAGTATATGTTCTTGAATCATACTTGTTATAGCAAAACGTTGAGCTGTTTGCTTCCGTTCTTGTTGTTCAGGTACTTGTGTTCAATCTATGTTCAAGTGTATTTTGGTTGATCGTAATATTGAATGATTGTCCTCTTTCATACAATTTTTTGTCCCAAAAAGTGTAATCTTTGATTGAATTTGAGATAATAAATCAAAAGAGCAATGAGCCTTTGATCCAAAATTCTCAAGGTCTTTCATATTTGTTTTGTTCTTGTAATATTCATTTCAATCTACACCTCAGAAAGAGCACCTCGCCTTTGAGGGAATTTAGAGATTAGGATTATCGTTTGATGTTGTTTCTAATAAATTTTATTTCAGCCTACACCTTGGAAAGAGCACCTCGCCTCCAAGGGAATCCTAAGATATAGTTTATCATTTGATGATTACTTGCATAAACTTTATTTCAATGTAAATCTGAAAGAGCAATGAGCCTTCGGATGCATTCTGAGAGACAGTTTGTCTAAGTGATTCAACCATTCCCAATTGCTCCTAAATCCTCTCGCTCTGAATTTACTTGAGGAGATAGGATAGTTATAGTTTTAGCCTAGTTGTGGTTAAGATCTGCAAAACCAGAGGAAAACCTTAGCTACAATGTTGATGTTATAGCAGCTATGGGCTGCACTTCCTTCGCAAAAATTACAAGAAGAAGAACATGAATTAAATGAGTAGCCTTCGGCTATTTAATTCATGATTACAACATTTATTTAATGACAAGGGCTGACCCTAAACAATTCGCATTTACTATGGCCGACCCTAATTGTATTTATTGTTATTTATGTTTTTCTTAAAGGGGCCGACCTAACTTGAAGAGGCGCCTCTCTTGTATAAATACAAGGTCTTCTTGTCATTGTAAATCATTCATTCACTCAAGCAAGTTCGCAATTAAGAGCAGAGCAGAATTCGCACTTTCATAGCAGCAAGTTGGATTCAAAGAAGTTCTCATCTTCATTATATAGTTTGCATCTAGGAGAAGGGCGAATTCCTTGTATCAAATTTTGGCCATTGTTGGGCCTAAGTTGTAAGCAGATTTCTACTCTTGTTCTACTTTATATAAGAGTTTCATTTGCTGGGTTTTTCTCCCTCAAGAGGAGGGTTTTCCCAAGGTATCTTGTTGTGTTCATTGTCTTATATGTTGCAATATTATTAAGTGCTTTCATTGTTTAATCTGATCTAAGAAACACTAACATGGTATCAAAGCGGGTGTGAAAAAGATCGTGATCAGATTTTTTAGTTTGCAACACTCACCTTTTTCAATCTATCTTCTAAATTTCTCAAGATGGTGAACGGTCTGAAAATCAAGGATAGACTCGAAGGGATTTCGAACTACACATCATGGAGATTCAGGATCATGCTCACATTGGAAGAGAATGACTTGGCTGAGTTTGTGAAAACAAAAGTTCTTGAACCTGAGGAGGAAGAAGAGAAGTTGCAGTGGAGGAAGAAAGACACTAGGTCAAAGAAAATGTTGGTTGATTCCGTCAAGGATCATGTTGTACCGATCGTCTTCAAATTGGATGCGGCAAGAGAGATGTTTACAACCTTGGAAGAGATGTATGAAATCAGCAACACTAGTCGAGCTCTTGCACTAAAGCAACAACTTCATCATGTGAAAATGGCGAAAGGAGAATCTATCATTACATACTTCATGAGGATTTCAGAGATAAGGGATCAGCTCTCTACAATTGGTCACATGATTGATGACAAAGATTTGACTATGCTTGCTCTCAATGGTCTTCCACTTTCATGGGAATCATTTATTCAAGGAATCAGTGCAAGATCTAAACTTCCCAAGTTTGATCGATTGAGAATTGACTGTATCCAAGAGGAGTCGAGACTAACGGCTAGGGGCATTGGTCAAAGTTCAAAGAATGAAGAATTACAAGTTCTTGCCTCTCATTCGTCAAAGAAAGGAAAAGGCTTTAAGAAAGGGTTCTTTAAGAGGAATCGAGAAAACGGAAATGATGGTGCTCATGCCTTCAAAAGGAAACGAGAAATGTCCAAGATTCAATGTTTTCGTTGTGATATGTTTGGTCACTTTGCGAAGGATTGTTCTCAAAGACCTAAGCAACAAGTTGCCACTGCAAATGTTGAAGAAATCGATCCACAAAAGGACTCCAGTGATTATCTGTTCTATTCAGCTTTGTCAAGCAATGTATCTACCAACACCGACAATTGGCTGATTGATAGTGGTGCTTCTAGGCACATCACCGGTTTCAAGAGTCACCTTTCAAACTTAGTGGAGAGCAACTCTAGGGAGAGCAACTCTAGTGATCAAGTCGTTATTGGAGACGATGCTAGATATTCTGTGAAAGGCATTGGAAACTCCTCTCTTCACTTGGATTCCGGGATTTCATTGGAGTTGAATGATGTACTGTTCGTTCCAGAGATAAAGAGGAACCTTGTCTCAATTTCAGCATTAGAAGACAAGGGTTATCAAGTTGCCTTTTCTAAAGGCAAAGTTCTTATATGGGCAAAGAACTCCAACTTCAAAATTGCTCAAGTAATTGGTGTTAGACATGAATGTCTCTACAGGTTATGCACTCATCCTCCTCAAGCACTTGTGCATAACAGTTCCAACATGTGCGATCTATGGCATCGAAGATTGGCTCACATTCACTTTCGTGCTCTACCTATCATGGAGAAGATGGTCACCGGTCTTCCAAAATTCAATCAAGAACACGAAGGGACATACAAGGGATGCGCCCTAGGCAAGAACACAAAAGGTACATTTCATTCTAGTGAAAGTAGATCTAAATGTATTCTTGATCTCATTCATTCTGATTTGTGTGGTCCAATGTCTATTGCATCATCTAGTGGTTTCTTGTATTATATTATTTTTATTGATGATTACTCTAGAAAGACTTGGATTTATTTCTTGAAATCTAAAGAATCTGAAGAAGTATTTGAAAGATTCAGAGAATTCAAGGCGCGGGTTGAAAATCTGTCAGGGAAAAAGATCAAGGTATTGAGATCCGATAATGGTGGAGAATACACTTCTGGCACCTTTCGAGATTTTTGTATTGAAGCAGGGATTAAGAGGGAGTTTAGTGTTCCCTATAATCCACAACAAAACGGTATTGCTGAAAGAAAGAATAGGTCTTTTGTGGAAGCAGTGAAAGCTATGATCCATGATCAAGATTTGCAAATCTCTCTTTGGGCTGAGGCATCGAGGACAGCCGTCTATGTTCAAAATAGGAGTCCCCACAGGATCTTAGAGAATAAAACTCTTGAAGAAGCATTCTCAGGGGTGAAACTAGAAGTTAGTCATTTGAGGATATTTGGTTGTCCAGTTTAATGTTCATATTCCAAAGGAGAAGAGAACAAAGCTAGAACCTTCTAGGAAGAAAGGAATTCTTGTAGGTTACAGTGAGACATCAAAAGCTTACAGGATATACATACCAGGACAAAAGTCTATTGAGATTAGTAGAGATGTCACATTTGAGGAAGATGTTGCTTTCAGAAGGTCCAAGGGCACTCCTATGGAGATTGATGAAGAAAAACCTCCTCAAGATATGGAAATTGATCATATTCCAGAGAACCTGAAAGAGGCTCCAGAACCTAAAGAAGATGTTGATCCAGTTGAGCCCTTCAATCCCACTGATGGGCCTCTAGACATTGTGATTGGAAAGAAAAGACCTCTTTGGGCTCGTAGGACAATGCAGGAAGCAGAAAGTTTTGCAGCTCCAAGAGGAGCTTTCAGAGAAAGCAAGAGACCTCACAAGTTCTCTAGTTATGTCGCCTTGATGAGTCAGATTATTGAGTCAGAGCCTTCAAGTGTCGAAGAAGCTTCTAGTCAACAAGTATGGAAAGATGCCATGTCTGAGGAATATCAGTCCATACTTAAGAACGATGTTTGGGATATAGTTCCTAGACCCAAAGGCAAATTTGTGGTATCTTCTAAGTGGCTCTTCAAGATCAAGCATGCAGCTGATGGAAGCATAGAGAAGCACAAAGCAAGATTCGTGGCTAGAGGGTTCTCACAAAAAGAGGGAGTTGACTATGAAGAAACGTTTGCTCCTATGGCTCGATATACGTCTGTCAGAACCATCATTGCCATTGTTGCATCCAGACGATGGAAGATTCACCAAATGGATGTAAAGACAGCTTTTCTAAATGGTGTAATAGAAGAAGAGGTTTACATTGAGCAACCCGAAGGATTTGAGGTATATGAGAAGGAGTCTCATGTTTGCAAGCTAAAGAAAGCCTTATATGGTCTTAAGCAAGCTCCTCGTGCTTGGTACGAAAGGATTGATCAGTATCTATCAAGCCTGGGTTTCTCAAAGAATGATGCAGATTCTAACCTCTACTTCAAGGTAGTAAATGGTGAAGCATTGATTTTGGTTTTATATGTTGATGACTTGATTATCACTGGTGAGGAACATCTAATTCTAAAATGCAAGAAGGAGTTAGCTTCAGAGTTTGAGATGAAGAATCTAGGTCTCATGCATTACTTTCTTGGCTTAGAAGTTTGGCAAAAGTCAGATGAGATGATTGTAAGTCAAGGCAAGTATACTGTTGACATTCTCAAAAGGTTTGGTATGATTGACTGCAAACCTATGTCTACACCCATGGAGACTAATCTAGATAAATTGAAAGAGGCTGCAGCTAGTTCAAAACCAGTGGATTCTACGATGTATAGACAGTTGATTGGTTCATTGATGTATCTAGTTAACACTAGACCTGACATCTGCTATGCAGTGAGTGCACTTAGCCAGTTTATGTGTGAACCAAGGCAAATACATCTTGTAGCAGCTAAACATATCCTGAGATATTTATGTGGCACAATTGGATATGGGTTGAGATATTCTTTAGGTGTGGATTTAGAGCTGCATGGTTTTACTGATTCTAATTGGGCAGGATGTGTCTCAAATCGGAAGAGTACCTCTAGTTGTTGCTTCAGTTTGGGTACTGCTATAATTTCTTGGTGTAGCAGGAAACAGTCTTTAGTGGCTTTGAGTACAACCGAGGTAGAATATATAGCAGCTTGTGTGGCAGCTCGTGAGAAAGTGTGGCTTCGTAAGCTCCTTGCAGGATTGTTTGGACAATCAATGGAGCCTACCATTATACACTGTGATAACCAGAGCTGTGTAAAGCTTTCTGTCAATCCTATGTTTCATGACAGAACAAAGCATGTTGAGATCAAGTACCATTATATTAGAGATATGGTACAAAGGAAAGCTATACAATTGAGGTATATCAGCACTGAAGAGCAAACAGCAGACATTCTCACCAAGCCTCTCTCCAGAATTAAGTTTGTGTACTTTCGAGAAAAGCTCAGTATGGTGGAGAATGCAGCCTTGACTGAGAAAGAGTCTCAACATCAGTGATCCTTAATTGATAATGCATTTCTCTATTGAGAAAGATTTGAGGTGTAAGCCCTTGATAATGCATTTCTCTATTGAGAGAGATTTGAGGTGTAAGCCCTTGATAATGCATTTCTCTATTGAGAGAGATTTGAGGTGAAAGCCCTTGTTTCCAACCTCTGGGAGAGCCATGGTGGATGTCATGTGTGTGACTCCATGACAGCATCACGTGAGGGAATCCGTGATGATTTATTTGTGCTTGTGTATCACCCTCTGGGAGAGCCATGGTGAAAGTCATGTTAAGGTGACAACATCACATTAAGTGATAAGCACTTGTTCATACCATCTATGGAGGTAGCCATAATGGTTGATATCACGATGAGGTGATATTCTTTTGTTTTCATTTTGATATGATGTGTCTTGTGCAGGTGGAAGTTCATCCCTAGCTGAGAGGGAGTGTTGATGTTATAGCAGCTATGGGCTGCACTTCCTTCGCACAAATTACAAGAAGAAGAACATGAATTAAATGAGTAGCCTTTGGCTATTTAATTCATGATTACAAAATTTATTTAATGACAAAGGACCAACCCTAAAGGATTCGCATTTACTATGGCCGACCCTAATTGTATTTATTGTTATTTATGTTTTTCTTAAAGGGGCTGACCTAACTTGAAGAGGTGCCTCTCTTGTATAAATACAAGGTCTTCTTGTCATTGTAAATCATTCATTCACTCAAGCAAGTTCGCAATTAAGAGCAGAGCAGAATTCGCACTTTCATAGCAGCAAGTTGGATTCAAAGAAGTTCTCATCTTCATTATATAGTTTGCATCTAGAAGAAGGGCGAATTCCTTGTATCAAATTTTGGCCATTGTTGGGCCTAAGTTGTAAGCAGATTTCTGCTCTTGTTCTACTTTATATAAGAGTTTCATTTGCTGGGTTTTTCTCCCTCAAGAGGAGGGTATTCCCAGGGTATCTTGTTGTGTTCATTGTCTTATATGTTGCAATATTATTAAGTGCTTTCATTGTTTAATCTGATCTAAGAAACACTAACATACAACACATTGTGTTTTATAACCTTGTAAAAAGATAGGAAATTTAGTTTACTTTACCTTTTACACATCAACAGCAAAAGAGGGAGCTTCCCCTCCTAATTTAAAGAGCAGTTTATATGTGCATAGCTGTCCATTTCCAATATGCACTCCAGAGGTGCGAATTGAAACACCAACAAAATGCTTTGGTAGACATGTACAAAAAATGTGGTAGCATAGACAAGGCAATGAACTGTTTAAAAAATGCCTCAAAGAAATGTGGTCTCATGGAATGCCATGACACTCCTAGTTATTAGTTATGCAATGTGAAGTAATTGCATAACTGATTAGGTTGACTTTGTAAAAACTATATTGTAATTGAAATTTCGTCATCTATCAGCATCTAGTTATTAGTTATGCAATGTGAAGTAATGCTTTGAGTTTGAAAGATGTGCAATGCAATGTAATCAGTGAAATGAATATAAACTACAAAAATCTATTTTTTACAATTCATTAGTTAAACTCTTTATTTTATTTGCTCTCTATATCTCTATGCTATGGAAATGCCTTTCAATTTCAAAAAAATATAGTTTTATCTCTTTTTCTATAATTTTTTATGTTTTTTTTAAATCCGATTATTTCCCGATTTTTTCTCTATTTTTTCAAAAAATCTTATACTTTTGGTTTGCCGATTTTTTCCCCAAAAGATTTTTGCTGCTATGCAAAAAACCTTCAAATAAATACTTTATAATTTCTTCTCTGCATAATATGATTCTTTTGATTTTATGAATAATGACAAATAAAAACGATAATCTCCACCATGGTTGCTGGGTGTGTAGAATTTCATTCTCAAAAATCACATTTTTTTTCCCTGCATAGCTCTAAAAAGAAATTTAGGCCCAAAAATCCATAGAAATTTTCACAAAGGTTTAATTTTATGTTCTAATATGTAAGGATGATGGTTAAACTAGTTGGCATGTCATATTCAAGGAGTAATAATTTCCCCTTGAGAGACTTTAATACCAGTTTCAAATTTCCCTGCGAGACATTTGTTTCCAACTTGAGGCCCTATGCAGCCAACATCTTAGGAATGTAAGTATTGATTTGTCATTTAGCAACATGAGGAAATTATGCATTCCCTTCTTCCATAATTTAGATTGTATGTTGTACAAAAGGTAATGAAGTAGTGAGAAATGAATATCTGAGATAAGATAATGAAACCCAATCGCATGTAAAAAACCCAAGTCGCTTGAAACCCTATCGTGGGAGGGCGGAGTACAAGAAAATGAAGAAATATTTACCTACAGTCGCGTGACACCCAATCGTATGGAAAAGACCTAATCGCTGTCACCAAAAAAACCCTATTTGTGTCCCATAAATCACTGAAATGGTGTTTTAAAAATTAAGTCCGGCCTTTCTATTCATGAGACATAATTTGACACCAAGTTTTTTTGGTATAACCTAAGAGTTTTTGTGATTTTTAAGGGTTTCAAGCGCCGCGATTTTTAGTATTAATCGAGGCTGAGTTTTTCTACGATTTACTCGCAAAGCCTACGGGCGAGCGAGTACTCGCTGTGTTTTTCATCTATATATACCATAGTTGTACGGAGATGTGCCTCGGGTACCAATATGCGTTTCTCCGTATTGGAAACTCGTCAGAGACATCTTAATTTTTCATTTAAGAAAACAAAAAAATCCTACAATTTGACAAGTTTCCACATGAAAAAAAAAACGAATTGACATTTCTAAATTTCAATATGTAATATCAAATATGTAGTATTAACTCTTTGATTCTTTGACATTTGTGTGTTAAAATTTTAAATTTAATGTTCAACTTTACCAGTGTTCTTGGTTTGAAAGTTCAATGTCATGATATTTTCAGTTTTAATGTAGCAAATTTATAAATTATTAAATTATATTAAAAAAATGGCGTCTCCAAGTACCCCCATCTCTTATTTTTCAAAAATAGACATACCCATACCGATACCAATCTCCCTTACCAGTACCAGTACCAGTCTCCTGGCAACTATGACATATACTATAACCTAGAATTATGTACATAATATTTAAAAAATTCCACAAGTATTTTGTTTTTCAGCCTACTGGGAATTCATTAAAAATTGCTATTGTTACACTATGGAAGTGTTGTACCCAAAATAAAAATTTTGCTTCATTAAGGCATTTTGATAAAAATGGATAAAATCTTGTAAATTTGTCATCAAAAGTCAAAGTCTCTAAGAACAGCAATTTGCTCTTTTTAGAAATTTCTAAACGACAAACGAAGTATAGGGTTTTTGTGGGTTTATTGTCAAGAGGATACTTGCAAATTTTTGAAAATTTTAAAATTAGGGTTTCACACCCCTATATTTAGAAAAACCCTAAAAATAGGATCTTTCTAGAAATGACTCCAAATGATTTTGATTGGTTTATTCTTCGTCACAATCACACCGGTCTAATCAAAATCACAAAAAAAATAGTTTTGCACTGATGGGTCTATTTCACTTTTTCAGGAGAAAAGTTAGGACCTTCGAGGTCATCAATGACAAATGACCAATACCAGGTATCAAGATCTCAGCTTCAAATGCCCCACAGAAGAATCTATGGAAAAAGATGATTGAAAGATGCTCAACAACAGAAGGGAATTTCAAAAGTTGAAAAATGTGAAAAATAAACTATCTAGAAAAAGGACGCCTTGTCACAAGGGGGATGCCTTTGCAGTCAACTTTTGAATGTTTGTGCACACAAAGTGATGAAATCAATCAGAATGGTGAACGCAGTCACGTCATCGACAGCACGGTCAACCCAGTCAAGCAACACGGTGAACGCGAAGTGCAAGAAGAGTAAAATCATCAGAAAATGACTAACACTAGAGCCAAAACCGCCCCTGCAGGCTAGGGGCGCCCATAAATTCAAGAGCTCAAATATAGCTATTAAGTTTTGCAGTGTTAGGGGTCTTCTTCAGAAATCTGCAAGCTTTCCGACGGATCGTAAAGCAGATTCAACAAATTCATCAAACAACGGAAAACGAAGGCAGAGGAAGAAGATGTTGAAAGTCAAGAGTCATCAAAAATGGCAATTCATCAAGGGAAAGCGCCCCTGCAGGCTAGGGGCACCCAAAAAGAAGCCATTCAGAAGTCAGTCTTTGGATTGGTTATCTCCAAATGATCTTTCCGGATCCAACCCAACTTTGCAACGAATTTGTTTGCCAGTCTAGAAGACCTATCAAACGTCAGTAGTCGGTGATCAAACAAACACGTAAAACGAAGGATAAAATGAAAGTCAAAAGAGCAAAGGCGCCCCTGCTGGCCAGTGGTGCCCAACATTTTGAGCAACCAATTGTGATTTTTACCAGTTGTCTTTCTCAAGACATCTTCTCAGCATCCTTCCAGCTTCGCGATGAACCCAATTGCCAGACCTCGGAACCTGTCAAACGCTCGCAAACGAAGATAAAGCACAAAACACTGTAAGACAAATGAAATTGAAAAACATGAAAAATTGGCTAAGTATAGAATGCACCCTACTAGCAAAAGGCGCCCAACTTTTTGGAGCACCAGATGCAAATTTCACGCTTCACAACTTCCAAGAAGTCCTCAGAGTTGATCAAGCTTCGCAACGAGACCGTCATCAAGTCCATCGAAGCAATCAGACATCCAGCAACGAGGACCAAACTAGAGCATTCCATCAAAGGTTGCAAAGTGAAAATTGTGTCTCAGAAGCACAAAAGCACCCCTGCAGGTTAGGAGTGCCTAGGAATTTGAACCCCCTAAATTAGTTTTTAGAGCTTGCATAACTAGTCATCCTTTCTGAGATTCTTCCAACTTCACGATGGATTCAACATCCAATCCACTGGGATCATCAATCACCGGCAACTGCAGATCGAAGCACGGGAGGTCAAAATTGTAGAAATTGAAAACTATCTGAAAATTGGTTAACACTGGCAAGAAAAAGCACCTAATCTCAAAAAGGCACCCAAGAATTCAAGCCACCAGAAGTCATTTTCAGGGTTTGCAACCTCCAGTAACATCTCTTTGGAGTTGATCCAACTCTACAGTGAATCTCTCAGCCCAACCTCAAGATCAATCTGGCAACCAAAATCAAGGATCAAACGGAGGCAGTTTATCAAGAAAAAGTTGAAATTCTTCAAAAATATCCTAACACAGGCTAGGTGGCATCCAAATTCAACACCCACTTACGAATTTTGAATACTTTCTCATGTCTAGGCATCCCAAAATTTGGGAAATGCTTCCAGTTAACTGCCAATCGTAGAGATGACTCCTTCAATTAGGGTTTGGACGCCCTAACTGATGCTTTCACCTCCAAAACCTATTTATCAAGCATCTAGGTGTCCTTTCTCATCATTCTTGCAGGTTGACTTCATACGCCAAACACATAAGCTTTCTTCTCTACGACATTTGAAGGATCACACGATAGAGGTTTTCAACGTTCTTCATATTTTCAAAAATAAGTTGCATAGAAGGGCGGTTCTCCAGAGTTCATACCTCCAGGCAGCAATTCATAAACTTCAGCTTCAAGCATTCTAGGTTCTCTTCTTTTTCAAGTTTCTCAAAGATTGAAAAGTTTTCCCATGATTTCTTCTACTTTTGTCTTAGGTTTTCTTGCCTGTCCAAGCAAAATCCATTTTTTCACAGATTTGACCTTCTAGGTTCTTTCAGCACAGCATTGGCCACAAAACCCACGTGCCAGTATTTTTCGAAAAAATTGCCCCACTGCCCCCATTTTTAGGGTTTATGCAAAAAGTCATGTTTTCAGAAAATAGACAAACTGGGTTTGATCAGCTCATAAGCGCCTACAAAACCCATGTGCCAAAAATTTTCGGGAAAAAATAGCTTCTGCAGTTTCTACTTCTAAGGGGTTGTTGCATGTTCATAAAAAAGTCATGTTTTCAAAAATCTAACTTTCTGCCTTCTGGGTTCGTTCAAAAAGACATTCTCAATAAAACCCATGTCTCATAATTTTGTCTAAAAAAATACCCCTCAGCGAAGCTATTTTTAGCTTCTGCAAAAAACATTGTTCAAGCATAGTCGATGTTACATCCCTCTAATTAGGTCAAGCTCACGACAATGGAATCCTTTGGCCATTATGGTAGTTGCAAACAATCATCTTCATGAGACCACCAAACTGAGAATAAATAATAATTTTATTTTATGTGGAAGCATAATAAAAATGAGTTTATTCCTTATTATGTAAATGCAAATGATTATTTTATTATGTGGGGAATTTCTTTTACTCATTAGGAATGGGTCAAGTATAAATATGTGTGATGAGCATTTTATTTTATTTTATTGATAAGAACGTTCTTACCACAATCTTCGTGTCAGGGGATGCAGATTCATCAACACCGAAAGGGCAAGGAAATATCATCCGGGAGAGGACTTGATTATCAAGGACCATTTTACCATTTGCTCTGAGCCGGCGAAAGATCAATATATCAAAGTCATACCTTGACCTTTATTAAATTAAAACAATAATTATTCTGCTCGTTAAATAATTATATATAGTCAAATCCCTTAAAATATATTTTAATAATATACTTAAGAGTAAATTAAAAATAAAAACCTAAATCGAGCTTAAGTCTAGAATTTCCCTCCATGTCGAATTTATTATCTTGTAGGAAGGGAATGTAATGAGGTTAATGGAAATAAATTGGGAGAGTGGAGTTGTCGAGAGTTTTTCTTCATTTCTTATTCGATCATGTCTTGGGGTAACGGTCGGGGAGGAAGCCATGCAACCGCAATGGCTACTTGTGGCTCAGAGCCTTCTCTTTCTGGGGCGTCTTTTCCTTGTTTTGCTTCTTCTTGTGGGAGGTATCAGGGCGGAAAGGGTTAATCCTGCAGGGTATTGTTTCACCGAGATTTTCCTTTCACCTCTGGAGAATCATTTTGTTCCTTCTTAACATGCCTGTACAGCGACAGTCCCTCTAGAGGGGTGAAACCGCGAGAGCATAGAGTCGCATTTTACCTCTGTCAAGCTTGGCGTCTAGTTTCGAAGTTGAAGCTATCTCCCATCCCCTGTCGTGTCTCCTGCACCTGAAGACGTCTGAGAATCGTCGACCAATTTCCATCAGGCATGTAGCAATCCTTTGATGTTCACATGAATAATTATCTCTGCTATTCCTGTACGTTTTCATAGAGTAGCTCTGTATAATGTTTTTGATTCTAGTATAGTCCTTGTGCTTTGAAAGACCTCAGCGGTATGGATCTAGAATCAAATCTTTAATCTAAAAGTATTTATTGAAGCATCGAGTGTTCCTTTATGCAGTCTCTCTGATGTCGATTTCTGGTCTGAGTGCCATTTATTTTCTGTTATTGAATAATCTTCCTGAGCTTAACCCTAGTTGGGCCGAGTGTCTCCATAAATGTTCTATAGATATTAAATGTTGAATTTTATCCTGCATGTAGCCCTATTGTCATAACTGAGAACCCCTTGGGTAGATGCCGACATCATGGATGAGCAATTTGTTCTAATGTCCCTAACATTGAGTTAGTGTTCTGAAGTCTTGACTCTTCAGACTGAGTTGGCCACAGACTGCTGTAGTGGAACTATGTACTATAATGGGCCCTCCTTCTGTAGCTTCACTTATCTTTGAGTTGCCTTATCCTTGTGGGACAGTTATCTCGTTTTATATCACCATCCTGAACCTTTATAATCGGACTGCAGAAGCTCGAATGTGACTGATCTCTAGGATCAGGAGAGGATTACCCTAAATGTTGAATGTTACAACTTAGACCTAAGTTGAGTTTACCCCGCTGTTTGTGCTGCTGTTAGGGAATCCTGGGAATATGACCAACTTAAATAAAATAATAAATAGAAGAAAAACTTAATGCCAAGCAAGGGTGAAGTTGCTGACGGCACAGAAGTGCTAGATCTTCCTAACAAATCCTTGGCCAAGGTATGATGCCAGTTTGGCATAGGTCAGCTCTCATGAACCAGATGCACTTAAGGTCAGAATGGTCCTTCAGATAGGAGGTCCCTCCAGAGAAGGATCAACCTGTGGTGTAGGTTCATGGCACCAGGCTCAAAAGGGCATAATGGTAAATTGATCCTTGATAATTACCCTCGTGAAGGGACGGGTTCTTCAGTTGAAGAACACGGGAGGCCAGAAGGTCTTTGGTTGGGCAGTAAAGCCCCTGATGATATGTCTTTTCCCCTTTGGGTGCCAAAGAATCCAACTCAAGTGAATCAACTTCCTTGTTGTAATTTATGAACCCTTATCTCATGTTTTTTTTAATGAAAATACCTTAGCATGTTACTTGCCATTTGTTAGAGCATTTCTTTTTATAAAAGCAAGGAAGTTAGTCAATTAAGTTGGTTATAACTGTTAGTTGATTTAATTGATGGTAGTTATCTTTCAGCTGAAATGATGAATTTATTTAATTGAATATTGTATTATTCAAATTATATTTCTTTCTTCATTCAAAACCAATTTCTCCTTCAGCTGCAATTAATTAGTTAGTTAGTTGGTTGGTTATTCATAACTGTAGATTAGTTAGGTTCTAACAGTCGAGTGCACAGTCATTCTTCCAAATTTTCAATATGCAGTTCTCTCAAGTTGAATTCAAGACCAAATCGATCTTGCTTCATGATTTCCTAAAGACAACTGACACCGATTTACATCGAGCACACCCAAAAATTGATTTGGACAAGCTGAAAGGCGTAGATGGCATCACAATGCAAAATATTGAGCAATTTGGGTTGCTTGAGGCATCCTCTTTTCCCATCTCAGCACTAAGCATTGAATTTGTAATTGCTTGTGTAAAGCATTACAACCCCACTTCGCGGGAAATCCAATCAGCTAATGGGCAAACAATTTGCAGTCTAAAGCCAAAGGATATCGAGAGGTGCTTTGCTATTCCACCTTGTGCAAACAACTTGGTCATATCCATGGAGGAGTGTGAAAGGGCATTCAACACATCAAAGGAACGGTGTCAAAAAAGGATGGCACAAAGGTGGCTCAAAGAGAAAAGAAACAGCTTGCCAAAGAATGTGGGACGTGGAGAATTCAGAGATGAGTACGCAATCATGATCACTCTACTCAACCATGTCATGGGCCAAGCAGAAGCAAACAAGTTTCAGCCATGGATGCATTACATCATGTCTCAACTTGTCAACAACAAAGAACATTACAACTGCCTTGCTTTGATCGACGACACTCTTCACATCCAAATAATAGGTTTCTTCAAAGCCCACGAATTCAATATGGTTTCATATCTCATATATCTGATAGCCTTTCAAGGCCAGTTTAGAGGGTTGAATACTGTTGGAACTCTGGGTGTGCATCGAGTTCATGAACATTTCTCACAGCTTGAATTTTCATAGTCAAAATGGCACTTCAAGCGGTTGAATGACCTATTCCTAATGCACAAAATGACGGGCCTTGATCACGAGTTACATATACGCATTTCACCAGAAGCCAGATTGGCAATGGTAGATTAGGTCGATTGGTTCATCCAATTCCCCATGTTTACTCAGGTCATCCAGCCATGTTACCCCGTTATCCATCGGATAAGGTGGTATTCATGGAGTTCCTACAACAGTTGCATGAAGTCCACACCTTTCTGCGCAATAAGCGCAAATCAGCTGCCAACTTTCCTTTTGAGATGGGGATATACAGTGCAGATCAGCAACTGACACCAAGGCTATGAGCAATGAGATGACGAAGCTTAATCTTAAGTTTCTCATTGAAAGGCGCTCATATGATCCTTGGGGCCATTTAGCAGCTCGCCTTGGTAGCAATTCTTCACATAAACCTACCATAGAGGATTATTGGTTCAGCTATGAAGATGAGTTCGAAGTGCGCAAGCGCGATTACAACAGATTTACTTTTCCACAGATCATTGATTTCTTGTCAGAGGATGTGGAAGGTTTATCAGATGATGATGGAGCAGTCATACTTCCCACATATTTCAGAGATCAAATTGACTCACAGTCACTTCGATCTGTTGATTAGTACGTCAAGGAAAGCACATCCATTGAGGAAAGGACAAGCAAGGTTGTAAGGAACAACAGGCTTTTCTTGGATAGCAAGAAGATGCGAAAGGTAGTTACTCCAATCATAGAGCTGCCACCGGTTATCACCACACTACCTTCCACTTCCAAATCAAAACCCAGACAGAAAACATTGAGCAATCCTCCAGAGGGTTCGAAGAATCACAGAATGTCAAGACATACAAAGGAAAAGATGCAAGTTGCTGATATAAATCAGCAAGAACAACATGTGGATGCAACAACGGATACTGTTGAAACAATGCCAGAGATTGAAGCAGAACATCCCATTCTTCCACCATCACCGCAGCCGTCTCCAATTCACATTGACTTGGAGCCAAATTTCACCAGCTTGTGACATCTCAACACAATCTCACTCATTAGGAATTGATGGGACTAGAACTAATCCTTCCAGCGAAGTTACCTGAGACTCATCATCTTGGCTTGAGAACCTCCTGGGTGGGAAGAGGGGAAAGTCGTCCTACCAATTGAACTTTGCAGAATTCAACAATGTCTCCCAAGACACGTCAAAAAAGAAGCTCAAAACAAAAGTTCATGTGGAAAAGAACGCCGACAACGAGATTGTCATTGAGATTGTTGCACCACCTGAGGACAAAAATGCAGATGAAGTAGAGGTTGACGACTTCACTTTGGTGAAAGCCAACCTTGGTAAAAGCACACGCCAGGCTAATGTAGATCTCTTTGAGGTTGCAGCAGTAACCATGAAGGAAAGAGTGGTTAAAGATGGTCAAGACAAGGCAGCCCTGAAGGCTGAAAACCAACAATTACAGCAATACATCTCCAACCTCCTTCATGGTACTTCAAACGTCGATGCCTTGCTTCCACAAATGCTGGAATTACCTGCAGAACAAAATCAATTAAGTCAGTTGGTTGTTTATGGAAAACACCTAAGAAACTGGGTAGAAGAGTTCGTCACCAGGGGTCAGTTCATACTTGCAAAGTTGTACCAATTGAGGTACAATGCCCACGACCTTTGCAGAAATCCAGGAATCGGAGCAGAGCATGGCAGTAATGAAGCCTCAAGATGAGATCACCATTTCAGACTTGAAAATGGCGTATGATATAGTCACTACAAAGGAAAACAAAGAGAAGCATTTTACTTGGAGAGAACAACTCCTCTTCAAAGTAAAAGCCTGCAAAGCAATGTCTGTAGAAATGGCTGAGTATAGAGGAAAAGTTGCAAGTGCCATCAAGTTTGTAAGAACTTTCCTGTCACAGATTCCTTGCCAGTATCAACGTAAGGATGGCGAATACATTGATCTCGGTGACGCGCAGTTGGAGTTTCAGAATCTCGTCAATAGTAGTTTCAGCAGTGACCCTGTTGACTGCAAGTTGACTCAAGTTGCAGCCATGTCAGTGAAGTTCGATGAAGGAGCTAAAAAGGGAAGAGAGTTTTAGACTCAGATCATGGATGGCAAGGTGATGTTGCAAAGGCAGTACATCGTGTTGAATTGTATCAGTTATCCGAATGCAGAGACAGTTAACAGCTGGTTGGAGGACTTGGTTACTCAAGTTGTTGAAGTATGAACAACTAGTTAGGACGTCCTACCTTCTCCAAAGATAGCATTTAAAACAACAGTTAAACTTGACGCCTTTCTAAGTTAACTTGCTGTCCCACCTTTCATGCATGTCTATTTTTGGAGACACCTCTTGTACAGTGGAGTTCGTTTAAGTTTTAGACTAGTTAACTGATGTAGTCTTTCCAGTTAATTGTTAGTTACATTTGTTTAGACATAGGAATAAATCTTGCTTATTGGCAAGACTGAGTGTTAACTCAAGGAAATTTTAGGGTTACCTACTCCTTTGGGTGTCTATAAATAAGAGCAACCTTGCTCATTGTATTTTAACCATTATTGTTATACAAAATTGTTGTGCCTTTGTGCCTTAAAACTTTACTAAAGTCAATATATGTTCACTTTGTTCAAGTGTATTTTGGTTGATCGTATGTTGTATGTTTGTCTTCTTCATACAATTTGCTGTCCCAAAACGTGTAATCATTGATTGAGTTTGAGGAAAAAAATCAAAAGTACAACGAGTCTTTGATCCAAAGTCCCAAGATCTTTCAATATTGTTGTTTCTATAATCTTTATTTCAATCTACACCTCAAAAGAGCAATGAGCCTTTGAGGGAATTTTGAGATCAAGTTTATCGTTTGATTTTTTGTTCTTATAATCTTTATTTCAGCCTACACCTCAAAAAAGCAATGAGCCTTCGAGGGAATCCTGAGATCTAGTTTATCGTTTGATGTTATACTTTCATAAAATTTATTTCAATGTACATCTAAAAGAGCAATGAGCCTTCGGATGCGTTCTGAGAGCAAGTTTGTCTAAGTTTAGTGTTAGCCAAAATCATTCCCTGTTTACTTCTAAATCCTCTTGCTCTGAATTTACTCGAGGAGATAGAAGCGTTATAAGTTTGCCTAGTTGTAGTTGAGATTACGAAACCAGAGAAAACCTTAGCTGCAACGCAAAGAGTTTTATAAACCTTGTGCTCTCAGCTGAGATTAAAAGATAGAAATTTAGTTTACATTTATTTTTACACATAAACAGCAAAAGAGGGAGCTTCCCCTCCTAATAACCTCAGCTGCAACCCAAAGAGTTATATAAACCTTGTGCTCTCAGTTGAGATAAAAAGATAGGAATTTTGTTTACATTTCTTTTTACGCATAAACAGAAAAAGAGGGAGCTTCCCCTCCTAATTTGAACAGTAGTCTAACTGTGCATAGCTGTCTGTTTCCAATAGGCACACCAGAGATGCGAATTGGAACGCCAACAGGAAGAAATGAAGTTATCACCATATGTTATAATCTTTGTTGATTTTTCTTAGAAAAGAGTAAGCCACCTTGCTTAAAGTTCAAAATGTTTAGTTTATGCATGGAACCAAGTAGGTGCCAAGTAAAGGACGTCTTCTAAGTGAAGAATTTTTTGAAAGGCATTTGTCAAAAAAACTCCAAAAAGGGATTTGCTAAGATATTAAGTCAAAACTGAATTCAACTTCCAAGGTGGTGGAGAAGAGGACATGGTCACAAGCAGATCATCATAGCCATGAAACAGTTCAATTTGCTAATACTTTCAAAATTCAAGTAATTTGTACTTTGTGGAAGAGTGATCTCAAGTGAGAATCATCTTTAGTCAATTCAACATACTGTCCAAGAACAGAATCAATTGTTTGGAAAAATGGCTGAAGTAAATGGTTGTCAACATATGTGGGAAACATAATTGAGGTACACAAAATCTGCTGCTACAGATGTTTCAAAAAACTTGAAAAACATAAATTAACTAAAAGGAAAAGAGGAACTCAAAAAGGAATGAGATGGAGAAAAATAGGACATGAGGAGCATACAAAAAAACCAAATAGATTAGATCTAGAGTCTAAAAGAGCCCAATCATAGACATGAAAACCCAAAGGGGTATAGGAAAAATGAGGGAAACAAGGAAAACTTACTAGTTATAAAAGCTTAAAAGCATGTTTCAAATGGTTAATATAACAGCTGTAATGACTGATCCCAAATATTTTTTTTGTTTTCTAACTTGCTGATTGTGTTTGTTTGAGATGTTTGCATTGAGTTTTCATGTGCCATTCATCATTTTGACATGCCAATTGAAAGATAATAAAATGCAAATGATAACATGTAAAACTAGCTTGAAAAAGCAAATGCTTTCAGACTTTATTGCTCAGATTTCAATGTCAGAAAATTACAGTCATTTCCAAATCATTACAAACTCAGAATAATCATTCAGACCTGGTTTTTTGAGCTCACAACAGCAGATATAAGACTCCTTGACTCGACTTTCACCAAAGAGAAGAGCTCCCAAAACTCAAGCAAACTCGCCTCAGTCTCCACACTAACAGCTACAGAAAAACGCCTTTGTCACCACACAGAAAGAGCAACAAGACACCCAGAAAAGGGCGCTAGAAGCACAGGGTCGACTTGGCCTAGAAATTCCATATCAGCTTCGAAAAGTGCAAACAAATGCTTGTTATTGGCCCCATGATGAGAGCTTTCATTTGAACCAATACCCATGTTGAACCCTTAAACCGTTTTGGAGATATGAGTGAATAAGCAAGTTCAGGTCCAGATATTGAAGAGCCCAGAAATGAATAAGAACACACCAAAACTCCTAGAAATCCACACCAAAAAGAGAGTATGCAAACTCAAGCCAAAACCCATACTGAAACTCATCAAAAATGTTGAAATATCTTCATCCCAAAGATTGAAAAACTGCAACTTGAAGCTCCAATGTGATTTCTGGATGAAGCCACTCTTCCACCGGCTAGGGCAGATCTTGCACTACCGAAATCAGTCCAAGATGTCGAGGGTTTTCATCCTTAACACTCACTTTCAGACCTCTTGGCAAAAAACCAGCAACATATCCTTATGCAACCAAAATCATCCATAGCAAATGAGGCTTCAAAATGAACTTTAAAAAGACTTCAATGGAAAATTAGGGCGACCAGCCTTGAGAAACCCTAAAACCCTCCTTAAACCCACACCTCATCTAATAGCTTTATGATTTTTATTTTTATTTTTGACTTCAACCTTTTCCTAGGCGTCCACCCCTTAAACAGCATTCTAAAATGCTTTTGATGCTTAAAAATAACTTAAAGTTATTGACTTAGGCACCCAAGGTACTTTTCATGTCCCCCTTTACCCCCAACTTTAAGTTATAAAGTGACTTTATAATAATCCATTTTCGAGGAGAAAAGCAAATATTAAAATATTTCAACCTTAGCAAATTAGAGAACGTGCTGCTGAGAGAGAGCTCTGACCAGGTCCAGCTTACCCAAAATAGACTTACTATTTTTAGAAAGTACTAAAAATAGTAAGTAGTACCCAAGACTCAAGCCGAAGAGATACTGATATGCCCAAAGGGCTCACTGAAGATTGAAGCTCAATATTGGACCCCCTACTAAAAATATAAAGTTCCCCAAAATACTCAAAACCCAACACCAAAAACCGGAACTAAGTTTCCTTACCACAACCGTTTAGCCTATAGGAGCTCTGGAATAGGCTAAAGGTCATAAGCACTGCTCAGAGGCCAGGAGGGGACATTCAACAGCTCAGCCACAATTTCATCAAAGCCCATGAAAGTAGAAAAAAATGAGGAATGTAATCACTCTTTGTGGGTTATATTATATGTGTTATCTTTGTTAAAAATCCTGCCTTCTTGTGGCTAAAGATTATTTGGAGGATATGCTTGCAGTAAATTTCAGTTTCCATGGTCATTTTGTTTCTATGATTAGTACCATGAAATTAGTTGCACCATTCATTTTAATTTTAAATAAAAAGAATATTTTTTCCAGGATGGAAAGAGAAAATTTTATCATTTATAGATATCAACAAGACATGGACTTATCTAATAATTGATCAGGGGATTGTCTTCAAAAAAATTCAAATTTAGAACATCTTTAAAATCTCCTCTAACTTGAACTAGAAAATGGAAATGCCAACCTATGATGTCTAACTATAACCCTATCAAAATCACATCTCCACTGTAGGGATTTTTTTAGTGGCAAATAGCTAGAATCGGAGCTTCAAGTTTTGGCAAATGGTAGAAGCTATAAGGCAAACTAAATTGCCACATTTTTTATAAAATTTTAATTTAGTGCTGGTTAAATTACCTGAGCATTATTTTATTAAACTTTCAAATTCAATTGTTTCCCCACATTATTCGATGTGTGATTAGAGCCTATTCACCTAAATTTTATAAGATACATTACAAATCTAAATTGATTCACCCTTCACAGTACATTCTCACTTAGCCATATCACCAATCTTCATTTCTTGTTGTTGATTTCGTCTCTAATCTAATGGTTGGCGATCAACAATCCAAAAGAAATTTGGGGCTCGATGAGCATTTTAAAGGGTAAGTACATTTTACTTCTCAGAAAGCAACGAGAACTATTAGATTAAATGGAGATCAATGGTTCAAAAGAAATTATGAGCTCGATGAATATATTTTAAGCACAATTGCATTTTAGTTCTTAGAAAGCAATGAGAAATGTTAGATTAGAGGTTAAATCAATGGTACAGATTCATTATTAGCTTCGAATAGGGTCATTATATAAGCATCTCCTTTATATGGCATTGATTTAAAATGTTCAATATGTGTGTGTTCCAATATTTTCCCAACAGTAGATTTGTGCTTGTCAGCGAGGGACTCTCCCCTCAACCCCACCTATCTCAGATAGGAGTGTGCCAAGGCTGCTGTCCCAGACCCCACAAGGGAGCACTCAATCTCCACAAGGGGTGCTGCCCTTGACCCCATCAATGGCTGCTGCCCCTAGGCCCCCGCTTTGACATTACAAAAATACAAAAGAACATATAAGGGGACTATGTCGGCCAATTGTCTGGATATTGATGAACCCACAATCTAGATAACACTTGATTTTATGGTTAGCCCAAGTTAATAATTTTCTTTTCCATAGAAATTTAATTTCCTTTTTTAAAAGAAGGATTTGCCATGGTAATTAATGCACTTACCTACTATTCACCAAGATTCGCAAGAATTTTATACAAATTTCTAGTGATGTGCATGGATTCACCAAGAAAATTTAAGTACTTTGCCAAAATTTTATAGAAAAAATTAGGGGTCTTTTCTTAAAGTTATCACAAATCTTGAGTCAGATTGATATTTTACAATTGGAAAGTTTGAATATCCAACGTTCATTCATGAACCTTTTTAAGTTTTACCAAAAAGGCTAGATATGTACTTCTTCACGTTCAATGTAACCAGTCTGCCTCAAATCGTAAAGTCTAAAAGCAACTGCAAGTGCAAATTCTCTTGTCAAAATTGCTTTTTCATTTTTAAAATGGTACACCATATGAAAGTATGGAATATCAGGTGAATGACATAGAAAAGAAGACTCATAATAACAAATGCGTCTTTAAAGACATCTTTCTTTACTTACAATCAATCTTGGCTTCTTGGGATGCATCTGGATGGAAAATGCTGAGACCACGAACAAATTCTCCGAACTCAATGACTCCGTTGTGTTTTTGATCAAATAGATCAAAGACCTATTAAGTAATGCAATAAGCATGTCCTCAAATAAGCACCAGCATGAAGCAAATTGAAGTAGTAATCAAAACTATTATAATATTCAATTTCCTCAAATGAAACAATATCATCACCTGAGCGCAACTACTTAAGCATAGAACAATACACAGGATAAATAATTACTAGATTCTAATATTTAATATATCATATGTTAGATAAACTCAGATCTTACAGAGTTGCATAGAACAACAGAATACACCATAAATGTCCACAAACTATTATGAATGTCAAATCATTTCAGAGGTGCACTAGACATCTGTGAATATTCATTACTATCTAATATCAGACTGTAGACATAGACAAGCTAAGCTCAAACGGAGCTGCATTATGGAGTGCCATAAGAACTGCAGAATAGACCTCAAGCTTCAGATGTCCACAATTATTGATTAAGGGGATTGGTTAACAAAAAGAGTAGATAAGTTCCAACATAAAAATATTGGACAGTGTCAAATCTATTCATCACACTTAATTGACTGGGAGGAAATAATCATTCTGTGATAACTGAACTTTTAGTAAGATTGGCATTCTTCTGCTCAATTTGGCAGACTACTGAAAGTCAGAAACTTCTAACCACTCAATGTCAACACATTTCTAAACTAGTGTATAAAAAGCATCCACCTAAAACAACTTCAAAACTGGCAGATATTGAAGAATTCTAAATATATAATCTAAAATGATCTCAATTTCAGTGGTTGTTCCTTAGGTTCACTAGCAAGTGCTTAATCATGTCCAAACCACCAAGCTAACCGTACTTCAAAACTGACTTAAGACCAACAGGTTGTATGGCATAATGCAGCATCTATGCTGCTCACATCAAAATTAAAATACAAATTTAGGGCATAAAGGCTACAAATGTTGACCTGGAATTGCCAACAAGCTCTTATCAAAACAAAGGAACTCTTGGTATAAAACAAAAGAAATAGGTGATGTGTACTATCAAGAAGGGAGATAATATGGCAACAGAACAAATTTGGTTTGGTGTTTAGCAATTTACAAAACTACAGGAGATCAAAAATTTGGTCAAGTCGTGATTACAATTAAATTTGTAGATTTGCAACTACTAACCAATTGTCAAGGAGATTGGTGCAGTCTCCACTTTCCTCACCACTAATTTTTGTCAAGAACCACAACAAGCTGTACTTAGCTGCATAGTCTTTTCCACAAAAGTTTAATGAGTACAGCTGCAATTCAAAGATTTTATTTTTCCAAGTGTCATTTGTTTGTTGTGCGTCAAATTCTTACAACATTTCTTAAATACATAGAACTCAAAGGCTAGTAACGAGCCTGAAAAGCAATATTTTGGATACTTGTATCCTATGAACATAGATGTTGACAATTAAATGGAGATTCTTTTTTATAGAGTTTTAAGTGGTTTATAAATTAACTGATTGTTGGTGTTACAATTCGCACCTCTAGAGTGTGTATTGGCAACAAACAGCTATGCACAGTGCGTAATGACTGCTCTTCAAATTAGGAGGGGAAGCTCCCTCTTTTGTTGATATGCATAAAAAAGTAAATGATCTGAATCCTATCTGTTTGACTCAGTTGGAAGAGGCACAAGGTTAAGAAAACCAATACATTGCAGCTAAGGTTTTTCTCTGGTTTTGCAGATCTATCCTATTTCCTCAAGAGAAACAAAGCATGAGGACTTAGGAGCAAGAAATGTTTAGACAATAAACTTTATAACAAGATTCCCAAGGAGGTAAAATACTCTATCCGAGGTGTAGGCTCAAATAAAGGTTATTGAGAACGATAACAAATAGTAAACTAGTATTCAGGTTTCCCAAGGAGGTAAAATACTCTATCCGAGGTGTAGGCTGAAAGTAGGTTACTGGAAACAAACACTAAACAGCAAGCTTGATTACAGGATTCCCAAGGAGGTAAAATACTCTATCTGAGGTGTAGGCTATAAACAAGATTACTAGAAACGACATCAAACGATAATCTTCATCTCTAAATTCCCAAGGAGGTAAAATACTCTATCCGAGGTGTAGATATGAAACAAAATTATTAATCACAAATATAACCCAGGACAGCAAACTATATGAAGGACCTATCACACAAATAAACGATCAACCAGCATTATATTGAACAAAGATGAACCATTACAAGTAACATTGCACGGAAAGGTGACTCGGCAATTTGTTTATTACTAATAAAAGCTCAAAGTGAACCAATACTGAGAATAGGAATATTGTTGGCAACGTAGCAACTCTCTATCACAATGAAAAGTTCGTGAACAGATACAAAAATAGCAATACTACAGGCAAAGTAGGCTCAGCATATATGCTATCATGCAAAAGTTAATTACAAATGAGCAAAGGTGCTCTTATTTATAGAACTCAAAAGGTGTAGTGAACCCTAAAATCACCTTGAGTTAACATGAGTCTTGCAAGCATGCAAAAATTTATTCTCTAAGTCTAACTAAATGAAACTATACAGTTAACTGGAAAGCTACCATCAGTTAACTAAAACAAAACCAAACTAAATGGACATGTGCAACATGAAAGTCCTTATTGAAATGAAAGTTAATTGATAACTAACATCAGTTAATTGGATCCTAACTGAAAGTTTGACCTCCTCCAAAGATATCTTCGGGGATGAGATAAACATGCTTAAAATAAGCAATGAGAACTCAAGACTGATGTTGAGTTAACTGCTGCTTCTAACTCTATCCTCGGAAATGACTGCAAGATCTAACTAACTATCTACTCCAAGCCATCACGGGCTATCACCTCGTCCAAGAACTTGTCAACTGTCTCATCTTCTGGAACTTTGACACTATCCATGATGATAGATTGCCTGCTCAACTCCTCTCCATCCTTGATCATCCTCTGGCACTCTTTGATCGGATTGCTCCTTTGCTTCACTCGGGGTTTTGACCGTGATGTAGAAGGCAATGAAGAAATCACCTTTGGCGGCTCCGTAGCTGAAACTGCCTTTCACCTCATCTTGTTGTAACCTAGTTGAACAAAGTAATCAGAATGGCAATCTCGTCCTTGAACTCTCCACGCCCAACCTTCTTCGGAAAGTTGGTCTTCTGTTCTTTTAGCCATCTTTCAGCAACCTTTCTCTGATAACTTTCTTTGTCTCCCTCCCACATCTTGGTGCAATCTTCCATGACTATGGTAAAGTTGTCTGAGCGAGGTGGAATAGAAAAACACTTCTCGACATCTCTCGACTTCAAGCTACAAATGACTCCCATTTGCTGACCGAATTTGTCTTGTGGATGAGTCATAATGCCTTATGCATGCAATTACAAACTCAAGATCAGCAACTGCGATAGGAATAGATGTTGCTGCTAGCAACCCAGAGCGCTCAAGATTTATGATTGTCGTGCTGCTAGTGCCTTCCAACATGCTCAAATTGACCACTGGATATACGTGACCCAAGTTTGTATCAAAAATTTTCAAAATATTGTGTACTAAGACCAATTTGGCCTTGAATTCTATTGGGTTAAATTGCATTTTGAAAATTTGGATTTTTTACTATAAAGTCGGATATGTTTGGACAACTTGATAGGCTAAAAATAGTTGGTTGAAGTAAAATTTTCCGGAAATTTTCTAAAACGTGGGTTTTGTAGAGAATTGAATTCTAAACAAACCCATATTGTCATAAATTTGAAAAGATGAGTTTTAGCAAGGCATGCAAAAGGTTTTCAATTGAGAACTGCAGTGGGGCTCTAGGGGCAATTTTTCCCGAGAAAAACTGAAACATGGGTTTTGTAGGCAATGGAATTCTATGCCAACCCAGATGATTCGATTTTGGAAAAATTGAGTTTTTGACCCACATGCAAAGGAATCTTCAGAAAACAACACAGTGCTTCAGAATGTTAAGCAACGGGGCAATTTTCTCGAAAAAATCTAAGACATGGGTTTTGTTGCTGACGCTGAAATGTGTGAACCTAGATGATCTGATTCTGAAAACTCTACTGCTTACTTTGACATGCGAGAGAAAACCTAAGACAAGAATAGAAGAATTTTAGAGATAGATAAAAAAGTTTATTATTCTGTCTCTGAAAAAGTCGCCTATGCTTGAATTGGATTTGATGAAGTCTGTATGCACTCGAAAAATGAAGTCTAGAAAATGTATCTTATGAACAATCTAGACCTGGCACTGCGAAGAACACTGAAATTTGTCACCTGTAGCGCCTTCAGATCTTTATTTGCTCAAGAAAGACATGTTTGCTCTCACCCGTGATGAAAAATAATGGATGCCTATGCCTTAATAAATAAAATTTATCAAGAAAGGCGTCATAAATGCATGCAATTGCTTTAAAATTGGCACTAGCTTCTGATTGGACCTCCATCACATTTAACTGACTGAGAAATAAGCCCTAATTAGGGCGCCACCTCTAAATTCTTCAGTTAACTTTACATGCAAAAATACATCGCCCAATTGCAAGCAAAAATCAAGTCTAGTTGAAGTCGACTTGGGAAGTTTAATTGGAGTTTTAATATTATTTAAATTCAGTTAACAACCTCCACCTTTATAGGGCGCCACTTTACTCTTGAGTTCAAAACTCAAACTTTGACTTTAGGCATCTCTTTCTAGACTTAGCCAATTTCTTGAAAATTTGAATTTACAAACGTCACTGGAGCCCATGTTCGATCACTGATTTTGATTGAGTAACATGTCGAATAAACTGGCTGACAATTTCATTGAAGAGCAAGATCAAAATTGACAAGAAACTCCTTGAGGCTGCAAACCCTAATTCTGACATCTGAGGCTTCAAAATTCAGGGCACCCCTGACCTCCAAGGGTGATTTTGACCGACCATCTCACGTTCTCTAATATTGAGCGAAACCTCAGAACTGGCTGACAAGCTCACTACGGAGCTAGCTAAATTTTGAACAAGAGCTCTTGGAGAGCACTTTTCTTAAAAACATCATCTGGCAGTTGAAAATCATGAGCGCCCCTGGCCTCCAGGGGCACTTTTCTTCCCAGAGAGCCATTTTTGCAACTGGCTAGAAATTCACTTAATCTCCAACTGTAGGTTGTTGTCAAGTCTTCTAACCCAGTTGAGGTATGCAATGGAAAGCTAGAAGCGTCACTAATAGGATGAATATCTGAGATAACCCAAAAGATAGTATTTGAGGCTTGAAAACCTTGGGCGCCCCTGGCCTCCAAGGGAGCTTTTTCTTTTTCTGACATTTTTACCATGATTAAAACCTTATGTTTGACTGAATGTTACTGAAGGCACATACTAATCCTAGATGACATTTTGGGATGCTCGTTTTTCCTTCAAATTGGTATCAGAGCTCAGCTCCAGATTTGCATGTGCATGTATGTAAGTTGCATGTACTTGCATGTATTTGCATGTCACTTGCATGTGTGCGCATGGTGATGCATGTGGTGTTTGGAGTTTTGGTTATTTCTTCTAGTGATTCCTTAGCCTTGGAGGCTTGAGGGAATTTGAGCTAAAGAAATGGGTCGATTGTTAATCCTTTGGCGAGTGAAAGACTTGTAGTTGCTTTAGTTTCTGGAAACAAGCACAAAGAAGGATGGTTAAGACGAAGAGATAAGTGGAGTTGACCGCATTGAAATGATGTTGATCTAGAGCTCCTGGTGTCATGTCCTCGCCTCTTGAAGGGGACCTATCTTCAAAATTGGCAGAAAAAGAGTTTCTTAACACTATCCTTAATTTTAAAATAGAATAAAATAATAATTTAAATTTAAATCATTTTAAAAATAACATTAAATTTAGATTTTATGTTTGGCCGACCTATTGGGAGGCGTATTGGTGTGGCCGACCCTTATGGAAGGCTTTTTTGTTTGCGCATATTTATGTGAGTTCTTTTGTTCACCATAATTATCACGAACCTAGGCGCTTATGCTATGGCAAACTGAGGGACGTAGCCCCCTGCAGTTACCATCAGGTTGAGACGGAAAACTCTTCCTGCATATTCATGTATTCTCTCTCTTTCCTGCTCACAAATCCTAAGATGGTATTCTTTACACCTACAAGCTCACTCGAGGACGATCGGTGGCCTAGCAATTAGCTTCATTGGTGGCCGAGCTTGGCTCTGGCCACCTCTCTGGCGTTTACCCGCGACTGGACTGCTGTTAACCATTACGCATCCTACCTTGAGTGCCAGCATGCGCACCAGGCATCTCAAATTGCTCCGCCAATTCAGAACTCCACAATCGAGCACATTACAGTGGTTTCTTCACGGAATGGGTTGTTTGTACTTTGTTGTTCGCTATAGCTGCCATCTATTTCTATGGCGTCAATTCTATCTATGACAAGATCGTGTGGAGCATCATTTCTCAGGCCACTCGTATCTTGTATGCTGGCCGCACACAATGACAATATAATCTTTGTGCATCGAACACTCATATCTTGCCAACCACCATTGACTAAGGGTTGTGTTGTTGTTCAATCCTATACTCATCTTAGAGCCGACCATTCAATGTTTTCTTTATGTTCTAGGCCATCGAACTGTAGTACCTAATTCTCAGTTTCCAGATTACATCAGATTTTGTATCTCTATTCATCATAATCAAAGTGGAGGTAAATTATATTCTATGCAATGTTGAGATTCTGAAAACCATTGTGTGATTCTTCTTGAGAATTATTTATTTTTCATTCCTGAGCAAGCACATTACAATGGTATCAGAGCCTGGCATCCTGCCAACCTAAGTAACTCTCCATGGATGACAGAGAGGAATTTATCCAGGAGAGCAAAGAGTTTCAAGCCAACATGAAAGACACCACGATGGAAATCCTCCAACTCCTAAAGGGACTGAGCCAACAACTGAGTGTTGGAAACAAAGGGAGCAATTCTAGTGGCTCAATCAACCCAAATCCAACAACTTTTAGAACCAACTTTCGGGAAAAGGAAGGATCGAATGAAATGGAAAGATTCCTTGTTGAATACAATGCCTTCAGCACTGCCATACGAAGAGACATGACCTTCATGGAATATTATGATCTGAAAACAAGAAACGAACAAAGAAGAAGAATGATGATACCTGAGACAGTAACGGATATAACAGAGGGCAAATCACAAGTGGACGTCAAGAGGGAAGTTGTAATTGAGGACCAGGAAGACGATTTACCAATCATGAAACAAGTGCAAGAGGAACCCCATGAAGAGGAGTTGCAAGCTTGTCATGAAAACCCTAACGAAATTGGAGGGATGAGGATTGTTCCCTTCAAACTGGGGTATAAGGATCCCTTTGTTCGTATTCAGGGACATTCACATACAATGAGACCACCCAACACCATTGGCTGTCGCTTCTCCATCACTCATACAAGAATAGAACAACAGTCAAACTTGATCATGAGCAAGCATGAGGTCTGCAGTGTCTTATACCATAATGTGTTGACACAGCCTCTCATTGAGATCTCAAAGGTTTATAGGAGGCTTGAGGAAGATCTGCAACATGATGGAGAGTTACTCAAATTGGGCCACACAACCTTTAGTCTGTTTGCCACTTCGACAAATACTAATAGGAGAGGAGAAAATTGCAAGTTGATACGCATGAACTACATAGAAATCAACCAAGAAACATTTGAGCTCCTTTGCTCCAGGATTGATGAGTTCATTGATGGGTTAGTTTGTAACCATGAGATGGTGACTTCTAGCTTGCACATAACAAGTCAGCAACATGAACACTAAAGGTCAACAACTACATTCTAGGAGAAACCAACATGAACACTAAAGGTCAACAACTACATTCACCCACTTGTCACTTCACGCCACTTGAGGACCGTATGAAGATAGTTGATTCGAGGTATTTGATGCTAGAAAAAGGTATTCAAAATGAGTACCATTTGGATATTCAAGATTTTGTAACTAGGTTTGGTACGGCATTGTGGGTATCAAACTACAAGCAGGTTGGGAGGTTTATGAAAGATAAGGCACTACACACTCCTAGCACCATGAAGGCAAGACAATTAATCATCCTTTGGGGTGAACTAGAGACGTGCAAAGATTTTTATATCATGGGTCTTGGAGAGATCAGAAAAAGATGGAGAGTACAGGGGAAGCATTTTATGGCAAAGTTCATCATGAAGTTGAAAATCAGAAGTAAAGTAGTAGTGCTACTTGGCATCAATGAGAACACTCCACAATGTATCATGGAAAGAGGAATGGAACATCAATGGGCATGGATCACCACCACATCCAAAGGTGAGTCATCTTTTGGTAATTTTACTTGGCTTGGATCTATGCTTGAGGTTTAAATTTTCTGGGTCATCATTAAGCAGAAGGTATCATCATGAGTTGAGGAGGCATGGTATGTCCATCAAGGGAGTCAGTGGAACTACAAGAAGAATTCAATGGAAGATATTTCATTATGACAATGTTTGGTTTGTCTTGGATGCATTCAATACCACCCTCCTAAGGTGGCTACCAAATGAGATATTTGCAAAATGGGAATTTCTTGTGGAGAGTCACCAACTAAACAGGTTAGCGACAAGTTTTGGCTGCAAGATACATGAACCAAAGGCTGCCATGAAAATGATCTCCAATTTTAGATTTTCTGTTGACAATGCCACAAATATGCAAATGGAGGAAACTAACTGTGCAAGTGTGACTGAAGAAGATTTTATTGTCAATGATGGGTATATCAATCTCCTAGCTGTCACAGAAGTAAATAGTGTTGTAAATGCTGAGAGTGATCTGGAAGAAGATGTATATAATCATTTAATAAAGTGTTGGAATCAAATCCTATTGTTGACAACTATGTGAATATAAGAATAATAGGTATCAACAATGGAGTTGCGGTTGAAGAAGTTAGCACTGTTAATGAGTGGAGTAGGTTGGAAGTAGTTAATAAATCCAGGTCCATCAATGGGATGAACTCAAGAACAATCGATATTGACAGTGCTAGGGATATGTTAAACACAGATATTGGCTGTTCTGGTATGAATGAAGAGAATCATATTGCTCATGCAGCTAATGGCTTGCAAACACTTCATGTCATCAATGACACTAGTGATATGCTGCTATTACAGATTGTTAGTTTTGATGCTGGTGTGAATATAAGAACAGGAGACATAAACAGTCCCCTTGCAACTGATTTAGATATCATTGTTAATCTTGGGAACAGGAGGGTAGCAGACAATATAGATGACCATGGCATAAATGTGCTGGAATTAGACACTGACAGTTTAACAAATATGAAAACCAAGGATATCAATGGTGATGATGCTCCTGATGTTGGAAATGTATCGATATCAGAGGATATTAATGGTGACTCCATAAATAACTAGAGACAATAGATGTTGAGAATGCTGCATATAAAAACACAAGGGATATCAACTGTCCACTGGTCACTGAAGTACAGAGTGTCCCCTATGTCAACAAAGAGTTACGAACAGCTAAAGTCAAGAGTGACACCAAATATTCACTAAAACCTGATAATGTTTGTGTTGGCAATCCTTCAAATGCAAAAACATGGGATGTCATCAATAAAGTTGTGATTGAAAAAGATAGTGTTGTCAATGACGAGAATGGTGTAGGACCAAATAATGTTGACTATGACTTCGAAAAACTTCTGGAACCAGATGTTGATGCTGTTGATAGTGCTGGAATCTTAAAATGTGTAATAGCATTGAGGTTGTCAAGCCAGATCGCTCAGAGGTTAAAGGACATTGCCAAGCCAGTCTTTTATAAAGCAGATCATATCTATACTGATTACTTCCATATTAGAAAATTCAAGCCATCTAAAACTCCAGAGGAAAATTCAATCATTGCTAGTGATGGTAGAAACCAAATTCAATCATCAACAGTTTGTGAACATGGCAATGACTATAAATGCCAGCAAAAGGAAACTGAAACAAGAAGCCCCAAAAGGGATGAATTAGAAGAAAAGAAGCACATAAGAAAGTCTCAAAAGAAAAAAAGGCTAGGGATTTCAGTTCACGCTAGCAGAATAGCAGAGGGGATAATACTATGGTGAGATAGGAAACAAGAAGAGTTTCCAGTCCCGTGGTGGAGTTTACAATCCATAATTAGTGATGAAGGATGGTTTCCGACCTTTATAACTCCTGTTCAAAGCAAAAGGGGGAAATGTTACAGCCACAGTACAGTGACTCTACTCATAATTTCCTTGTGCAGCTATGAATCAGCAGTTTGGGGTATCATGATCAGAACTTGTAGATCCCAAGGTAAATTTCATGATGCCAATCTAGAAAGTGTAACTGCACATGATGCCAAAGCTTACACCATTGTTGATGAGGTCATTGAGGAGGCAATAACCATGACGAAGCCAGGGTTAGTGAGTCTTGCTACTAAAGAAGATGGTTTATTTGTTATACTGCCCAGGATCAATGAGCATGAATTCATATTATGCTGTCTTGGCATGAAGTGGATAGAGCTTTTGGAGTTGTTATTGCTTGAGGACAAGCAATTTCCGGGACGGGAGGACTCTCATGTTCCCGTCTCTTGAAGGGGACCTATTTTCAAAACTGGCAGCAAAAGTGTTTCTTAATACTATCCTTAATTTAAAAATAGAATAAAATAATAATTTAAATTTAAATCATTTTAAAAATAACATTTAAATTTAGATTTTATGTTTGGCCAACCTGTTGGGAGATGTATTGGTGTGGCCAACCCTTTTGGAAGGCTTTTCTGTTTGCGCATATTTATGTGAGTTCTTTTGTTCACCATGATTATCACGAACCTGGGTGCTTATGCTATGGTGAATTGAGGGACGTAGCCCCCTGCAGTTACCATCAGGTTGAGACGGAAAACTTTTCCTACATATTCGTGTATTCTCTCTCTTTCCTACTTGTGAATCCTAGGTTGGTATTCTTTGCACCTATAGGATCACTCGAGGGCAATTGGTGGTCTAGCGATTAGCTTCATTGGTGGTCGAGCCTGGCTCTAGCCACCTCTTTGGCGTTTACCCACAACTGGACTCCTGTTAACCATTACGCATCCTACCTTGAGTGCTAGCATTCGCACCAGGCGTCTCAGATTTCTACGCCAGTTCCGAACTCCACACTCGAGCACATTACAGTGGTATCTACACGAAACAGGGAGTTTGTTGTTCGTTGTAGCTGCCATCTATTTTTGTGGCATCAATTCTATCTGTGATAGGATCGTGTGGAGCATCATTTCTCAGGCCACCCGTATCTTGTATGCTGTCCGCACACAGCGATAGTATAATCTATGTGCATCGAACACTCATATCTTGCCAACGACTGTTGACGAAGGGCCGTGTTGTTGTTCAATCCTGTACAGATCCTAGAGCCGACCATTCAGTGTCTGTTTTCTATTATCGGCCATCGAACTGTATTACATAATCCTCAATTTCCAAAATTAGATCAGATTTTGTATCTCTGTTCATCATAATCGAAGTGGAGGTGAATTATATTTTGTGCATTGTTGAGATTCTGAAAACCATTGTGCAATTATTTTTGAGATTTATTTATATTTCATTCCTAAGCAAGCACATTACATCCGGTTAGACAGTTGAATAACCCTGATGCATAGGGTGTGGTTTCACTTCACTATGGTGTGTTGTGCTTGTATTGGGTGCTTGTTTTAGCTCTTGGTATTGGAAGGCACTATTTTGTAATCCCTGAATGCATGTAGGCTATGGATTTGATCATTGGATGATCTAAGAGCTTCTGGAATAGCCTAGCTCCTCTGTATGCTTGTACATGATGGTGGTTGTGGAGTTCGCCTACAAATGGGCTTGGATTTCCTGAACTTCTTCTTCCTTGTGGATGTTTGCGTAATGTCCCCTTTTCCTAGGCAGTGGTCAGTCATGGTAGTTAGCTATCAATTAGGTTCCCATAGGTTAACACAGTGGATAGGGAGCTCTTTCGGGGCTCTTTTGACCTTTTGGGAAGTCTGCACGGCGTTTCAAGAGCTTGGAGCCAATCTCCTATTTTTTAGGAAAGGACTGACAGTTCACCTGTGACCTCCTGGAGCTTGTGGAGCCTAGCAAGGGGCCTTATGAGCCATTTCAGATGATCAAAGACAGCTTCCTACGTTTTAGGGGAATCCCTACATTTTAGGAGGAGACTTGTAGTTGGCCTGCTTTGTTCAGACATCACCTCAGGATCAATTGCAGCATCAGTTTCCAGTTGGAGTGATCGGGTGATGGTCTTAGCATGAAAGATGAAATATTAAAGTGTTAACTTTCATATTTTAATTTAATAAAGTAAAGTGATTAATTCTTAAGTCACTTTATAATATTTTAATAAAGTGATTATTTAAAGAGGACTTTATTATGAAAGGTGATATAAGGGTTAAATGGAAATTAATTAAGTGATCTATTTAATGATGTTTTATTAATTTACATTGTTGAAAGGGAGACATAAGGACTTTATTAAAAGGGGACTTAAATGATTTAAAGTATATTTTATATTATTAAGTTGTGCATCATAATTAAAAGGGAAATGAAAGTAAATTGAATGAAATGAATTTGAGGTGAAATATAAAAGGGCATTTTGGAATTCATTTCATTCATTCATTCATTGTTGAAGAAGAAGAATTTGGTTAAGGGTTTTGTTGAAAATTGGAGAGTCTGAAAATCTCAAGCTTTTTGAGGACTACCCCTCAGGAAGAACAGCTTGCAGACAATTCCATTGCAGGATTGTGCTTGTGCTTCAACAAATCTACAGGAGTTCCATATTTAAGGGTTTGAAGAAATAATCAGGAAATCTGAGATTTGTTCATCATTGTCAGGCAGGGTTTGGTGATTATTCATCAGCAGTTGAATTGAATGATAGAGATGATTCATATTAGCATCAGCAATCAGCAGTAGGAAACATTTATACACCCCATTGTTGGAATTCAATGCGATTGGGGTTTCTTTCCTTGAGGGCATCGTTTATATCAGTTGATTTACAATGAATAAACCCTATTGTTGGACAAATGGTATGAAGTGTTGATATTGTTATGAGAAATTGTTATTGCTGTGTGTATATAAGGCCATTCTAACCTAGGCGTGTCATTGAAAGAGGGTCACTGTTGCATATACTGGAGCTGGTACATACAGTAAACTCCATATCAGGTTTGGACGTGGGACTTACTGGCTATAGAGACTGCCATTGTTGCTGCTCTAGGTATAAGGAGCATTGCTGAGTTTGAAAGAAAACCTAGGCGCAGTTTGTATATCTGTTTGCAGCCTTGGCATGAGACTATTATTGCTCAGAAACCATATTATATTCTGCTGCAAACAATATCAGACCTGTACGTGGTCATTTTCAGATCACAAATTCATCAATCTGCAAATTGTGTTTTGCTGCTGTACATTTTGGGAATGCGTTTCCAGGTCTGGGTGATTTCTATCCATATTTTGAGTCTTGTTTGTAAGCTTGTCCAGACATCCCATTCCCAGGTCTGAAATATATTGTCTGAAATTCATTATCTGAGTATTGTATCTGCTGCAACAATCATACTGAGATTAGTTTGCATATCATATATATTTGTATTGATTTTCTGAGTATTCTCAGATTTATATCAGGTCTTTGTTTTTGCTCAGTTGAGTCCATGTAAACCAGTAGCTTCACATTTCCATACTGTGATAATTACATGTAATGGAATGACATATGTTTGACAAAATATCCAATATGTCAAACTTAGACAAATCAGAAAAACTAATCGAGCAAAATCAGAAAATTAAATATCCTATCAGAGGTGGGATACTTCAGTTTGTACTCGCATAGCTCAGATTCATGATTGATTAGATCTGAGGGTTTTATGCATTTTCTGTCAAAAATTTATGGTGATGCATATTCATGATAATCCATTGTTTTGGATTAACTGTTATGGTTGCTCTTTGACCTTTGGGTCTTCCAAATGATAAGTAGATGTGGATTTGCATGTGTTGGAAAACACAGTGGTTTTGCAGCTTTTACATAGTCAAACAAAACTTGCGATTTGTAGATCTGCGGATGCCGATGAACTATCTTTCAGATTAAGCCCTTGAGTTATCTGGATATAAGATAGTTGCAACTCTGCATGCATGCTTCATGCATTGTTTGAGGAGATATCAGATCTTCTCTGTATGGAGATGTTGGTATGTGATTAGTCACTCAACATTTTTGTGGTGAATGCTTGGAGAGTCCTAGACTATGGTGCTCATGTTGTGGACATGATTGGCAAATCGGATTTGTGCGTGATTTGGTGCTTGTGTCATGTTGTCTACATGATTATTCTCTTTGATATCTCAGTTTGCTATTTACTTGTGTGATGGTTGGTTTGCATGTAACAATGATTGAATCTATGAGTTATCCAGTCATGTGGGAGAACTTGGATGTGGAGAACTTGATAGGCCACCTTTTTGATTGCAGTGGGAGAACTTGGGTGTGGACTGTCTATATCCATAAGGTTGTTTCAGTGTGTTTGCAAACTGTATCAGTTGACCTTGTCTGTAGTCATTTGCGCACTGGTTTGTTGCTTTGGGATGAGAGGATGAGAGGATGGATGGTGTTGAGAACCTGGATAGTCGGTTGTGGGGACCTGTAGCATGTTTTATCACGATGTCATGGATAGCTTGGATACACTGTTTTGTGTGAGTTGTTGTGACAATGATGGTGTATTTCCTTGCCTTGGAGATCTTGGTGCCACTTGATAGTATTGTCAAATGGACATGTGGGTGTGTGGACCTGGAGGATGTTCAGATTAGGAGATGGATGAATCATGATGCTTGGACAGCTCAGTATCACTGTTTAGCGAGAGCTTTAGCAATGATTGTGGATTCATCACTTGGTGATGGATGATCCTCTTTAGTGTTGCAGATGTTACTAGAGGAGCTCTTAGATCATGTTGCTGCAGAAGGGTTCTTTCGTATTTGCATGGACACTATTTGGAAATGGTCATCTTCATGAGATTGAAGATGTGTGACACCTTAGAGCCATGGAGGAGTCTTGGAGATTTTGGTTGGGGTGTCAATAATGCTCTGACAAGCTAAGTCACCACATTCGGCGTATTTCAACCTTCAAATTCGAAATTCGTCGAATGTGATAAATTTGCATGAAATTCGATTAAATTCGTCCAAAATTCGTATGGAGAAAAAAAAGCTTTGGCTTAAATTAAAGAACATTTTTATAAATCGAATTTTCAGGGTTTTTGGATGCATTTTTCTTTTAAATAGCAAAGCAAACGAGTGAAAGCTACATCTCTGGGCGACGGAATTTTTGGCTCTCAGTTTCTAGATGCATTTTTCTTTTAAATAGTTGAAGTCTAAAGGCGAAACTCCAGCGACGATTTTTGGTGCTGCGACCAAAGTTGTTTGCACTTTGCGGCTGGGTAGGTGACGGAAATCTTCATGCCCTTTTCCTTGTACAAAACCTTCACGCCCTGCACAAAATCATCACGCCCTGCATGGAATCCTCTCATGCCCTACAAACTTCACCGTCGCGTCCCTAAACCTGCAGTCGCCATCGTTGTTTTCATTTTTTGTTTCACACATTTTTATAAGGGTTAGTTATATAATATTATATATGTTTTATTTAAATTTGATTTTATTATTTTATATATATATTAAATTTATACTCAAAATTAATATTTAATATATTTGTATTATAATAAATTTATAATCTATAATACTATTACTATTTACTATTATTTTAATATAAGGTTCTTGTATGTTTTGTTTAGATTTTAGATTTTATTTTTTTATATAATTAAATTTATATTAAAAATTAATTTGTATAATGTATTAAAATATTTACTATTTACTATTATATTATATTAAAACTCTATTCTATTATATAGTATATTTATTATTTACTAATTAACATTCACAAAACTGTATTAAATTAAAAGTAAAATTATATTCTATTTTTTATAATAAAAGTAAAACTGTATTCTTTTTTTCAGATTAAAATAAAAATTTAATATAATGTGATTTAGACAATTATATGGATATATTATTTATATTTATAAAAAAAAAATTAAAATTGCATAGGCGAATTTAATCAGAATTTTATACTTTTCGAATTTTTTCCTTGTCGAATTTCATTCGAATTTCAATGTTGTCGAACTCGAATTCAAATTCGAACCTGGTGACTTAGCTGACAAGTGATGTTGGTTTAGAGTATGTTGATAATATGTCATGGTATACTCTTGATGGCGCATTAGAGTTTTGGCATATTACATTGCTCTTGAGACCATGGTTTGCTCACTTGGAGCATGTGATCTCCTTGGAGGAGATGGTGATCCTCTGTTGAGAGGATGGGTTCTAGTGTTGTGCCATGATGGATTCTTGATTACACATTAGAGTGTTGGCATTATACTGTTTAGATCATAATGTCATGATAGGTTCCTAACTGCAATTGGAACTTTGACGATGATTTGGAAAGTTCTTTGTGTTTTGAGTACATTGGTCATGTGCTTGAGAGCCTCGTGAGAATTCAATGTTTGCATTTGGAGCTTAGCACGAGTTGATTGGTTTTTAGTGCTCATGGATGCATGGAGACGTGGGTGAGGATGTATTTCTCTTGAGATGAGAGAATATGCTAAGATGGGTTATTTTGATGAGATCTCAACAGGAAGTCTGAGGAGCTTTTCACTTGGACATGGACATGAGTTCATGATAGACTTGTGAGGAGATTGCTCTTGGATGAGTCATGATGACTTTGATATCTTGGAGGAGCATTCTTATTCCCCACTCTTGGTCTACTAGCAGTTTGTCACTTGAGAGGCATAGCCCTTTGGTCCTCTCAGGTGTTATGCTTATCTTTCATAGATATGGATCTTGAGCTACGATCAAATGGTTTTGGAGGATTCATTATGAGAGATGTTCAGCATGGTTATCTCGTTGAGCATATGAGTTGACATTGTGATGTCATTTATGAGGAGTTTAGGAGATGGTAGTCCACTTATTTCCTGATATGGGAAATGGACCTAGTTTGGTCTTCTCTTGAGAAGCTTACATCCATGTGATTACATGATGCATATGTTGTGTTTGATCTTGGAGATTGAACAGGATGGGTGTTGTTGAGGCTTTTCTTTTGGGGTTGTGGTGGAGATCATACTTAACATAGTTGAGCATTTAGAGGTGTATATAGAAGGACATTCTACATGTGTATGATGTGCAGAGTTTATCTCTTTGGTCTTGGTTTCTTCCTAGATGTTCGGATTCACATGATGTTGGAGTTGAGATCATGTGCGGAGCTATGGTGATCACTAGTTTGTGTTCATGTGTTGTCATGTGGTTTTGGGTGATGACATGGAGCTTCCTTTATCTTTGTCCTTAGTCAGATGTGGAGAACATGGAGAGCTTTGGAAACTTGTGGTGAGAGATGTACTTGCAACAGTTTTTTGGTTGCAAGTTGTGCATTCATTGTAGATGGTCCTTGGTACTGCATGGATACATCCTCTATGCGGTGCTATTGGTAACTCGATGTGTCTTGATGTCTTTTCAGACTAGACATTACCCATGCAGTCGATGTTCCTAGATGTGTTTGTCTTCATCGACTGTTTCAACACGGGGAGCTTGTGATTGCGGTTGATGGGTTGGATATGTTGCTAGCATAAGTTTGTTGCAGTGTTACCCCAAGTTTCTGGGACGGGGACAGCAGGGGACGGCGGAACGAGTCCCCAAGTTTCCGATTTTTCAGGCAAAATTTAGGGACGGCAGGGGACAGCTATATAAAATATAGAAAAATTTAAAATATATAAGGAAACATTAAATATTCATATGAAAACATGGATAAAGCATGCATATATACATTATAGAAACTTAGCATATAACATTTTTGTTAAGAATTCATTGCCAATATAGTTTTTTCTCAATTACAATATGAAAATCAGAATAAAAAGAACATGGTACATTGTTGTTGTCCCCCTGGCCATTTCCGGGACGGGGACGGGGGGGTTTAGACTAGGGGACGCGTCCGCGGGTAACACTAGTTTGTTGATGTTGTGGATACCTTTGAGGTATGTTAGATTGGATGCATTAGCATTTGTTGTGGGTGTTATTTTCGGTCTCATGGGTTTATCAATTAGAAGAGGGCAACCTGTTTTGGTTGTTGTTCTAGCTAATAGTTTATCTTGTTCTCTGGAAGATCCTTCGGCTTTAGAATTACGTTTTGGTTACAAGCTTGGAGTTGGTTGAGCTTATGTTTAGCTCGTGAGCACAATGGAGTTGTGACAGTATTTTGTAGCCTTTGCTATTGGTTGGATCTGATGCTTGTGTTCTTTAGACTAGTGCATATACACCATGGCTTGTTCCTTTCCTTTGGAGGATGGCAACAACTGTTGCTTGAGATGGTGGACATCTTGGATGGTGTTGCAGGTGTCTTGGTTGGAGCATGAGAACATTGTTCGAGATTCATGTGATTGCATGTATGGTTGCATTGATGTGTTTTCATCAGTTGACTCTTAGCAATTAAATCCTATTGATTCCATAGACTCTTGGTAGGTCTTCGACAAGTAGGAGAATGTTGGGATTAAAGTGTCTCAACCTTTGAGTCCTAGCATTATTTTTTGGGATAAATATTTGTGCAAACATTGATATATTCTAAGTTGCTAACTATAATAGTTGTCAGAGCACTTTGTGGGACCCATCGAGGAGGGTTATATCCTACTTGCAAGGTGCGGAGCTTGATGGAGTGTCACTTGTCACCTAGGCACTTCATGGGAGCATTGTTGCTTGTGTCTACTTAATGGAGGTGCACCATAGTGACACTTATCACTTGGGCGTTCATTTTGGAGAGAGAAGTTTGTAAAAACTTCTTGAAGTTTCATGGAGGTGACATGTGTCAAGGTATGTTGAGATAACTATGACATGCACCTACTTTTGTGGAAGTTGTTGCCCACTTTGAAAAGTCAAGACTGGAAGTTGTTATTTGCAAGGGGAGTTGTGCATATTAAATATATTAAATAATGTAATATTAATGGTCATCTTTAGTCATTTAGTCAACTTAGAGTGTTTCCTGTATTTTAGCTTTTATTTTGTCAGTTTACGATTGTTTCATTTAGAAAAATCGTCTTGTAATTTTCTATTTAAGGAGCCTTCGTCTCCTTTGTTAATACATCAAATATTTTACCTTATATGGTATCAGAGTGGGTTATGGGATTTTATAAGATTTGGTGAATTTTTTAATAAAAATTCGAAGCCCTCATCCTGGAATTTTTTCCAGAAATTTTTAATCGTTTTTTTTTATGGCATTTCGTAGGTTTTGTAGAATTTTTGAGGAAGAATTTTCGAGACGAATCTGTGAAAGGTTTGAAATCTCTGGGCGTTGTTTCTTATTTTTGGTCTTTTTTGAGTTTCTGTGCATAAGATCTGCGACGATTTTTAGCAATCTGGACACGTTTCTGGATTTTGTAGCGACGGATTTTGAAGATTTTTATTGGGGGGAGTGTTACAACTTGTGCGAAGTATTGGGAAGGAAAACGCCTAGGGTTTGCAATGCCTAGGGTTTTTCTTCTGTTCACCACACCAAGGATTTGTGTTAAGGGTTTTTAACATTTTTTTCCTAAAAAAAATTATTAAGGGTTTTTAACATTTTTTTCCTAAATAAATTATTGAAGGTTTTAATATTTTTTTCCTAAAAAATTATGGAATGTTTTTAATATTTTTTCCTGAAAAAAATTATGGAGGGTTTTTAATATTTTTTCCTGAAAAAAATTTTGGAAAGGTTTTATCGTTTTTCCTTAAAAACGATGTTTTCTATTGGCTTTTGTAATACGCAAAGTTGTGTGGGATTCCTTTGTGGGTTTCTACCATTTTTTTCGAAAAAAAGATGCTTTGTAAATTTCGATTTTAGGGGTTTGCGATTTTATCCTCAAAAATAGTGGTTTCTTGCAGTTTATTCTGGGACGTCGTGCTCATCTGCAAAATTTTGAAGGGTTTGCCTGTTGATGTCATTAGCAACTTCGGGCTGCTTCTTCTAGCTTACACGATTTTAGATAAACTAAATTAAATGATAGCCTAATGACTATTCAATTTAGACTTGATTTATTTAATAATTGAGAGTCGACCCTCATTGAGATTATTAAATATTTGGGCCGACCTACCTTGCATTTATTGGAATTATTTATATTCTCAAGTGGGTCGACCTATTTGAGTTGTGACCTCATTTTGTATATATACAAGGTCGAATTTGTCATTTGATCATCAAGTTCATTTCATAATATTCGCATTCCTAGAAGGAGGTCACACTTGTGCAGCAGATCATTATTGTTGAGGAGCAGATCATTATTATGTAGCAGCAGATCATACTGCAGCAGCAGACCGAATTCAAGGAGAAACATATTTGTTTGTATCATTGCATCTAGGAGAGGTGCTATTATTCATTGTATCGAATTCGGCCATTGATGGGCCTGTGTTGTAAGCAGATTTCTACTCTTATTCCTATATTATATAACAGAATTATTTGCTGGGTTTTTCTCCCTCAAGAGGAGGGTTTTCCCAAGGTATCTTGCTGTGGTTATTGTCTTATGTGTTGCAATTATTGAGTGCTTTCAGTTGTTTAATCTGATCTAAAGAAACACTAACATTGCCGATTTTTCTTCAAAATCGTGGCAGTTATTTTTCGGTGTCTTTGGCTACAGGGAGGGACAACTTTGTTACCCAACATCAGGTTGGATGTTTTGTGATGATTTTTGGTTATTTCCAGAAGTTCTACAGTTTCCAGAAGGGTTGGTGGCAGACTCATCTCAAGTGGCAGAGTCAATGGCAGGCTCTTGTCTTTTGTGGCAGAACATTTTGAAGAGAAGGGGGCAGCCTTCTTTGTTTATGTGGGCAGTTATAACGATGACCATTAAAGGAGGGTATTAAATATATTAAATAATGTAATATTAATGGTCATCTTTAGTCGTTTAGTCAACTTAGAGTGTTTCCTATTTTTTAGCTTTTATTTTGTCAGTTAACAATTGTTTCATTTAGAAACATCGTCTTGTAATTTTCTATTTAAGGAGCCTTCCTCTCCTTTGTTAATACATAAAATATTTTACCTTATAGTGCATGGATTCAGTTTCTATTCCAAGTTGAGTTAACTTAGAATGTGGACGCCTTTTGAAGTGCAGATTTTTTTACAAGTGTTTTTTGCATGTGCATGTTGCATGCTATTGCATGTGGTGCCTTTCATGTTGCATGTTCATGCATGGGTGTGGATTTGAGGAAACTTCTATCCTATGCACTGCAAACTCTATATATACAGGTGTTTTTGCTAGAGGAGTTAGAGGAGAGTGTTATTCAGAGGGGTTATGCTGTCGGGATTCTGTTAGAGATGAAACAAGATGTAAATCTCCTATATTGGCCTTGAGCCTGAAGAATGTATTGTAACTGCTTCTGTTACTGAATAATATATTGGCTTTGTGGTTTTGGAGTGTGGGGTTTTTTACCCAAAAGAGTTTTCCCCACGTAAATTTGTGTGTTCTTTCTCTTCTATCTTATTCTTCTTATTATTAAAGTATTATTCATCTTAGCTTTAGTTAGTCGATAGTTTACTTTTAGTTAACTTAGTTTATTTCAAATAGCTTTTAGTAACTTTTGCTCCTATTTTAGTTTGTTTTAGCAACTTTCAATTATCTGCTTTAGTTTGCTTTAGTTAACGATGGTTTCTTTTTAGAAACATCGTCTTGTAATTTTCTATATAGGGAGTATTTTGTAATGTTCCTTACCTGATCCTGCCTTGGACTTGCTTGGGTAAAGGTTGATGTGGTCAAATGGCTCTTCTAAGATAGGGAATGTGGATCTAATTTCCTGCAACCACAAAATGAGCCATATTCCACAAAAGGTACAAGTCCATTAGCATTAACAATTAAGCAATCATTCACATAAGTGAAACATGAGACATAGGAAAACATATGAAGGGTGGCAAAGGTGGATCCGCCCGTAGCCATGGCTCCTAGTACAGATGTTGTAATCTACAACTCTCCTTACTTGGCGACTTGCAACTGCATACTCTACCCCTAGGGTAGATCCACTCGAAGCCCTTGGCCAAGCTCAAGGGGTTGTAACCTACAACTTCCCACTCTAGGTGACTAGTAACTGCATACTCCACCTATGACACTTCTTCGGAAAACACATGACTCATTTGGTTGAAGCCAGCGGAGCTTATGTGCAGCCTAGGTCTGTTACCCATCCATAGCCCAACCCTCATCCTAGGGTCCTAGGGGCTAACCTTTGAAGGGTCTTAAGACACCACACTTCTGAGGCCCTTCCTCCCAAATGAGTTTATAGGCAATTAGCAAACATATTAAAATTAGAGCAAATAGCAACACATGAGTAATGTAAACAACATCAAGTGAACTAGCCATAATTATGTTGTGATTAAACATATTAATTGTTACCTTTGTTGGTCAATTATTCATCTCATTATTCTATAAATGTATTTGTCCTTAAAGATTGTTACCTGAATTTGCATGTAGATTTGTTGATTAATCCAATTAGTTAGGTGAACTTAATTTGTGGATGATTCTATATTAAATTAAATTAAGCATCATGGTACTAACTTGTATGTGACTTAGTAGTGCATTCATTTTATTGCCTTAATCAGATAAACAAGTATATTATTAATTCATCATCACATGATTACCCTCCCTTGAATGATTAGGTAATTGATTACTGAATTAATCGAAGTGGCTTGCTAACCAGTTCTACTTAATTGCCTAGGTTCTTATTTTCATTTATTTATTTACAAACATTTTATCAATATTGTATTGCTATGCTTATCCTCATAGCAAGTCGGCCCTTAGAATCCTGTATCCCTTCATCCTAAGGGATCGAGTATTCTTTCCTTGGCCCGTCTGTGCATACTGAACAATGTTAGGTATTTAAACATTCAGAAATCAAAGATATCCGGCTATGGGGGTCAACCTGGGTTTTTCATCGCTGGGAGAAACCCAGTCCGCCTCGTTTATAAGTCGATATCATATACTTGTATTTACAATTTAGTTGATTTTGTTTATGGACATGGAAAGACTCAAGTGTCATGCTAGTAACAAGGTTACCTGGAGGTGGGGCCGAATTGCTTCTACTGCGTCCTTTCTCATGCATTTCCTTCTCCTTATACTGGATTGATCATAGGATGAGGACAATTCATAAATATACCTAATCTACTTATGTTTATATTAAAGAGTCATCATTACTTATAAGGCTTAATAATTGTTGCAAGTATCATTATTGTATAATCGTAAATAACATATACATATATATCATTACTTTTAATTGATTTCATTTTACAATAATTATTTTGGCATGGATGTGTATATATATATAGTAGATATATAAATATATATATATATATATATCATTATTATCTTGGCATGAATATATGTACATATATATTTTAATATTATTATATTTAACTTACAGCCATATGTTCAATCTGCAGATATTATTATATTTTTCAACCAACCATGGTATCTCCCCTGTCCTTATTCACAATCGATTCCCTTCCTAATCCCCCCTTTCTTGTTTGAAACTATCTACCCTTATACCTAGCACAATCCACCAAGAGACATGGCCATTCATTTGTGAAAGGGCATGGCTGCACCTCTTAGTTTATTCACAAATCGCACCCTTTTGTGTTTCACATGCTAATCATTGTTTTGTCTTTGAATAAGACAAAGTAGCTTTTGTCTTTTATGAGTAACATAAATTGTTGCTTTGAAAAGACTTTCTTAGATAAGTGGATTGTTGTTAAGGATAAGAATCAATGGTTTAGGTTTGTTTATTTATTGCTAGGGCATAGTCATGTCCTATTAATACTAGTGTCTTATGAATATTATTTCATATTGTTTTCTTGTGAATATTTTATTACTATGATATTTACAATTAATGATATTAATTATTCTATTCATTAGATGATTGCATTTTAATTATAATGGTATCATTATTTGTATTTTGATATTTATATTATCTTATTTAGTTATTTGTATTTCAACACTAAAATATAATAGTGTTAAATTGCTAATATTTATATTTATATTTGTAATATGTATTTGGTTATTTATTTCGTTTATTTATTTGTATTTTGATGCTTTATTTTAGTGCTAAAATCTAGGGGACATGACATATTCCTCTCCTTTGTAAATATAGAATAACGATTATTGAATACCAATTATCATTTCATGGTATCAAAGCTTAGGCTCAAACTTTTTTGGCGGAATTTTTAATAATAAAAATTCGTTGTTTTCCTAAGGAATTTTTAAAAAAATTCTTAGATGTTTTTGCTCGTTTTTTATTTTTAAATCAAATGTTAATGGTTAACCTGGAAATTTGAAATATATTTTGGAAGTTTTTTGACAGATTTTTTTATAAAAATTAGTGAGGTTTTTTAGCTGATTTTTTTAAAAGATAAAAGACGAGGAGTTTTTGTGAACCGATTTTTTGGAAATCGAAGGGTTTTTTGAAGCTGATTTTTGAAGGGTTTATTATAGCAGATTTTTTGAAGAAATTTGAAGGTTTTCTTGAAGCAAATTTGAGGGTTTCTTTTGCATGAAATCGTGGATTTTTGAAGAATATTTTCGCAGATCTGTTCATGCACATTTTCATGGGTTGAGTTCGTGATCTGATCTAGGCAATCTTGAAGAATATTTCTAAAGGTTTGAAGAGTTTTTGAAAAAAATTCTATAAAAAATGATATGTTTCCAGAAAATCATGGATAAAATTGGTTTAGTTAGTAGGATGACCATTAAGAGAGGGTATTAAAGTATTATTGTAATATTTAATGGTCATCTTAGCTTTAGTTAGTCGATAGTTTACTTTTAGTTAACTTAGTTTATTTCAGTTAGCTTTTAGTAACTTTTGTTCCTGGTTTAGTTTGTTTTAGCAACTTTCAATTATCTACTTTAGTTTGCATTAGTTAACGATGGTTTCTTTTTAGAAACATCGTCTTGTAATTTTCTATATAAGGAGTATTCCTCTCCTTTGTAAATACAGAATAACGAATATTGAATATCAATTATCATTTCACTTATTTGATTTTGTGTCCTGTAATGCTATTGAAACTCCTTGATCTGAAAAGATCTGAAACTTAATTGCAACCTCTTTCTTTTAAGAATTAACAATGGGAAAATAACTATGTCAGTTTTTGCTTTAAGGCATAGTAGTATATGCTTTTGAGGTTCCTAAATCGAAATGAATGTTACTGAAGGCACATACTAATCCTAGATGATGTTCTAGGATGCCCGTTTTCGCTTCACTTGTGTTGCACATTGCTTGGATTTGATGCTTGAAGACATTGGAAAGATTAGATGGGTCAAAAATGTAGTTGAAGAAGAATTACTAAATTTATCTACAACCATACTTAGGACATTTGTTTGATGGGAAAACACACAGATAGCAAGGAGCTTGTGTGATTGGAGTGATACAATCTACCACCAACTTCCTCACTTTGCAAAGCATTGTAACCACAATTACTTCTCTCAAGCAAATATTTGTGAGCAATGCCTAGATGGACTCTTCATATTCCAAGAAAACCAAAGTGAAGGCCGCAAGAAATATTATTGATGAAATGTTCATATAAATTGAAAAGGAGATACTTAGGGTAAGTAACAATTACAAACATCAAATTTATAAGGAATTATCAATTTTCTGTTTTTTTTAGTTTTTAGTTATAGTTTTTTTATTTCTAATAATTTAAATTTTATTTTCAAGTTTTTTAGGTGATAGAATGTTTGGTCAAGTTTTTGCTTTGATGGATGGAAATGGCATGCCAATGGGCTACCTCTAGGAATCCATGGACACCTTACTTTATTCTACTGCATGGGCTAAGTCTGAGTTTTCCAACTATGGATAATCTACTGTGGTATTCCAATCATATTACTTTATGTGTTTAAAATTTGAATTAATTCAGCATTTTTCACATCAAAAGAAGATCAATATACTGCAGACACCTAAGCATTCCCATGGTGATATTTCGAGGCATTTGAGGATTTATTCAATTGATTTCTTCTAGTCATTTGCATCATTTGCATAAATTCCTTATTTCTGTCTCCCTTATTTATTATCACTTCTTAACAAAACAATTTTTTTGGAAAGAAAGAAAAAAACAAATATGCGCTTACTCTGTCTGTGAACAAGTTCTCTTTTGTGGCACACCTAAACAATGCTAGCTGTAGTTCTTCCTGGAAAAAAATCAAGAACGATTTTAAAATGTATATATCAAAGGAAATGTTCACCCAAAGATATTTGATGTAATCCCCTCCTTCAATATCTACAGAATACTAATTTACTAAACCCTGTATAAAAGTGTACATAATTCAGAGTCAGACCATTGCCATACTTATCATGCAATAGTCTAAACTGATTACATTCTATTTTATTTTTTTAAATTGACCTTTGCAGATGTGATCCAAACGAATATGCAATCATATAAAATAACATGTATTCTATACAAAAAAGTACCTTGTGTATCAAGCCATCATCAATTACAGAGCTACTCAATTTCTTAAATAGCACGTACAAGGCCTCAACTTCATTTATGCTGACTACCTTGCAAAATAAGGATGTAATATGATGATTAGACATATAGAAGGTATATCACCCATGAAGAGAAAATATGCTTTTGTAATGATATTGAAAAAATATAAACATGTAAAATTGAAGATGAATAGGATGACGAAAAACTGACAATAGAGAAGTAAAGAAGAAAATTACCATGTAAGTAATATAAAAATAATTACATATGATGAAAGCTAGCAAATGTAATTCCTTTATGAGCTTCAAATTTACCAACACACTACACAAAAACCAATATAAATTGCCACGATGCTTTTATTACATATAATTTATTATTGACAAAGCGTGTTCAAACTCAATTGAATTTACAACCCAAGCTATTAATATAGAATCATTTTTGGATTTATTGATGTGATATTCTAGAAATTCAAAATTATCATGTTATGGATATATAAGTAGCAGAAAGATGTGTTCAAATTTCTTTGATTCAATATTTGGGTAAAATAATCTACATATAATGGGCTTAAAAGGTTACTATTGCCATTTTGTGCCTACCCTTTTATTTCCCATCAGTTATAAGTTTATAACTGATCCGAGAAATCTTAATGGGTTTATCATGCTCAAATATGCCTCTGGTAGTTGTAGTATCCCTTTTCGAAACTTCGGTTAAATACCAATTTGAGAATCTCAAAGGTGGCTTTTTTCCCCTTTTTCTTCAAAATTGTCCTATCAGGACTTTTTGTTGCCCAAGGACAATTTGGTCCTTTCGAGATTTCAGGTTCCCTTTGGACATTTGGACAAATCCATTCCCCATTCCCCTTTCCCCTTTCTCTTCAAAAATGTCTTGTCGCGACTTTTTGTTGCCCAAGGATATTTTGGTCCTTTTAGGATTTCAGGTTCCCTTTAGACATTTGGACCATTCCCTGTTCCCCTTTCCCCTTTTTCTTCAAAAGTGTCTTGTTGGGGCTTTTTGTTCCCCAAAGACATTTTAGTCCTTTCAAGATTTCGGGGTTCCCTTTGGACATTTGTCCAAATCCATTCCCCATTCCCTTTCCCCTTTTTTTCAAAAATGCCTTCCAAGGGCATTTTGGTCCTTTCAAGATTTCGGGTTCCCTTTAAACATGTGGACAAAATCCAAATGTCCAAATCCGTTCCCCCTTCCCCCTTCCCCTTTTTCTTCACAAATGTCCTATCGGGACTTTTTGTTCCCCAAGGACATTTTGGTCCTTTTGGGATTTCGGGTTCCAAATGTCCAAATCCATTCCCCATTCCCCTTTCCCCATTTTCTTCAAAAATGTCTTGTCGAGACTTTTTGTTCCCCCAAGGACATTTTGGTCCTGTCTCCAAATGTCCAAATCCATTGCCCGTTCCCCTTACACCTTTTTCTTCAAAAATGTCTTGTCGGGACATTTTGTTCCCCAAGGACATTTTGGTCCTTTCAGGTTTTTGGGTTCCCTTTGGATATTTTGGTCCTTTCTCCAAATGTCCAAATCCATTCCCCGTTTCCCTTTCCCTTTTTTCTTCAAAAATGTCCTATTAGGACTTTTTGTTCCCCATGGACATTTTGGTATTTTCGAGATTTTAGGTTCCCTTTGGACATTTGGAAGTCCAAATCCGATTCCTACCCCATTCTCACCGCCCAATGGATCTTCACGTTACAACTCAAAAATCGCCATTAACGTTGCAGTGACTTCCTCAACTACCAAATCTGATTTGTGGAGCTACAAGAAATATTTTAAATGTATTTTTTACCAACTCCAAGTGGAAAAACAAAGCCATGTTTTATTTATTGTTTGCAGACCACTTTTTGTCAAAGGACCATCCCTAGCTGCAATTTGCAACGGATTTTGTGGGAATTTCTACTCTTTTTCCACGGATTCATCAATGTGGAAGCATGGCTATGGTGTCTGGGCCATTCTAGTAGGCTTTCAACTCGGGATTTGAGGTACACATGTTTGCACATGATTTGCAAGGTTGTGGCTAGGGTTTCCTGCCCAATCACGTGCCCTGTCTCTCTCCTATGACCTTGAGATGAATATAAGGTGATTTTATGTTCATTAGAAAGGTTCTTCCTTGAATTTTCTCTAGTAGACTTATGCAACCTTTACATTCTTCAACTATAAAATTGGATTTTATGCCTCTGTGTTAATAAAATCGCTATTTTACCTCTTCTCGGTGTTTGTATCCTGCATAATTATTGATACCTCTATACATGCAGAAGCTCTTATTATTTTTGTAGGCTGTATCATAGCACTAATGTGCTGTAAGTGTTGATACCTCTATACATGCAGAAGCTCTTATTATTTTTGTAGGCTGTATCATAGCACTAATGTGCTGTGAGTGTTGATTGCAGGTAATATGTACCCCTTTATGATCTTTCAGACCTCAACCTTCATGCTTTCTTGCAAAACTGATGAAACAGGGAACTGTGTAAGCTTCTTTATTTTGTTGATACTCAGTGCAATCACAGGCAGGAAGAAACATCTTTAATCTTTGATGCATCACCATCTTTTCAGCTTTCAGCATTCTCTTCACCCTTTTCCTTCTGTAGCTTGATAAACTAGGATTAGTGTAGTGTTATCCAGTGTTGGGTTGGACCAATATTGTTGCATCTAGTTTAGAAAGGAAGCTGGCCTTCTCCGGAGATCTGACCTCATTTGCAAGGTCCCAAACCTTGAGGTTGGTTCCATTGTGTGATTGGAATGCTGAACAACACGTTCAATAAGGTGCATTTTCATGTCACAACAGTTATTAATTGTCTTTCAGCAATGCTGTAACAGTCACTAGCTGAGTATATGCTTTCTCAAGTGAAGAGAAAGCTGGGTGCAATTTTTTCCCATTATAAGTATCTGCATTTGCAGGTCTATAAAAATCTTTTAAGGAACAGAACATCCAGTAGACCTGATAATACACCAAATTCCTTGTTTGATTACAACTAACTAAGACCACACCAGTTTTTCAAGATGCATGATGTACCCATACAAATTTTTTTGTATTGTGTCAAGTTCCAAGCTAAATGTTTGTCATTTCCTCAAACATGAGTAAAGTTTCAAACTTTGTCTTGTTTGTCCATATTCTTTTTGTTGTTTCTCGTTTGAATCTTTGCAGATCAAAGAATACGGCTTTCAAACACATTTGTCATGACAAAGAACAAAGTTCAAATGAGCAAAAACTTGTCAAGTCATGAAAGTATGTTCTCCCGTTGAGTAGAGCATACAATTCAGAAGAGAAACAAGATTTCACTAAGTGAAAAGTTGCAGTCTGTGTAGAGTCGAGTGTGCCCTCGAAAGGAAGGCAGATTTTAGGTGTTCTGAAAATATGCAAGTCTGTGTATGGCGCACGCCCTTCTAAGGGCAGAGATGAAGATTCAAAATTAAAGTTTGCACAGGCACATGCCATGGTCAAGTGAAACATGTTTCAAAAGACAAAAGTATACAGTGCCATGGAGTCATAGATCTGGATTAGCTTTTTTCAGGTTTATAGGAAAGTTTGGTATATACAGTGCCATGTAGTAATCTTACTGTCAAATATATAGGTTTCTATGGGAATGCTCAGATTTCAAGCTGATTCTGATAAATATCCCCTGTCCATGCCGTTATGGAAAAATAATATGACCATTTTTGAATTTTATATATAAAGAGGGAGAGGGCCCTGTGTCCCTTAATTCACAGATCAGAAAAAATGAATGCTAAAGTCTTTAAAGCAGATTGGCATGTACTTCAAGCCTTCAAGGTGAAGGGAAAGTCTGGAAAACAAACAGATACTTGTCAAATTTAGGTTCACTGTCACATAACAGATTTGATAACAGAGCCCTGTGTTAGCTTACTTTTCACTAAAGTAAAACTCTTCCTGGTTTTTAGCAGAATCTTCAACAAGTACACCCCAAGAGACTGCACAGAAATGCACAAAAATTCTTTTGCTTAGATGCCAGGTCTAAGGTATATATGCTCTGCCAATGTCTCCGGAGACTTGCATTTGACCCAATTCCTTCTTGAACTCACATTTCAGGTAGACCGGGATATAGTTGGAATTCAAACCTAGTGATTGGCTTAAAATCATCAGTAATTTAAGGTCCTGTTGGCTGCTGCCAATAAGTCAAAGTCATCATAATATACCAAGCAATGAGAAATGATCTTAATTTTTCTTATTGCAAAAGACTGGTTCGTCATGGCATTTAATGATATTAAAAATGGCAACATAGCATGAAGAGACAGCAAACTCTGTTAGTTGGGACACACAATACCAAGGGGTGGTGGATATTTACTGTTCATATTTTATTTTAGGACAGCTGCATTACTGACTGCCTATTGCAGAGTGACCTGTTTCTTAAGTTTTCATATTTATCGTTAGGGTGTATGATTTAGTACAGTTTATAACTTTATTCTATGTAAATCATCATCTCATAGAGATGAGTCATTACAATATGCTGGTTGTAACTTGTATGAGGCCCAGGCCTTCGAAGGATCCATTATCTCTGGCACTGCTGAAAAGCATGAGCCAGTTCCATTATCTCTGTTGAAAAGCATGAACCAATTAGGGTTTGAACCTAGAATTTCCCTTTAGGCCAGGCCACTCAACCGCTGAGCTACTGGCCTCTTACAGATTCTATTTTTCTTAGACGGTGGATTGACCTTCCAAACTATTTATAGTTAGACAAACATTTTTTACTGTTAAAAAGCTTTCATACTTTTGCAGAGCATGCTCACTTCATCTTAAACATAGAAAAAGCCTTATTCCTTGTTTCATCTAACCTAGAGTAATGGATCTGTTGATATGGACTTACTATATAAGTGTTAAGCGTTGAAAAACAATTTGTTGTAATAGAGAAAAAGTTAAAACCTTCTGAGCATCACCTGAAGCAATAAGTGCTGAATGAATTGTTGAAATTCATGACTCGTGAGAGTTTCTTGTCAACTGCTAACTGCTACTACCCTTTAAAGATGATTCAAGAAGGTTGACATGATATTAGAATCACAATTGATTCCCAAAAATGATGACTTGATACTAAACCCGCAGTTTATTCCCAGAAATGATATTCAATAACAAAAAACCACAAAGGCTCTAAACGCATTTAAAAATAAAAGTAATTAGTAATACTTACAGACAGTCTCGGATGCCAGCAAAGCTGGCTCTTCGTAGCCAGGAGGTAGTTTGTGCGATTTAGCAGTAAAACAACCCGTGAAGAAGGCAATGACGGGCTCCAAAACTACAATCAGCGGAAATACTATGATGCCAATGTTTGCCACCAGGTTTGTCTGTTGCACAGTCAATCCACAATTCATTACTATAATTAAAAGAATTATTATCAAAGCATTAAACAGAATTCTCCTTTTTAAACATATATCCTTTTAACTGTCTGCTGCCATATAAGCAACCATAAAAGACACAATTATGCATATATTTGCAGTATGAAATATCAAATCTAAAGCTAAAAAGAAAACTACAAAGAATTTAGTTTGATCAATGATATCAAGTTTCCACAATTCATATTGATTATTGTTGATTTGGTTTTTGGATTCGATTATGTGATATATTTTTGCATCAATATTTTGAATCACAGTCCATGATCCATCATCAAGATGATAACAGAGAGCTTAAAGAAAAAATAGATAAATGCAGACCAAGAACAGCCTAAAAAGACAGAGGTGAGGGAACAACACTACACTGTATTCATCAGAGATATGATGTTTTCACAATCGATATTAATGAGTAAGTGCTTCTGGATTAAACCTGTATGTTTTGTTATCATTTGAGATCCCTCCGAAATATTGATGATAATAAAACACACATGGTTTAATCCAGAAGCACTACTCACTACACTATTTTTCTGTATCCGATTCTTAGTTAATGACTCAAATGTTTACCCCAAAACAAGAATTAGTGAATTACCTCACTCAACATAGGGAAAAGAATAAGAGAGGAAAGGTTGTCTAAGGGTTCACAATGCCTGGCAAGCTACGCATCCAATGGTGCTTAGACTACAGGCACCTTACGGCATATGGAAGGCACATACTCAGCGAACCTGACCTCCTTTATGGTATGAAGCATACATACACATTCCCCTTGCTACTTTTCAGAGTGAAAGCTCACTGAAAACATTAATAGAAAAAATTACACACAGGAGCAATCTTATCCAAAATATTCAAAATATTGTTATTGTGTGATGGTTTAATTGCAGTGTTGTTGTTATTGTCATCAAGTTCAAATTCCATTGAAATGTTATGATTGAATGTTTATGTTGAAATGAAGTCTTCCATTTATGACCTCACCGATTCGTAACTCCCATCAAAAGCATTTACCCTCCTAAAAAACATTACTCAAAATGTTTTCCTGTTCAAATCTTAGATCCAGATCAAATATTTATTCACCGACCTTCAGGTAATTCTGTGTCAATCTTTCGAAAAGACATTCCCTTCTTTTCAATAACCTTCTTCAGGAAGGTTTGGGCGAAAACTAACTTAAGCGAACGCAGAGCAACCCCTAGACCTCATCAGACACTGGCCTGAAAAATCAACCGTTCAAAACAAAAAAAAAACTTCAAACACGAAATTACCGTAAGAATATCGTGGCAATGTCCTTGTAAAAAAAGTAATAATAACATAATAAACATTAATAATGTCTTCCTGCGAAAATCTTTGAACCAAATTAAATATTCACATGATGATCTTTTTCCAATTCTATGTGAAATCTTAACTGCATTCTGCATTTCTTCTGTCCTATACTCTTCTTTTCAATTACCTTATTTGCGAGGCTTTCAGGGAAAAAAGAAAGGAAAAACTAAATGTAGTAAATCCCACGACCATACCACAAACACTGACTCAAAATATCTAGTAATCAGTACATAGCAGCTAAAAAAACAGAACATGACTGTAACACAGAATTACCAGAACATTATCATATAGGTATGCAGAACCGTGAAAGCTTCAAAAATCTGGTTATTAGTACATACCTGTTAAAGAAAGACAGACAGCTGTACAATTTTACAAATAACAGAGATGAATTATAGAACATCTACGTACCGTAACAGAAGAGGAAAAATTCTGATGATGTTGAGGAGGTTCGGCAGGGTATCTGCCAGCCATGGCCTTCTGCAATTAATAACTTTTTAAAATGAAAAAACCTATTAGTAAGTCTTAAGATCAATTATTACTATTTGTGAGGGAATTAATTGGCACCCTGTCTAATGAAAGAGAATATAGCAGTTGTTTTATTAAAAAAGATTGAAATGTAAAAAGTTGTAGAATGATATAGACGTCGTCTCAGGAATAAAAACAACCTTAGTTTTATCGTAGGTAGGTGTTATATGAATCGATATATGATGTGAAAAGTCAAAAGTTCTTAGAACTCTCTTTCATAATTTTAATTAAGAATAATATACATCGGGAGCTTTGTTCATATATAATATAATAAATATTTGTATATATATGGTAGTAGGATTTTTGTAAGTTTTATAGTAGGTATTATATGAATCGATATATGATGTGAAAATACAAGTTCTTAGAACTCTTTTTCATAATTTTTAAAAAAAATATATACATGGAGAGCATAATATTTTAAAATTTTATAGTAAAATTGTAAGTACAATATATGTTAAGTTGTAATGAAAAGGAAATAGAATCTCTTTTAAATTACATAGATAATTTTTTAGTCTATTTATCATTTGTGTAGTCTATTAGTATAGATATCTTTTATATATTTATATAGATTTTATTTAAGCCTCAAGAATTTTATATAGATTTTATTTAAGATCAATATGACAGATGCAAGATGTAAAACATTACTTATACTATATTATATTACAAATAATCAAAAAAATAGTTCATGGTCAAAATTTTGAGATTTGGTGTATAACAAGCACAAAAGGCACTGAGGATGAAGTTGAAGGAACAAATGTCAAGGCGAAGATAGATAGGATATCGTTGTTTGTCATGGGTGCAAATGACATTCCCTTGGGACGGTGAATGCAAAGCAAGGAAGATCACTTGTGGAACAAAGGAAGAACAGACACTTTCTGGAAGTTTGGGCGCTCAATGGATACAACAAGTCATTCAAAGGTTCATTCTAGCCCGAGGGGAGTGGAAGAAGAGCAGGAAAAGGTGAAAGTGTTGGAGGCCATAAGAAATATTTTCCCAATAGCAAGGGGATCGCCATAAATGCAAGGGCTCTTAAGAATGAAAAAAAGAGATTGAAAGAGAAGTCCTTTGTGAAATAGTTGAGCACTCGAATTCCATGGGCAAAGATGCACAAGTGGTGAGAAGATCAATGGGGCTTGAAAGTAAGTATCAAATCCCTTCTAAATGGCTTTCTATTAGTAGAATGTAGAACCAAAGAGTTAAAGGAGGAAATTGTGAGCAAAAGGCCATTAATGTTAGAAGGGTGTGGTTTCTTTATAATCGATTGGAAGCCAAATTTTGATCATATACATCACAGTATAGGTAAAACCCCAATGTGGATCATGTTGTATAACATCCTCTTGGAATATTGGAATGAGGAAGCATAAAAAGAGATCAACAATGCTCTAGGAACCTTTATCCAAGTAGAAGAAAATTTCTCAAAGAAGGAATTCAAAGTGTATGTAAGAATCTATATGGAAATCGATCTCAATGAAAAACTCTGGGATGAGCTAGAGATCATAACGGAGTTTGGAAGGTAGAAGCAGAAGATTGAGATAGAGACCAAACAAACTAGTAGAGATAAGAAGGGAAGTTGAGAGCAAACAAAAAAAGATTTAGTTTGTTTGTAAAAATTGCAAAGGAAAAGGAATAGCTAACAACTAATCGGGCAGAAGCTTTAGATCCAAATAACAAGAATAGAAGGACAATTTAGAGGGCAGCCAATGGCTAAACAAAATTGAATCCATTTAGATATCTTTCACTTAATGAAATAGTGAAGGAGATTCAAAATATGTTGGTTGGTGGGAAAGTTTTGGGTGACCTAGCATAATTAGGAAAGTCACCAAAAGGCAAGACCTAATAAGTGAAAGGAGGAAGAGTGAAGTAATCATGATAAAATTCCTTACCAAGAAATCAAAGGAGTGATCAACAATATGAATGTCCCACTATAAGATGGGGAAAATCAAATAGCATAGATAAAAGTGACAGCCATAACACAAATCTAAGCTATTGACCTCATCCAAACAAGAGAAAACAAACAAATGAGGAATAAGTGAAAAACATTCAAATGAAAACACTCCCCGTTGAAGTTGCTTCACTTCTTTTGTCTCTCCTACTTCTTCTTATGCCAATATTGCCCTCAGATTTGTTGTTGAAGTTGTGCAAATACCTACAAATAATAAGCAAGAAAGTTAGAAATAATGGTTGTTAAATTCAAAATGGAGGAGAAAGGTTGCTTTTATAGACAACCATTCAAATGGATGGTTGAAATCAATCCTCTAGAAGGATTCAAAGATCAACGAATGAGAATGAATGAGACGGAGGTTACAAAATGAATGGTTGAGATTGAGATTCTAGAAAATGACAAGATCAATGATTGAAAATTGATGCAACCAGAATATGCCATGCATGGAAAAGATATGATGTTGATGGCTATGACATCCGATGGCTATGACAGACATGCAAGCTATGACATGAAATAATGATAGGGGGTCTTTGACCAAAATGGAGGGATAAATTATTTATTTCAAATTATTTATTCAAAAATGGAGGAGAAGGACGAGTGGCAAATAAATAGTTTATTTCAAATTATTTATTTGGAGGAAATGAAAAAGAAGATTTAATTAAATTCATAAGTTTAATTAAAGGAGGAGATAGAAATTAAACATGGATAATTGATTTGGATCAATTATTCAAAAGAGAAGAATGACACATAATTAAATAATTTTGTCAATTATTTAATTATAGAAGAATAAAAGGTCAAATAATTATTATCTAACTATGGATGTAAGACAAATAATTAAATAAATAATTTATTTAATTATTGGAGAAAGGAATATATTAATGACAAAATTAAATAATTTTAATCGATCAGGATGGAATTGAGAAGGTGAATCAATTAATATTTTATTATTATTTAATTAATAGAGGAATATGAGCAAACGTAATTGAAAAATTAATATTATTCAATTATTGAAAGATGATGACCAGGAAAAATGACGCTTGCAGACTTTGGACATTTTTTAGTGTCTACATTTTACTCCTCTTTGGCATAATGTGATTCATCATGTTGTGTCAAAGAAATTTAATTCTGAAATATGCCCCAGTGTGAAGAGAAAGGGGAAGGATGACCAGGGGGGTTGTGGTATGCCCCCTTGAGAGGACGGGCGGGTTAAAAGAATGTGAATGTGCTCTCGAAATGGAAGATATGACTAGAGGATGAAGGATAGAAGAAATGTTAGCATGAAGGAGATGGATGTTAGTGTGAAAAGGGGAAAGAAGATAGACAAAAAAATGATAAGGGAACCAACTTTCATGCTTACATTTTATATTTATCATCATTGGGCATCAAAAATGTCACAAATGGACCACAAACACCATGGTATGACATAAACCAAGGTGTGCAAGGTGACCATTTGGGAGAGACAAATAGTCAAAAAGACAAGGAATGCGCCAACTCATACTAGGGACCCAATTGTCCCAGTCTTTTTGCCAAGACAAAACATAAGCAACAAACAAATAGAAGAGCCCATGATTCATCATCGTCCCTCTAAATCCATTGATAGGACATCCTCGAGGAGACTAGTAACATGACCCAAAACCAATCGAAAAGATAAGAAAATCCAAAACAACAAAGTGTTTTCCAGTGATACTGATGATTGTTTGATTGGTTGATTAAGCTGACCAAGATGATCGAGTTGATTGATAGGTTGATAAGGATTGATAAAGTGATTTGAATGACCACGCCTAGCCTCAGGAAGGACACGTCCCGATGAAGGTAAGATTGATTGACCAATTTGATGAGATTGATTGGTGTGACAGTTGGTTGACAAAGATGACAAATTGATTTGATCGATAGATTGATTAACAAATTGACAAAAGCTAACAAATTGATTTGATCGATAGGTTGACAAAGATTGATCATTTTTTTGATGAAGATTGATGAATATGACCAAGTGATGTGACGATACCCAACCATAGGAAGGACACATTCTATTTGAGGTAGAGGACACATCTGATAAAGTTGACCAAGTGACAAGTGTTGACAAGACACCTAACTGCAAGAAGCACACATCTTGCTTAAGGTGAATGATAAGGTTGAAAAAGTCTAATCCCAAGAAGGATGCATCTTGATAAAAGACAAGAGATAATACCAAATGAGACAAATGACATAATTCCCCATTCTAGTCGAATGACTATGTTGATGGATGATAAGATAATCGATTGATGAAAGGTTTCATTCATTTTTTGTTTCGTGATTTAGTTTGAATGATGATTACTTCTAGGCCAAGGACATGACCCGACTCGACGAACCCTAAATGGCATCGACAGATGGCCTCGGGGGCTCATCGACAGATGGCCTTGCCTATGTAGCAGTACACAGAGACCTCATAGTTTGACACAACTTGACTTTGTCTTATTTGACAAAATCCTGAGTTATGATTTTATTTGGACAACCGAAAGGGACTGACCTAATGCCTCGGGGATCATTTAAGATGAGCCTTGCCTACATATCAGACATGCAAAGGCAACGTATTTTGACCACTCCAACAAAACTAACTTAGACTTAGACTCTATTTTTGGGATTTTTGAAGTTTTCTGATGTTTTTGGAATTTGAAATGTTTTGATTTTTTTGGAATTTTTCAAGAAATTTTATGATTTTTATGGATTTTAAAGGCTTTAAAGGGCTAATACCATATATTATTTCCCAAGAAGATGTAATTCAAGGAATTGCTATAGGACCAGTTTATTATGTGCGAGGGGAATAAGAGGATGAATGTAAAGGATGATCATAAAGACAAAGGATACCATATATCGATTGTTCTCAAGCCATGGGAAGGATAACGAAGATTTATTATGGATGAATGAGACTTTATTATGGATGATAACTATAGGGATCATGAAAAATGCATGTGAAAGATACCCACAATCAACCAAGTAGGCATGCACAAGGATCTAAGGAGAAACATGATCTTGCCCCTAGTCAAGCTAAAAACCAATTGATAGGTGATGATGATGATGGCAATATTGTTTGATATGGGAAGGATGCATCCTGAAACAACATGAGGATTAGGAAAGACATATCCCATGGATGATAATGTAACTAAAGGATCAAGGTTTACAACAAGGCTAGGAATAAATCCTTAAACCAATGACAAGGGAAACCAAGTCCATCAATAGGTATTAAAGGATAATGGATTGATTTTGGCAAAGGATAGGAGACATGAGATTATTAGTTGAAAGAATTAGCATATGATCTCCAAGGACTATGTCGCATAGGAATAATTTATTTTCTCTGAGATTTGGGTTTGGACATGATATTTCATGGATAGTGTATGACCAAAGGATAGACATGTCAAGAATTTTCCCAAAGTATGATTTATATTTGTACCCTATTTCTTATTGAGATTGAGGTAGGTGGGAAAATAGATGGAAACAATATGGATTGGATAGATAGATGGAAATGTTATGAGAAAGGCATGAAAGATGAGATAATTTTCCCCCAAGTGTAATGGTCCACATAGATCATTTCTCTTACACATGACGCCTGTTTTCCAAGTTTTCATCATGGTTCTTATCCAAAGCGCCATAAAAATGGTTTTCACTATTGGACAAATTTTTTCTCTTTTTTTTTGAATGTCACATAAGACGCTTGTTTGTCAGGTTTTCATCAAGGTGACAATTTTTTTTATATATATTGACTTGATGTTCTGTATGATCACTGATTGTTTTGAATCCTTTGATGGTGTTGGTGTAGATATTGGTGTCATGATGTGCCAATAGTGACCTTTGTGGATTATTTGTCTTGTCAAGATCATAGTGCTTGCATATAACTAATCAATGTTATTGTGATTCTTGTTGATACTAGAGTTGGCCTTATCAGAATACACACATTGCAATAGAGTGTCACGGGAGTCATTATGATAAAGAGTTGTTGCCAAGATGCGATGGATTTGTGATGTGGGATTTTTTGACTTTAGGTGAGCTGTAGGATTATGATGGATGATGGTAGGTGTGGATGGACTATTTGGTGTTTTGGATGTAGTTATTTTTATTTTCCAAACTTGAGATGGTGGATGATGGAGTTTGGAATTTTGATTAGGATAGTGTTTGGAACCAACACTTTTATATGCCTTGCTTGATGACCATTTTGAAAGAGTTGGACATTTATTTTATGTGGGAGTCCTCTTTTCTTGTGGCTCCACATTTTGATTGACTTTTACTTTTGAACTATTTTCTTTTCTTGATCCATTTTTCTTTGTGATCCATTTTAACTTCATTTGTCCACTTGGATTTTTGTTTGATTCAATGGCCTTTGACATTTGATTTTGAACTTTGGATTTGTAATAATTTTCTTTTTGTTGGTTCCAAATGGAAGGTTTATTCATGTTGGAATGATGATTTGTGGTGTGGATGGAAGGAGTGTTGGCAACAACATTATGACAAGGACTATGCATGGACTCCATTTTGATGTTTGTATCAGATAAAGTTTTCCCCAATATCAAGGAGGTATCACTAACACCATTTGATTCTTTGATTGAAGAATAACCAAGAACTTGATGTCTAGGATTTGCATAAAATTATATTGGTTATATAATGCCTTGCTCATGCAGGCTTAGTCCTTTTCCTTGATACTGCATGCTTTAACAATTTTTGTTTGCGATGGGGCATTTGTTGTTTTGAAAGCAAGATGTGAACCCATCATTATATATGTGGAAGTTGTTGCTTGGAATCTCCTCATTTGCAAGAAAGCCTTCTTTGACAAAGGTGGATGCTCCTAGTTGATAGGATGTTTTGGATTTATCATTCATCATGCTTGTTTCTTCTTGATCATTTAGGATGTTGATTTGATCTGTGGTAGATTTTGCATCTTCTTCTTTAACTTGATCCATAGTAGCTTCTTTGTCTTCTCCTTTGACTTGATAAATAGTAGCTACTTTATGCTCTTCTTTGATTTTATCCATATCATTCACTTGATTATCTATGTGTCCAAAGGAGTCATGTGTCTCATTTCGAGAAATAGAGGTGTTTTGTGTTTGGATGGGATCATATTCAAATGTTTGATCATGAATGGCATAAAGATCGATGAGAGGATCATTTTGGACTTCATGTCCAAGGGTAGGATCTTGGTCAAAAATAGGTGCATTTTGGATGACATGATTGAGAACAAAATCTTGATGAAGGATAGGTGTATTTTGGATGTCATGATTAGCTAGAAGGATCTCTTGGATGGAATTAAGGATGGGGTCATGAGATGGACTGTTTTGATCTTGATATGAAGGTGAAGTTATGATGTCATGATTTGGACTTTCTTTTTGACATGTATCCTCAATTTTAGGAAATAGAATTTGATTTCAGACAAGGATATGATTTTCTTTGATAGACCCAAGATTTTGACATGGAAATAATAGAGCTTCAATAGTAAGATCTTTTTCAGTATTGGTAGGCAATGGAGGACATGATGGTGACAAATGGTTGGATGGTGTAGGATCAACAATGTTATTGTATTTCCTAAGTTTTTTTTCATTTAGGAGTAGAAAAAGTTCCTTTGCTAGTTGTCCTTGGAGATCATTAATTAATGTGCTTTTATTGGATGGTATTGTAGTTTGGGATGGAGTGGATGAAAATGGGTTAGTGGATTATGGATTAGGATAAGATGTGGAGGATTGGAATGGACTAACGGATGATGGATTATGATAGGATGTGGAGGATTGGAATGGACTAGTGGAAAATTGGTTTCCCTTGTCAAGGTTAGGATAAGGATGATTAATGGAAATTTGTTGGGGATTAATGGTATGGATTATGTCAAGTGACTCTTGATAGTGAGGGTATATGGATGAAGTAATGGGGCTTATGGATTGTTGGTAAGAAGGGTATGTGAGTGGTTAGTATTGACGATTGAGGATTGATTTGTATTCAGCTTGACTACAAAGAAGATCAAGGTAAAGTGAAGACATGGTCATGAATTTGGATTAGGATGGATAAGGAAAACTTAGTGAGGACCATACAAAACTTGTGACCTTTGGATGACAATGTGAGGTGCCAATGGAAAATGGATATGAAACTATGCTATTTTTTTGTGATTTTCAAGGATATAAGGATGCAAAGTGCCAATGTACTTAAGACCAATATTAATGAATGGTGGAATGATAATGACCATATGACCAAAGGATATGATATGCAAGGATGATGATGACCAAAGGATATGTTTTGGGGATTTTTGGGATAATATAGGGACGTGGAGTGATAATGCAAGGATAATAATGACTTTATGACCAAAGGATATGACATGCAAATGAAGCTAAATGCTAAATGATGCAAGATGTTATGGGACTAAGCTATGTTATTGTGATTTTTTTGGATTATAAGGATATGAGGATGCAAGGTGATCATGCAAGGATAATGATGACTTTGAGACCAAAGGATGAAGCTAAATGAAGCTAAATGAAACTAATGAATGCAAAGGATATCAAAAGTGGAATAATTAATGATAAAGGATAATAACAAGGAGACTAAATGATGCCAAATTAATGATCAAGGGTAGTGATGCAACTAAGGCTAAGGTGAAATGAAACTATGTTTTTGTGTTTTTGAGATATAAGGATGCAAAGTGAAAGTGCAATTTAAGTCCAAGGCTAAGGATTGATAGAATGATAATGAAGCTATGGTCAAAGGGTATGATATGAATGATAATACTAAGGTTATGAATTATAAAATTTGAGACAAAGGATGGAAACCAAGATAATTTAGGTCCAAGATAACAAACCCAAATGTCATTGACCTTTGTGATGACCAAGATGATGGATTTGACAAGGGGAGTCTAAATTAGGACACAAGTTTGAGACTCAAATTCAATAAAGGTGATAATGAAAAAGGTTGATAAAAATGAAGGATTAAGGTCAATGAAAAAATGGATAAGCAACCAAGGATTGTCCAAAGGCTTGATAATTTTCCTATGCCTGAAATCTAGAAGGTATGTGCAACCAAAGGTTTAAGATAAATTATGCAAGGCAAAGGTGACCTAAGGTGCAATCTAAAATGTAATCCAATCCTAAATGAGGATGATGGAATAGACTGGTAAAGGTCTGCAAGTCTCTCATTTGGAAGTCAACATCACTATCATGATGAATTGGTTCAGTTTTGGACAAGGATTTTGTAAAATTGTGGTAATTAGATAGTTGTGTCTCTATTTTGAGTAGTTGTGGTTCATAGAATGTTGATTTTGCAATTTTGATGTTTTGACTTGATTTTTGAATGGATTTTGACGAATTTTGATTAGCAAACACATCATACAATATCAAGCACTTTGTTTGAGGACTAGTTTGATGTAAAATGTTTGATTTTTTAAGAAGACAAACACAATCCTAAGGTTGGAAAGGACAATATTCATTGAGTTCTCACTTGGATTAACCAATCACGCTTATTCTTAGTGGATGACTTATAAGCTTGGTCACACTGGCTCCCCTCCACGACACTCACTTCTTTAGGTCAGCCAAGCTTCGAGTTCTCATGAATCTCCCATGACAAACTCTTCATCTCTACAAAGAACCACGAGTATGTGGGATGGCTTCGGAGGACCCACCTCCTACACCAACAAATAGAAGGATTTTGGCTGCTACAAACAAGAGGTGTCTAGTAAGGGCATTTGGTTCAGGGGGTACTATGATAAACTCCCTTAAGAGGTATCCCTACCCTTAGAACAAGGGGTTACATATTATAAAGATATTTGGGGGAGAGTTATCATGTACCACATCTCGTTGATTGCAAACTTTCCTTGCAATCACAAATTTCTATAGCAGTTCGAAAGGACTTGGCTTTAGCTCATTACCGCTTAGGGTGAGTAATTTTTCCCACCAAAGTAGGCCCTTCTAATGGGTGAACACAAAAATGGATGGGTCTGGCTTTCTGATCATCGAGTTTGCACAAGGTGAGATCATAATACCTACCACCCTCAAACACTAAAACATGGTGTTCATTTACCATCTAGTTTAATATATGTGAAAGAAGATCGTTATTCTTTTTTAAAGCACCAATTGAAGTGTTTTCTACACTAAAAGATAGTCGATTGATTTTACTTATTGTAGACATACAAAACTAACATCATGCATTCCGTGTAGTATCATATTCACCCATCAATTAAATAAACTAACATCATATGCATTCTGCATATTATCATGCATTCTGCATATTATCATGCATTCTGTGTATTATCATATTCACCCATATTAACTAACATCATGCATCTCCTAAATTCATCCATTCAAATTAACATCATCATCTTTGATTAAATAAAATAAATCTTTATTTAATTAAATCTAAAATTATTTTCTTCTCATTTTGATTTATTTTAATCCTAAAATATAAGTCAAAAGTTAAAATCACCTAATCTCCTATTAAATTAATCAAATCCTAATTAACTTAATCCTAATCACCCGAATCCTCTAGATTCTTCCACTTGTACTAATAAATCATTTAATTGATTTATTATTTCATCTAATTTCTTTCAAAAGGGCATCGAGATGGAATATTCTTCAAATTTGAATCTTCCCTCCAAAGGAATTGTCCCTTCCAACAAAGAATTAAATGTTCTTACACATGCTCTTACATGCCTCTTACACAAGTCAAACTTGATATTTAATTCACCTTTCATCCCCCGTAAACATGTCATTTCATCCAAATTCAAATTTCAAATTGGCACATTGAACAAAATGTGCTCAAGCCTTCTCTCACATCTTGACAAGTGACATTTTGTCATTGGCTCAAGAATGATCCCACATTCATCCAAAATCACTCAATATTTTAACCTTGAATGTATAAATGCAAAGCATTTCAACACAATGTGGCTGCAACGATCCAGCTTGATGCATAATCTCTTGCATTTCAGCATGATCATCTTGGCATCTTTTTGCTTAGCAAGGATTGGGAAAGGGTTGCTTCCTACACAACAAAGTGGCACCAATCCACTATGAGATAAGGGTTTAATCATATTTTTGCATATTTTTTTGTTTAACTTGTCTTGTTCTCATTAGCTGCATTGTTTAACATGATTCAATATTTCATAGGGATGTTGAGTTTGTTGATTTAAACTAACTTATGATAACAACATGGACTGGTTTAAATCTCTCTTGCAGATTCAAGCATCTACATTCTGGTGCTAGAAGGAGGGTTGATTAGAGAGTTACAAGTGTATTTAATGGAGGACAAAATCCTTGGTATATGTATAATGTGTAGGATTTTCTTTCACTTGGTTGAATCACGCTGCCCATTTAGGGAAGCTTAGTCTCACTTTACATATGTTATATGTTTTATGCATCATTTTCAATCTTCAAGCTTTAATGTTGACCTACATCTCGTAAATTTTGTCTTCTTGGAGAGTCTGATCTACTATATAAATCAATGCACTTTCAGCTACCATTCTAATAAATTAGATCAATGCTCATAAAGATGGCTTCCTTTAAGATCGATTTTGTTTCCTATGGTGTCACTGAATCGATTTTAAGCAATTTGGTTATAGTTTCTTGATAAACTGTATTCTCAGCTTCTATGGTTTTTTGACATACTATAAGTTTCTGTTGTCATACAATCTTATGTGATTTTTTGCAATCATAGCTATCAGTAAGGTCGTGTGGCTCTAGTTGTTGGGGTTCTATCTTTTGACAGGGAATGAAGGAGTTTGTATTTTCAATACCTAGATAATTGCAAATGTAGGTTGTGCTTTCCTGGAAGCGTTATATCTAAAAGTTCACATGCCTATTCTACACACCCACATTTTACAAACACATCTATCACAACATCCACTATACTCATGCGTCTTATATACATGTCTATATGATCAAAGAGAATAAGAGCTTCATCACTCCTTAAAGTGTGAATCCTACAATCATTTCATTCTGAAAGAATGGTTTTGTAAGAAAAGCGTTGCTGCCTAGTCAATGTATCCATTCTGCTCAAGTCTTGCAAATATCCTTGCCCGTTGTAGACGCATATGGCCATGGCCTATGCGACAGATTTATTAGAAGCGTTATTATCATCCATAGCCTTTGCTCATGCCGATTTCTTATTTTGATTCACTGTATTAATCTGATTTCTAGTTATCTATTTTATTTTTCTTTCATGACCTTCAATGTTTATACATTGTGTGGCCTTGAATGTTTTCAACGTCTTTCAACCATAATCTTATATTATTGTTGAGTTGTCATTGGAAGAGCATCCTTTCGAGTTGTAAATAAGGCCTTAACCCCATCTATCATTTATGTAATAATCTTATAATCATGATCTATTAGTTGTGTTCACAAACCATCTTTATATTTCCCTTTTGGCGCAGGCAAAAATAGCAGCGGGTAAAGACCATGGAATCCAACTCAAACCTGACCATTTGTCTCTGATTATTTGTTTTCCAAAATTTCTCAGATTTCAAATCTCTTGGCGGCCTAACCTTTTGCTTATACAAACAACGCTCTATGGCAATCATTATTGTACCTTTGTTTCAAGCCATCATGATGCTTGGGGCAACAAACTGCCTCCCCACATTTTTTTTCCTATATGAGGATATGATCTATGGGAGATCTGCAATGATGGGACAACGATGAAAAGGGACGTGATTACCTAGCATATTACAAGGAGATTCCGATGATTGCATTTCTGTTTGACTTGAATTTTTGTTGTCCTCAAACAAAGACAACTTTGCCATCATAACTGAGTGGGTCACCTTGTGAAAATCATGGATTCCAGTGAGACAACTGACACTTACCAAAATCGTTTTAAGCATTGTAAGAGAAGAAAAATGTTACAATCATATTTTATGCTTTCAAGAAGGTGCATTGTGAATAGTTTTTGAAATCACTTTTTATTTTTTAAGATTAGATAACCATTCTTAGTCAATATCATCACTATAGAGGGTATGTTGCATATCCTTTCTTTTCTTCCTCCCGATTTCCCCTCACCCCCATCTCCTTTATCTCCTGTGAATGCATTTTGTAGCTCCTAGTCCCCCCCCTTCTTCCTCCATTCGTGCCTGGATCGGTAACAAAATCCATCGACTATTGATGTAGTTGTTGCCACTTCTGATCACCGGTAGTCTGGTACTAGACTTCGAAAAGGCTCCCATAACACAACATAGACAAGTTGGAATTGTCACCAGTACTGATCACGTTCCAAATAGGAGGCCAAGATCATTCCTAATATCGTGTGTTCCTAATATGGCCGCTTAGATACCTTGCATTTTGGCCACACTTCTATTGAACCTACTGGAGAATGTCTGGCCTCTGAAAATAGCGGCTTTATAGTAGAAGCAAACTAGTGGCTTTTCTAACACGCAGTGTTTTTATGGCTTATTCAAGATTATTACTGCAGTCCAGTGGGTTTGAGCATATTCTTGTTAAACAAATCATAACATCCAATCCACTCAAGTGCATTGATTACCTTATGCATGGCATCCCAAGTCTACGCTTGGATGGCATTCTAAATATCTTATTCTAAAAGTATCTACACAGGAAAGGAGGTGTCTCATCAGAGATCCTAAAAAATAATATATTTTCAACGACACTATTTGTTAAAGTCATCACTTGTTGCTAAAAGTTCGCGCGTTGTTTCCTAGAAAAAGCCCAGACCAGATCAAGCCACATTGACTAGACTAGAGTCAATTAAGGTATATCTAGTTGTCTACCTGTGTTGGATACCAATTGGAGGTAAGATTTTTTCTTATTTGGTCAAAATCAATTAAGGCATTTAGAAAATTGAATCTGCCTGTATTGATTTTCTACGAATCAATTAATGCATTTAATATAAACATATCTTTTGGTTGATTGTCACATGGTGATTATTTTGACCATTATATGTTTGATCATGACCTATGGTACTTATTTGATGGAAATTTAAGATATCTTTTGCATCTTTATCGTGCTTTGTTATTAGATCTCAGTTAATGCAGTCAGAGTCTCTATTCAAATAAACTGTAAAGTATCACGTATCCTGTCTTGTCCAGAGATTGTGAGAAATTTGAAGGGTAGTTAGATATGATTTTTTTAAAATCATTTATGAGAGTTGTTATCAATTGCAGCAGTTTTGACGTGCAATTTAAAAATGCTCAAGATTGTGAAAAATTTGAAGGGTAGTTAGATATGATTTTTTTAAAATGATTTATGAGAGTTGTTATCAATTGCAGCAGTTTTGACGTGCAATTTAATCCATGTTGAATGCTCAGGCTTATTCAATATGTACTGACTATATTTTTGTAATTAAATACCAATTAGTGCATATGCCTAGATTGAACATTGAATATACATTGGGAATATTTGATGTCTGGCTACTTTATTTAGTGATTTTATTGTGTACATCTTTACTTAGGCATGGCTTGTTTCTTGTACAAATCATTAAAAATAAAAAACTATAGATTGCAAGCATCTTCTTAAGTGGCGTTACTCGTTTATGATTTTTTGCGGGTTGAATGAAGAAGATTCCAAATCTTGCTTAAATCGCATCAAATCTTTACCTATCTGCCTTAAAATTTCTGATTTTAGAGGCTTTGAGCTTTGGTTGCAAATTTTCTATTTTAGATTAAGATTTGTTTTAAAAGTCTATGACAAGCGGGATCCTTATTGATGCTTCATTCATTATCATTAGTCTCTTTGTTTGAAACCAGATTTAATTGAATAACTTGATTTTCACATGATTTGTCTTTTTTTATCTTGCAGGGATTTCGTTGGCAGCATTGGAACATAGGAAGCAATCTTTGGAGAATCTTGGAATTAAAGAAAATCGAGCATTGAAACTTGAAATTTACAAAACATTTTTAAATTCTTAGAGCTCCCATTTTCTACTATTGTTTTTTGTTTTACACCAACTCACTTTTCAATTTGGGTTTAAAATCAATCATTTATTTGATCTTTTCAAATTTGGATTAAAATTGAACATTAAAAACCTACTAAAATTTCAATTTGGGTTCTAAAAATTGAACAAGATAACTCTTACATCTCGTTTTGGTGCTTTAAAATGAATCAAAATCATTGCTTTGTGGACTTAAAATGAACAATTGTTTGTCATGCTTTGCAATCTTTTTCACAACTTAATATCATTTAAAAGGCGTATGCACTTCTCTCATGCTTCACAACGATCTTGAGAATCAAAAGTCTTTTGGTGATATTAGATTATTTAAAAGATTGCCTTCACACTTTGATTTGGGATCTAAAATTGAACAAAACATCTTGCGAGTGTGAGTAAACCTATTACGTGTGTTCTCCCTTTATTTATAAATGAAGGTTGATCAAACTACGAATACGTTTGCTCACTTTTGTTTATCTTAGAGGGCCTGCCTTGTGGGAAAAAGTAATCACCTTAGGGAACGACCCAACCGGTAACACACTAAAGCCAAGTGTATTTCTAGTCGGGATATAAAAGTGGGTACTAGAACAAAGGTCAGTATCACGTAGTTGGCTTTGATGAGAAGGGTAGCAATGGTCTCTTGCCACATGGGTCAATCTCCACGAACAAAAAGTCTGAATTAAAACCACTTGTTTAGCAAAGGCCAAAATCCTAACTATTTGTTGGTGCAAAAGGTCATGTCCTTTGAAGCCGCCCCACGTAACATGCGATTATGTTGTAGAGATGAAAAGTATGCCATGAGAGATTCATGGGTACTAATGCTTGGCTGACCCAAGAAGTGAGTGCACTATAAGGGGGAGCCTGTGTGGTCAAGCATCTAATCATCCGCACTGAATATGCGCAGTTGGATTTATCCAAGTGGGATCCCAACAAATACTATCTTTTCATCCTAAGATTGTGCATGTTATTGGCATCAAAAACACTTTTATTGGATCCAAACCAATGGAAAACAAGCATTCAACGAATCATCAGAATTTCAAACCCTTTGGAAGAACAAATACCTTGGAGGTGTCCACATGTTATTGCTTGTCCCTAAGGGTTCCTATCTCTAGAAGGATTCTAAACATTCAGACATCTCAATTTGTTTCTCCCAAAGTTAACACTAGGAAAATTTTGCCTTAACTTCCTTAATTTCCACATAATGGACCTTGTGGGATGAAAATAAATTAGGACATTGGACATTCAGTTTAAAAAATTATCAAGAAAGTGCTTGTGTTAAAAAAAAATGAATCTAAGAAAGATAACAGATAATTGAACCACACATGTGCTAGCAAACTTTTGTCTTATGGTTTTCCATGCAAACATTGCTATTTTGGTTTGAGTTACTCTTAGGGAAAATCATGTTCTTGAAAACCTTGTTCTTGTAAACAATTCCCTCTTAGGTTCATCTAGGATCAAGTCAAACACTTCACCCATCTCAAACATCAATCAAATCACATCTCACCAACAAACTCTGGGGAACTTTGAAAACATCACTTATGCTAGACTTTTAGGAAAAATCAACATCACCTTATTTGACTTAACACGCTTAGTCAAATTATCAATCCTCTTGAGCGAATTTACCTCTAGGATAACACAACTTCCTAAGGTTTACAAGTTCAAAATCACCTTGTTTGGCTTAACACACCTAGCCAAATTGTCCTTTTTTGTACGAGTTTACTCTAGGATAACACAAATTCCTAGGGTTTACAAGTTCATTATCACTTTGTTTGGCTTAACACACTTAGTCAGATTATCCAATCCATTATCACCTTGTTTGACTTAACACACTTAGTCAAACTATCCTCAATCAAAATAAAATCAAATCAAATCCTAGAGTCTAGCATTGACCCAAAGTTCCTAAAAGTTCAACACCCATATCATTCACCCCTTTCATCCTTCATCTCATCATTGGTCCTAAACCCCTCAGAGGTCAACAAGGTCAAAACACAAGAAAAACATGGAGTTTAAACTCAACTCATACATCATGAGTAATCCAAGTCAACCAAACTATCCAAGTCTCGCAACGCCAATTGATTATCAAAACTCACATTTAGGCACAACATCATTATCTCCTCCAAACCTCAAAAGTACAAAGAATGTGAGTATGCAAAATCTAAAGTTTGGAACACCTTTCCCAATGATAGATTTAAATCAAAGTCCAAACCTACAAATATATCAACCAAACAGTCAATGCATGAGTCTTATTCCAAACAACATTATCCCACCAAATCCATACATGCCAAGTACAAGTTTTCCAAACATGAACATTTCAAATCCATACTTGGAGAACTTTGGGATAGATGTGATTGCAAATCAAACCAATGTTGTTTGAAATCCAAGCAGTATATTGGCAACTCTAGGTATTGACTCAAGTCAAGATAACACCACACAAAATCAAAGTTACCTAAATCAAGTCAATATGATTCTCAAACACAACAATGTTCAAAGTCAACCTATAATGCCAAATCAAAACATCACACTGAATCAAAGCATTATCTAGAATCAACTTGTCCATGATCCCAAACAAACACCACAAGGATGCATTCCAAATCTACTTGAACACAAACCAAATCAACCATATCAAAGGTGTCAAGATCAAATTTTGTGGGATCAAATTGCTTCGCTTGCCAAAGTAGTTTATCCATTGCACCAAGAGACATCTCCACCCCAAAATCAATACACTCTTTCATTGGTTGAACCATGTAATCAAAGCATTGAGTTGTCTCCACAATCACATCAAGAATAATATCTCCAATCTCAAGAAATTGGATATCAAAATCAATGACATCAACAACAAACTCAACCACCACATCTCAAGGATCGATCAACACATCTCCAAATTCAATCACCACAAGGTTAATTTAAAGTGCAAATCTCACAAGGAAACAAACGAAAATACACACCACTTGGGGAACCAATCGAATCGGTCATGCAATGGTTAATCCAAGAAAATATCATTAAAATCCCCGTTTACATGAATTATCAAGAGCCCATGGTGAAACCACTAGGGTATAATGAGAAGCACTTTTGTGATTTTCACAAAACAAAGGGACACACAACATCAGATTGTATTTGACTCAAAAATCTCATCCAAGATCTGATTGATCAAAAGCTAATAGCTATTGGGGACAATAATTAGAGTTCAACCACTAGCGATAGCATTAAAAACCACCCCACCACAATTGTTGAAAACAATGATCAATATCTATCCATCAATGAGCACTATGAAGGTATGTCTACCCCATCTAGTGATCAAATCAACATTCATCAAGATCCACTTTTTAGTGATCTATTTCAGGATGTGTTGACATTATTTGATCCTATTGACATAATCCAAGATCCATCGACCAATGATCATAATGAAAATGTATCTACATTGCCTTATGAGTTAGAGGACATATCTCAACAATTAATTCCAAAGAATGAACAAAATCTATCACCAAGGTCTAGCAATGTTCCTTCCCAAGACATATTGGCATCCTTTGACCTCATGGTTACAGATATTGAAGGAATCCCTAGCTTAACATTTGATCCAAATCCACTCAAAGATTAAAATGATATTGAGCCACTAGCCATGCCTAAGGATGATGTCCAAGAACCCACTATAAGCAATCCATCCTTTGAAATTGACCCATGTCAAGAACTTGATCCAAAGAATGTCGAAATTAATTCTAAAATTAGTCAAGATCAAGAATTTGTATCTCCGAGATACTACAATGATCTAATGGGCACTCTTTTATCTATACAAGATGTTGCAAATGATGACCATATATGTATGGCACATACCCCTCTACCTACCCATAAGATGCTTTCTTTGGATGGACATGTAGATGATCTTCATTCAAAAAAAGAGTCTCATACTCTTGATATCATTACTGAGGAACAAGAGTCTCCTACTCTTAACATTTGCACGCCTAATCAAGATATAGAAAAATCTAGAGACATATCAAAAATGGGTCATTAAGAAGGCTTCTACAAAAGTTGTGAATCAAAAATATCCTGTGAAGGCATGTCAAAAATGGATCATGAGGAAAATTTGTATGTGGACAGTAAATCACCAATACCTCTTAAAGAAGCATTAAAATATGATATTTCACAAGATCAAGATAAAGATATCAATTAGGCATTCATCCCACATATAGAGGATCCTATAACTTATAAAAATGGATCACTTACCTTTCTTAGGGAAAGTTATCTCATCAATAAAGAAGTCGTCACTTTTGAAGATCCACCAAAGAGCAGAGAAGGATTAGCACCTTGTTTCCAAGGCAAATTGTATCCTATTGCAAACAAAATGTTTCTACAGATGAATTATCAAGGCAGAGGATTAGGTCTGCATGAACAAGGTATCCTAGAACTAGTGTAGATTGTTGAAATCCTAAGAATCAAGGCCTTGGTTATTCAAAAATCAAGGGATATAAACATATTAGTGACACTCCCATAAAACTAGGGGCAACTTTGTCACAAGCAAATGTCAACATAGGGAGCACGAAAAATCCTTAAGATGAAACCAATGGCAATACTACAACTAGCCATGTCATGAATATTCATCCACCCATCACCCCATCCAAGAATTGGGACCAACATCAAAAGAAATATTTGAATCAAAGCATGAAGAACATCATCAAAGAAAAAGAAGTACTGAAGCATGAAGGAAAAATCAAATACATATGGATACCAAAGAATACAAAGAAAGACTATCCCTATCAAACTCCATTTGTCAAAGAAACTATGGGGCAAACTAAAAAATGGAAAAGTATCCATCAAAGATGTCCACAAAGGAAAAATAAGGCTTCTCAAGCAATGCACAAGGTATATCAAGCAGTTGGTCCTAATTTCATGCACACTTCTGTATCCATCCATAATTTCTTATCTTCCCAAATTTGGAGACTCAAAGGTTCCAAACTATCAACCAATCCATATTTTACCCCTAAAAACACTCCATCCATGCCTCCACACATGATATCCAATTCTTTCATTGACCATGTGTTGGCAATGACCCTTCATCATAAGGATTCAAAAGACACTCTATCGCGATGTGCGCACAAAGACATAGTTAACTTCGATATCAGCAAAATAGAACAAATTTCTCAAAATTTGCTTTCAAGTGCACATATCTTGGCAAAGAAACTTCTTCAAGCAGGATATCAATGGAACCTTATGAAAAAAGCATCAATGTTAGCAGTACCAAGTGATTCAACATCAGCTTAAAATCTTTCAAAAAAATACAAAAAATCAGAAAAAGGATTGAAAATAGTAAAGATAAAAAATCATCCTCTAGTGAAAACCACTTCGGTGGCACTTTGGATAGGTACCATGATGAAAACCTAGCAAACAGGCATCATGTGTAGAATTGAGCATCTACGTTCACCATTTCAAGAGAAATCATCTTATCACATCCGTAATGAAGCCAACATTCCATCCATATCATTTGTTCATCCATGAACTATTTATCCAACCCATTACCATCTATCTACCTTATTTTGATCTTGATGAAGGTTTGGTGTGCACTTCACACGTGTTTGTGGTAAACATCTTGACATGGGTCATTTTCACTAATCCTATCTAATCCAAACATTACCTGAGCCTTGAAGCATTATCTGAATGAGCATTCCTCTATTCGAACACCTTATAATCCTTGGCATCCTTTGCATGCTTACCGTATCTATCCATACACCTATTCAAGCATCCACCCATGACATTCCCCAGCATTACTAGACATTGGGGGTAGATAATTACATCTTGCTTCAGGAATAAATCTTGATCTATATCTTCACAATTATGTGGTGATCTGAGCATTGGCGAACACAATATCAAATTGGTCAAAGCATTTGTGAGCCAAAAATCCAAATCACTAGCCTATGAAATATTTTTACAAGATGATGTTCCCTACGAAGCTTTATCTTTCATCAAACATCGATCCAAACAATCCACATTAGTTGCATCTAATGTTTACGTCAGTGTCACATCAAATCATCAAAACAATTTTGTTCCAAATCAAGCTTCATCAATCTTGATCAATTGAATCCAATTAATTATCATATTTTTTGAATTAGCACACTTAGTCAAACCATCCTCTTATGTACAAGTTTACTCTAAGATAGCACAACTTCCTAGAGTTTACAAGTGCATTATCACTTTTGTTTGACTTAACACATTGAGTCAAACTATCAATCCATCAATCTGATCAATCAGTCCTAGCTTGATTTTCAACAAGATCCTAAAATAGAGCACTGGTATCATATCCTCCTCTAAATCTTCAAAATCATGCGAAAATCCAAAAAAAAAATCCAAATCATATAAAAAATCAAAAACATCTCAAAAAGTCAGAAAACATCAAAAATAGAGTCATCTTGCCAAACTACATCGTCTTTGAGCTTGAAAGTAGGCAGGGTTGATCTTTGATCATTCCCCAAGAAATTTTAGGTAAGTCCTTTAGGCGTTCATTGCAATGGCAATCTGTTTGCCCATCTATTTCACATTTTAGGTCAATCCTTTGGCGTCCGTCGTAACGACAATCTGTTTGCCCATCTATTTAGGTGTCTGTCGCATGGAAATCCGTTTTCCCATCTATTTAGGCATCTATCGTAATAGCAATCCTTTTTTCCATCTATCTCATTAGTAATCAAGTTTGTTGTCATCCGAACTACGTCATCTTTGAGCTAAAACGTAGGCAAGGCCATCCTTGATCGACCCCTGAGACACGAAAACCAAAAACCATTTTTAAATCTCAAAAATCCCAAAACAACCTCAAAAAATTCAAAAAACATCAAAACCATCCAAATATTTGAAATAACCCAAAATGGTGCACCCACCTCATCTCTGTTTCACCCGCAGTAATCACCGCTCATAACAAATCATCATCACCTTCATCCTTTGGTAAGGCAATCAGAAGCAAGTCTAGCAGGTTCTAAAGTGAATGCCTAATCGTCAAAGTCTCAAGTCTCGGTCAGTAAGCAAGCAAGTTGATCAACTTAGAGTATCAATAACTTATCATCCAATCAATCTCATCAAAACCCTGATCACAACATGTCCTAGGAATGTGACCTTCCGACGATGGACATCAACATCAAGTATCACCCTAGTTTAGTCTTGGCTAGCAATACGAATAACATTAGCTTGTTTGTTTACTTTATCTTGATCTTTTTGACTTATCTTATTTTGCGCTTATTCCAAGGACCTCTCGATGATTCCTAAACAAAATAGGTTTAGAGAGAAAGGAATGGGGCAATGATCATTATCTTTTTGTCTACTATGTTTGTTGGACGTTCTTGTAATATAACTTGGCGAATATTTGCTTTGTTGGGTCTGTCCTACCAAGGTATCTGTCTATCAAGTGTAAACAAGAGCACTCCTATCTGATTGTCGAGTCAAAGTCCATCACACTAGGCACAACACCATCCTGGTTCTTTATACCTTGATGCATCACACCTATGTGTGTTATCAAACATAAGGAAAGTTATGATCTTTATCTCTCCCATCCCTGGATAAGCAATACATCATCATCATTCATCATCATATCTAATAAAGTCTCAACAACTAGTGGACTTGTTGGACTTCTACATTTTTTTGGATTCAAGGGTTGATCCCTCTCACTCTTCTATCCTCTTTCACACTAACAATGCATCCATCTTGCATCCACACTCTCATCGTGCATAATCACGTCATATCATCATAGGACAACATCATGCATCTCATCCATCTCACATACATTGCATAATCATTTAAGATGTTTAAAATAATATGGATTTGTTATTCTAAGCATCTTCCAAACATCTCATTTACATCATCATTATCATATAGATTAGTCAGTCATAGCCATCCATACATCCATTTTGAACCTCTTTGTTGCGAGATCAACCTAAAATTGAATCTTTTCGCTCGATCTCTCAAGGGGGCAATGTACTAACGTACTTATTTTTTTTGGGGCATTCGAAAAAATCAGATTTTTTTTTAATTTCAATCTTAGCGACATCATTCTTTGAACCAATGCAACAAGTACATTGCTTCAAAGAGGGGCAAAATGTAGACATGCAAAACTAACATCATGCATTTTGTGTAGTATCATATTCACCCATCAATTAAATAAACTAACATCATATGCATTCTGCATATTATCATATTCACCCATATTAACTAACATCATGCATCTCCTAAAGTCATCCATTCAAATTAACATCATCATCTTTGATTAAATAAAATAAATCTTTATTTAATTAAATCTAAAATTATTTTCTTCTCATTTTGATTTATTTTAATCTTAAAATATAAGTCAAAAGTCAAAATCACCTAATCTCCTATTAAATTAATCAAATCCTAATTAACTTAATCCAAATCACCTGAATCCTCTAGATTCTTCCACTTGCACCAAGAAATCATTTAATTGATTTATTATTTCATCTAATTTCTTTCAAAAGGGCATCAAGATGGAATATTCTTCAAATTTGAATCTGTAGACATCCAAATTTGATCACTTCCATATGATCAAAATCGTCTATTATATTCATTAACAGTGATTAAATAATTTATTTAATCATTATTTTATTTTCTGCCTAAGGTTCCTAAAGTATCTAATTAAATAAATTAAATACTTTACCTTACCCCCTTTGCTTCTCTAAATTAAATAAACATGACAAATTATTTAATTTAGTCATTTAACCTATTTGGATTAAAAAACCAATTTTTAATTCTTCTTTTTTCTCTCTCCTTGTCACATTCTTCATAACCCTCTTCTAATCCAGATTAAATGAATTAATCTATGATTAGGATGTGCACCACTTAATCTTGATTAAGTGTCACATCCTCCATAATCTCCCACTTGCCTCTAATCTCCCATTAATTACCTTAATCTTGTGTTTGCACAACCTTAATCAGAATCATTAACCATATTTAGCTTACCTTTTCTGGTCAACCTTCCCACTTACCCTTTTTAGCCTGGACTCCCTTCCCCATGTGAATTTTTAATTCACATTTATTTAACCAAGGTTCCTCTCTTCCCCATGTGAATTTTTAATTCACATTTTATTCTTCCAAGGTTTACCCTATCCCCATACAAATGTGACATGTTATTTTACATGTGCCCAAGGCTTCTAGAACCTTGGACTTGTCACATCACTCACATGTGACAAATCTCCAGCTTTTCAGAGACCCTTTTTTATCCACTAGATTCTTCCAATCATTGTGAATTTTTAACTTTTATTCCTCCAAGGAATCTTTTCATCCCCCAAGATCCACCTCATGTACTTCCCTTCCACCTCATTTCCACATCACTCCACCCTAAGACATCTCACATTCCACATGTCAAGATGTGAGGGCTTGTAAGTCCTCAACTCACCATAGCCCTTCATCTTGATCTTGTTTGATAAATTCCAACCATTGAATTCTCTAGAGAATTCTAATTAGCCTATAAATACCCCCTCATTTCCCTCAATTTGGAGAATCAAGTCTTTTGCAACAAAACTCTTGCAAAATTGCCATTTAAGCTCTCATCCATTGTAGCACTCACATCATCAATTCATCTTGCATCCATTTTAGATTCATTGCCATCCAAGGAGCACACAAGACTTCAAAAAACCAAGGGCCAACCAAGGAAGCAACAATATGAAGGTATAACAAGCATTTCATTTGTTTATCTTGCTTTCATATTTTTTTTAGGCTAATCTTATTGAGGTGCCCTTTTATTTTGTTACTTCTTCCCATTTGCATTATTAGTTTCTTATTTTGCATCTCACATTAGGAGTAGCATTTTATTAGGATCACAGAATCTTCCCTCCAAAGGACTTTCCCCTTCAAACAAAACATTAAATGCTCTTACACATGCTCTTACATGTCTCTTACACAAGTCAAACTTGGCATTTAATTCACCTTTCATCCCCCCTAAACATGTCATTTCATCCAAATTCAAATTTCAAATTGGCACATTGACCAAAATGTGCTCAAGCCTTCTCCTCTCACTTTTTGATAAGTGGCATCTTGTCATTGGCTCATGAATGATCCCACATTCATCCAAAATCACTCAATATTTTAACCTTGAATCTATGAATGCAAAACATTTCAACACAATTTGGCTACAACACTACGATCTAGCTTGATGCATAATCTCTTGCGTTTTAGCATGATCATCTTGGCATCTTTTTGCTTAGCAAAGATTGGGAAATGGCTGCTTCCTACACAACAAAGTGGCACCAATCCACTATGAGATAAGGGTTGAATCATGTTTTTGCATATGTTTTTTTTTAACTTGTCTTGTTCTCATTAGCTGCATTGTTTAACATGATTCAATATTTCATAGGGATGTTGAGTTTGTCGATTTAAACTAACTTATGCTAACAACATGGACTGGTTTAAATTTCTCTTGTAGATTCAAGCATCTACACTTATTATTTGAAAACACTTGGATTATTTTTAAGCCAATGAAATGTAATAAAAGTCAATTTTAAATCCCATGAGTGAAAATATGCAAATTGTTTATTTTAAACCTATGAATGAAATATGCAATTTTTTGTTCATTTTAAGCCCATGAATGAAATATGCAATTTGTTGTAAATTTTAAGACCAAACGAGTGACACATGCAAATTGTGGCTCATTTTTAACCTTATGAGTGTAAATGCAATTTTTTGTAAAATTTAAAACTAATGAATGAAATGCAATTTTAGCTCTTCAAAAAGTGTGCTGAAAAATACACGAAATATTTCTTATCCAAAACAAGCCAAAAATCATGCAAAACCACAAGTTAGATCTTCTTGATGAAAGCCACACATTGAAAACAAAACATTAATAAACCAAAAAAAACAAACTAAAATAGTGATAACTTAAACAAAATTTTAAACTGTAAAAATCTATGAAAAACTAAGACATAGACCTTCAAAACCCAGAAAAAGTTTGTCAAAATCTTGCACAACAAAAGTGTTATAAACAAAAGAAAATTTGGATCTTAACAACTAGATCTTAAAAAGTTATGAGCATTAAAATGGACATAAATTTCTCAAAGCATACCAAAATTTTGAACCGTTTGAAGTTCCAGAAAGCTAAAAATGAGGCCTACAAAACTGAGATAATAGTTTTTGATTACTTCATGCACCCATTTTTTTGTACTCAAAATAAGATGACGATATTTTGGGCAAATTCTTGGGTGTAACTTGCAAAACAACAAAAAAAACAAAAAAACAAACGATTTTTTCTACAAAATTGTAAGATTTGTGTCGAGTTCACTAATGTAAGATGGAGAAAATCAAATAGCATAGATAAAAGTGACAACCATTGATAGGGTTAGAAGGCAAATATCTAACAAGTTAAATGCAGATTTGATCTATAAAACAGAGAAATAAAACACAGGAAAATTATAGCAGAAACAAGACAACACAAAGAATTTAGCGTGGTTCACCCAATCTAGGCTACATCCAAAAAACCACAGCCATCCAATGATTTTATTATCCAGTGGAAAATATATTACAATATCGTGAATAATTCCATGCTACAACCTCCCATCCAAACTACTTATAACAAGATTTTAGAAGCTTCTAGAAATTAGGGTTTACAAAGTCGCTTTTTCCCTTTTCGATGATAGTGTAGCATGATCAGTTACCACATACCAATGATCTCCCACTTGGAGGCTGATTAGGCTCCATACCAACACAATCTCTCACTTGGAGATTGATCTTGGATGACACTGTTGCACTTACAACTCCCATTGGAAATAAGCACCTTGGACCCTGCTGCTCTGTTACACTTGAATTCAACCTTGAAGGCTAACCAAAGCTGAAAAGGAGCTCAACTTCTCCCTTATCACTGCCTTCATAAACATATCGACTAGATTGTCATCTATATGTATCTTTTTCAGCTTTACCAATCCATCCTCTTACACTGACCGAATGAAATGATATCTCAGCTGTATGTGTTTGGTTTTAGAGTGCAAGACATAATTATTTGCAAGATGTATAGCACTATGGTTATCTGTAAATAAGTGATTTTCAGCCTGTTGTTTGCCCAAATCTTCCATGAAAAGTTGCACCCATATCATCTCCTTTGTTGCCTCTGTTGCAGCCACATACTCAACCTCTGTGGTGGATAAAGCAACCACCTTTTGCAACTGAGAAATCCAACACACTGTTGTGCCACCAATTGTAAATACATAACTTGTGGTACTCCACCTAGTATCTATATCCCCTACCAAATCTGAGTCAACATAGCCTTTTAAATCGTTATTAGATCCCCCAAAACATAAACATATATTGGATGTACCTCTCAAATACTTGCGAATCCATTTTTCCGCATTCCAATCCTCAACTCTTGGATGACTGATATACCTACTAATAACTCCTATGTCATGTGCAATATTTGGTCTCGTGCATACCATGGCGTATATTAAACTACCTACAACTGAAGCATATGGTACCTTAGAAATTTTTTCTTCCTCCTCTTATGTCTTTGGACACATATCCTTAGTCAATTTGACATGACTGGGCAAAGGTGTGCTGAAAACTTTTGCATTCTCCATATGAGATCTCTACAACACCTTTTTTAACATAATTAGCCTAAGATAAAAATAATTTTCTCTTTTTCCTATCTCTTGTATTCTTCATACCAAGGATTTGCTTTGTTGCCCCCAAATCCTTCATAGCAAATGAATTTACTAACTGTTGTTTTAAATCCTTTATGTATTTCATGTTAGACCCCGCTACAAACATATCATCAACATATAAACATAAAATAATGTATTTATCTTCATCTAACCTCTTAAAGTAAACACAGTGGTCTGAATTACACCTGCTGAAGCCTTGCTCAACCATAAAACTATCAAATTTAATATACCATTGCTGAGGTGCTTGCTTCAAGCCATATACAATTTTCTTCAATTTGCACACTAGTTTCTCATTACTTTTGACCTCATATCCTTATGTTTGCTCCATATATATTTCATCTTCCAAATCACCATGAAGAAAGATTGTTTTAACATCAAGCTATTCTAAATGCAAATATTCAACAACCACAATACTTAAAAAAGTACGAATAGAAGTCATTTTAACAACTAGAGAAAATATTTCATCAAAATCAATACCCTTTTTTTGTGCAAAACCCTTTACAACTAATCTGGCTTTAAATCTTTTCTTACCTCCATCCTCCTGTTTCACCCTATAAACCCATTTTTTTGGTAAATCCTTTTTACCTGCAGGTAACTTGCATAATTCCCAAGCGTGATTTTTTAGCAAGGAGTCCATTTCTTCTTCCATTCCATGCTCCCACTGAACCTTAGTATCCATGTGCATAGCTTCATCATAACATTTCAGCTCACTAGCACCAGTTAATAAAATAGAATACAAAGAGGGAGAAAATATTTTTGGAGGTCTACTTATCCTTGAAGATCGTCTAGCATTCATAGGATTTTGTGGTATTTTTAGTTGTTTTTGCGGAGCATGAGGATCTATTAGAACATCATTGTTTGGAGTATCATCTAGCACTGTATAATCATTTTATTTCTTCTCATGCTGCTGCAACTGATATTTGTACAACACTTTCTCATTGAATATGACATCCATGCTTCTCACAATTTTCTTATTTTTCAAAATCCCAAGGCCTATAACCAAATTCATCAATGCCATATCCAACAAATATACATTTCTTTGATTTTGCATCAAGCTTGGTTCTATTTTCAGAATCTACATGTGCAAATGCTTCACAACTGAAGGTTTTGAGAAAAGAATAACTCATCTTCTTACATGTCCATGCTTCCTCTAGAATACCAAAACCCAAAGGATTAGAGGGACCTTTATTAATTAAATAAACAACAGTGTTTACAGCCTCTACCCACATGTTTAAAGGTAACCCAACATGCAATCTCATAGTTTGTGCACACTCTGTTATCATTCTATTCATGCGCTCAGCCACTTCATTTTCCTATGAAGTCCTTGGAACCATTTTCTACCTACGAATACCATTAGAGGAAAAATAATCTTCAAACTCTTTGTTGCAATACTCACTAGCATTATCAGATCTGAGACATTTTAACTTTTTACCTGTCTCATTCTCAACCAAGCTTCTCCATTTTTTAAAAGTTTCAAATACATCAGATTTTTGCCTAATGAAATAAATCCATACCTTCCTAGTTGCATCATCAATGAATGCGACATAATATTGAGAGCCACCAAGAGAAGATACTCGAGCTGCCCCCCATACATATGTATGCACAAGCTCCAATTTCTCATCCCTCTTTTGTTTCCCATCCTTGAGAAAATTAACTCTCTTTTGTTTGCCATACACAACTTTCAAAAAAATCCATATTAACACATTTTAGGCCTGGTAGGAAATTTTTTGAATGAAGTAATTTCATACCTTTTGCACTCATGTGGCCAAGTCTATTATGCCATAGTTTTGATTCAGAATCCACAACAACTTTTTGATTTTCTGCCTGCTGAACTACAAGAATTGTTCTTGAACATTGATTTATATCTGCAATAGCTAACATAGAAAGAACAATATGACTTGTACAAAGATATGAGGTGCCTACTTTCACATATTTTTCTACCACTAAGACACCTTTTGTAACCTTCCAATTTTTATCACTAAATGTAACAACACAACCTTCATCATCCAGTTCCCTACTGAAATTAAATTTCTTCTTGACTTTGAAACATGCCTTACCTCATGTAGTAGCCAATGATTCTCATTCTATAACTTAATCTTGATTCTTCCCTTTCCAACAATCTGACAAGGTTAATTATCTCCCAGATAAACCAGCCCAAAATCCCCTTGGACATAATCAAGAAAATAATTTCTATGGGGCGTAGCATGAAATGAAGCCCCTGAATCTAACACCCAAGAATCATCAGCATTGTCAAGGGAAAGAATCGAAGCATCCTCATCAGATTTATTACTTACCACATTTTCCTCTTTATTTCCTTCCTTTAAGTTAGCTTCTTTATTTTTTGGGGACCAGCAATCTTTCTTTAAATGACCCGACTTACCATAGTACCAACAATCCCTCATCTCTAGATTGGGACCTTTTGTCCTTAGATTTTCCTCATGAATTCCCATGACTTCCAGAATTTTTTCCTCTCTCCTTTGTTATATCCCTACTTTTTGCATTCAAAACAATTCTTGATGTGGATGTTCCACCTGAGCTTTTCCTATGAATTTCCTCGCTCAAAATAACACCAACAACATCATCATATTTCAATGTGTTCAAACCAGAAAAAAAATTGCTAACAACCATTACCAAGCTATTCCAAATTTTAGGCAAAGAACACAAAATCAAAAGAGCCCTAACTTCTTCATCAAAGTTTACATTTACAAAAGTTAATTGACTGGTAACCTATTAAACTCATTTAAATGATCAACAACTGACCCACCTTCTACCATTTTCATATTAAATAAACGCTTCATAATAAATACCTTATTCGAAGTAGAAGGCTTTTCATATAACTTTGCCAGGGTTTCCATCAACTCTAGAGTTGTCTTTGTTGTCTTAATATTAAACACCACTGATTGTGCTAGGCATAGACGAATACTGCCAAGTGCCTTTCTGTCCAAAATATCCCAATCCTCATCAAACATCGCTGAGTTTTTCTTGGTTTTCCCTTCCACTGGCCACCATAAATCCTTCTGATAAAGGTAGTCTTCCATCTGCACCTTCCATAACTGATAGTTCTTCCCATTGAAATTCTCAACCTTCAACTCACCCTCATCTGCCATTTCTCTCACTCAATCGTGAGACCTTCCTGTAGATGATAAATGAACAGAACCTTGCTCTGATACCACTTGTTAGGGTTAGAAGGCAAATATCTAACAAGTTAAATGCATATTTGATCTATAAAACAGAGAAATAAAACACACAGGAAATTATAGTAGATTCACGACAACATAGAGAATTTAATGTGGTTCACCCAATCTAGGCTACATCCACAAAACCACAACCATCCAATGATTTTATTATCTATTGAAAAACATATTACAATATCGTGAATAATTCCACGCTACAACCCCCATCCCAACTGCTTATAACAAACTTTTAGAAGCTTCTAAAAATTAGGGTTTACAAAGTCGGATTTTTTTCCTTTTCAATGATAGTATAGCATGATCAGTCGCCACATAATGACAATCATAACACAAATCTAAGCTATTAACCTCATCCAAACAAGAGAAAACAAATAAATGAGGAATAAATGAAAAACATTCAAATGAAAACACTCCCCATTGAAGTTTTTTCACTTCTCTTGTCTCTCTTATTCCTTCTTATGCCAATATTGCTCTCAGATTTGTTGTTGAAGTTGTGCAAATAGTACGCAAGAAAGTTGGAAATAATGGTTGTTAAATTCAAAATGGAGGAGAAAGGTTGTTTTTATAGACAACCATTCAAATGGATGGTCGAGATCAATCCTCTAGAAGGATTCAAAGATCAACATATGAGAATGAATGAGACAGAGGTTACAAAATGGATGGTTAAGATTGAGATTCTAGAAAGATGCCAAGATCAACGGTTGAAAATTGATGCAACCAAAATATGTCATGCATGGAAAAGATATGACGTTGATGGCTATGACACCCGACGACTACGACAAACATGCAAGCTATGACATGAAATAATGATAGGGGATCTTTGACCAAAATGGAGGGATAAATAAATAGTTTTAAATTATTTATTCAAAAATGGAGGAGAAGGACAAGTAGAAAATAAATAGTTTATTTCAAATTATTTATTTGAAGGAAATGAAAAAGAAGATTTAATTAAATCCATAAATTTAATTAAAGAAGGAGATAGAAATTAAACATGGATAATTGATTTGGATCAATTATTCAAAAGAGAAGAATGACACATAATTGAATAATTTTGTCAATTATTTAATTATAAAAGAATAAAAGGTCAAATAATTATTATCTCACTATGGCTGCAAGACAAACAATTAAATAAATAATTTATTTAATTATTGGAGAAAGGGATATATTAGCGACACAATTAAATAATTTTAATTGATCATGATAGAAATGAGAAGGTGAATCAATTAAATAATTAAATAATTTAATTAATAGAGGAATATGATCAAACATAATTGAATAATTAAAATTATTCAATTATTGAAAGATGAGGACTAGAAAAAATGACGCTCATAGACTTATGACATTTTTTAGTGTCTACACCCACAAGAAGATAAAAGCACAAAAGTTATGATTGAATCCAAGGATTATGAAAAGGGAGATGAGAATGTAGGATGAAGGGTGAAGGCGAGTAGGGAAATCTCTAAGGAGATTGCAAAAGGGGTGGTTAGTGAGATTTTTGGGATTACAAATAGTCACATAATGAACTCTTTGGAAGGGGTATCAGAGAAGCAAGGGGCTCAATCAATGGGGAAAATTAGGAAGAAATTCTAGTGTTGGAGGAAGGTGAATGGGTAGACAAGGTGAAAGGTTAGATTCTCGAAGCTAAATAAAAATTCTATTAGAACAAAGGTAGTTCCTCTTGCAAAGAAAAAATTTGGCATAAAGCATAAAGAATCGAAAAAACCATCACTCGATTGTGGGAAAGGGAAGAAGAAATAAAGAAAAACAAACATGGAAAAATTAAGTAAAGAGAGGGATGTTGAAGGGAAACTAAAAATTACAAGACTTCTGAGATTTGGAAAGGGAAAAACCCTTCCTACGGAGCCATGAAGATAACATCATGGAATGTTAGGGGCTTAAACACCCCTAACAAAAAGCACTTAGTTAAGTGTTATATGGAGGTGTCAAGTGTCGATATCCTCATGATCTAAGAAACAAAATTATCAAGAAAAGAGGTGGAGATTTTCAAAGGGAAGGTAAAATTTTGGAAAACACTAATGGTGGATGCAAAAGGTGATTTAGGTGGTCTATTTGTATTTTACAAGCCACTATATGCCTCTCTAGAAGTCTTAGTAGAGAACGAGACTTGGATGGGATGTAAGTTTATGAACCTTATGGAAAACTTTCATTTCCTTCTGATAAATGTTTATGGTCTAGCTTCACCTTTGGGAAAGAAGCTGACTTGGCAAGAAATAGAGGAATTTTTAAACCTATTCCTGGATGAATTATTTATATTAGGGGAGATTTTAATGTTATTATTCATAGTCTTGACAAATTAGGAGGCGTGTAAAGATAGCTACGATCTCAAAATTATCTTTAAGGAGTTCATGGACAAGAATTTTTTGATTGAAGTTCCAATCAAGAATGGAAGCTTCACATGGATGAACTGAAGACTAGGCTTCAACAACATAGAAGAGAAATTAGATAGGTTCTTGTGTTGAACATAGGTTTCCATTGATGTCAAAGAGTTTCATTGTTGAAGAGGGTTGATGTCAAAGAGTTTCATTATTGAAGAGGGTTGATGTCAAAGATGATAAATATTGTAGGAGTACTAGAGCTATCAATATTTTCCCCTTGGCTTAGCAATTTGAGTTTCAGAAATATATGCTATTTGCATGTATCTATTCATTATGTCAGTAGTGATCCAAAAGTTTATACCAAAATGTTTTAGTTTAGGGCTTATCAAGTTTAGTGTTTCTCAGATCTCTATTCTAGAGATGTTGTAGGCTTTGTAGTTTGAAAGGAGAGTATGCCTACATTTGTTCTATCATATTCTAGATCTTTCATAGGATATGTTTAGCATCCAAAAACAATGGAGTGGTAGAAGCCTCTATGTGTCTATTTGTCAACTATCTAGTGTTTGAGACATGTGTGGTAACAACTAGTAGTGTGCAGAATTCAAATATTGTGTGTGGTGTTAGGATAGGACCTGGTTAAAGTTCATGTGGTAGCACATGGTATTATGCAATTTTAGTGATAACAAATTTTGATTTTGGACCAATGTGTTACATGTTTCATGTAATTTGAATTTAGGTCCATCTTATATCATCCTGGTTATTTGTAGATCCTTGGTTGACATAGAAGAGTGTTAATGTAATGTCATGTATATATCTTTCAAATGTTTAGATGCATTGTGGATGTAGAAAAGTACAATTACATAGGTGTGAAGAAAATTTGGTTGCAGGTGCAAATTGAAGAGAAGGTGGTGAAGATTTGTACTTCATTGTGTGCTCCAATATTAAAAGATCATAGGTAGTAAGGAAGGAGAGTAACACTTGTAGCTTTGGAATGTGTATGAGATTCACAGTAGATCCAAAAGCATTATCACTATATTCCAATAGGACTGGTGTTCTACCTGTTGCTCAAATTCAATTGGGGATTGGTGTCTCTAGTAGGTTGGTGCCTACAAATACAATAGGGGATTGGTGTTTTTGGTAGGTTGGTGCCTACTATATATTATAAAATTCACTTGTATATTTATGTACTGTGAGGCTAGATTTGGATAGTAGATCCAAGTAGCTATTCTCACTCGTGGTTTTTCCCATATTGGGTTTCCACATATATTTGGCGTTCTCTTGTGTGCTTTATGATTTTATATTTTTGTTTCTTATGTGGAGTTAGTTGTAAAGAATCATATACTCTGATAACTATAGCAAAGTTAAGAATTTTGAATTGACTAGATCTACTGATTCACCCCCCTCTCAGTAGATTGTGTGCCCTTCAATTGGTATCAAATACAAGCTCCTTTGAAGAACCCCAATAGTTTAAGGTAGTTCCAAGATGGCACACTCAGTTGCTCAAGAAGCATTCTTTGGAAATAAAGCACCACTGTTTGATGGATCCAATTTTTCATTTTGGAAAGTTAGGATGGATTCCTACTTGATGGCTCTTGGAATGGATATCTGGATGTTAGTGATAGAGGGATATGAGATTCCTAAAAATTCTCCTAGGGATTAGGCCAAAAAGAGGGCTTGTGAAATTAATGCTAAGGCAAGGAATGCTATTTTATGTGGATTGACTAACTTTGAATTTGTGAAAGTGATGTAATACAATGAGATATGGGATAAATTGGAGACCATCTATGAAGGTGATAACAAATTCAAATAGGCAAAGTTGCAAAATCATAGATCTCAGTTTGAAAGCTTGAAGATGAGAGAAGATGAAAATATTGCCACATTATTGGTCTAGGTTGATGAAGTTTTCAACTTTATTTGAGGCCTTAAATAAGAATTGAAAGAAAAGGTTGTAAAAAGGTACTTAGATCCTTTCCCAGAATGTTTGATTCTAAAGTCTCTACAATTGAAGAAGTTAAGGATATGAATACTTTGAAGTTGGCTAAACTTCATGGATTTCTAACTTCTTTTGAAATGAGATTTGTAAGTGAAGATACTATAAGGAAAGAGGTTGCATTCAAAGTATCTAAGAAGAAAATTGATCAAGATTATGATATTAGATCATATTCAAAGGAAGTCATTTTGTTAGGAAGCTACAAAGAGGTTTTGATAAGTATAAAGGCAAGTTACCTTTTAAGTGTTTAAATTATGGTGAAGTAGGACAATTTATGGCTAAGTGTGCCCATAAGGAGTCTAAAATTGTTGAGCATAAGTATGAAAATAAATAATTTCAGAGAAGGAATAAACTTCTAAGGAAACATAAGAGCTTCTACACTAATGAGGAAGAATACTATTCTACTAATGAAAGATGGAGATATCTCTAGAGATGAAAAAGGAAAGGTTGTATTCATGGAATTTGAAACTAATGAAGAAGAAGTTGAAATGGATTTCAAAAACAATGAAGATGAAGTGGATCTTGTGGAAGAATTGTTATGTACCAAAAAATAGATTAAGAGGCTAAAGAAAAGAATTGCAAAAGAATTGAAGGTAAAGAAAAGGTATCTTAGGATTTGGAAAAAACAAAGAAGACAATTGTTGAGTTGAAGATGCAAACAAAAGAAGCAAAAAGGATTGAAGAAGTTATGACCAAAAATTTGTTGTCAAGAGACAAGGACTGTGAGAAGTTGGAAGAAGAAATTGTGACAACAAGAAAAGATCTTGAGAAATTGAATCAACAACTATATATGAAGTTTGGAAAGAGTACGAAAACCCTAGACTAGATATTGCAAATTTAGAGATCTTTGCATGTCAAAATTGGAATTGGTTTTGATGATTAAAAGAACAAGGTATTAGAATAGTCTGTGAAATCAAGTCTGGAAGTGATTGGTTCTGGAAGTTCAAATTTTGAAAGAATAATTGCAAGTGATGAAAGAGAAACACAAAATGATGGCTTTATTCAAGTCCAGAAGAAGAGAAAAAGATTTGAAAGATAGGGATTCAACACCAGGTTCAATTATCCTTTCTCTGCTTATTGTTTTAATTGCAATTATTTTGGTCATTGTTGTCAAACAAATTGCACCCGTATGCTTAAATATTGAATTTTAGCAATTTGTTGACACATGGGAACTAATTCTAGGTTGTGGGTATCCTATAAGGAATTAGACCTCTAGATTCTAGGCTGGTTCTTATGAATTTTTCTAATTAATACTTGGGTAACTTGGTTGGGAAAAGGATAAAGACTAAAACTAAAAACTGAATGATGAAATTGAACTATGGTGATGCACTGAAGGATTCAAAATGCAGACTTAACTCACATAATGATTACTGACCATTCTGATTGGCACATGATCTAAAATCTCAAAACACTTGAATGTTTTAAACACAGGCTTTTAAAAGAAGCAATTATAGAAGGAAAATATAATTCCCACAACTAAATTGTTTCAATTATTAATTAGCACAATGTTTAACCAATGGATTTAAACTTGGATGCATATGAAAATTCATTGAGGAGACAAAAATATTTAAAGGTTTCAAAAAAATTGCAAACACAATAAACACTTCGATCAATCCTGCATGACAATGATGCTTGAAAACTTGAAGGCAAATTTGAGAAAAGATGGTAATGAAAGGAGTTCTTTTGCAAAAACACACTAAATGGCCTATAAACCTGCTGCTGTATTAACCTGAAAATAAATGCTGAGTTACAAATCCTTCACTTTGTAGAGTGCAAAGGAGAAAAATAAGAACTCAAGAAAAACAGTTAAGTTTTTCAATATATACAAAAAGCCTTTCAAAAAGGCATGGAAAAATAACTGAAAGTCCAACTCCAAGAGAGGGTGATAACTCCAAGGCCAATTTTGAGCAAAAGAAAAAACTCTAAGAAATGGGCTCAAAAACCATGCAAAAAAGAGTCCACTCAGGCTCAAACTCACTGCCAAGTCATAACTGAAACATGGGAGACTCTAACTAAATTTCAAATCCCACAAAAGGTGGGCCCAAGCATGCAAAATCCACCTAATTTGTATCAATCCGCCCATGCAAAAATAATAGAATTCCCACCCATGCAAAAATAGTTAAAATAATTAAATGATTTATAATTATCATTTAATCATTTAACCTTACAATGTGTTATGCAAAAATAAAATTAGACTTATGTTAAATATTCATCAGACTTTATAAAAAGTCAAGGGCCCATATAGGAATTCCGCCACCATACTTAGCAAATCATAGCATAAATTTAATGACACTGACCTCTATACTTAGTAAATCACCCCACCCCCTAGCAAATATTGCATTGGTTACTTTGTCATTATCAACATTTGACTAATGTTGACCACATCATTAGGTCGTGGACCATAGAGGTAAAAATTAAAAAAAATGAAAATTCAGAAATAAGGCAAATCACCCTATGTCGAATTAGGGTAGACAAAGATGATCTAACCCTAATCATTTTTCCATTTCGCACTTTCATCCTTCTTCTTCCTGTTGCACTGTCATGCCGAGGGTTTGGAGTTGTGTGACCTCCATTTGAACCATCTTCTCTCAGACTTTGTACCAGATCTAGCCTCTATACTTATGGTAACCTTTTAATTCTATTTTTCCTCTTCAATTGACTGCTTGATGAAGAATATAGATTCTGAGGCCGCGACTATCTGTCGTTACTTTTATTTTTAGTGATGGATTCACTTATTTTGTGGCATTGACACATTCCCTACTTCCATGGACACCATTCGAGGTTTATTCAAGCCATCCTTGAGCTCTGTCCATGGTTTGAACTCTTTCACAAAAATATGAAAGGTAATCTTCATTTTGAACCATTTTCTGTACCTTGCCTTAAAATAAAGCTTTGTTAAGCTCTTATTTTAAAGAAAAAATAAATCCTAAGTGAGCTTTACTCGGCCATTGAATAGCTTCCTTCTGCAACTCAAAGATACCAGACCCATCATTTCCCCCCTGCGTTCACATTTTGGTCCTGAAATACCACGTGGGTATTATGTCCTTCTTTCATCTGGGAATGGCTATCTTCCAGGCCATGACCACTATGAGTATCAGCTGCAGGCTTTGTATCTCTTTTTGTGCTCTGGTTGAAAATGTAAACCCTGTGAGTTTCTTTTGCAGGCCGTTTATGAAAGCTTTGTCTCCTAAAACTGGAACTTCTTGAACATGGCCACGATTTTTCCCTTACATAGATTCTGGGTGTATTTGCAAAAAAGGAAACTCTCATATATGTATGTGTGTAACTGCAAAATTTCACTTGATTTTCCATGTGTAGCATTTGTTTGCTTTCTTTTCTCTTGCCAAACTGGATCATTCAAAGGCAATTGATTTACTTTTATGGTCAACTGATCTTCATGCTTATTGTTCTTCGGCCTTCCATATCTTGAAAAATAAAAAATAAAAAACTTGTTGGCTGTTCAAATTTTCCTAGACAACAGTATATACAACAACAAAGTGACTTCTCTTTCATCTTTGAAGTTTTCCCTTATTTTTTTTGGGAATGGCTATCTTCCAGTGTCATAATTTTTGCTCCTATTATGACATCATTTATGTATTTTCATGGTATTATTTCAACACTTAATCATATTTGGTGTCCTTTACCATTGTAGAGCTCCTTTGATAAAAGAGATTATTTAATGACTTCGGCTCGTAACCACTTTTGACAGTCATTGTGTTTTTAATCCTTGAAATTGTCCTCAAGCATTTATCTTCTTATGGTTGTTATCTTGCCTCTTTGAATTGCTTCAACTGTGCATTTCTATAGTGACTTCATTAAGTTCATGGATTCTGATTTATAGTAAATCCTATAACTTGTTGATCTCTCAATGTTCACCATGATGTAAACAACTTTAGAAAGTTGTAGAACTATTCCCCAAGCTATAACTGTTGCCTCTTTGAATTGCACTTGCATCTCCTTTTATCTTTTTTGTAGACTATAATATGTTTTATGAAAACACTCCAATGCACGAGTGCCCTGTTTCTCTTTAATGTAAAGAAGCTCTATAGCTGAAAAAGCTTGATATAATGTGAAAAAAGTAAAGTAGAGCTGAACATAATATTAATGAAATTAATGAGTTCCTCACATTGTTCTTTTGAATCTCTTTGAAAAGGGCTACTCTTTTATTATCTGCTTAGTTTTAGTAGCTCTCTTAATGACTGTTCTGACAATATTTAAGAACTCTCGTATGTAACTTGAGAGAGTATCCTTTTGATATGCCGCGCTCAACCCTTGTGGGAGCCCGTTTTACTCCACATATCTGATGAAATGATCACGAATATAATGAACCTTCTCCTGCACAGTGAACAAACATGTTATCAAATATAAAAGAAATTGAAAGCTTCCTCCCTTCTTTATGTTGTTTGAATTTTCATAATCATCTGAGGGATGCCTGATTGACCGCATTCTATATTTCTGTTGGTAGCGCAAGCATATGATAGGATTTGATCCACATTTCTCTAACAATATTTCCATCAACTTACAGGTACGCTGGAGCTGGAGTTGAAATTGGAAATGGCACTGGAGCTGGAGCAGGCATCACAACATTCCTCAACCTGTCAACGATTCATCATTCCAGGCAATGACGAATCACTTTCTACCCTATGCTTTCGTTATTCTCAGTTGTATAGTTTTCTTTTACTCATGCATCTCTTTTTTTATTGTAAAAATCAAATAATGAGTTACTCCCACGGCTTGTGTGGGATTCTGGTTCGTGCATTATGAATAAAACAACAAACATTATGCAAACTTGTGATATCATTTTGAGATGTTTTTTGCATAACATTACTGAAATTTACATTGTAATAAATCAATGCACGATATGAGTACTTTAGCAATTTTTTTTAAAACAAGTTGTGTACCTTAGCTTGAATTTACAATTCAGCTCTACCTGTTTGAGCTGGTAGTGAAAAATAGGTAACAGTCATAAGGTTGTTTACTGTAGAAAAGGTTTATAAGAAGAAATAACTTTATTGACAATAATGCATTTCCACCTATATACAACTTTAAAATTATTTGCTACAAATGCAACAATTTTGGACACATTGCTAGGAACCGTAGAAGCAATTTTGTGAGTCTTCCTCTACCAGAAAGTGGAAGGAAAGGATCAAAAAGTAGGAATCATGAATCGGATAAAGTTTGGAAGAAAGTTTCAGAAGAGAATAAATTAGAAAATTTGATGATTTATCAAACTTATCTACATGCTTAGAAGGAGAAGAATATGTGGGTCATAGACAATGGTTGCTCAAGCCACATGACTAGAGATAAAAGTAAGTTCATGAATTTCAAGAAATTTGAAGGAGGTGTTGTGACTCTTGGAAATAATTATGTTGCTAAAATTACTGGTAAGGGTACTTTTAGTCTTGATGGTGGTAGGACAAAGACACATGATATATTGTATGTTGAAGGACTAAAGCATAACCTATTGACTATAAGTCAAATGTGTGATAAAGACTATGAGTTATATTTCAAAGTTGAAGTGCGAAATCAATAAATCAAGTACCAGGGAATTAATTGTAGAGGGAAGCAGGACAAATAGTGGCATATATCATCTCAATGAATATAATGGACAAAGTTGTCTTATTGTGTAGAGAGAAGAAAGCTAGCTTTGACATAGAAGGTTGGGACATATGAACTTTTATGAAATTGTAAATATTAGCTTAGGAGGAATGGTCCAAGATATGCCAAAGAATAAGAAGCCTCAATTTACTAGTTGCAAACCATGTCATGAACGAAAACAGACAAAAACACATTTCCTGCTAAGGAGTATTCTACATCAAAACCGTTGGATTTGGTTCATACAAATGTGTGAGAACCTCTGAGGACAAAAATTCTACAAGGAGATAGATATTTCATGATTCTCATTGATGATTGCACTAGGATGAATTGGATCACAGTTTTGAAAGAGAATTCAAAAGCATTTGAGAAGTTTAAGGAATTTAAGGCACTAGTAGAAAATGAAACCAAAAGAACAATCAAGGTGTTGAGATCAAAAAAAGGTGGAGAATTCACTTCTGACAAGTATGAAAAATTCTATGAAGAGCATGGGATTTCAAGGCAATTTTTACTCCTAGAAATCCATAGAAAAATGGAGTTGCAAAAGGGAAGAAACAGACTATATAGGAGATGGCAAGAAAAATGTTCAGTCAAGAAAATCTACCAGATATATACTAAAAAGAAGCAGTTCAAACTGGTGTGTATATTTTGAATAAAGCTCAAATCTGACACAAGATTGATAAAACACCATATGGGTTATTGAGAGGAAGACCAACATTAGTCAAAAATATCAAAATATTTCGAAGCAAGTGTTACATCAAAAGGGATGAAGAAAATTTGGGTACTTGTTTGATTCCATATTTTATAAAGGTTTTTTTCTTGGTTACTCTTTGAGAAGAAAAGTATACAAATGTTATAACAAAAGGGTGAAGAGGATTATGAAAATTGAAAATGTGAGAGTTGATGAAACAATTTAGTCTATTGGCATTCTGAAAGTATAAGATGATGAAGAACCAATCCGCAACAATAGTGAAGAATTAGTAGTTACAAAAAATCCAACAAAGTATGTTCAAAATAATCACTCTAAAGACTAGATCATAGGAGATAAAGATAATGGGGTTCAGACCTAAAAGAGACTTGAAAAGGAAAATAGCAAGTACACTTTGCATTATTGTCAAAGATAGAGCCTAAGTATTATAAAGAAGCAAGAAAAGAGAGGTTGGATAGAAGCTATGGAGGAAGAACTAAATTGGATCATGAAGAATAAAACTTGGGAACTTGTTCTAAGACCTGAAGGAAAAAATGTGATTGGAACCAAGTGTTTTTTCAGAAACAAGATAAATGAAGAAGGTGAAGTGATCCAAAACAAAGATAGACTTGTGTGTGAATTGTATGCTTAGGTTGAAGGCATAGATTTTGAAGAGAAATTTTCTTCAATAGCAAGACTATAAGCAATTAGGACGTTTTAAGCTCTTTGAACATTCAAGAATTTTAATGTATACCAAATGGATGTGAAGTCAAAATTTCTAAATGGATAACTAGAAGAAGAGGTCTACACTAAACAACTAAAAGGGTTTCAATGTTCTGATAATCTAGATTATGTGTGCAGACTGAAGAAGGCTTTATATGGACTCAAACAAGTTCCCAACTCTTGGTATTCAAGGTTAGATAGATACTTGCAGCAACACAGGTTTCAGAGAGGAAGCACAAATAGCAATATGTATATTAAAACAAAAGGAGATCAACTATTAATAGTTGTGGTCTGTGTAGATGATATCATTTTTGGTGGTAGCAGTGATGACATGTGCAAGGAATTTCAAAAGGCAATGCAAAATGAATTTGAAATGTCAATGCTAGGTGAATTATCCTTTTTCCTTAGGTTGAAAATTGTACAATCAGATATAGGAATTTTCATTTCCCATAACAAGTACATAAAGGAGATGTTAAGTATGTTAAAAATGGAAGATTGCAAACCAATAAATACACCTATGATCACAAGATGCAAATTGAGTAAAGATGGCGAATCTACTCCGCTTCGATAGGCCAAACCTTGTATAGATCTATGATTGGTAGTTTGATGTATGTGACAACATCTAGACCAGATACAATGCAGGTAGCTGGAATGGTTGCTAGATTTTAGGTAGCACCTAAAGAAACTCATGTTAAAGTAGTGAAGAGAATATTCAGATACTTAAAGGCTACAATGGATTTTGGACTATGGTATCCTAAGACTGAAAATTTCACTTTGAATACATACACATATGTAGATTGGGTGGGAGACATAGATGAATGGAAAAGCACAAGTGGTGGAACATTCTTTCTTGGTGATAGCTTGGTGTCCTAGATGAGTAAGAAATAGGACTCAATCTCATTATCTCAAGTAGAAGTAAAATATATTGTTGCAGCTTCATATTGCACTCAAGTACTTTGGATGAAGCAAAACTTGAAGGAGATGAAGATTGGGGTTGATGAACCTATATGTATCCTATGTGATAACACAAGTGTAATAAATATCTCAAATAATCTAATGATGCATTCAAGGAAATAACATATTACAATAAAGTTTCATTTTATGAGGTAGAAGGTTGCAAAAAGGCAGGTGAAGTTGGAGTATGTTGAGACGAAGGAGCAAGTAGTAGATATATTCACAAAACCACTTCCTAAGGAGACATTTGAGTTTCTCCAGTAGAATTTGGGAGTTATTGCTCCCTCCTCTTGAAGCAAGAAGAAGCACGGGTAAATGGAGAGCTTTTCTCCCTACCACAAGAAGATTGGGTGGTCTTGTCGAACATTTATCAGAAGCATTGAAGCATGGACTCAGGGGAAGTCTATCCTAGAAAAGTAGTAAGGGGGAGATATGAGTGTTGAAATTTGTAATTGATGTAAAAGGGGGAGAAAGTGAACTTAAAATGCTATATCTTCCAAGAGGGTGAAATCAATCTATGGGGGAGAAATTTCTTCGTGTGTGTCTAGTTGGTTTTTTATGGGTGGCCCAACATTTTTTTGTTTTTGATCAATGCCAAAGGGGGAGATTGTTGAACTTAGGTTGTCATTGATTTCAAAGAGTGTCATCATTGAAGAAGGTTGATGTCAAAGATAAAAAATATTGTAGAGTACTAGAACTATCAGTATATTCCCCTTGACTTATTAGTTTGAGTTATAGAAATATATGCTATTCACATGTATCTATTCACTGTGTTAGTAGTGGTTTGGAAGTTTATACCAGAATGCTTCAGTTCCGGGCTTATCAAGTTTAGTGTTTCTCAGGTCTCTATTCTAGAGACATTGTAGGCTCTGTGGTTTGAAAGGAGAGTATGCCGACACTTGTTCTATCATATTCTAGAGTTTTCAAAGGATATGTTTAGCACATAGAAAGCTTGGAGTGAAAAAAGGATCTTTGTGTCTATCTATCAACTAGTTGGTGTTTGAGACATCTGCGGTAACAACTATTAGTGTGTGAAATTCAAATCTTGCATATGGTGCTAGGATAGGACCTAACTAAGGTCCATGCGGTAGAGCATGGCATCATGTAATTTTGGTGAAAACTAAATTTGATTTTGGACCAATTTGTTACATGTTTCATGTGATTTGAATTTAGGTCAATCTTATATCATCCTGGCTATTTTTGGATCCTTGTCTGACATAGAAGAGAGTTAATGTAATGTCATGTATACATCTTTCAAATGTTTAGATGCATTGTGTGGATGTAGAAAAGTAGAATTACACTGGTGTGAAGAAAATTTGGCTACACATGTAAAGTGAAGAGAAGGTGGTGAAGAGTTGCATTTCAGTGTGTGTGTTAGTATTAGAACATCAAAAGAAATAAGGAAAAGTGTCAAATGTAGCTATGGAACATATATGAGATTCACAGTAGATCTGAAAGAATTATCTTTGTATTTTGATAGGACTGGTGTTCTACCTATTGTTCATATTTAGTTGGGGATTGGTGCCTACAAATATAATAAGGGATTGGTGTCTTCGATAGGTTGGTGCCTACTTCATATTATAAAATTCACTTGTATATTTCAACATTATGGGGCTGGATTTAGATAGTAGATCCAAGTAGCTATTCTCACTCATGATTTTTCCCATCTTAGGTTTCCACATATATCTGGTGTTCTCTTGTTTGCTTTATGATTTTATGCTTTGTTTGCTTATGTGGGATTAGTTGTAAAGAATCATATACTCTGGTAACTATAGAAAATTTAGGAATTTTAAATTGATTAGATCTACTAATTCACCCCCCCTCAATAGATTGTATGCCCTTCATCATGTTGGTAAGTGGATTGACACTTGAAATAATAATTGACTACCCAATGGAAAGTGACAATAATGCTCTAATAGTTGGAGAGATTATCCATGAAATGGAAATCTTCCTCTACATTTGAGTGGGGTAGCTCACTCATATGATAGGTATTTTTTGGATTTTTATGTACTTGTAGTGTTGTAAATTATCCCCCTTGACAATTCCACACTAGATTTTGCTCCATCCTATGTGCTTGTACCTAATTATGCACCTAATTTCCTAAATTATGCATTCCATGGCCCATTTTATCATTCATTAGAAAATAAATGTACAAGAACTAAGTATACATTTAATATTTTTCCCTTAACACTTTGGATCCTAGAAAAAGTGGGATTTGGTCTAGGGTGCTATGTGCCCTTGATCTCTTAAAATGACCCCAAATTAAAATATGTCAGTGTCAATAATTTATTATTTGAAATTCAAATCCTAATTTTCAGCTATCAAGATTTAATTTTCAAGAAATTAGATTGATTATATACAAATACAAAGTATTTTCACAATTTTAATTAGAAAGGAAATTATTGGAAATTCAATTGAGCAAAATCAAGTGTCCTAAAGCAATCAAAAGCAGAATTTGCATATTTATTGCATCATTTTATCATCTAAGCATCATGTCAAGTTTTATGTGAGTTTGTTCATGTTTATACATGCATTTTGTTTGTGAGTACTAATGCTTGTAGGTCTTCAAGTCAAATCAAGTCAAATTGTAATCAATCCTTGAAGTTGATGAGCATGAATTCAATCCATCAAGGAGACTAGATTTGAGTGGTGAGTTGCAATAAGTTGTCAATTCATTACTTCATTATCATTTAGTCTCTATCCCTCAAAATGATAAGCTCTCTTTATCAAATTTTTACATTATGGAGGTAGAAATACCAACATGGGGTTTTATTGAGGCAAGCCCCTATATGAAACAACCTTTCCTCTCCCTTTGTGTGTGCAAGTTACATATTTGAAGATGACTAGAAGAATATTGGAGATAATTTTCTCATTTATGCATTTGAGCCCTACAAATTGACAAGATACAAAAACTACATTATCTTAGTGACAGACGAAGATTTGACAATGAGATTCAAAAGGAAGAAGCCATAAACTAGGGACCTAAGGCCTGTGAAGTCAATTTTTGGTTTTAGATCCCCAGTCTAGGGTGCCCTTGACCACCTAGATCAAACTTAAATTTGAATCAAAGGTGCATAAATATTTGCTTTGCTCATTTATAGTCTTCAATGTTGGTTGTCAGTTCCTAGTTTGTTTGAATTCATATCAGAATAATATATTTTCAGTACATTTGCATCCAAATTTCAATTCAAAACCCTCAATCATCCACCAAAATTCAGATCCAAAGGTAGATTGGTTGTTGAACAATCAATTATAACTTTTGTGTAGATTTGAATTCCCCCAATGTTAATGTTTTGGTGAGGTGAATCCCACATTTACCCCCAAAACCCCTTGGAAAAGGCATTGAATCTAGGACTCAAACCCTAGGTTCTCCTTTTCCAACTTAACATTAGTTTTAAATTGAAAGTACATAAAGGAAAGAAAATACTTAAAGTGATAAAATTTTGATAAAGAAACCCTCAATAACAAAGATATCAATATTATTGGATCTTCACAAAAGTACTTAAAATTGAAAATTTTCCATCATGTAGGATCAAAGACTACACATAAGAAACCCAATGATGAAAAATATCAAATCCAAACACCTCTAATTTTAGATACTAATAAGTGAATGTATTTGGAAGAAGCTTATTGAGATTCAACTATTTATTTCACAAATTATTTTTGAGATCACAAATTTTATTATCAACACATAACATACTAAAGGTCAATAACAAAAAGTAGGAAACAACATGGATGCACCTCAAAATCATTTTTCATTGATTTTTAGAATTGTACAACCTCAAAATCCTTTGTGTCAAATGTGTGAGAACCAAATGTCCTTTACAATGCTTAGAGCCTTACCAATAAAATCTATGGCATTTGTTTTTATTTGATCTACCCATTTTTCAATTAATTTCCCATATGACTAATATTTATGCACACTTTCCATGACTTCCTTCTGAATAATTTCTCCTGGAATATAAACTGTTGAGGTAGGAGTTTCATCTAAGGGTAGAGTAGATGTGTCTACTATAGACTAGATTCATGATGCTAATCCTTGCACTTGTTATTTAAGTTGATTTTTGAATGTTTCTCCTTCTCCGTCCTTTATATTAATTTGGTTGCAAATATCTAAAAATTATGAATATTGGCATTGTGTGTTGAAGGGCCAAGATCAACCTTAGTGATATAAAAATCACTCTCATCAACTTCATTGACATTTATTTTTGATAGAGGCTAAGCTACTTCAACACAAAAATTTCCAAATGAAGAATCAATTGTCAGTCTAGATGTAACCTTGGATTTCTTTGGCTTCACAGTCTTCTGGATCAAATTAGCTACTGTGTTAAACTTAGGAGCAAATAATTGAACAAATATATTTTTCTTTAGTAAAATATTTATATCCATGAAGAAGAGCACCTTTATGAAGAGCTTAGAATACATGCAAATGATGATTCTGATGATACAAGAATATTAAAGATAATAAGAAAAGGAGTTACATTAAAGGGGCATTGTTAACCAAAATCTCAGGAGGAGAAATGAGATCATCACAAGAAGGTGATAGAATAAAAATAGAGTATGAGATAGATGGGATTAGCTCCTTGTCATTTGGATCATTATGAGGATCTATGCATACCCTTTCTTCTGTAACTTCTTAAATTGGGTCCAATGCTTTTTCTTTTAGTTTTGACCTCTTATTTCTTATATTTGCATCACTCTCACATGTTCTTGTAAGATTTTACCACTCTTATTTGGATCTTCATCATTTCCACCTCTCTAAACATTTTTCTTTAATAGTTTCACATCTCTATTTTTTCTTTCATGTTATCCTCGAATCTAGTAGCGCTCGATTCATGGGATAACCCTTATGAAACTTGTCCATTTCATAGTTTTGTGTACTCCAAGCACGTAAAATGAGGAAATTTTTGATTTCCCTTGATGTGTAGTCATACAACTCAAATCATCCATTTGAGCATCTCTTAATGTTCGTCTTTCAAAAATCTTCGAAACAAATATTTTCGTTAATTCCCAATCCTTGGGAGTTAGTCAATTTTTCACTCATGTAGGAGTGTTGATTTTCAATGCTCCTACATGAGCCTTATGTTAGTGAACTTTAAATCCAAGTGTTAGAGTGGGGATTTTCACCACTCCTACACTTTACACTCAGTTTTGATGCACAAGTGGTGATTTTCACCACGAGTGCATTTCTCCTTTTGATAAGTCTTTTGCATGCACAAGTGGTGATTTTCACTACTACTGCATTTTTTCTTCCATAATGTATGCCTTTATTAATGCGACTCTAGTTAATTAGTGACATTTTTAGTGACTTGTTAAATTTGTTTTAGGCTATATTATCCTCATTTTAATTTGTCTTTATCTATACCTCCTCGTGTTGGTCATCCTCCAAACTCCAAGAAAGATTGTGTTTGAATATTTCTCGTGCATATCAGCTAGGGTTTCATGTTTTTACTAGGTGCAGTTTATTTTCTTCCTCTTCATCGTTCTTTGGTGCTATATTTTTCTCATGTCTCTTATTTTCTCCTAGATTTTCAATATTTTTATTTGAATCTATTTCTTTGTTAGGGTTTTGTTAGTTTTTGTTGTCAAAACATGCCCTGCTTTTCTTTGTCTTTATTTTGCATGTTTTTCTTAACGGTGCCCTAGGTATGTTTTTCTCCACACATTTATTTATCTCCGCCATGGTGTTTCTAAATGCCCTTCCACTGATTCTCATTGTTTCTCATCTTGTTCGAGTGGTGAATATTTTCACCTCACCAAACAAACCCCTTTTAAATTTACATGTGATGGCAGTCTTTCTCACCACTTTCACATGGTTTGATCTTCCCCCCATTTGTTGAAGCAGTGAAAATTCCCACTGCTACATCATGATTTTTCTCCAAACTCCAAGATGTAGGAGCGGTGATAATCACCACCCCTACATGGAGTATCTTTTGACACTATATGCCTAAGTGGTAAAATTCATCGCTTTCGAACTTGACTCTAAAACAAAATAATGAAGGACATGCCCAAGTGCTAAAATTTAGCGCCCGGGCATAAACTAAGATCTTCCCATACATGCACTAGCACTGATTTTTAGTGCTTCAACACTTTTTTCACCCAAAAGAATAAGGCATGTAGGAGCATTATTTTTCAGTGCTACTACATGCAAATAAACTTCTCAAGATGTAGCAGCGCTAATTTTCAGCGCTCCTACACAAAAAGTAGTTTTCCACTATAACACTCAGAAATCATTTCGTTTGTGCTCTGAACCTCATTCCATTGCTAACACTCAGATTTCCATGCCTTGTAGCTCATTTTCACTTCCTCTGAATTGTATGCTTTCTTCACGCTTTCCAATACTGCATTTTCTCCTAACATCTGTTGATTCATTATTCTTGCAGTTCCTCTCAAGCTCTCATCAAGAGACATTCCTTGATCTTTGGAACTCTTAGATGACATAAAAAAATCCTCCATCACCCTCTAAAAATGAAGGCAAGATGAAGTACAAATATCAAGGTGTCTTCTTGCCTACTTTTGTACTCACAAAGGTGGATGCAATCAAAGACACCAAAGTTGGTCATCAAGACTTGGAAGATTTTGTAAAAAGAACTGAGATAAAACCATTAGAGGAAAATTTGAGATCTATTGTTCATAACAACTTGCACTTGGTATCTACATTCCCAAATGTTGCTCATAACACAACTTTTTCTCTCCAAGTTGCATCTCATTACATCTAAGATGAAATAAGTGTGAGATATTCCTCAGGACAAGTGATGATGAGATTGGATCCTTAACTTTGATAATATTTTCCGTGTTCCCCACATGGAATAATATACAAATATCTCAATTCAACAAGCATAAGAGTTCTATGATAAGGATCCCAATAAAGCTAAAACATTAATTAAAACTCAATGGTTGAAATCTCGAAGGCCTACTATCTCAAGATGGACTAAAGGGCTTCCTTAAAGTGATTTCAAAGAGGATGTTAGGGATATGATTACTCTCTTGAGCAAGGTTAAAGGATTTCTTGTTTCATGTAATTTTCAAGATTGGATGTATGAGTACATCTGTATCATTAGGAGAATGAAAGCACATATTGATTGGGGAATCGAGATAAGTGATGAAATCCATGAAAAATTGATTAATTTTCCTACTACTTTGAAATTTTACATGACTTCCTATTTGGTATATATTGCTGCAGTAATGAGAAAATTTCTAGGGTTGTCTACCAAAGGAAACACACATACTGTACCTATGTATGAGTTCTATTATCAATTGAAATGAAGAGAAAGTATTCATTATTTCAAAAGATTCACAAATGTCTTCCTTGCACCCCTGTTGTTCACTTTTGATATGACTCTTGAAATGAAAAGATTATTGGATGAAGCCGACAAAGTGGTTAGTAAGGCTAGATGTATCTTTTTGCAGTTTCCAAATTTCACCTATATGAGTGTCGATTGATATACTGGGTGTCCATAAATTTTGCCCAGATATCCCTTAGATAAGTGGATACTAATGGAGCTATGAAAATAGTTGATCTTAGTTCACAAGGACCGCCAAATAATTCACAAGCTAGGTTTCAGGTTTCCATTGACAATTGGGAGATATACCATTCACATTGTACAAAAAGCAAAGTTAGTTGTTGCAGAAATGCAAATTATGACTATAAGAACATATAAATATAGATTTGACTTTGACTATCGAGATGTCAAAAGGAAACTGAAGAAAGATCATCAACATGTCTACTGTTTTTAAGACATATGGGTAGACTACATAATGAAGAAGACATCTGTAGAATGAATTTTTGTAGGCCGACAGTAGAGCAGATCAAAGATCTTTGTGTAGCTGATCTACCAGAGGATTTCAAAGATCCTAGTGACATCATAAACTCTACTTATGAAGAAGATGAAATTTCTAGGAGACCCTTACCTCCAATACAATGGTCTAAAAAGGAAAGTGCCTCTATTAGAGAAAGGCTTGCTCCCATCTTACACAACACAATAGAATGGTTGCATAAACATGGCTTCCAAATGAAATATTTTAGGACAGAATCAGAAGGAGAAATATCGGGAGTAGAAACTAGTTAAGGAAAAGAGCTCCGTACTAAAAAAAAGTATGCAATTGCTCCCTCTTCTTCTCAAAGAGGCCCCAAGATCAAATTTACTGTTGGTAAAAGTAATACACAAATAGTTGAAGATGACAAAGCTACTCAATCAGAACTACCATCTACACAAGGAAAAGAGCTTGCATCTGAAGAGAAATCATTTGATGAAGAGGAAGAGAGTGAAAGCGAAGAAGCAAAAGAATCTTCTGAAGATGAAGATTTTATAGATGAAGAGTCTGTTGAAGAAGAAGGAGAAGAAGAAGATAAAGAGGAGGAACAAAGGCATGATGATGAAAAACAACTATCTCCTCACAAGAACATGGTTGATAATCTTCCCCTAACATCATTGGCCATGAATTCCAATGTTTTGTGCTCTCCTCCCAATCCTACTACTCCTCTAACTCCTCTTCCTACTTCACCTCCTCCTACATCAAATTTGCAAACAATGAAGGTTTTTGTCCCTCCATCAACATCATCAGTTATTTCTACCCCTCTTGTAGGTTCTACCTTGCAATATGTTGATGTTTCTTTAGGTTCTTTGTCATCCATACCAAGCCTATCTTCTCCATCGTATGAAATCTCTTCTTAGGGAGAGTTAAATAAATTCATGAATGAGTCTTTGCAAGATCCACTTGGTTTGCAGTCTACTGGGGCTATCATGATTGATACTACCCCAATTGTTACAATAGAATCCATTTCTACAGAAGCACCTACTACACAGGATTTGATAGTAAGTGAAGCAAAAAATACCTCATTCCTTCCCCCTTGGCTAATCTCACAAGCATTTAATCACAAGAAACAAATGATTTACCCAAATGAGCTTGAACTTGAAGAGATAGTTCCTCCAATAGCCAAAGGGAAGAAAAAGGCTAAAATTCATTCAAGACTTTATATAGATAAATTAGGTCACAAGTATGTAGATATTGGTCTACCCCCACAAGAATCAGGTGATGTGAACATGGAAGACTATACTCTAACAAGAGTCAAGATTGGTAAGGTAACAAATGCAAGTGCAAAAGAAGATGCACAAGTAGTCTTGAATGCATTATCAGGTAGAATTGATAAAATGGAGTAGGCCAGGAATACGTACAAGGATAAAGTGGAGAAATATGCATCAATTTTGAGGAATATTGTTGGCTCCTCAGAGAATGTACAATCGATGGCCATAGTCAACTTCGAGGAACCAATAGTACAAAAGGTGGAGAAGTTTATTTCTAAAGGTAAAGTGTTTTATGATTTCATTGATGAAATAATAGAGCAAGGTTCACAACTCATAGTTGTTGTAGATGAAAAGACTTCTCAAGTAGCCAAGTTGAAATTAGACCTTGAGAAAGAAGAAAATACACTTTCCTAAGAGCAGAAAGAAATAGAAAGATGTCTTTCATTTTGGTCACAAATGAAAGAATCAAATCTGAGTAAATTAGTGGAAGTTGGGGTAATTCTTGACAAAGAAAATTATGTGGAAATAGGAGAATCTCTCAAAAACCACATACAAGTGATCAAATCTCTCATCAAGGACATCCAACAGGTAAAAGAAGATATCGAAGGACATCATGTCATCATGATGAATGGAATTAAGGAGTTACCGGGTAAAATCCTTAATGATGATAATACTTTCCTCCCGATTAATGAGATTACTCAAATGTTCAAGGAAGCTATCATGGAATAGGTGGAAGATGAAAGATTTTCAAAGGCTTCAATGAATGCCATATGTGATGTAGGGCTTTCTCTTGACAATATCAAATCAAGTCTGGATAGATGCAAGAAAATTTTCTCATTTGCGAGAAGATCAATCAAAAGAATTCATACCATTGTTGATTATACAATTGGTTTAGATGAGAAGTTCATGCAGGAGACAATGAAGAAATATGAAGACTTCCGCACCCAAGAAATATGAAGACTTCCGCACCCAATGCAAGGAATCATAAAGACTTCTTGTGTCTTCAGTGTTAGATAGTTTTAGCATTTTTCATGCTTTATGTAAATAGTATTTGACATTTTACATGTCATTTCGACAAATGTAATCACACGTAAACAAATAAGTTCTCCTAAAATTGTGGACAACATTTTTGAATAAGTCAACTAGTTAGGTCTAATTTTCCTAGATTTACTCCTAGATTCACTCTTCTGACTTTTCTAAATTTTCTCTCCTCTCCCATCTATAAGTAAGAGAGGATTCTATTGTAATGAGGATATTTTAGCTTTTGCAATGAAGTGCTGCCCATTTGTGAAGCGAACATTGAAACTTTGTGTTCAATTTTGTGAATCTAATTTGATCAATGAAGAAGTGAAGTTGCATACCAAAATTTGTGTTGGGAATGATCATCTTATGGTTTGCTCGAATTGGTAGTGATTAGTAACTGAGATTTGAAGGGCTTTGAGTAAATCCATGTAAACTTTGAGTTACACTCTTTACTTGAATTCGTGATATTGATTGAGTACTATTGGTGAATTCTTTAAAAGACTTTGTGCTTGTATTTATTCATGTTGTTCATGGAATTGTTGTGAAGTATCTTGAAAAATTTGTGCTTCTAATACAATGTTGGTCACAAAGAATTTGTGCTTCTAATACAATGTTGGTCACATATATTAAAGGATTCATTGGTGAGAGCTATGGAACAATTTTGTGCCTTCATGAGTTTTTCTTGTTTTATCATTTATCATTATCATGCTAGTATTCCTAGGCTTTGCTTTGACAAGATAGGAATATTGGAATTACTCCTTTTGTTTTTTGTTTGAAGTTGTATCAAATCAAGAACTTAAAATTGTGAAGCATTGTAAAACATATTCTCTGAAAAAAGAGAGAATTATGAAAGTGACACACCCCCATATCTTAATTTTAGTGTACGTTATTGTGAATACTTAATTAGTTTTACTTAGTTTCAATAAGAAATAAAAAGGGTATCTCCCCTTTTTGAGAGGAGAGATTGTATCTAACATAACTGTGGCTGAAATCAAGTTTTGTAATCCATTAAAAGGGATTACATAATTTTCACCCAACATTTCATAAAATTTGTTTGATAATAAATGGAACTAGATCAAACCATTGGACAATATTAATTATTGTGTTTTTGTGGATGATAAATTAGATGATATCTTAAAATCCTTGAATATTGTGATTAAAATGACAAATTATTATGATGTGAATATTTTGGTTGTTGATTATGGTTTTATGGACTAACCTATTGACAAGATATTGAGTGCAAATGAGTGCAAGAATAGGTTGAAGGTGAGAACATGGTTGATGTAGAGATGTCCTAGCCACCTGGCAATAGTTGAAATGATGGAAATCCTATGCACATGCTCATGTAGTTGCATTGATCCTACATCAAGTGTATGATTATGAATGCATTGTGTTATTTGAATATGTCATTGACTTTTTGTGCATTATGATAATGACTATGTCTTATTGATTTTTTGTTTGTAAAAATAAATTAATTGAAAAATTAAAAAAATATTTCAAATGTTTGGTAATGATAAATTTCATTATATATTATTAATAATAATAATATTTATATACATATAAATAGTTGTTATTAAAAATAAAACAAATAAAATAAAATAAGTTTTAAATTAAAATTAAAATTAAATAAAATTAAGTTTTGTTAAAATTAAATAACATAAGTTTTAAAATACAAATAATTTTGCATGATAAATCATGCAAGAGGTGAACGTTCAATTCTAAAGATAAGGATTGAAGTTGAGATTTTTTTATGAGAATATGAAAAACCATTAAAAGGGAGAGCTCAACAAGGAAAAGGTAGGATTGTTTCAAATTATGATTGGCATCGATCAAGGATAATTGGGATAATTGGGATAATTGGTAAAGATTTTTTTGGGACATCATCACAAAGCAAGAGACCAAGGAGGGATGTGTGATCTAGGTGTTGTAGCATAATCAATCTTTCAACACTCTTCCAAGGTTTAGCATAATTCTAGTCAGAGTAAAAGAATCACATTACCTTCACTCTTAAGCTTGTCTTCCTTCTTATGTTCATAAACCTTGTAAAAGCAACTTTAATGAATAAATAAAATGGATCAATACTAGAAATGTGGAAGGATTCACGATATAGTCAAGTTGTGTTTCTTGTAAAGGTTATTGTTGATTTCATTTGAGAAATTTGAATATTTTTAGGACTCTAATTTATATCCCCTTGTTAAGTGTGGACCTCATACAGTTTCCATATGTGTGCGAGTATATTGGTCATCATGGCGATTTTTTGTAGCATGGGCCATATAACACTACTACAAAAACAACAATAAAATATTAAAAAAACTACTAAAAACTGCTTATAAATGGTTGAACATCATCACATGACCATTAGTAGTTTATTGCCAATCATTTATAACATGACCAAATTGATGACTAAACCATTTTTCATCATTTATTGGTTGTTTTGATTGATCGGTTTGGTAGTATATTTAGTCATTGATTCTTGTAATCTAGTCACTTATTTAGTCATTTTTTATTCACTGATATATTTAGTCATTGATTGTTGTAATATGGTCACTTATTTAGTCATTTTTATTCACTGATTTTGGTCCATTAGTAGTGTATTTAGTCATTAAATTTAATCATCATTTTGATCAATTTGGTAGTATATTTAGTCATTTTTATTTCACGGGTCATATATTTAGTCATATTTATTCACTGTTCATTGATTTTTGTAAATTGGTAGTAGATTTAGTCATTTTTATTTCATAGGTCATATATTTAGTCACATTTATTCATCGTTCACTGATTTCTATTAATTGACAGTATAGTTAGTCAATTTAATTATTAATTGACATCAATTAGTGGTATATTTAGTCATTTTAATTGATTGATATTTGAGGATTTAAACATAAAACACAAAAATACACATCAATCATCAATTTCACACAATAAGACAACCATTGAGAAGGAAAAATCAGTGAACTTTATTAATAAAAGAAAGGTGATCTAGTTATAGCTTAGAAATAGAGTATTTAATTTTTATTTTTAGTCAAAAGATTGAAAATATGAGTTACAATATTGCACAAAAATGACTGCAAGAAAGAAACTTCTCCAAAAAACTTCTGCAATGATGGAAATGCATGCTTGGAGCCCTTCAATGCAAGCACATGCCCCTTTCATCTCTTAAAAATTCTACAACATGGGAAATCTTCCTAGAGCAAGTTGTAACGTGTAGAATCCAAGAAGGAGAGTGTTGATCGTGTCCCATATATGAACTTCAATGCAGTCAACAATAACCCAACTAGAATCTTTCCTCCTTTATATACAACGTGCCATCTGATATGAGAAATAGGGTCTTCCTTTTTTTCCATGAATGAAGTTGTACCTCAATACAACCAACAAAATTACTATTAGTCTCAATTCAGAAAGAATAAAAGTGCATTGTATATTGCAAGTTTACAAATGTAAGTCCAAACACAACAAAAAGATAAATCAATTAAAAAATTGTAGGAGATAGATTACATTCACAAACATGGGAGAGTTATGCAAAATTGGAGAAATTGGCTTGGGAAATGAAGCCAACATGGTATTTCCAGAATCAATACTTTTACTTAATGTTGTGGAATAAAAGAAAAAAGAATAATTTATTTGCCACCGTAGTGAAAAGTTAGTAATTGCATTTGGTTTGTTAAACATGGCCCCTAGTACAAATATTAGAGTTGTTAAGAACATTCGAGTAACACCAAATCTAAATTCATCTCCAAGATTGTTGCAAGAGGAATCATTCTGAGAGATGTGAACCATTTCCATCATTTTAAACAGGGATAATGCTCTTGTGGAGAATATTGGTGATGCTAAATGAAACAATCTAAAAAATAGGATTGCACTATAATAATGTGCACTACATTAGATATCCAGTAACAGTGAAGGGAAATCCATCAAAGCATGACAACATAATTTTTTTTTTTTATATGTTGTAGTTACAAGTGCCCTACTAGACATACATGAAAATGTGAAGCATAGACAAGGAAAGCGAACTGTTTCAAAAAATGTCTCAAAGAAATGTGATATCAGGAATGTCGTGATTGAAGGATATGTTCAAAATGGGTTTTTTTTTCTTCTGAAAAGTCCTTGGAAATTTTTAAGAAAATGCAACCAGTGGGTGGAAAGCCCAACTCTTCAACCTTTGAAAGCATCCTTCCTGCTTGTGTGTGAATTGGAGCTTTGGATGAGGACATGAACATCCATACAAAGCATATTTGGAAGTGTTTTTTTTTTTATCAAATATTGTAGTTGCAAGTTGCACTTCAGATCACCAAAGCCTTCACAAAACCTTTTGCACAACCATCGCAACACCGCATGGTTGTTGTTGGGCCTTTGTGGTGAACCACCACAACATCGCATGACTGTTGTTGGGCCTTCGTGGTGTTGGAGGGAAAGCTCCCTCTAACACTGTGAAGGCCCAAAAACAACCATGCAATGTTGTGGTGGTTATGCAGAAGGTTTTGTGAAGGCTTTGGTGATCCAAAGTGGAACTTGCAACTACAATATCTAATAAAAATCCACTTCCAAATATGCTTATGCCTTAATGAGAAATAATCACTCATATAACCGATTAGTTAGAAGAAACCTGAGAGATAGCATGAGTGCTCAGTTAGTAATAACAATATTGAAAGAACCTTCGTTGAATGTTGGTTCTGCATTTTGTGTTGCAAGAAGTTGGATTCTATGGATATCGAGTCTCAATTTTTTTCTCTCAAACCATGCCTTGTGAAATTGAACATGTTACATCACATTACACATTCAAGCAAATTAGGTGACAATTTATTCCATTAGCAAATGAGGGGAGCCTTCTCATCAGTGGATACACTATTGTAAAGAGCCCACAAATACTGATACGAGCTCTTGAGGAGTGACCTAGGAAGAATGAGAGCAAGGTTTATGGACTTTCAAGGTTCTTGCTATGTGAATATTATCACAAATGTGTATTTTAAAAGTTTGGGTGGGCATAAACATTTCATGACATACCTTCTTCCTAATTGTGGAAAACCATTAGAAAGACACATTTGGGGTACAAAATAAAGGGCACCTATAATCTCATTCATTGCTTCTCTGGGTGGTATGGAATTAGGTGGGTACCATGGAATAGAGTACATTATATGCTATCTTATGTAACAAGGAAACTTGTGTCAAGATATGAGCAGCTAAATGATTCTTTTACTATCAAAACATTATGCCTTCCATTCTCAGCGTATCTACTGTCATACCTCTCACTAACATTGTTTATTTATTGACACCGCTATCCTACTGCCTCTGCAAAAGAGCTCCATTTAAAGGCATCTTGACTATATATTATGTACAACAAAACTCTACAAATGCAACAAGATGTTTGCAAGACAAAATATGAATTCATTGAAACATTGCTGTCTACGCAACATAATATCTTCAAATGAAGGAGCACTATAACTGTGACTGAGAAAACACTGTGTAGGCATTGTTAGCACTGAGTAATGAAGAAGATAACACATTGAATCAGGTGATTGATATCACTGAAAGGAATATCATTATTAGAGAGTTGCAAACTATGAATTGTCCTCTGTCCTATAGGATTGAGAAAGGAAGAACACTATCAAAAAGTGATTACATATCATAACAAATAGTCCAAAAAGAATGAAGTTTACTATCAAATGGTGATAAAGATATGTCCTCTAAGTCATTTGCACATGGTGATTGAGAACACAATTAGTAAGAAGTAAAAGAGCACTGGATCATAGCACTGCAAAATGGTCATGAGTTATGCAATGAAATTCACTGTTCTTTTGATCACGAAGGAGATTAAGATAATAACCAACATACTGATGTGCACAGAGAATGTTCATGGAGTGGAAAATTCCTTACAAAGCAATTATCACAACAGATTTTGAGGTGAATTGCACCTACTATTTTATGCTGATATGGATACGTTCTAACTTGTAGTTAATTGTTGTAGCATAAAAAATAGGCTAAATAGTTTTTCACATACCGTTGTTTCAAATTCAAAATTGCTATACCTTATTCTAGGAGAAAATCACAGGGGGTCTATACATAAGACACCATTGTTTTAAATTCAAAATTGTTGGCTCTTTCACAATTGTTTGCTTCATTTATTTGATCTAAGATAGCTTGTTGTATAGAAGATGCTCTCAAAATCACAATAAAATCCTTTATTTCGGGAAGACTGTTTAGAATCTTCCCATCCTAACAATGAAAAAAAGCATCAGTCATTATCCTAAAATTTGCAAGAGTTTCATCAAATTCTACTTTTCCACTCTCTTTTCAATTTTTAATTTTATTCCCAGTTTCATCCATGAAGAACTTCCTCATCCTATAGAGCCTATTGTTAGCCATAACTTTACCAGGTGTTAAGGATAGCTTTGAGTTTTTATCCAAGAAACAATTGAATTTTTTTGGCCTTACCAGATACAATGTGTTGAAAATCTCTTTGAAATTATTTTGGAAAAGAGTTCCTGAGAGTTTAATGTGCAGTTTTGAATTAACCTTTTTGCATGAATTACATATCTTTGATCGACTATTTTGAGATTGATGAACTTCATCAAGAATGAGTAGAACTGTGCTCTCTAAAATTAGTTTTCCAATATGCTTAGCCTCTTCATGAAGGCTCACATTTGTCTCGCAAGTGGGTGGCATAGAAGAAAAAGTGACTTGTTATTGGCTACAATATTTTTATATACCTAGCTTACGAGACAAATGTGAGCCTACTTGAAGAGGCTAAGCATATTGGAAAAATCCATTTAGAGAGCCTAGGTCTACTCATTCTTGATGAAGTTCATCAAGCTTGAAATAGTCGATCAAAGATATGGAATTCATACAAAAAGGTTAATTCAAAACTATGCATTATACTCTCAGGAACTCTTTTCTAGAATAATTTCAAGGAGATTTTCAACACATTATATCTGGTAAGGCTGAATTTTTTAAATTGTTGCTTGGGTAAAAACTTGAAGCTATCCTTGACACCTAGTAAAGTTATGGCTAACATCAGGATCTACAAGCTGAGGAAGTCCTACATGGATGAAATTGGGAATAAAATTTAGAATGGAAAAGTGAGTGGAAAAGTAGAATTTGATGAAACTTGTGCAACGTTTAGGTTAATGACTAATGCTTTTGTTCATTGTTATGATGGGAAGATTATAAAAAGTCTTCCCAGAATACAGGATTTTACTGTGATTTTGAGAGGATCTTCTATATAGCAGGTTGTCTTAGATCAAATAAATGAAGAAAACAATTATGAAAGAACCAACAATTTTGAATTTGAAACAATGGTGTCTTATGTATAGAATCCCCCTTTGACTTGCTCTTAGAATAAGATATAGCAATTTTGAATTAGAAACAATGGTATATGAACAACTATTTAGCCTATCCGTTGTGCTACAACAATTGACTATAGGTTATAACATATCCATATCAGCATAAAATATGCTCTGAGTATGACAATACCAGAGCTTCTAGCGTTTCTATATAGAACCTATAGTGAAAAAGTGTAGTCTCCATCTAAAGGAACCATCTTCTAAGCTCTTCCCTGAAATGAGGGTTGAAAACATTACAAGAAAAGAAATACTATAATTCTAAAGTAACAATTTGTATCAAGCCAAATGTCATAAAGCATAATTACAAAGACAAATCCTTATAATTGGACCTCAAATTGGACCAAGAAGATTTATGATTTTATCTGTAGAATGTAGGAACTTTATCTATCAGAGCTTCACGACCTTAAATTGGATCTCCAATTGGACCAACAAATTTATGATTTTATTTTTAGAATGTAGGAACTTCCTTTGTCCGATATTCACAACCTCAAATTGGATGTGAAATTGGACTAGTAGATTTATGATTTTATCTTTAGAAAATAGGAACTTCCTCTGTCCAATATTCATGAGCTCAAACTGGATCCAAAATTGGACCAAAAGATTTATGATTTTCTCTATCCACCGACGTTTGTATTCCTATACTCAAGTTCTGGTTTCGAGCGAAAACACCCATAAGTGTTTCAGATTGACTCAAGGTACTCTCCAACCTAGTTATGTCATTGATATGAATCCAAGTTTTCTTGAACCATGCATACTTGAATGTTGCATCACAATCTATCCTTCCTACACATAAAAATGCCACACATTAACCCCTTCTAAATAAAACATTTAATCATCATAAAACCATAATTAACAAATCATTTCAGTTTCAAAAAGAATATGATATCAATTACTATAAAAAAAACCTCTATTTAAATCACAAAAAATCCATGAAGCCTCCTAAATGTAGCTTAAATCAATTTTATAGGATGGGTTTCAGCATAAGAAGCTTTCTACTATAGCTCTCAATGAATGTATTATAAGTAGAAAAAAAATTATTCACACACAAAGTAATGCAAGTAATGCAGTGAAACATTTATTCCAAAAGTATGTTAGCAAGAGTTAACTAAAAACAAAATGATTTTTTTCTTGGTTTCTTTTAACAATATGCCATGTGGAAATGGAATAATCACTAAGAAACCCTAACAATAAAAAATGAAGTAAAGGTTGAATAAAGGAAATTCCAATATACTATTGTGTAATGGTGATGAAAGCACTTATATGAGCATGACCCTCCATTGAATTGCCATCCATCCAAAGATAAAATAAGAAATGTAAGGATTTGAGAAATATAAGACTAAAGGGTTATGCTATAACGGTAATGGAATCACCATAAGAGCGTAATCGAGGAACAAATTCTCGTGACTATAATTATGTGATCCATAACTCTATTGTTCATGTGGCACAGTTGTGCTATAAAAAATACAGGATGCATTCATGTGTGACCCAAGTTTAATGTGTCTATGTTGTGATAGAAACAAAGGTACCCATATGAGCATAATTCATGTACAAATTAATCATTGTCATCATAATTAGGTGTCAATCATCATTGGGTGCATTTAGGTTGACTCAAGTTTAATAGGTTACAATGTAATGATAGTATGATCCAAGTTCGATTACCTCTTGCTATAATAAAGAGCCTATAACTCTAGTTGATATGCAGAGTGGTTGTGTTATATCAATTATGTAGTGAATTCAAGCACATCCCATGTTTAATGGGCTATTCTAGAGAGTGTTCAAGATTTTCTAAACCTTATGAATGTTACTTAAAAGGACTATTGTAAGAGAGGGGGACCAACCGCATCAAGGCCACATGTCATAGAGGGATGAGAGAAAAAGGCTTCCCTAACTTACCTCAACTTAAAGGGATGTTAGGAAACACAGGATGAGAATGATGCTAGGGGTGATCCCATAATAGTGGTTTACAATTTTTGGGACATCTTGATTTTTGCTAAAATCACATATTTTTAGAAAATATAATGATTTAAGCCTTGAAAAGCTCAATTTAAAGGATTCCAATTGAAGATGGTTTAATCAAACCACCTTAGATCAAAACCCCTTAGATAGAACCTTGCTAGTTTTAAATGATACCTTTAATGGAGTCTCCTTTACACCTATCAAAATGCTGATAAACAACCACTTTTGATTTACCTTTTGGAGGATCAACTGAATTCATTTAAAATTTATTTTTTGTAAGTATGTAGTCATTATTATAAGCTTTCCAAAAAGTATAATTTTAAATATATTTAATTTTATGATTATATTTATTTTTTATTTCTTGTGAATGTAGCTTTTTCATAGAAAATCAAGCTCTTTGTTCTACACATGTGGAAAAATAGTATATTACCAAATATAAATTATGAAAAATATGTTTGCGCTAGGTATTGATGTCCTTGATCCAACAAAAAAACAAATTGAATTTCGATACTTACAAAAAATGTTATGTTGTATACAATCTACCTATGTCTAAATTGTAATTGGTTTGACTTCAAAACTTAATTAAGGAAAAAACATCAAATAAAATACTATGAAATGATATGAAAGTGCTAGATATCATAGTTACAAATCTAAATTTGAAAAAAATAGAATTTTATCCTTCATAGAAAAAAATAATGTTGTATATGGTGAACACCACTCTTTAAAAATGGTGTGTACTGTTAAAAACTAGTTTTCGAAGGAGATGGAAAAACAAATTATGCAATATAATTCCATTTAAAAAAAATAAAAGTAGAATCTACAGATAAAATGTCATAAATCACTAGTTTTCATCATCTTCAAAATATTTACGGTTTAGTAGCTATAGGTGCCTAAAAGTGAATATTTTGTTAAATTTTTTAGTTCAACGTCTAGTTTGGCTAAAAATTGTAAACCAATATTATGGGATCACCCTGTCAAGGACTATAAAGTCCTTTGGTCACTTTGCAAACCTGAGACTTGAAATGGGGCTAGGTAAGTCGGTTTTTCGATGTCAACACTATGTCTTGATGAGCTCACTGCCTGAGGACGAAAGCACGGCTCCAACACGACAACATGACACGCTGGCGTCTCTCTGGTGCGCTGGCATCCATACGACCAAAGTTCTAGAGAGACAAGGTTACACGCAAGAAAGCAGACTAAAAACCTAGCTAGTTACTTTCGAAGGGCCAAGATAACACTATGAAGTAAATAATATACGCATGAATATGATAAAGTAAATATACAAGAGTAAGGATGATAAGAATGATCTCACAAAGATGCTCGTTTGCCAGCTAGATCCAAGAATACTTCCACCTACACACAAGAGAGAATAATTGTTGGGGGGCTATTTAGGGGTATGTCTCAATCAAACCTTTGTTTTGGTGTTCCCACCTCCACGAAAACCAAGATAACAATAATGGAGAAGAAATATGATAAAGCAAGAAATTAAGTAAAGAGCACTAAAGCACTACAAAATAGTGTTATGTTACTCAACCAAATTGTAGAGAAGAGGAGTAGAAAGCTTACCATCTCCACCAAGAGCTCACTAGCCAATGGGGGAGAAAATGAGAGGAATCAAGTCTTTGCTGCAATGGTATTTGTTCCACACTTTCTCTATGGAGTTGATGGAGTGTTGATGTTGTTGCTATGGAGTACAAAAATGTTGCTTGAGAGTGAATTCAATGCTTGGAGTTGTGTGTAGAAGATCTGGATTATGAGGAGAGATTGTGGAAGGATGGAATAAAGGAATGAATAGTGATTTTGAAGGAAAGAATGAAGAAAATGATCATATTCGGGCCAGTTCGTCGAAGAGGGCATTACAAGCCAACTTCTAATGGGAAGTGTAACGCTTCTACAGGCGATAATCTACCAAGGAAATAAATATGTCACATGGATGTCTACGCATCGCGTGAGCATCCCCGATAGTTATTCCTTTGTCGACTCACAAAATGGACACCAAGTGGAATGAAGGCAATGAGCTTATGTAGAATTTCGCCTTCAGATTTGGTTTTCTAAGCAGAGGGTGTGTAAAATGGGCATTTGCGTAAGGGGTGAAAATTCACTCCTATACATTTTTCCTCCACTTTAGTGACCACGAATACTAATGAGTGATTCGGTAAAGTAGATCAAAGAAGTAGTAGAGTTAGAAATGTATACCTGAACCATTAAGGAAGTAGACCGTGATCTGGCAAACTCGAGAGTGCAAGACAAACAAAGTACTTCATAACTCCGCAAAACTTTGAAGCTAATTAAAGAAAGCGTCTTACAGGCCCGCAGACTTATAAGGAGGCAACCCCCAAGATCTCTCACATGAAGGAAGCCCCAAGAATTTAGTGGCTCACAAGCCTGCAACCCTACAAGGAAGGTGTCTCCAAAGATTTCTCGCATGAAGGAAACCCAAGAAAGCATATTCCACAAAGTAAAAAAGAAGCTTCACGGGTGCCTCCATGAAGCGACATGTTTACTTGCAGATAGAACATGTTAGGAAGCAACCACACAGGCAAGTAAGTGGTCAGTCATGCAAACCTTCAACAAGTTGGAAGGCTTTCAAAGGAATCCCTCGGGAACCGTTCAAAAGGAGGAGGGGTCCACTCAAAGGACACACTATTTGAAAAGTGAGGTCTAGTCAGGCTACCCCCAAGCTAGATGCAAAGATATGAGATAGGTCTAGTTGGGCTGACCACAAGCTAGATGTAAATAATTCATTTGAGATAAAAAATTTTTGAAGGGGCTCCCTCAGGAACCCTTCAAGACAACTAGGGGTCGATTGAAGGGACGCGCTATTCGAAAGCTGGTGTTTTCTTTCTTGAATCAATTCATCATCAAGGAATCCTTCTAAAAGATGTTTACTTCATCAAGGAATTCAAAGGAAGAATATGTCCCCACATGAGGGGAAGATCAAATCTTTTCCCACTTCAGAGGAAAGTTCTCAATTTCTTTCTTTACGAACCCATGATGAAGAAACATGTTCCATTAGGGTTTCAAGTTGAGAATGCAATTCTTACAAAGAAGTGTGTAAAGATTCTTGAGAAAATATTTGTTGGTGATGAATGTGTTTTCTGAGAATTAAAGTGATGTAGAGGTGGCATTGTCACACATGAGAGGGACAACTAAAGCAAATAAGAGATAAAGATAAAGGAAAAGCAAAAAGGAAAGAGAACACAAACAAAGGGCACAGGGGTAGCCTGATATTTCAGGGTCAGAATTGCTTCATAGATATATATAAATATAATAGTAGTATATAAATGAACTATCATCAACCCCCTACTATATCAGGCCATGTGAAGAATGCACGAGAAGACAAAGTAAAAATAAAAAATTGGGTCAACATGAAAGGGAAGCCTAAATGCCCCCAATGCTTTGCATCTTCCCCAATTTGGAAAAATTCAATCAAAAACATGGAATAATGATGATACAAATAGAATAATGTTTACAAAACAAACAACATGCCTATATCCAAGCACCAAAAAGGGTGACCAGGGTCATCTAGGCACACGTAGCATGATTATGGGGGAAACACATCACAACACATACACACACCTAATCTAAAGATAAAGAAGAGGCCTCCCCCTAACACTGATCAACCAAGAGGTCACCCTCTTCCCACTCTAGATCATCATAGGAAGAAAGAGGATGAGATTGCAATGGTGGAATGTTAAGTGGAGGAAATTTCAACCCTCCCACAAAAAGGGCTAAGGAAGAGGGACTCGCAAGGTCTCCTTCACTCGGCTCTTGTGGAGCTAAGGTCAACAACATCACAAAGATCACTGACAAGGTCAAAAATTCATCCACTAAATTAAACATGCACTTAATAGGAGTTCCATTCTTTACCTTGACAAATGGTGGAGATTGTGCCCAAGGTTCACCACTAAGCTCACCGAGCAATTCGAGAGCAGTGATGAACTCAAGAGAAGTTGAGATTGGTTCCGTTACTAGGAAAGAACAAGCTAGGGTGGGCCACCTTTTAGAGAAGGTGGGATCCTCCTACATCCTCCATTGTTGGAAGGACCACTCTCTACCTTTTTCTTCGTTGGGGGAGGTGAGCTCTTCACATAAAAGGAAAGAAGGGCAGAGGAAGAGGAGGAAAGAACCACAATAGATACAATTGATGTGTTAGTCATATCTACGGGCTTTAGGAAAGGTGGGACATCCGAAATGGATTTCAACAAAGGTAGCTCCATCGAAGGAGCGATGAACACCTACACCTTTTTGGGGTCAGGTGCATGTGCACCTGCAACGAAAGCTAGAAGCGATATAGAGCTAGTTTGAATGAAAATAGAGGGGATGAGAGATGAGGACGCAATAAGAGGTCTTGATATAAGGGCCATCATCTCCCCTTCCTTCCTTCCTTTGTAAGGAGACTTTCTTAGCTAAGAGATCCTTTTGCCAATAATTGCGCTTGTGCACAAGGCAGTTTCTGTGAATCTTTGAACTAGAGGCCGGAGGTTGCGAAGGAATGAAAGGATCTTGCTAAGCCATAGAAGTGTCCTCCATAATTGTTTCCAGTGGAGGGAAAAAATCTTGAACGAGAGTAGGAGGAATAGGTTCAGAGACAATGGGGGGAGTCGCCTCTAATGTCTCGACAATGAGCCTTTTCCCGTTCACTACTTTAGGAGCAGGAGTGGTAGGAGGCTACAAAGGTCGAGACATACAAGATTCCCCATGGGGGGATTTCTGTCTATTGTACCAAACTGGCCTAGGATTCGTGGGTAGGACAGGAAGCTCGAACGCAGGATGCTTAGGCCTTCACCAAGTAGACACCATAGGATTCTCTCGCAAATGCGAGGTAGAAGCAAATGGTACCACAACAGAGTGCGAGGAAGAATCAAGCTGAACAACGAAAGAGGAAGCAAGATCTCGAGACCACTTCTCTTCTTCTCTTCTATGTGCCTTGGTGGCATCACTATCAGCTTTCAAGCAAGCCCTATGTGAAATAGCATAAGGTGAAGGAGGGTATCTCACTTTCAGCCTAGAATGCCCTTTCTTGTAATTTTGATATGTGCGATACAAGAGGTCCTTCCTAGGTGGAAGAGGACTGACGGGTGCAGGTGAAAAGTAATCTAAGGAGTAACTACCACATGCAATCGATGGTCTATAGCCAGTGTCGTGGATCACATGCATGAAACCCTCATGAGTGAATTTCAAACATTTATGCACAATCAAGGGAATTGCATTCATAGCTACCAACCAAGGGATACCCAAATTCACCCTGAAGAGTTCAAAATCCAGGATAATGTCAAACATAAGGTTCACAGACTTAGTTATGACGAGAACCGACAAGACAAACTACCTATAGGAGGTAGGAAAAGTCCATCGTGTGTGTGGATGGTACTCATAGGTGCATCGTATCCATCCTTATGCAGGAAGTTGATTAACATGTTCTCCTTAGTTATAATATTCACTTGAGATGTCAGATCAATGAGAACACCTGCTACGATATTTCCATTTATCCTCGCAAGAATGTGGAGAGGAGATGGTTCTTTGTTAAAGCATATCAACAGGTCCTACGAAGTGAAGGTTATACCAGTACCATTGCTCACAAGCTACACAAAGGGAATAGGTTGATGCAAAAAAGAGGCCATCACATACGCTAAATGATACTTTCACAGAGCCTTCTAAAGGTTATAGGATGAGGTAGTGACCCAATTAAGGTTTCGTTACACAATACTCTTGGAACCTTCCAATTACACCTACTAGGGGTCGCAGGTTGGGTTGTAAGGCATAAGCCTCACAACACTCTCACCTACAACACTCCTAGAATACAAGGAAAGGAGCTTTTAGTATCGCCAAACGAAACCAAAATGGTTCACATCAAGTTCACCAAAAATGTAAGAGAGGGGGACCAACCACGTCAATGCCCTAGGTCACAGAGGGCTGAGAGTAGAAGGATGCCCTGACTTACCTCAGCTTAAAGGGATGTTAGGAAATATGGGACACTCTGCAGACCCGAGACTTGAAATGGGGCTAGGTGAGTCAATTTTTGGAGTCAACACTGTGTATTAGGGAGCTCTTTTCATGAGAATGAAAGCGCATCTCCAAGATGACAGTGCAGCGCGCTGGCATCTCTCAGGTGTGTTGGTGTCCGTACGACCAAAGGAATAGAGAGACAAGGTTAGACACAAGAAAGTAGATTAACAGCCTAGCTAGTTACTTTCGAAGGGCCAAAATAGCACTATGAAGTAAATAATATATGCACGAATATGATAAAGTAAATATACAAGAGTAAGGATGATAAGAATGATCTCACAAAGATGCTCGTTCGCTAGCTAACTCCAAGAATACTTCCACCTGCACATAAGAGGAAATTATTGAGGGGCTGTATAGGGGTCTACCTCATTCAGACCCCTGTTTTGGTGTTCCCACCTCCATGGACAACCAAGATATTGATAATGGAGAAGAAATATGATAAAGCAAGAAATGAAGTAAAGAGCACTAAAGCACTACAAAATAGTGTTATGCTACTCAACCAAATCATAGAGGAGAGGAGTAGAAAGCTTACCACCTCCATTAAGAGCTCACTAGCCAATGGGGGAGAAAATGAGAGGACTCAGATGAAAGCCTATGCTACAATGGTGTTTGTTCCACACTTTCTCTACGGAGTTGACGAAGTGTTGATGTTGTTGCTATGGAGCACAAAAGTGCTGCTTGAGAGTGAATTCAATGATTGGAGCTGTGTGTAGAAGATATGGATTGCTAGGAGAGATTGTGCAAGGATGGAATGAAGGAATGAATAGTGAATTTGAAGGAAAAAGTGAAGAAAATGACCATATTCAGGTTGGTTCGTCAAAAAGGGCGTTAAAGTCGACTTCCAATGGGAAGTGTAATGCCTTTGCAGGATCTAGATGCGAGAATCTACCAGGGATGTAAGTGTGCCATGCAGACATATGCATGCTGCACGGAATCCTTGATAGTTATTCCTCTATCACACAACAAAATAGACATCAAGTGGAATGAAGGCAACATGCTTATGTGGAATTTCATCTCCAGATTTGATTTTCTAAGGTGAGGGTGTGTAAAATGGGAATTTTCATAAGGGGTGCAAATTCACTCTTATACAACTATGCAAGGGCAGTGATCATATATAAATGATAAGTTTTTTTTATGCCAAAAGACAATGAATACTTAGACTGAGTCCAGTGATGAATGAGGACAAGAAGTTTTGCATATGATTCATCACCATGATAGTGTCAAGTGCAAGCTACATGGACAACTCTTAGCTATAACTTGGATTATGAGAGGTTCATTAAGACATGAAAGAATTTTTTTGAAGAGGATAGTGCTCTATTAAATACAGTCATGTTACAAATGGCAAAGGCTTTCACCATGAAGGTCTCGTTGAGCATTCAATAGTGGTAGACCTATTAACAAAGGGAAATGAATTGTGTATAAAAAATTATAAAAGGTAGAATGCAAATAATAAAAGATGATTATAAGACATAAAAGATGATAGTTGTTGTCAATGGATATAAGGGAAATCCATATGCAAAAGATACTCTCTATGACTATAATAAATAGGAAAATTACCATGAAGCTAAGGGAAAATCAAGAAGTAGGGACAATTACTATAACCAATGGATAGTGACAAAATTTTATGACGATAGTTAGCTCATACATGATAGTAAATATGACCTTAGTCGTAGTTGAAGCTAGCATAAGTGGATATCAAGTAATTGCATTGAGATTGACCTCATTGAAATAGGATAGTCATGGTTATCAATATTTATGACATGAAAGGACAAAGCACAATTATCTTGAAGACTTTTAAACTACCATCTTTAGATATGAATAATAGTCATGAAAGATCAATCATGAAGGATTCATGGGACAATTATAGCCACATGACAATGGGTGATAAGGGAGATCTAAAACACTTATTTATTTAGGTAGAAAAGGATGGATAAAAAGAAAGACAAGCTATAGTCACGATAATTTAGATAAAGAAAACATGCAATGGTAGGTTAATTTTGAACACCCACATCAAACCCTAATGAGATTTGTCTTGAGTATTTGTTTTCAAATGAATAGATTTGAGGACAAAACCTCACATATTGTTAGTAAATAGAGGAAAAAACCCCTACTAGTTTGTAAATGGCCAAGGATAAAATCCTATTGGCCAAAGAAGTGGTTCTCACCCATAGGTCATGGCTGAATTTTAATGGTGGTTGACATTGGTGATATCAAGATAGTAAAACATACATATTGCCATTTATTCATCATTATTTTTCTTACAAAGACATACATATTGACATTCATAGCCAAAAAAACTCCTCATAACCAGTAAAACCCATTGACTCTTCAACAATGAGACTACTGTCATGTCTTAAACATATCATGGCCTTTGATCTTCTCAAAATATCTGCATTGTGATATGAAAGTATCACTTATGAAGGTGGTTGTTTTCCTAATAAGAGCTTTGAATTCCTAGTTTGGCTTATGATAGGGATCAAAACCTCATGAGGAGACAAGCAAAATCTTCCTCAAAACTTCAAATAAAACTAAAAACCCTAATAGCATAGAGTACACCTAGCAAGATGTGAGGAGGAAGGCTTCCAAGAAAACCTCAAATATTAATCAATGTGAGCATGATTTATCCTCAAAACCTTGGACAATCTCCTCTTGCATGCAATGTGTCTTCAAACCCTTGTGAATCTCTACAATGTGGATGAGTTCAAAGACAAAAAATAAATGTTTCTTCAAATCAAACTCAACATGCCTTTATCCCATATCTTCTCAACAATGTGGATAGATGCTGGTGCAACCAACTACTAGTTCTACGCCATGCTCTCAAAAAATCTTTGGACTTCTTCCAACCAAAAAACTAAGAAACCCCTAACCTTCATCTTGTTATGTGGCTCAATAGACACAAGGAATGAAAATTCTCTTTTTCATTGTTTGACATAAAAAAAACTTAGTCAAAATTCTCTTTTTTATTGTTTGGCGCCCAAAAAAAACTTAAGTCTTTCACTAATATCTCCTTTTTTTTACTTGATGATCAAATTAGTCACTTACGATGATCAAATTAGTCATTTATAGTTGTGTTGAAAAAATGACTAGAATTTAATCATTTTTAGTTGTCGTGACTAAAAGTTTTAGTCATGTAGTCATTTATTTACCAAATTCTACTAGTGTAATCAACCAACTTGAGCCATATAATTGATCAATTTGGATCATATAATCAACCATGTTTGTAAAGATAGCCATGGTGGTTATAAAACTTGTGCAGTGAGTGTTCCGTATAGTATAAAATAATAATCATGCTTATCAATTTAAACCAAATAGAAATTCTTTAATTGCTACTACAAGAACTTGCATAAGGATTATTAGATGTAAAAATAACTGATATGCATGCCTGCAAAATGATTATTAGGTGCAAGAATAACTAATATGCCTATTGATTTTATAATATGTATATATGTGGTATGAGTAATATACCTAATTAAGGAACATATCGAGACTGCAAATATATAGGAATTCTCGCTACTATTATTCAACCACTATGTTAATCCGTAAACTCAACAACTTTAATAGTAGTTTATGACTTTAGTGTATTTTCCATGGAGTTAATACCAATAAACAATTTGTTTATGCTACAATGAATCCATAGTGAAATTATAAAACTGTACAAATAAAACTGTCATTTAATTGTATGGATCTGATTCTTTTATTTCCAATTAGCATATCAAACATATTATTATAGTTATATATATGTACATATATATACAAACCCATATATATGTATATACATATAGCTATATATAATAGTACAAATATGCATCACAAGTTATGACCTGATTTCTTATGGATTTAATCTGTATGACAAAAAAACTTAGTTAGTATTTCATGTGCATGAAATTTTACATGAAATTCAGAATAGTAATGAATGTATATCAATTATTGCATGAAATCAATGAGAAATATCATTAGAGATCAAATCACATGTCAACAATCTAGTTACATGCCAATAATTAAATTGCATGCCAATTATACATTAAACATTATTATGCATGAAAAGAAAAGAGATTTATTTTTATGATCATTATGCATGCTATTTGCTTTTATATGTGATTTGGCTTTACCTTCTAGGATGGGTGTTTATTACAGACTACTAAGGGGAGTAGATTTTATTTTTCTAGATCTACCTATTGTTTATGATTTATTTTCTTTTTCCAAAGCTATTTGTACCATTGAAATAGATGGATCTTGTTTCATTCTCTTTGTCATATTCTGATAGTAGGGCATATCATGTTCATACGTGAAAAACATTTAGATATATCAAGTTGCACTAGATGCCATCTTGCTAGCCGTTTCGAGGTTGCTACCTGCTTCTCGTGGAGGGTTGGGTATTCTTCATGTTAGGAAGAATTTTGAGAAAGTGTAAGCTTCGTGGTTGGGAAAAAAATAACTTGAGCCATGTTCTTGTTTCTTGGTTTGGGATGACCGTTGGGTTAGTGGTGGTCGAAGACTCTCCAATGTTTATGTTTCTTCTATATCTTTACTTGTATTGTTATGAGCAGAGGGACATGAGAGCCTAAGTCATATTCTTGCATAGATTATATCTTGTACCCTATATTACTTGACTAGATAGTACTTCATGTGATGATGTACCTTTTTTTTGTACTTAACATTCTGGATTTTACACTTTTACATTTGAGATGTAATATGTCATTTGTATTTATTAGAGATGTTTCATTTCATTTCTATATTTATGTAAAAATGAGTTATTATTTGTCTTCCTGAGTTAGGGTTTCAAACCTTACAAATAGAAATGTGTGAGATAGTGGAAGAAGAAGAACCTTCCTAAGCATCACTCCTTTTCCTTGAAGAATTAACTTTATTCTTTGGTTTTGTAGTCATAGTTTCAAATACCTTCTTTCTCAATCATTATTTTGTCCTTTTGATAATGTGAATTGTCCTCTCAGCTAATTCTTTTAACTTCTGACTTGTCCAATTAATAAGAGGTAAGCATAACACTTGAACCTTTTCAAATAAAATAGGATCAAGTGAATCTGATCCATCATCCTCTAATATGCCAATTACATCCCAATCTAGTTTGTATTTATGTGATCTTCTCAATAGTAAGCCTCATCCAATCTCTCCTCCGGACCTCAAAATCATCCTCACAATCTTCCTAGAAGTCCTCAATCGAGCTGGAAAATGATAATAGCCTACATGAAGGTTCAAATTGTCTTTGAAATACCATTTGCCATCGAAGGGAAATCTCATCTTATAACAACTAAAAGTTAGTTTAACAATTGTTCTCTTGATGTTCTAAGCATCCCTAGAAGATTTTCAATTGTAGTAACCAAGGCCTTTAGGAAAAGGAATACCATTTTTCCTTCTATCTCTATATCCCTTGTTAACCCAACCAATCTATCTGCATACTTCAATCAAAACCAGCTTGTCATCTATATATCTTGGCAACATATAAGGATATCCATGAAAACCTCAAATTCTTATATATGTGAACCTCAAAAATTAGATAAAATAACTCCCATATTGTTTGATAAGAATTTTTTCCTCTAGAGATATTCTAAGTCTAATATTACCTTGGAGCTTTCTCACCGTCAACATAGTGAAAGCATCGTTTACCCTGCGAAAATTCTTGTAACTTTGCTCCAATTGTAACTGCGAGCATAAATCATAGATTTGAGCCATGTTATCAAATATCCCACAACTGTTGATCCCTAGCCAAATTTTCATGCTCACAATAGAATACATGAGGTAAGAAGACATAAAATATTGGTTTGTCTTGAATCAAAAGGTTAGTTGGTTATACAAACTATCGCTAATAATACCTCCCCAATCAATAAATTAATTGCTTGCACATATGATGGTAATAAACAAGTACATCCACCTTTTCAAATTATTTGAAGCCTTAATCCCTATTAATCTGTTTAGGAGAACCACTATATGTTTTTCAACGAACATGTTCTTGTGAAGAATTTTTAGCAACCGGGATTTCCCCTTTTTGCGTGTCAACAACCCATGTTTCACTATGGTACTAAGGCATCAATCTTTATTTTCAATGAAATATTGCTCTACGATTTCCTTATTTATATCGACGAATTGGTTCTTAATTGGTAAATCTAAAAATAATCCTAATAGAAATGGCATCTAACTTTGCCACCAATGTACCATCCAAAGTTTTGATTTCTCTAGTCTTCGCATCATATGCCTTTATGCATTGCATGTACTAACCCACTTTCAAACACCTTTTGTGCAAATGGAGACCTCTTTCTCTCTTTCATGGCTTCCCAAAAATCTTGAATGTTGAAGCGTCCCAAATTTGTATCTCATATCTCGAGAACCGTGCTTTCAAGAACCGAGATGAATTCATAGCCTTAGTATGTATACTTCGTTTTTTTATAAAACCCACCACCGATTCCTTGTGATGCAGGGGATGAAGTAATGAAAGGAACTCACTTATCACAATTGCAAATTTCAGGTTTTCCGATGTTTACTATTGTACCACAATTTCTTTCTCCACTTTAAATAAATATCTTCAATTTTAAAATTACCCCGGTTTGCCTTTATTAACCATGCCAATCTCTTCAATTATGTATTGTGCTTTGATCAATGAGCGGGTGCAGGCAACAAATTCACTGGCAAAAAAAATGGATTCTACTTTATACCTGTCTATTGCATTTGCTTTGGAAGTTTCAAAACCATTTTGAACACTTCTTGCAATTATTGCATTCTATGACATGACATTTCTCTGGGAAATTTTGTCAAACATCTTAGTCGCCTCTTCTTGTGCCTATTTAGTTAAAGATATTCAGTCATACAATCCATATACTTAGTCTACGCCTTCATTCATCAGATACATTTTGTGCATATCCTGCATGGTGTTGCCATATTCCAGCGCTCATACTCATGCAACAAAGTCTATGGTGCAACAGTTTATCCTATATAATGGCTTGTCAAATAGTTCGCATGCATTTGCTAAATACCCCACACCTTGGTTGTACCCATTTGATTGGAGAATTTATCACGTATTTCACTGCTATTCTCTACGCATTGGATGTATGCAATTACACTATTGACAAAAACCTTTAATTATCGTATTCTCACAGGGAATTCTATCGAACAGTTGGCTTATCTTCTCTATCACGCCTCATGATTATGCATGAACATTCTATCAAATGATTTGCATGGCTTTGCTATGCTCTGTCGCGCCTTGTTTTCTGCTTCCACATTTGATTTAATACACTTTGTATGTCCTGCAACCACTACATTTCATTTGATAACATTTCTTTGGGAAATTCTGTTAAACAATTCGTAGGATTTTCCTTGTCTACACCTCCATATTTTGCATACATTTTGTGCAACTCCTGCAATCATATGCTCTATGAGACTATATATTTACTCACTTCATCTATTTGAGGAAACTTTTCAAAAAAGACTTGAATGCGCCTTACGTACGTTTTTGCGCTACCCAGTTCCAACGTTCCCACTTTGGCGCAGGTTGGGAGAATGCTGGTAAAAGGTGGTGGAGATTTGGTTTTACAACCGCCATATGCCTTCGCTTGAGAATTACAAAGGTCTTCTTAAATAAATCCATAATATACATATACTACAACCAAGTTATGTAATCATGGTATTTCATACAATTGGCGCTTCTCTTAATGCATGATGTCGAATAGATCACATGCCCTGTATATGCTCCCTTTCAACGTTGGTGTGTAGATCCTGGTGCTTGGTATAATAGTTTATATGCTTTGTCTATGATTCCATATTTTGCATGCATAAAGAGATAGAAGGTTGGCACGGCGAGGAGAATGAAGGTGTGGATTTTTTAATGCATATCGATCCTCCGTTATTTTTTTTTAACTTCCACATGGTGGGTATATGCCAGAATTGACTGATTCAATCAACAGCTTCTATGAAACAGTTGTAGGCAATTACCTATCACTATAAAGAAGATCAAAAGTGTGATTGTGCTCAATAATCTGAGAATTCTATTGATGCAAATAACTTAGATGAAATTACAAATGAATGTGCATGCTTATATAAGCAATCCCTACATGCGGATTAACAAGATAGAGACTAGTGTACAAATCTCATGCAATGAGATAACTTGTCCTAAATTTAGTCCAATCTAATAATAAGAATTAAACTAAAGGTTAAACATCAACTTCTAAGTTTAGTTTAAGTGAACTAAAGTAAAAAAACCTCTAATAATTAATTGATGATTAATTAATGATCAGAGAATGACTTATTTACTCTGACAAGTATATGTTATGGCCTATGCAACTTAAATGCTTGCCAAAGTATGCTCCATTCCACAGTCCGAACTTGAGACACAATGTTTTGTCTATATACTTCCAAAGATTACTTACAAGTGTGTAGCCTCCTCAAATTCTATTATAATAACCTCCTTTTCTTTCTTTTAAATATTCAAGTTTTAGAGTTTTAATTTTGATAGCAAAGGAGCAATTTATGAGTTTTGAAGTTTTAAATGAGGTAGCATAGTCGCAACAAGGAATTTCAAAGTTTTGAATAAGGTAACATGGTACTAATAAGGAAGAGTTGTGAAGTTTCGAATGAGGTAGCAAGGTAGTATAAAAGAGTTTTGAATTTTTCGTAAGGTAGCATAGTAGTATTAAAGAAGTGGCAATTGTGAATTGGAAAGCACAATAGCATTAGGTAAAGAATATGTCTATGAGGTTGACTCAATTCATTATCAACCAATAAACCTTTTAAATGCTCAAAAACCTCCTTTAAAAAAATCTAATGCTCTAGAAAAGTTTTAAAATAATTCCTCATACTTTTTCAACAAACCCTTGATCACCCTTGACAACACAAAATGGGAACATGCATAGATTTTGACTAGCAAGATATTTTGCCTTGATTTTTTTCCAAGATGACAAAAACACCATTATGACCAAAACCTAGAAAATAATTTCATTTTTAGAAAATAGGGCTTTTAATTTAACATTTTCTAAAATTTGGTTGGTAAAATCAAAACTTTAAATTCTTCTAAACTGGCAAGTGGATAGCTGTGAAAAACTAGCCACATTTCTCAGAATACTATCAAGAACATCCCCCTAAATTATATTTTTCCAAAATTTCATATTTTTAAAAATTTAACTATTTTTTGCATTTTTTGCCAATGCACAAGGTTGTTTTTTAGTACAATTGGAAGTATAAATATAATAATTTTCAATCTAGCACCTGACATTAGAATTGACATCATCAACCTATACTAACCAATTGGGCTTGAGAGTTATAGTTGAATTCGACAAATTATGAAGATGGGACACAAATTAATCAACTAACAATAAAGTTTCAAAATGGCAACCTTTGAACATGCTCAAATAATAACCAACCCCGAAGACACTAAGGAGATTCAAATTATCAATCAAATTTTTGAAATTGAGCTATTCAAAAATCAGGGGATAACAGTTCCTAACCAAAGGAAATTTAAGTGTACTTCCTTTCATGCTGGAAAGCTCCATAGCCCCAGTCTCAGGCTCATATCACTTCCCAATTTAGATAGAAGCATTCTAGGAGAGAAAAGACTAGAGAGGAGTCCATTCAAATTTGAAAAAATATGGATGTAGGATGAGAAATTTATTGAATTGATGTTAGGTTGGTGGCAAGAAATTGCCTGTGATGTCCAAAACCAAAATGTTTGCCTCATAGAAAAATTAAAAATATGTAAAGAGGTAGTTGAGAGAATCACTCACCAAAACCTATTTTTGGAGAGAATCCTAAAACTATTAATATAGGCTCATAACAAAATGCTAATTGGGGCCTTCATAGAGGAATAGATAAAAAAAAGTTGTATGGTAGCTACATCCAGAAAAAGCACCTGGTCTAAATGGCTTTTCAGTATCATTCTTTCAAAAGTGTTGGCACATTGTGGGGAAGGACATATGTGAGGCGATAAAAGACTCCCACAAAAAGTGAAAATTATTGAATGAGATAAACAATGCCTTCATAGCCTTAATCCCAAAGAAAGAACAATCTTTCTCTCTAGAATATTTATGACCAATATCATTATGTAATACAATCTATAAAATATTGGCAATAGTTGTCAATAGGCTCAACAAAATCCTACCAAAAATAATTACTGAAGAAAAAACATGGTTTGAATGCCTAGAAGGTCAAAATTGGATGGTGTTATCATTGCACAAGAATCAATTCGTTCGGCTTTGAAAATTGGTAGCAACAAATGCTAGTAAAATTGGATATAAGGAAATAATATGATAAAGTGGATTAGAGATTTCTTTCAAGGTATTGAATGTATTTAACTTTGCGTTAAATTGGACAATCTAGATTTTCAATTGTGTTGCAAGTCTAAGATATTCAATGGTGAATGGCTCTTTGAAAGGATTCTTAGAGTCATCACGGGGTCTTTGACAAGGTGATCCACTATCCCCATTCCTCTTTATTATTATGGTAGATGCATTAGGCAGGGCAATGAACCATGTATTGTTGGAAAGGAAACTCAAAGGGATTCAAATTACAAGTAATCTCCCTCTCATCTCTCATCAACTATTTGCAAATGACATGCGATGTTGTTTGAGGTAGAAAAGCTGAAAGAAGCCAAATGCATAAAATAAATATTGGAGAATTACATCAGGGAAGGAGGTAAATTCCTCAAAATAAAAAAAATGTACTTTTTTCCAACCCCTCTAAGAAAACAACTAAAAATATTTAGAGTTCTAAAATTTAAGCTTGGAAAGTTTCCTAGCATATATCTAGGACTCACACTGGCACTAGGGTTGAGATCAAACAAGTTATGGGATCCATTGGTAGATAAGGTGTCAAAGTATGTGGCATTAGGGAAAGGGATATAAATTTCATGGGTTGGTATGATAATAATTCTTAAAGAAACCATCTCTACAATTCTTATTTACCTAATGTCTTGTTTATCTCTGTCAAGTAGAGTGAACCAAATACTAACACATGAGAAAATCCTTTCGGTAAGGATCCTCAAAGAAGGATAAATTGACCTTAATAGTGTGGGAAAAAATATGCAAACCTAAGAAGGATGTAGGGGTTGGTTTGAAAAGTTAAATCTTATAGAACAAAGCTATAGGGGCAAAGTTAGTATGAAAAATGTTTAAAAAAAGTTACAATTAAAGTGGGAAAAACTATTACAAAATAGGTACATGGACAACCTTGACTCTTCAAATATTTTGACAACAAAAATTCTACCTTAGGGATCAAGACTATGGAACTTCATCTCCAATTGTTGATCAATTATAATTGAATACCTCACATGGGATATACACGATAGATAAACTACCCTCTTTTGGGAAGACTCATGGGGGTTCCCTCCGCTTGATAAAATAGAGGGACTAAACCAAATTTAAAGAATCCTTGAACTTAATTAGGAGCCAAAAGTTAGGAATTACACAGAGGAGATACACATAGATGGGATCACATGTGGTAGCATTGGAAGAAGTTTGATAATTTGAATATTTGATACCAAGACGTAAATCTCTTGGAAAATATATTAAGAAACAAAAGCATAGCCTTGAGGTAGGGGAATAATAAGCTGATATGGCATAGGGAAAAAAGTAGCTAATGGAATGTAAAAGAAGGGTATAGATTGCTAATGGAAAACACAAGGGACATGGAGATTCCTATTCATCTATGTTGGAATAAATTATGTCTCCCTAAGATAGGGAAATTTACATGGGTGACCTTTTAGAGGAGGATCCTAACAAGGGATAGATTCATAAAAATGGGTTTTCATGGTCCTTCAATGTGTTTGCTATGTAGAAGATCAAAAGAGGATCCAAACCACCTCCACCCAAGAATATTGGAAATGACTATGTGCCAAATTGGGATGGGCTTTCTCCCTATCAAATATATTTTCAATTTGTTTAAATCATGGCCAACATTATTCAAGAATGTAATGCTATTGCATTTGGATAGTAATCCCTTCAATTATGATCTCAGAAATTTGGAAGGAGAGAAATAGGGGAATCTTTCAAGGAAAATAAATGATCATTCCCTCCTTCCAAAATAAAGTAGAAGTTGTAGTTGTGGAAGTAGTAAACAATAGAACACAAAACCAAAACTCAAATGTCAAATCATGGATGCTCTAGGATAACAACATTTAATAAAAAATTGGTACAATTTGCACCCTCCTTTGGTTCATGGGGCAGGGGTGATGCATCCAATAAAGCCAGAGCAAAGGCCAAGTGGGTACCTCCTAAGCAAGGTTGGTGCAAACTAAACTTTGATGGAGCATTGAGAGGTAACACTGACACCTCTAGCACCGGTTGCATAATCCACAATTGGAGAGGTAAAAGATTATGTTGTGCCTCCATCTCATTACAAGAGGGGACAAACAATGATGCAGAGATGTAATCTCTCAACTTTGGTTTAGAGCTCTACCAAAAGAATAATATCCTTGACATTGAGAAGCAAAAAAATGTTTCGACTGTAGATCTCCATTTTTTTATTTTTTTTTAAATACTTGTATTATAAATTAATTGGTAAGTATTATATTATGTTTGTAAGAAAAAATTGGTTTTATTTAAAAATAAACAAAAATAATTATAATATAAAATTTAAATGATGGCATGATAAATTATAAATATTATTTAAGTGTGCATATATTATTTGTGAAGTATGACTTAGTTATGGCTACTTTTTCTGCTTGATTTAGGGATTATGGGTACTAGAATAACTACTTTTTCTTTTGGGTATGTGCAGGATCATCATGGAAAAAACATGCCCTTAAGTGGCAATAAAAAGACAAAAAATCAGAGTTAAACAACTTGATGTAAAAATTTGAATAAGTTATCTATATTATTTCAAAAAAATGTAAAAATAGAATCTGTAGAAAATTGAATGTAGTTTCTAAACTACTAGACCTTTATTTCAAAATAAAAAACCTATTTGGTGAAAATTTGAAATTTCAATGTAGTAGTATTTAAATTTCAGGGTAAAAATAAGAAGTAGGTGTCTGTTTGACCACCCTAACAACAATAAAATGATGATATTTTTTTATAATATTTTAGATATAAGTAGAGGACTCATGTCCCAATGTGATGCATATTTTTTTATAATTTTTTTCCAAGTAAATAATTAATTATAAATTTTTTATTACAAATTTTAAAATATATAAAAGCTCGTCTATCTAACCACCTTAACTTGGTCAAAAATTCATGAAATTTATTTTTTTCTTTTTTAATCCTATAGTATGCAAAGCATAGAATGTGACACATGTTTCGGATTCAAAAAATGTGATACCATTTGAAAGTTATAGATGTTTTTCAATCAGCCTATCAATAAGGACTTTATTCGTAATTCTAATAAAAAATGAATAATAATTATTTATTAAATTCAAAGTAAATCATAATTTATATTGGTGGAAAGCCGAGAATCTCCTCTAAAAACCCTTTTCGCTTCATCACTTTTGGGTTAAAAAAAAGTCGTCAGCCACATGGACCATCATATGGCTTACATATCGCCACTTTTTGGCCCATCATGATCCTGCACATACCCTTTTAACAAAGTTTACAATAAGGTCTCAAATATTTCGACCAATAGAATTGTAGAAAAGTGAACTTTACTTGACTTTTAAATTTTTTAATTCTTTTTAACCAATTATGGTTCTAATAGTTGGTGGAAAAAAATGCCTAAAAAATGGGAAAAAGTCACATTTATATTTCTAAAAAATTCACCCTTAACACCCAAAAAATTTTACCCAATCATTTTAACGAAAAATAATTTATAAAATTTATAAAGTTAAATATTTTTCATGTTGATTTTAATGATATTAAATTTTATTTTAAGAGAAAATAATTACCACTTCTAATTCATTCAAAAATAACATAAATTAATAACTAATTAAACAAGTAAAAATAAAACTGATTGCAATAATACTGCCTAACAAGTACTAATATAGAGAAAATTAATGTGTGTGTGTGTGAGAGAGAGAATTAGTGCCTTTTCACATAACACATGTAGATATTAAAATCATGAAATAAGTGATAAAGTTAATTAAGTCTAGAATAATATTGAAGTGAGAACTCCATTTTCAATAGTGGTTACCAAGTATTTATTATATTAAAAAATAGGATGAAAAATTAACAATAAAATTATGTTGTAGAATATTATAAATCAAAATTTGACAGTCAATGAACAAAATTTGAGTCTATTTTCTTCAACTTTTTTCTTGGTGAGTTGTATTCCCTTTTTTATTTTTCATAAAAATCATACGTGAATGGAAGCAATATTTTTAAGCCTTATAAGGAATTTACACAAGATCTTACTACAAATATAACTCATGCTCTTTCTTTTGGTCTTATATCAATAATAGTTTTTGAAAGAATCAAACCCCGTGATTTGTGTATTATCAATTCCCAAGCTAATCTTAGGTATTTCGATTGTGGAGCCCCTTTGTATGTTATTGGAATTGTGTGCAGATTATGCTTTTTAATGGTATGTTTGAGTGATTGTCAAATTCAACCTTTGAATATGTTTTTGGTTTAGGTGGTACACTTCTAATTTGTATACAATCTTTTAGATATATCCTAGACCTCCATTTATAAGACCTGTTTGTATCAAAATATTTGAAGTTAACATTACCCTTGCATTCTTACTAATTAATAGTTTCATATTGAGTTCATCATTTTTACATCCTTTTGTTGCATTAACACTTCCCACTTTTGTTACAATGCTATGTGCAATAGAATGCTTCAACGAAAATATATTTTCATATTATGATTGTGAACATTATCATTTGTGGAGAACGAATGAGCACTATTGTTGAAATCTCTATTTCTTGTTGCATCAATGCTAACATTAGTTCTTTTCATAGGAAAATTTGAGTCATCAATTGTTGGGCTTGCATCTCTTAGATTTGCGAGTTCATGAACTTTTTCTTGTTAAATGTTTTGACTATCTTGTTTGAATATTTTATCTAAAGTAACCACAATTTTGAATTCCTCCCACAATAACTTAGTCGACCTATTTTGTGATATGTCGATCTTTCATTAACTAAAATTAATTGGCCCAAATATGTAATAAAATGTATAGATATACCTAAATAATAAATGATAATGATTGCATTTAATAATATGTACTAATATATAGAAACTTAGCACACATAAATCACATGTATTAGAATATGAAAATGTTATTTTCTTAATTAGAATCATAGATATACCTAAAAAGCCCATGTTTTCACTTTGTGATAATACCTAATGGAGTCGATAACCTATGTTCTCCAGTAAGAGTGACGTAGACTATTTGTGGTGGTTTGATGTACCTTCTTTGATGCTTTATTTGACATGCTTTGATTAGTGTAATAATGTTAGTTTGCTATAACATGATTATTGCACATGAGTAATTTAATTATGATGGAACTGTTAGTTCGTGATAAGTGTATTGGTGAAGGGGACGAAATCATATCACTCACTTGTGAGCGCCCTATGATTCTGTGATTTCCTCTTAACGGTGTGTATTACTATGTTGTTTTTATATAGGTGCTTTTGATATCTCATTTACAGGTTTGTAGGTACAAGATATCGACTCCACCTGGCTTCACAGGTTTGAGCATGTTGACCCAAAAGTAAATTGATTGGGAGATAGTAGCTAGGTTACTTCTGTCAGGTCTACAACCTACCCTCAGTGTGTCATCAGGTTCAGTCAATCGTGTTTGTTTAATTGTGTTAATTATTGCTTTAAATTACTATGATAAAATGCTTTAGAAGAACTTTATTGAAATTCTTTATTAAAAGTTGAAAAATAAATTATGTATATTTTAAATGTTGAGTTTTAGAATTAATAAATAAATTAATTTAAATTAATTAATAAAAAGATTAATCTTTGGATTAATTGATTAATTAAATTAATTAAATTGGTTATATTTGAATGGAAATGTTTTTAAATATTTAAATATTAAATTTTGATTAATAAAATATTTTATGATTAAGTGGGTTGTTGAAAGATATTTTTGAAATTGTCAACAAGTTTTAGAAAATTAATTAAGTTGTTGGGAAAATTAATTCCCCGGAGTGAATCTTGGCTTTGGGTGGGGAAGCGGAAAGCTTCTTCATGAAAAAGCACAAGATATTTTTGCATGTTGAAAATTTGGGGGAAGAAAATTTGCTTGGTGTGGAAATTTTGAAAAGATTTTGGGCTGTAGAAATTTGTTGGATATTTTTGCATTCTTAGAATTGTTTGGGAAATATTATTGTTGTGTTGGAGTCATTCTTGTGCTCAGGAAATCTAATTTCTTGGAGGAAGCCATGGTTGTCTAGAAGCTTTGCTGGAGGCTTTGGAGGAGGCTCTGCACCATAGATTTCATTTACTCTAGAAGCATTGGATATAGGTTCTCTCCTTTATTTTTTTTGTCTTTGTTAAAGTTTTTAAATGGAAAGGTTCTAGCTTACAATTTTCTGTAGAAAAGATTGCTTGTGTGTGTGAGGAAATTTGCATTGTCATAGTAAAGTGCTCTGTAGTTTAATTCCTCTGTGAAAGGTTATTTCATTTGTAGTTGAATGCAATTATGGAAAACTTTAGTAATGGTAGTCTGGTCAAATAGGGTAAATTAGGGAAACCAAAAAGAAATATTAGATCCGGAAAGAAAACCCTTTAGAGGAAGTTGTAATTTTTCCTGTAGCTTGTCTTTTCTCGGGAAAGAAATTTCTCTATGATCTAAACTATAGGAATTCAATTATAATTCTTCAAATTCGTTCCTTTGTGTTTGGATATGTGAAAGCAAGAAAGGAAACCCTATTGTTTTGTTTAAAAGATTTTTTTTGTTGAAATCCTCTGTGGAATTGGAGATACTTTGGAAATTTGTAGAATTTTGCCTATAGATGGTCTTTGAAAAGTTTCTTCCCAAATTGTCTGAAGTTATAATCTTATATATATATATATATATATATATGTATTATATACATATATGCATATGCATATATTGTTATATGTAAAAATGCATATATATAATTTACTTATTTTGAAATTTTATTTAATGAAGACTGTGTCGTTCGTACGACGATTTCAATTAATAAGAAGTCAGAGGTTTTATTTACTAAGGGTATTTAGTTTGTATTTATATAAATGGGGGGGAGGCTGGGAGGCACTGCCTCCACCACCCACCTCTCTCCCCCCACCCGCCCTAAGGGGGAAGACTGTGGAGGAAGGACCTCCACAACCCCCTCCTTCCAGCTGCCCATGAGAAGGGATGGGTTGACTGTGTAAGCATAACTGCCCCCCCTTCCCATGGCATATGTTTAATTTACATTCAAATCAAACCTGTTATTAAATGTGAATTTGGCACTCAATATTTATTATTATTTTTGCAAAATATTAATTATATATTTAATGTATATATATTATAAGTGTATATACATAATTATATAATTTAAAATATATTTATGTATAAATATTTTTATGTGTATATATATATATTAAATATATATTTAAAATAATTTATTTTAAAATGGTTGCATGTTTATATGCTTTAGTAGGGAAATTGAAGGAGTTAACTTGTAGAGAATTTTATGTTGCTTTTAAAAGTAATCAAGGGATTTGTTTTTTGTTAAAGTTGGTATTTCCCTTCTCTGTAATTGAAGAGGCAATTAATTATTTTATTAGGGCAACTGCTATTCTTACTATGAATTCAATATAAAGGGAAATGGATTTAGTATATCCAAAATTAGTTTATTTCCTTGCAATTTCCTTCTGTGATTATTTCCTTTATGTTCTTTAATGGGGAAGTGGTTTAGACTTGATTAAGACTTCCAGTAGTAAAAGAGGGAAATGGGGTTGTGTGTTTATTTCGAGCCAACACAGTTAATGTACCCTTGGTTAAGTTGTTTTGTTTTGTCAATGTTACCCGGTTTCCACGAACGGGGAAGTGTTACCCTAAAGTCTTAAAGTATGGTGGATGTTATTTTTATAATAGCAATAGGTTGCCTTGGGTTGTGGAATTGTTCCACTAAGTTGTCATAGGGGAGTATCTTGCAACGAGCGCCAACACACAAAGGGGTGCCAGGATAACTCATTGTATGTTGGTAATCCAATTATAATGTAATTAAATTTTTAGGGGTTGGGTAGCTTCAACACTTAATTGAGATTAATGTGCCTTGCTCATGGACCCTTGTGCTAGTATAGGCTTGGGATGAGATGAGAAGGCCTAGAATGGCATGATCAATATCTTGTCTTCATGAAAGATACTTGGTTTCGCTTTGGACTGTATGTGGGGCCAGGAGTCATTAGAGGCTTCCAGGAGATCCCAAGTTGGGGGTCAGGGCCTAGAAAGACTTAGCACGATATCCCATGTAGCATTATGATGACACTCCTCCTAGGTCAGTTGTATGTTAGTATTGTGAATTGAAATATTGTGTAAAATGGAAGCAATGTAACCTTGTGTTGGTTTGGTTTATGTATTTGGTTGAGTCAGTCTGAGTCAGCCTATGGTTAGAGGTTCTAGGATTGGCTATGTAATCTTGTTACTATCTCCTAGCATGGGGGGTGGGCCTTCAGGAACCACTTGGTTGGGAGGAACGTGCACCCTATGCCATTGGGTCCCTCTTGATCTTCAGTTTGTGAGGGCGAGATTTCTAGTTGGAGAGCTCGTGGGTTCCAGTTATATTTCCTTTCTTTGTATTTATTTAAGTTGGAACTTGATATTAATCACCCCTCATTTGTATTCGAGGTGGATAATTTGTATTATTTATCACATTTATTTGTACTACCTCATTTTGGGAATGAAAAATGTAATCTTATTATTAAGTTAATGTTAATTGAATCTTATTGTATCTCTTTATGTTATGGTGAAATTTATCATGTATGGAATGTATGGGTACTAAATTACTTAAGTAAATAAATGTTATGGATGTATTATGATGTATTTATGGGTTTAAATGTAATCTCAATATCATAGCCTTAGAGGTTGTTGTCAATAAGAAGTGAAAATGTATGTTAATTATACTTTAAATAAATAAAAAAATGTGCGCTTAAGTACTTAATTGCAACTTCCTCTAGGGTTATGTGGCAGAGCATTACACATGGTATCAGAGTTCGAGTTTAAACACTAGGTGCTCTGGGATTATGATGTACCCATTGAGCTTTAGTTGTGTAGGTTTTCACATGTTTGCCTTGTCTAATACCTTCATGTGTTTGTGTAGGATTATGCCTCCCAGACGCAAAAGAGGTAGAGGGTGAGGACGTGGCCGTGTAGGTGGTTGCAAAGGGGGTCAACATGATTCCCCTCCTAATGTTCCACATATTCCAGATCAGGAGGAGCACCAGGCGTTGCAGAATGCCCCAAGGGATAGAGACTGAAAACAAGATCCTCTAGGGATTGAGGTCATGCGTAGGGCACTTGGGGAGGCATTAGCGCTCCTTGGGTAGAGATAGGAAGGTGTACAGGGTAATCCTGGTGAGAGGGAAGTTCTAGCTCAGACAAAGGAAATAACCTCTACACATATGAGGAATTTACTCAGGGCATGACCACCATTGTTTGATGGAGCAGACAGTGGATTAGAGGCTGAGATTTGGCTCATTGACCTCAACCGGTGCTTTGCTATGCACCCATATGGTAGTAATTCCAAAGTGCGGTATGCTATCATGCATTTGCAAGAGTTTGCATCCACATGGTGGAGGTTGGAGGAGCATAAGCTCCTCATAGATATTAATTCAGTGTCTTGGGATATGTTTTTAGAGAGGTTCAAAGCTCGCTTCCTTTCCAACCATTGGCATCAGCATCGAGGCAATGAGTTTCACACCTTGCAACAGTTAGCTATGACAGTTGATCAGTATGAGTGATGCTTTTACAAACTTAAACAATTCACAGATATAGGTGATGACGAGGGGATGATCGTCCACCAATTTGTTAGGGACTTGAACACCCGTATTAGCGAAGGTGTGAGGGTCTTTGAACCCAAATCTATGGAGACAGCTATGGAGAAAGCACGCTAGTGGAGGAGAAACTTTCCATGGAACTGTGAGGCCATATTGGTGTATAAATCAACAATGGTTTAGTAGCAGGGACTAGTGCACGAGGGGGTCAGATTTAGGGAGCTGCACCTCCCAAGACTTAGCAAGGACCTTCACAAAGTGGTTAGTATCAACAAGTATCTTAAGGGAAATGTAAAGGTTTCCAACAAAGACAGGGGGACAAAAATTGGAGGCATATAAAAAACTTCAAATCTGAGCAGCTAATGCAGAGCTCACAGTCCACTTTTAGGGGTAGCACACAACATTCTAGCACACCACCTGGAGGCAGGGGCTATGGTAGAGGTACTGGATGTTTCATATGTGGCCAACAGGGTCATATATCTAGAATGTGTCATAACAAGGGCACATATGGATTTACACAGAGACCAATGACATCTGAGCCAATAGTGGGGGATGTAGACAGAGGACATCGAGTATTCACAATGGTTGATAACTACCAAGCAGAGCACCAGTGCACCATCATCAAGACATTTGGCATGTTGTTGGGTAACCCAATTACCATTTTGTTTGATTTTGGAGCATCAGACTCCTTCATTTCTTCTTTCGTCGTGTCGTGATGTAGAATGGGGGCAGTAAGGCAAGTTGATAGGTTGCAGGTTGAGTTAGCCTCGAGTGTGAAAGTTGCATCACATTCCCTTGTACCAGATTGTAGATTGGAGGTTGGATCTCTCCTTACTGCATTAGACCTCCAAGTTATTCCATTGGGATCATATGATGTTGTCATAGGTATGGACTGGTTAGTGGCACATAGAGTAGTCATAGATTATCAAATTAAGTCGATTCGATGCATTGATGCATCTGGAAGAGAGGTAGAGATAGTGGGGGTATATATACTAATTTCCTTGAGGATGATCTCAGCTATGCGGTTAAAAAGGTGTGTGCGACAGGGTTGTCAGTTATTCACTGTTACAGTGGATGATTTGGATTTAGGAGACATAGAGGAGAAATTCTCTCTCGATAGTCACCCTATCCTTCAAGAGTACTCTAATTTCTTTCCAAATGAGATTCTAGGGATGTCACTTTGAAGAGACATAGACTTCAAGATAGACCTAATACCTGGATTAGAGCCCATTTCATGAGCTCCTTACCATATGACCACCCAGGAGCTGAAAGAGCTTTGCTCGCAACTTGAGGAGTTGTTAGCCAAGGGCTTCATTTGCCCTAGTACTTCTCCATTGGGAGCACTAGTTATCTTTGTGAAGAAGAAGGATGGTTCACTTCACTTCTGTATTGATCACCGATAGTTGAACAAAGTAACTATCAAGAATCGGTATCCACTTCCTAGGATTGATGATTTGTTCTATCAAATCAAGGGTGCTATGATCTTTTCAAAAAATGATCTTAAGTCAGGATATCACTAGTCCGTATCTTCGAATCAGATATCCATAAGAACACATTTCAGACACAATATGGTCACTACGAGTTCACTGTAGTACCATTCAGGTTGACGAATGCACCTTCTATGTTAATGAATCTAATGAACAGAGTATTCCACACGTACTTAGATAGATTTGTCCTTGTGTTCTTAGATGAAATTTTGATATACTCCAACATAGTGGAGGAACATGAGGAGCATTTGCAGCAGGTATTATAGTGCTTATAGGATAATCGTCTTTATGCTAACCTATCAAAATGTAAATTCTTCAAGACCAAGGTGAAAAACCTTGGTCATGTCATCTCAGGGGAAGGTATTTTAGTGGATCCTACAAAGATCCAAGCGATCTTAGATTGGCATGCACCCACGAATGTGGCAAAGATACGTAGCTTTATGGGGCTTGCAGGTTATTATAGGAGATTTGTATAGGGCTTCTCGAGGACAGGGCATCCTATCACCTCCCTTCAGAGAAAAGGGAAGAGGTTTGTGTTGTCAGAGCAGTGCGAGATAGAATTTTAGACTCTTAAGGAGAAGTTGACCAGGACACCAATACTTGCGATACCTGATCCGACTGGGGACTTTGTTGTTTGTACATACACATCTTTGGAAGGATTAGGAGTAATGTTGATGTAGGAGGGTTGTGTCATAGCATATGAGTCACAAAAACTCAAGGATCATGAGTTGAACTACCCTACACATGATCTGGAGTTGGTGGCAGTTGTTCATGCGTTGACTAGATGGAGACATTTCCTTCTTGGGAACAGGTTTGAGCTGCATAGTGATCACATAAGTCTTTAGTACATTTTCACGCAGTTGAACCTTAATGCTAGGCAAAGGCATTGGATGGAGTTTCTCTATGAATATGACTTCAAAGTGAAGTATATTCAAGGAAAGGAGAACATCGTAGCTGATGCACTCAATAGACGAAGACATGAGTTATCCGAGTTGACTCTTGTATTAGATCTACAAAAGTTGGGTTATTTTTTCTCTTCCAGCGGATAATTGATATCATGAGGTTAGGGTAGAGATAGAGACAGGTAGACCTCTCGAGGGCAGGTTCTTAGGATATTCTCTTGATGCTGATGGGATATTGAGGTACATGGAACACATTTACGTTCCTTTATCAAGTGGTCTTCGGACCTTATTTTTGACTAAGGCACATTGTGTACCTTATTTAGCTCATCCAGGGGTGAAGAAGATGCATGCAGATCTACGCTAGTTATATTTTTGGCCAGGGATGAAACACAATATTGTAGATTATGTTTCAAGATGTCTAGAGTGCTAGCGGGTGAAGGCTGAACACCAACATCCAACAGGGCTTTTACAGCCGCATCTAGTGCCAAAGTGGAAGTGAGACATGATCTCATTAGATTTCATTGTTGGTTTACCCCCAACTCTTCGAGATGAGATGATACGATTATGGTGATAGTCGATAGGTTGAAAAAGGTAGCACACTTCTCACCTATTCGTTCTTCCTATAATGCATCATCTGTAGCCAGAGTGTTCATGGAGGACATAGTGAGGTTGCACAATATTTCATGTCAAATTATTTCTGACAAGGATCCAATGTTCACCTCAGCTCTTTAGAATTCATTACAACATGCAATGGGGACACAGTTGAACTTCAATTAATCTTATCACCCAGAGACAAATGGATAGATTGAGAGGGCCAATCAGACCCTTGAGGATATGTTGCGTATGTATGTGGACCAACAGACGCGATGGGAAGACTATCTCTATTTGGTAGAGTTTGCATATAATAACAGTTTCTAGAGTTTTGTCAGCATGCCTCCATTCTAGGCGTTGTATGGGTGTCGATGTCACACTCCCTTGAGTTGGGATTGACTAGAGGATAGAGTACTTTTGGGTCCAGAGATGTTGTAAGATATGGAGCAATAGGTGGTTTGGATTACAAAGAATTTGGTGGCAACTTAGGATATGCAAAAGAAGTATGCAAATGCGTATAGGGTGGATCGACAATTTTCTGTTGGTGACAAAGTCTTCTTGTAGGTGCGGCTATGAAAGAGTCTAATCCATTATAGAAAGGGCTCTAAGCTTGTGTCTTGCTTTGTCGGACCCTACGAGATACTCAAGAAGATTGGTCAAGTTGCTTATCGACTTGCTTTGCCTCCTAGTCTTGTGTGTATTCATGCTGTATTTCATGTTTCTCTTCTTCGACCATACCACCCAAATATTTCTCCCATCCTTGATTGGAATGATTTATAGATAGAGGATAAGTAGTTGGCTTTTGAGCCCATGGCCATAACGGAGCGCAAAATGCTTGCTCTTTGGGGGCTAGATATTGATCAAGTTAGGGTCCAGTGGGATCCTAGGGATGATACTTCATCCACCTGAGAAGATGTTGTTAGGATGAGGGAGTTATATACCTACTTGTTTGCAAGATTCCAGGTGTAATCCTGACCCTAGGGGGAGGATGTAATACCCCTCCATTTTGGTTTTTTTCTTAGACAATGTCCTTTGTTATGTTTTGGTTTTTCCAGTTACTCAGATACTTTGATATACTTTATCATATTGTGTGTTATTTGATCGTTATTTATAAGAGTGACGTAGACTATTTGTGGTGGTGTGATGTACCTTCTTTGATGCTTTATTTGACATGATTTGATTAGTGTAATAATGTTAGTTTGCTATAACATGATTATTACACGAGTAATTTAATTATGATGGAACTACCAGTTCATGATAAGTGTATTGGTGAAGGAGACGAAATTGCATCACTCTCTTGCGAGTACCTTGGGATTCTGTTATTTCCTCTTCACGGTGTGTATTACTATGTTGTTTATATATAGGTTCTTTTAATATCTTATTTATAGGTTTGCAAGTACATGACATCGACTCCACCTAGCTTCACAGGTTTGAGCATGTCAACCCAATAGTAAGTTGATTGGGAGATAGTAGCTAGGTTACTTGTGTTAGGTCTACACCCTAGCCTCAATGTGTCATCAGGTTCAGTCAGTCATGTTTGTTTACTTGTGTTAATTATTGCTTTAAATTACTATGGTAAAATGCTTTAGAAGAAGTTTATTAAAATTCTTTATTAAAAGTTGAAAAATTGATTATGTATATTTTAAATGTTGAGTTTTAGAATTAATAAATTAATTAATCAAAAGATTAATCTTTGGATTAATTGATTAATTAAATTGGTTATATTTGAATGAAAATGTTTTTAAATATTTAAATATTAAATTTTGATTAATAAAATATTTTATGATTAAGTGGGTTGTTGAAAGATATTTTTGAAATTGCCAGCAAGATTTAGAAAATTAATTAAGTTGTTGGGAAAATTAATTCCCCGGAGTGAATCTTGGCTTTGGGTGAGGAAGCGAAAAGCTTCTTCACGGAAAAGCACAAGATATTTTTGCATGTTGAAAATTTGGGGGAAGAAGATTTTCTTGGTGTGGAAATCTTGAAAAGATTTTGGGCTGTAGAAATTTGTTGGATATTTTTGCATTCATAGAATTGTTTGGGAAAGATTATTGTTGTGTTGGAGTCATTCTTGTACTTGGGAAATCTAATTGCTTGGAGGAAGCCGTGGTTGTCTAGAAGCTTTGCTGGAGGCTTTGGAGGAGGCTCTGCACCAAAAATTTCATTTACTCTAGAAGCATTGAATATAGGTTCTCTTCTTTATTTTTTTTCTCTTTGTGAAAGTTTTGAAATGGAAAGGTTCTAGTTTACAATTTTCTGTAGAAAATATTGCTTGTGTGTAAGGAAATTTGCATTTCCGTAGTAAAGTTATCTGTAGTTTAATTCCTCTGTGAAAGGTTATTTCATTTGTAGTTGAATGCAATTATGGAAAACCTTAGTAATGGTAGTCTAGTAAAATAGGGTAAATTAGGGAAACCAGAAAGAAATATTAGATTCAGAAAGAAAATCCTTTAGAGGAAGTTGTAATTTTTCCCGTAGCTTGTCTTTTCTCGGGAAATAAATTTCTCTGTGATCTAAACTGTAGGAATTCAATTATAATTCTTCAAATTCGTTCCTCCGTGTTTGGATATGTGAATGCAAGAAAGGAAACCCTACTGTTTTGTTTAAAATATATTTTTTTTTTGTTGAAATCCTCTGTGGAATTGGGGATTTTTTGGAAATTTGCACAATTTTGCCTGTAGATGGTCTTTGAAAAGTTTCTTCCCAGATTGCTTGAATTTGTAATCTTATATATATATGTATTATATACATATATGCATATGTATTTATTGTTATATATATAAATGCATATATATATATATATATAATTTATTTATTTTATTTATTAAAGATTGTGTTGTCCGTACGATGATTTCAATTAATAGGAAGTGACAAGTTTTATTTACTAAGGGTATTTAGTTTGTATTTATATAAATGGGGGGGAGGCTGGGAGGTGCTGCCTCCACCGACACCCCCATAAGGGGGACAGTTGTGGAGGAAGGTCCTCCATAACCCCCTCCTTGTAGCCACCCATGGGAAGGGATGGGTTGGCTGTGTAAGCACAACCGACCCCCCTTCCCATGGCATATGTTTAATTTACATTTAAATCAAACCTACTATTAAATGTGAATTCAATGCTAGGAATTATTACGAGATTCAATTTTCAATGAATTTTCAATTATTTAATAATTGTAATATATATAATATATATACATATATATATTATATATGTTGCATGAATATTTATTATTATTTTTGTAAAATATTAATTATATATTTAATGAATATATTTTATAAGTGTATATACATAATTATATAATTTAAAATATAATTATGTATATATATTTTTATGTGTATATATATTTAAAATAGTTTATTTTAAAATGGTTGCATGTTTTATATGCTTTTGTAGGGAAATTGAAGGAGTTACATTTTAGAGAATTTTATCTTGCTTTTAAAAGTAATCAAGGGATTTGTTTTTTTGTTAAAGTTGGTATTTCCCTTCTCTGTAACTAAAGAGGAAATTCATTATTTTTATCAATTATTTATTAGGGCAACTGTTATTCTTACTATGAATTTAATATAAAGGGAAATGGATTTAGTATATCCAAAATTAGTTTATTTCCTTGTAATTGCCTTTCGTGATGATTTCCTTTGTGTTCTTGTATGGGGAAGTCGTTTAGACTTGATAAAGACTTCCAGTAGTAAAAGAGGGAAATGGGGTTGTGTGTTTATTTTGAGTCAACCCAGTTAATGTACCCTTGGTTAAGTGCTTTTGTTTTGTCAATATTACCTGATTTCCATGAATGTGGAAGTGTTACCCTAAAGTCTTAAAGTAGGGTGGATGTTATTTTTAGAATAGCACTAGGTTACCTTGGGTTGTGGAATTGTTCCACTAAGTTTTCATAGGGGAGTGGCTTACAATGAGCGCCAACACACAAAGGGGTGCCAGGATAACTCGTTGTAAGTTGGTAATCCAATTATAATGTAATTAACTTGTTAGGGGTTGGGTAGCTTCAACACTTAATTAAGATTAACGTGCCTCACTCATGGAACTTTGTGCTAGTATAGGCTTGGGATGAGACAAGAAGGCCCAGAATGGCATGATTGGTATTATGTCTTCACGAAAGATACTCGATTTCGCTTTGGATTGCATGTGGGGCTAGGAGTCGTTAGAGGCTTCTAAGAGATCCCAAGTTGGGGGTCGGGGTCTAGGAAGACTTATCGGGATATCCCATGTAGCATTGTGATGACACTCCTCCTAGGTCAGCTATATGTTAGTATTGTGAATTGAAAGATTGTGTAAACTAGAAGCAATGCAACCTTGTGTTGGTTTGGTTTATGTATTTGGTTGAGGTAGTTTGAGTTAGCTTGTGGTTAGAGATTGTAGGATTGGCCATGTAATCTTGTTACTATCTCCTAGCATGGGGGGTGGACCTTCGAGTACCACTTGGTCTGGAGGAACGTGTGTGCTACGTCGTTGGTCCCCCTTGATCTTAAGTTCGTGATGGTGAGATTTCTAGTTGGAGAGCTCGTGGGTTCCAGTTATATTTCCTTGCTTTGTATTTATTTTAGTTGGAACTTGATATTAATCACCCATCATTTGTATTTGAGGTGGATAATTTGTACTATGTATCATATTTATTTGTACTACCTCATTCGGGGAATGAGAAATGTAATCTTATTGTTAAGTTAATGTTATTTGAATCTTATTGCATCTCTTTATGTGGTGAAATTTATTATGTATGGAATGTATGAGTACTTAATTCCTTAAGTAAATAAATGCTATGGATGTATTATGATGTATGTATGGGTTTAAATGTAATCTTAGTCTCATAGCCTTAGAGGTTGTTGTCAATAGGAAGCGAACATGTATGTTAATTATACTTTAAATAAATTTTCTTTTGTGTGCTTAAGTAGTTAATTGTAACTTCCTCTAGGGTTAAGTGGCGGGACATTACACTATATTTCCTCTTCATAATTATAGTATGTAGTGATTGTGTGTGTTCAGTTTATCACCATTTCTTGTAGGTTAGTTTTTTTATTTGTTTCTATGTATTCATATAATTTGGATCCCTCGAAACTCAACGATCAAGAAGCATTATACCTATAATTAATATTAGTTTAACATATATATATATTTTATTACTTTGCATTTATGTATTATATTTAACTTCTATACAAATATTTTTACTTATTTAAATAGTTACCTACAAATCATTCAAGAGGATTTCTCTTTTCTTTGTAGCATGCACCCTCCTTAATTATTGTATGCCATTCTATAAAACTTAGAATTTCTTCATAGTCATGTTCAATATCTATCTATACAAGAATTTGTCCTATGTTTCTAAGATATGGATGTTGAACAAAATTTTGGAATGCATACAATTGAAAATATAAATGAATTAATTAGTTATATCATAAGCAATCAATATTTTATGTAATATATTAAATACATATCTACAAATTATTGTAGACATACCTTATATTTTTCTAATGTGGATTTTCTCTATAATTCCATGTGATAGGGTGTCGTTAGGTCCTACTTCTTTAGAATATTGAATGTCAATTAGTCGACCGGGCAGTGTCCAAGGTAGTTTGTAGAAGGAGATTATTTGGATAACTCATTTTATATTTTCTAATTTACCTTAAACTATTGGAATCAATTTTAACCTAAGGCCATTACTATTTAGCCGAAAAATAATCTTACTCTAAGAAAAACCGGAAATACTACTTTGAAAAGCATAAATCAACTAATTTAGAAAGCATCACAACTAAAATAGAAAGCATTGAGATAAGAAAAATAAATAATTGATATACTACGAAAGTAGAAAAATAAGTGAACAGATAATGAAACATCTTTTAAATAGTAAAATTTTTTATCAACTACGAATGATAACTCATATAAATTAAAAACAATGGTGCTTCGAAACTTCAAACTCAGCTTCAAAAAACTTAATTGCCTCCTACTGAACATTTATCTAACTTTAAACAAATGAATAACAAAACAGTAAAATACTTATCTATCTAACTAACTTCTCTCGAGTGGCCAGATCGTGGGAACACTTCGTCCTTAAATAACATAAGCTACAAGTTCTGGAGTCTCTCCATTATGAACAATCATCATCATTCATAGTTCAACAGTGTATCAAAAGACAAAAATCAAGTAACTCATTCAGTAGTATTTTGAAAACCATGTGAACAACATAACAATACTTCCTTAGTCTTATTCATCACTTCTGAAAATTACATCTTTATAGATAACTTATAACTAAATCATAAATTTAAGATGGCGTGGATAGCCATTGAAAAAGTCTTCAACAACTTAAAACTAACTTTTATGTCTTTAAAGCTCATAAAACATATAGAAGGCTCGAGAAGAACCATGAAGTTTTGATAACTGAATTTTAAAGAACATAATCTAAATCGTCGGTTCATCATCTCAATATTCAGGAAGAGATTCACAACATCTATCCTTTACCACACTTGAGGCACGTGTTGGTTCGACTTTTGCACAACTGCTAGATGACTGATTATTCCCTACAAAAACACTCAAGTCAACCCATTAAACCTGCATTGGTGAATTTCCTCAATTGTTGAAAAGAAAGAAAGAAAGCATAATTTTCCTTAAAATAAGCCATAATTTCTTCTAAAGTTTAATAAATTGGCATAGGCTTAGGATTGAGTTAGTAAAAGTAAGATTTTTAGATTTTATTATGATGAGGTTATTTTTACCTCATCATTTGCTCCCCTACCTAATTTCTGGTAGGTCCTCCTGCTCCATAGTTAAACCCTTGAGTCCTGTTCCATTCCTCATATAGGGCACTGAGATCATGTGCTTGTTGCATCAAAAGCTTCAAGGTCATAAATGAACCCTTTGTGAAATATCACACTCTCCCTCCATTCATTGAAAAGCTTGACACTTTGATATGTTGAAATATTGGCCGGAGGTGGATTGAGTAGAAAGGGAGGTCTATATTTAATTCTCATCCATTTTTTTCTAAGAGTAATCAAGCTTTTAACTAAGGTATCTTCTCTTATAAATGACCACTTGATATTTAGAGGGGAAATGACCTCTCTTTTCTTTAGGTAAGCTGGTAGTGGGGTGAATCTTTCTTCACAATCATGCCATGCTTTTCCAATCAACTTCTGTCCATTTTCCATGAAATTATCATAACACAACTTGAGGCTGTTGTCATATCTTTCCTTGATCTTATCATTAACAAGGAGAGACAAAAATGTATCTTTGAAACCACCAATCCTTGAATTCAGGGACCTTATTTGGAGACCCACTGTCCTTTCTGCCTGTGCAAAATCTTTTGTCTGATCCTGCCAATGAATTTGATTCCTCATGATGGAGAGAAATTCTCTCAGTTCTACCTCTCCAACGAACAAGTTGATAAAGAAATCTATGTGATTTTCTAATAATAAATCATGTAGAAAGAATTCAAAAATTAGATCTTGGTCTTCAGGGGTTTAATCTACATATATTATAGCAAAATCTTTATCATTGGGCTCGTAGGGATGATCATTGTAGATCTTAAATAACTTCCATCTTAGCCATTGTTCATTCAAAAACATGGAGTAAACTCTTGATGGTCTTCTACAATTTAGTAAACAGTCCACTAGTTGACATGCATCCTGCTTTCCTCTATAGGCCCTATGAAATGACTCCTTCAAGAGCACCAGTTCCTTCTTTAGCCTATAATTTTCAGCTTGGAAATTCCTGAGGAAGTAGCACTTTTCTATGCATTTCATTAGCAGAGGTGGAGTGCAGATCTGGAACCAATTAGTTACAACTAGTTCAATCTGAATTTCTTTGGACTCCATTTGAGGTTTTACAGTGCATTCCTTCAAGTCCTATTCTAGTTCTACGACCCTACTGATGGAAGCGTTCAACTCTTTAGTTTTTATTTTCTTGTCCTCTTCAAAGGCTGTGAGCATAAGCACAATTTTTTTTTTTATTCTTTCAATTTATGTATCTTTGTTTGCAATGTCAACACTATAAGTTTTATGCTTTTGATTCAATTCTTGCATTTTCTCTTGTAACTTATAGATTATTTAGTCATTTTTCTATAATTGAAGCTTCAAGCCTTGTATTTCTTGATCTTATTTATTTATTATAAATATTTGCACAATCAATTCTTCTTTCTGCAACTCTATCAGTTCATTACCTTTGGACAATTGTCTTTGTAGATCATCAATTTCTATTTTACACTTTTCTAACTCTGTAGCGACACTACTTGTTTCAGCTGTCTAGACAATTTGATTAACAATGGGGGACAAATTTCCTGGCACACCATCATCCCCCTTAGGTTCTCTTTCCTAAATCTCATTAGTGAAGATTTCCTCCACATGTGTAGAGTGGGAAGGAAAAACTTCGCCTGAATCTTCTTTACCTAGGGGTACCTCCTCTTCACTTGCAAGCTCTGAAATTTCTATGGGCTCAAATAGCCGCTTAGGCTTTTTCTTCTTTGAACTTCCCTCCTTACCCTGTATTGGGGTTTCAGAGAATTCAGAAGCTAAATTTTTACTTCTTCTTAATGGAGGCAGATTTTGGAAGGTGACGGGTGTTATATTTTTCCCTTTTCTTTTTCTTCTTGGCTTACTCAAATAAGAATAAATAAGCTCAACCAGTTCTAGTAAGTCAGGGGTTTTGAATTCATCCCCAAATAAGTTTGGAAAATCCTCACCAAGAGTAGTGGGATTAGGAGCTTCCAGAGCTGGAGATCCCTTAGGGAAAATTGCTCTGGATGGTGGAATAGCATGGTGGGATGGTTCCCCTGATTCTATTATCCTTGTGATTTTAGGCTTCTCAATTTTCTTTAAAAATTTCTCCCATTTTCCCTTAGGTTTCTTGCGAAAGTGGTATTTATAGATCAACTAAATCAAACCATGATGTTTCGAAGGCCCAGTCCCTATTTTATACCATTCTATGGAAGTGTTTAGGGAATCACACAAGAATTCAGGCATATTAACCCTAAGAGCTAGGTCCTCCCTTCTATGACGTAAATGGGTCAACATACGGAAGACAAGTCCTACTACTATAGTTAGCTGACCCTCACAAGTGAAATAATTTATAATCCATGCAACAATAGTACCACAGGGTTCTAATATGGAGGTTCTCTAGAACCTTTTATTATGTCCCCTAGTACTTATTACTACCATTGGGTGAGGATCTCCCTCTCTAACAAATAATTCAGATAATTTCTGGTATGTAATTTGAGAGGTTTCTTTTATGTTTATGCTTGCATTCTCTAATCCTAATAGGAGAGAAATAATTTTGGGACTTACCTTGAAATGCTTCCCATGAAGTACCACCTCACCATTTGTGTAGTTTTCAGCAAAAGAGCTCACCAAATTTTCATTGTAGCCCTCAATTTTTCTGATAAAATTTAACCACCCTGCTTCCTCGAACAACCTTGAGATATTACTCAACCCTAACAGGTTTTCTGCTAAATCCAGCTTTAATTTTCTTTTACCACCTCCCATTTTTCTATTCCTCACTCTATAAAAGACTTCAATTATGAAACAAATCTTTCATGCAACACTTTTGAAAATATTGCTTTTGAACTCAATTTTTTGTCTTGTTTGCAACTTACTATGCAATGATTTCCAATCTGCATGAAGGCATGCAAAAGGCTTTGTCGTACAAGTAACTAATTTCTGAGTGGAACAAGTTGCTAAATTGGGAGTGAAGTTCGTGCCAATTAATTATTCTTTATTAAAAAATAACTACCTACTTAAAAGAGAAAATTAATACTTGCGTTCTATGATCGTTCGAAGATCTCGTACCTTATAGATTTGACAGGATGACGTGAAGGCAATGGCTGAGGTGATGACAAATTTATTATGATATGGATGTGAAGTTTTATGGGTGATAGAGCCATCAATGTGGGTTATGGTACATGGTGGCTTTATTTATGAAAAAAAAAAAATAGAAAGACAGGTGTGCAAGATATACTGACCAAAGGATCGCAAATTTTTTGAATTTTTGAAAAAGGTGATGGAATACAAACAAACAAGTTCTGGAGCATGTAATTTGACATCATGCTCACAAATAGTGCATAAGTTCCAGAGCATCGATATGGGGTACAACCGAAGCAGAATTAAATGAAGGTTCCAAAGCATCGTCGAAAGATGCAACTGAAAAAGGAATGAAATGAAGGTTCTAGAGCATCGTCGAAAGATGCAGCCGAAAAATGAATGAAATGAAGGTTCTGGAGAATTGTCGAAAGATGTAGCTAGAGCAGCAATGAAATGAAAGTTTTGGAGCATCACCAAAATATGCAACCAGAGTAGCAACAAAATGAAAGTGGAATTTTGAACTTCAAGAGCTTTGGACCTTAGTGCAAAATGCCTCTTCGACATGATGAGATTTGTACAAGTTCGAGAGCATCGAGGATGAGGAATGTCAAGTTCCGGAGCATCTGGCACCGGGATCATAACGTTCCGAAGCATCTTTGGGGGGGTGCCTCAGAAGTTATTTTCCCTCTTTTTGAGAAGTCCTCCAAAATGGAAAATGTTTTAGCTAAGTCCAAAATGAAGAAATAAGAAAAATATCTTGTCATACATGTCTTTTCTACACATTTATATATATATATTTTGAACAACATTTTCCAAGCATTTTCACCAGATAGATTCTGCCTTGGCAGGGTCAACACATTGGACCTCGCCTTGCATTTTCACCATTCTCGAGAATTCCTCCTTATTGACCAACTTATGGTAGACATGTAAGCTATGACCATTAACTAAGAGGGTTCGTGTGTCACCATTGATTGGTTTCAACCGAACAATTCCATTTGAAAATACTTCATCAATCTCATAAGGTCACAACCAATGAGTCCTGAGCTTTCCCCTATGATCCTTGTATCTTGAATCGAATAGCAGGGCCTAGTCTCCATTATGAAACTCCCTCTCCTTAATATGTTTGTCATACCACACTTTTCGTTGATGTTGAATTAGTTCAGTTTGATGGATGGCGTCTAAGTGAAGCTCATCCAATTTACTTAGTTGTAGAACTGATTCAACTTGGGCTCATTTTAAATCCAGGCCTAATTCCATAGCTGTTCGTAGAGTTTGTAGCTCAAAATCAATCTGAAGAAGTGGTTTCTTTCAAAAAACAAGCTCACAAGGACTAAATCCCGTTGTAGATTTCCAGGTTGTGTTGTATGCCCAAATGACTTCAGAGAGTTTCCTGGCCCAATCTTTCCTTTCTCAAGAAACTATTTTTGTCAAAATGTTTTTTAGCTCTCTATTAGTTACTTCCACCTAGCCATTTGCTTGAGTGTGGTAAGGTGATGACCTTCTATGGCTTACTTGAAAATGGTTGGTAAATTCCAAGAGCACTTTGGACATAAATTGGGGTCCCTGATCAGTAATGATCATTCGAGGAGCTCTAAATCTAAGGAAGATTTTACTATAGAGGAAGTCTGCGACTTGCTCTTCCCTAGCTACTCATAAGGCTTGAACTTCTTCCCATTTTGTCAGGTAATCAGTGCAAACAAATATGTATTCTTTCCCTTGGGAGGAAGGATCTATGGGTCCAATAAAATCTAAACCCCATTTCTTGAATGGTTCTCACACTACCTGAGGTAGTAAAGGCATTTCCAAAGAAGCAGTTGGTCTTCCCACTCTCTGACATTCATCACAATGATGAAAATAATTCTTAATATCCTTATGTATTGAAGGCCAATAGTATCTAGCGCCTAAGTCTTTATGGGAAGTTCTCTTCGCCGAGTAGTATCCTCTCGAAGAATCATTGTGACCAACCCTTAGAATGCTGTAGGTTTCATCTGCCCTTACACATCTCCTCAAGATCATATCAGGACCACAACGAAATAACATTCCATTAATCCATTTGAACATAGTACTTTCCCTTAATAGACGCTTCTTTTTCTTAGTCGTGAATCTAGGGGGTACCTCTGAAGTAGCTAAATATTTAGCGATATCTGCGAACCGGGGTGATTTTACAGAAACTGCAAACAAATTTTCATTTGGGAATTCATCCCGTACAGGAGTACTGTCACCTTCTTCATGTTTGATTCGTGACAAAAAATCTGCTACTATATTATATTTCCTTGGTTTGTCAAGGATTATAGCATGAAACTCCTGAAGGAGTAATAACCACCTCATAATCCGGCCATTCAATATAGGTTTGTTCATTAGGTACTTCACAACTGAGTGGTCTATATAAACTGTAACCTTATACCCTATAATGTAGAGGCAAATTTTTTTTATGGCATGAACAACAGCCAAGAATTCCTTTTATGTTGTTGTATAGTTTCTTTCTGCAAGAGTAAGATTCTTGTTAATGAAATATATGGCATATTTACCCCCGTTCTCATCTTCTTGTCCCAACACTGCACCGATAACATCATCATAAACATCTGGATAGATATGGAAGGGAATAATCCAATTTTACTGAAGCCTTCTATGAACCTTCTATAGTAACCAACATGTCCAAGAAAACTTCGAACACCAGTTTGTGTTTGAGGGACAGTCATCTGTTGGATGACTTCAATTTTCTTAGGGTCGACCTTTATTCCTTCAAAGGAAATATGATGACCCAAGACTATTGCTTGTTCTGCCAAATTATTAAACATTTTTAATGGCTAAGGGATAGTCTATTTTCCTCACAAAATTGTAAAACCCGATCCAGATTCTGAAGAGCTTCATCATAAGTTGATCCATAGACTGTAAAGTCATCCATATAGACCTCTACAGAGTCATTAACTAGTGCAACAAATATAGCAAGCATGACTCTCTAAAATTTTTATGGTGCGTTACAAAGTCCAAAGGGAAGTACTCTGTATGAAAATGTGCCCCATGGGAAAGTAAACGTGGTTTTTTCTTGGTCTTCTGGAGCAACCTAAATTTGGTTGTAACCACTAAATCCATCAAGAAAGGAGAAATATTTCCTCTTAGCCAAGTTGTCCAAAACTTGATCAACAAATGGTAGGGGAAAATAATCTCTATAAGTGGCTTTATTGAGTTCTCGATAATCTACACAAACTCTCCACTTCCCATTTTTCTTTGGGATGACCACCATAGGTGATACCCACTTACTATTACAGATTGGATAAATAAATCCAGCACGAAGGAGTTTCTCAATCTCAATTTTGACCAGATCCTTTAATGCAAGATTGAGTCTCCTTTGCGGCTGGCGAACAGGCCTTATACTAATGTCAGTGTAAATGTGATGAGTAAAAACACTTGGGTGAATTCTCCTCATGTTTGTATAATCCCAAGCAAACACTTTAGAACTTTGTACCAACACATTAAACAACTTATCCTCTTGAGTTTCGGTCAACCAACTATTGATATTCAAAAAATTTCCTGGTAATAGCATTATCGATTTTGTTCCAGGATGGACCGAGGTGATAGTATGAATTGGTCGCGACAAGGTATTGAGAGGAAAACTATGAGGTATAAGTCGATGAAAGCTCATGAAATCTTCAAAGAAATGACTTGTTTTGGGGATCATGTTAGCTAAGGGACAAGGTATTCCCATTGTAGCATAACTATGCTCCATTTCACTTATATCAATTGATTGCCCAAAAATCCTTGGAGGATCCATCATTTTTTCCTCGTTCAGGGTTATAGCAAGTCGTGCAATATTGCTTACTAAAATTTCTTCCAGTTCTTCCCCTTGTTGTTTAATTACTACCATAGCTAGGGAGGCTAAACTGTCTGAGCCATTGGATTCCTCAGGTTCATCAACCCAAACCTTTTTATGCTCAGTTGGCTTAGCAAGGGGATATAAGAATAAACATTTACTATCTTGACCATGCGAAATGGTCATTCCCCCTTCCTTGCAATCAATCTTAGCAGCAACCATGGCCAACCAAGGTCTCCTAAGAATTATAAGATAGCTATCTTTAGGTGTAAGTGATTGGATTACCTAGAAGCCGACAGGATATTCCCATCCATCAAATTTGACAAGGATGTTTTTAATGACACCCTTAGGGATGGCTATAGACTGATTTTCCATTTGTAAGACTATGGTTCTAGGATGTAAATCAGTTAAAGCTAATTTTTCCATTACATCCAAATTCATCACATTAATAGCTTCCCCTAGATCCAGTAGTGCATTTGGTATTGCTACCTTGTTATTGTAACGGTTATAAGTGGACTCCCAAGATCATTGTATTTTAGAGTGATAGTATTTCCAGACAAAAAAATAGCGAAATAACCATCAATATGAATGGTATTTTTTTTGGCTTCCTACTTGGTGTTTCGATACATAGCTATTTGATTAATTGGTTCAACTCAGGAATTTCCTTTATTGCAAGCAATAAAGGAACTTCAATTTGTATTTGCTTAATGTCCTGAATTAACATAGTTTCTGAAGCCAAGGATACTTCCAGAGTATCTTCCAAAGTTATGGACTTTAAATGCTCTGGATATGGTGCCATCATTTTCTCCTTTGGAATAGGATCCTTCTTATGTTGACTTAAGGACTAACCTTCCTCCCCCGAAGACAAGTCAGTAGCCTCTGCCGCTAAAAAAGGCTCTTTGTCTTTGGGAGTGGTATCCTAATTAGACGACGTGTCTTTTATTGGAATTTTAGGGTCAGGTTCCTCCACTATTTCTTCAATAGTTGGAGGTTGAAGAGTTCAACCAAAATGCAATTGCACATTTCCGAAGTGTATCGCATTAAGCCCCTTAACATTTTCATGTTTGGTAGAATAGATTGGTGTATTTTGGTGATAATCCTTAGGATTGGGAAGCAATTGTGTTGGAAGTTGAGGTTGGTTCACCTGATCATTTTGAGGAGGGTTTTGAGCTAGAGGTAACATATTCTATTGTTGATTCCTCCTAGGTTCAGTATAAAACTAATTATGTGCCCGATTCCATTGGGGGGAAGCATGTTGTTGGTACAACTGTTGTTGTGGTTGATTTGACCACTATTGATTTCCCCATGTGTGGTTTGTCCATTCAAGGGATCCCCAATAAGGAGTTCCCCAGTTTGGTTGTGGTGGAGGTGATTGATTCCAAGATGGAGTCTATTGATTACGAGCCCAATTATTTTGTGGTCTCCATGCAGAATTAGGATTCTATCCATAAGAGAAATTACCTCCTTGATGTTGGTTTAAGGCATTTATCTCTTCTTCAACCTGAATGGTTTTTTCTTAGTATTCTTGATATCAGATAGAATCTCACACTAATTTGTAGGATGGTTTTTCTCACCAAGTTGACAAACATTGACTTTATCAAAGGAAACTCACACAGTAGTTGTTTATTCCGACACCTTGGACAATAAATTGACAAGGTCTCAGGGTTGCAAGTTTTAGCTTGTATACCATCTAATGTGGTATTCAATTGAATGAGAATGTCTATGTTCAGATTTTCTATTTCTTCGCGGAGCTTACCTATCTTGTTAGACCCTTTAAAAAGATTAGTTTTGTGGATTCCTCCCCGTGTATGGGAAAAATTATGACATAACTCACATATTTCCTCAAGGGTTAGTTGAGACACATCACCTTTCCCCATAAGATCAAGATTTCTTCTAGCGTCATCATCAAGACCTTTAAGAAAAATCATTTTCAGGATCTCAACGCTAATGGTCGCTTCTCCACATCTTTTGGAGAGGAAGAGGAACCTATCGAGATAATCTTCTAAACTTTCATCCTTGTTCTGTCTCAGTTTAAATAGATCCTCCTTATGATCACTTACCCTATAGTAACTCTGATATTTTTGCAAGAAGACAATCTCCATCTCCCCCGAGGATGTTATACTTCCAGAACCTAATCCCATAAACTGGCGCATTGCTGAATCTTTCAAAGTTGATAGAAATAGCTTCAACTTTTGGTTTTCATTATTATAGTCATAAGTCTGACACAAGACTTTAAATTCAAAGAGAAACTGGTCTGGGTCTTCCGAGGACAAGCCACAAAAGGTTGGAAGGAAAGTTGGGGAGATGTTCTTCATTATGGTATCATCGTCTACATTCAACGTAATAGGATAAGTAAAAGTTATAGGAGGCTGAGGTTCATTGTGGCTAGGTTCAACTGTAAGATCTCCCATGGAGTCTGTTCCTCAAAAAAAAATTCTTCTATAACTGGTTGTTCTGCTAGTTGCTCGACGGGTAAATAATGGAAAGCCTCGGGTGGAGTAGGCTCAAATAGTTCTTTAGAAGTGTGTCCTTTGAGCCTTGGTCCTCCCTTGGGATGATTGGTATGTATTTGGGGGGGGGGTCTTTGGTATAAAACGTCCGTGAGGGCCTCTTTTCCTGACCATGCTGAAAAGGAAGCCGATTGAGAAATTTTTGGTATAAAACTTGGTATTCAAATCATCTCCTAATAACACTTAAGCACAAAGGCCATTTAAGTCCCCGACAACAGTGCCAAAAAGTGATAGGCTATCGTTAGGTCCTACTACTTTAAAATACTTAATGTCAATTAGTTGACTGAGCAGTGTCCAAGTCAGTTTGTAGAGGGAGATTATTTGGATAACTCATTTTATATTTTCTGATATACCTTAAACTATTGGAATCAATTTTAACCTAAGGCCATTACTATTTAACTAGAAAATAATCTTACTCTAAGAAAAACTGAAAATACTAAATTAAAAAGCATAAAACAATGAATTTAGAAAGCATCACAACTAAACTAGAAAGCATTGAGATAAGAAAACTAAATAACTGATATACTACGGAAGCAAAAAAATAAGTGAACAGAAAATGAAACATCTTTTAAACAGTAAGTTTTTATTAACTACGAAAGATAACTCATACAAATTAAAAACAATGGTGCTTCAGAACTTCAGACTCAACTTCAAAAAACTTAATTACTTCATACAAAATAGTTATCTAACTTTAAACAAATGAACAATAGAACAATAAAATACTTATCTATCTAACTAGCTTCCCTTGAGTGGCCAGCTCATGGGTTAACACTTCGTCCTTAAATCACATAAGCTACAAGTTCTGGAGTCTCTCCATTACAAACAGTCATCATCATTCATAATTCAACAGTGTATCAAAAGATAGAAATCAGGTAACTCATTTAGTAGTATTTTGAAAACCATGTGAACAAAATAATGATACTTCCTTCGTCTTATTCATCACTTCTAAAAATTACGTCTTTATAGATAAATTATAACTAAATCCTAAATTTAAGATGACATGGATAGCCATTGAAAAAGTCTTCAACAACTTAAAACTAACTTTTATGTCTTTAAAGCTCATAAAACATATAGAAGGCTCGAGAAGAGCCATTAAGTTTTGATAACATAATTTTAAAGAACATAAACTAAATCCTCGGTTCATCATCCCGATATTCAGGAACAGATTCGCAATATCTATCCTTTACCACACTTGAGGCACATGTTGGTTCGACTTTTGCACAACTGTTAGATGACCGATTATTCCCTACAAAAATACTCAAGTCAACCCATTAAACCTGCATTGGCGAATTTCATCAATTGATCAAAAGAAAGAAAGAAAGCATAATTTTCCTTAAAATAAGCAATTATTTCTCTTAAAGTTTAATAAATTGGCATAGGCTTAGGATTGAGTTAGTACAAGTAAGCTTTTCAGATTTTATTATGATGAGGTTATTTTTACCTCATCACCATGCATGTTAATAGAATGGAAATATCTCTCAACAATTTTTTATTATTTCTCATTTTACCAATCAATAATGTTCATATGTTCAACACTCTATGTATCCATGCACCAATGTGAGCCCCCATGTTTCCAACCATATCTAGACCAGTAATATTTAATATTCATGTTCATTTTTTTAGTATTTAGTTTTTGAAATTGAATGTCGTAAGTGCATGTATTGTGTGATTATATGAGGATAAAATCTCTTTTATATTACATAAATAATTTTTTAGTCTATCTAGATCACTTATGTAGTGTCATTATAAATTACTATAGATATCTTCAATATATTTATTTATAATAGTGTTCAATGATATTCAAGCAACAATAAAACATTAATAGAGATCAGATTTAATTTCAAATTCATATTTGAATAAGATTTACATTATTCATATAGTTGAAATTTTATCACAATAATTTAATGTATTAAAAATATAATAAAATTTAAATAATAACTTCATTTAACATTGACTATTTCTAACTTGAACAAACTAGAAAATATAGATAAATGACATTTTTTAAATTATTAACTAAAAATAATAATAATAGACTATAGGATTGTTTTTTATTTATTTATAATGGATGTGTTACTATTCTGATAAATAAGTAAAAAATTACATCCAATGGATGTGTTACTATTCTGATATGAACTAACAAGAGATGCATTTGCATTTGGTCCTTGATGTTGATTGGATTGTGTATTTAGTGGAGATAAAGATTGTGAAATAGTAATTATTGTTGTCATGCAATACAATAGAGTTGTTAGAATACAATCAAATGTGAACTTGAATAACTCCAAATAAAGTCATGACAACATAATTTTAGATCAATAATATGCTTAATCACATTTTATTTGGTCCATATCGATAACTTTATAGTTGAAATTATAGTTAGAATTAAGGTTAGTAGCTATTAGATTGCATAAATAATGTTGTATTGTAGTAATTATAAATCATTAGTTATAAATGGCTTAAATTCATCCTAGTCAATTTTTGCATCAAAGTAGTAAAATGATATTCGATAAGAGTGGACTATTTTAATAAGTGAAATTACTTTTTACAAACATATAATCAAGTATATTTAGTGTAATTTTTTTCCAAAAAATAATAATTTAAAAATCAACAATAGAAATTACTATAGAAGAAAATTTCATTAAAGGAATAATTAATTGTCATATTAATTTATGCTACATCTTCACAATATAAAAGAAATAAATTATGATGACTATAATAATGTACATGTAAGAAAAAACTAATCATTATATCTAGTTGAAATTTGAACCTTGAATTAATATTTGAATAAGTCTTACATTATTGATGTAGTTAAAATTTTATCACAAGAATTTATTTAATTAAAAAAAAAAATAGAATTTAAATAATAATTTTATTTATACATTGACTATTCCCAACATAAACCAATAGAAAAATAGATAAATAACATTTTATATTATTAAATAAGAAATCTAATCATAGACTAAAAAACTATTGCTCAAATTTTGTAATTTTATATGATGATTCACAAAATGAATAAAATAACTTGCATTCAATGATGTATTAGTATTGTATTGTTGCCTTCCACAAGAACTAATAAATTTAAGAATAAAATTAACATTTCACCTAACTTTTATATACATATATTACTAAAAAAATTACTTTTTTTCTCATAAGTTATTTAAAATATTTTTTGAATTCCTTAAGCATATCGATGAGAAATTGAGTGTTTGTAAAATATATGTATAAGAAAAAGGTAACATAATATAATTATAATAAATAATTATAAAATAATTATAAAATAATTACTATTTTATGTATTACAAAGTAATTACTTTAATTTTAATTAGATTTCATTTTTAATCTAATTTGTAAGGTAAATTTTTGATAGTGTTGTATTCAATTTTTTTTAATGTATCATTATAAAGGTGAAAAAATATGAATACAACAAAAAATTATGTTGATAATTATTTGATGCAAAAGGAAAGGGAGGATGAGACCCTCTTTTTTATGGAACCAAAAGCTTATGTGTGGGTCACACCCATCATAGAGGATTAAGTCCCATTGGTAGGAGTCGTGACCCTTACAAATGGGTTGTTCCTTCAACTCAAAATCCATACCTTTTCAATTTTTTAATACATACATATACATATATGTATATATTTGAAAATGCATATATTTTGTAAGTAATACATCATAAATTTGTACGTATGTATGTATATTCATACACACATTTATGTGTCTGTACTATATACTTTATATACAATAAAATAAATTCTAAAATAATTTTGGTCTAGATGAAGCTCCTACCACTATTCACCTAGGAAAATTATCTCAATGGATATATAGATAACACAATTTATACCTAGATTCTAGCTAGCTCATTTAAAAGAAAATTCCTTGAAAGTCTATATGGTTTTTTAATATTAGTATAATAAAATCTTAAATGATATCAGTATCCTTGATACAATAGAATACATTTTAAACCATTTTGATCTATATGAGGCTCTTGCCACTATATATCTTAGAAAAAATATCTCAATGGATTTCTAGATAAGATTTACACTTGGATTTTGGCCACTTCATTTAAAAAGGAATTTCTTGAAAATTTACAAGTATGGTTTTTTCAACAATGTAATATTCTTCCAATTTGAGTTTCAAGACTATGCAAATGTTTTTGGTTATCATTTCACTAAAGATATAAAGGAATTATTTGAATTAATCAAGCCAAGTCTAGTTGAAGAGTTATGCAAATATATGATAGAATATTTGTTAAATCCTCACAAATATCCATTTTCATGAGTATAATTTTACCCCTTAACTGCAATTTGGTTACCAAAGGTAATAATTGAAGATGGAGAATTTGTACTTATTCCAACTTGACTTGCTCATACGATACAATGAGATATTGCTCTATTCTTGAGGAAATTTAAGAATTATTTTTAGATTTCAACAACGTCCTAATGATTGGAGAGAAATATGGTCTCATATTCCATATAATATTCTTCCACTTGTTGTGTAAAAAATTGTATACCTTTATAATTTCATACTATTTTTGGGTCCCTTAATTTGTTGAACTTAGTTAAGCATCTAATTTGCCAAATTATGCATTCCAAAGCCTTATTATTACCACTTTTTGAAAGGGGAACCAACATTAAATAAATAAATTGTAAATGTTAGCTTTTGGAATATAATTTTTAGGAAATTAGATAAACACCTATAAATACATAGTCTTTTTATCATTTGAAATCTAACACGCATTCAAGAGAAAATTTTACTTTCAAGACCATAATTCAGCATTCAAGAGAAAAATTATCAATCATTTGTAAAAGTAATCAAGATCTTAACATCATGTTAAAGTTTATGTGTGTTCATGTTGTCTTGTGAAGGCTAACAAGTGTTGTAGGTCTTCATGCATTCAACCAAATAAAACAAGCAAGATCTAATTCCCTTGAAGTGATGTGTATGAATTTAGTCTTCAAGGAAGATATTGAAGGGTGGCAAGTTGTAGGAAATTATTTGTTCATCATTTCCTTCCTTTCTATTAAGGTTTTCATCATTGACATTGTCATTGTGAAAGTGGGAACACTATTCATGGGGTTTGACTAAGGCATACCCCTATATGCCACAAACATTTTTGCCTCTTTGTCTATGTGCAAATTATAGGTTGAAGAAGGATTGAAGAGATCTTGAAGAGAAATTTTGTATTTTTCATTTGTTGTCACCCTTCTTGTCAACCTACGAAAACTAAGTTGCAAAATTCATTTATGACATTTTGACAAGTTTGCAGGAGGAAAACAACATCTTATATCTAACACTAGCAGACTATAAAAAGTGTTTTTGGAAGTCAATAAAAGACCCATTCTCCTATGGGTGAATGGGTCCTTCTATACATTCTAGAATCAAATTTTTGTGGTAGGTACATGCCCTCTGATATCTCCCAAATCTTCCTACAAAGGGTTGTTATAGTTTGTTTATCTTCGAGAATCTGTATTTTACTTATTAGGTCATATAGTTCAGTAAGTTTTATCATTTCAAATAATTTCTAGATCATTCCTAATCATCCCAAGTCCCTAAAGAATCCACCAACCTAGGTCTAATTGAATCACCATTGAGGTTGAAAGTCAATCTCTTGGATTTGTGGTTGGTATTCTAATTAAATCTAGAAAAAGGCCCCTAGGTTCTTTGCATTTAGGATCTAGGACCCCCCATTTTCCTCCATTTCATTTTGGTGAACCTGATTTTTGACATCATAACTTTCTAATTTGGAGATATTTCAAACCCTAGATCTAGATTTTCCATCATTTTATTTTGCATTCTTCATTTAGGGTTGCATATTGCATGTTCACATCATTAAAAACTCATAAAAATCGAAAAATATTGCATACATTTTACATCATAGTTTGCATTAGTTTGTGTTTTAGTCATTTAGATTATAATTTCATTCAAAATTGCACTCATATTGTCATTTTTGTTTACACATTTTCATACATTTGTGTATACACCTAAAACTGGTCTGGAGAATCTAATTAATTAAATACAACTTATTTGATTCATTACCTTAAATTCCTCTACTATTGAATAAATAGAAATACTTCTTTATATAGTTCATGTTTAAATTCCTATTTAAATTTTTCTAATTCTGCTATTATTTCATCTTAATTAAATAAACAAAAATAAATACTTTGTTTTTTTAATTATCAAATTCCCCTATTTTAATCACATCATTCAAATAAATTAAACAAAGTATAAATATTTTATTGTTTAAATATCATAATCTTCTATTTTAATTTAATAAAAAACTTCTATAATTTGTTTTATTAAATTATTTATTCCCCTTTTTCTAATTTAAATAAATCAAAATATTTAAATAAAAGCATAAATCAAAATTCCTCTATTTACTCACCTATCAAATCAAATTAAATACGATTGAGATTCACGGGAAAGCTTGCAGGAAATCCTCTCAATCTTCTCCCTTTGATCCTTCCTATCCCCTTGCCTGATGTTTTCATGGGGAGGAACCATTCCCATAATCAACTCCAACCTTTCCATCTCTCACCATTCAATCTTCCAGATTGAATCCAAGCCTCTAATTTGTTGCCCCTGTGCAAATGTGCTACTAGGAAATCTATAAATACAACCTCATTCAATAGGAAAAAGATCCATCTTTATGAAAACTTACTATGTAAGAAAGCCATCAAGAAATCAAGCAATCAAGCAATAGCAATATAGCAATAACATCATAGCATCACTAGATTTATATTACGGTTGCATAAGTAGTTTTACTGTAGCTTAAATCATCATAGTTTCATGTCAACATAAATTAAAGTAGTTTCCTTTTATCATTTAGATATCATCATATAGGATTTCATCATTGTATTTAACATCATTCCATTCTTTAAATTGGAATTTTAACAGTCATAGTATTTACTAAATTTGAGAGCCCCGTGACTTAATAAATCTTTAGAGATAGGAAACAATGAGACACTTACAGTAGATTTTTGCTTTAAGCTAGTTTAATTGTAGAATCTTTGATATAATGTTTCATTAAGAAGTGTATTTTAATATTTACTTATTCACACTTACAATTTGGCGCCCACCATGGGGCATAACCCCATATTTCATAATTTTTCTTTGAAAAGTGTCGAATAGGATTCTGGCATGTTCATTTTAGCGTGAGCGAGAGTTTTTCGGTGCTTTCGATGAAAAATATAGCACTTCCGAAGAAAAATATAACGCTTCAGAGCTCTATTTCAGTGCTTAAAAAAAAACTATAGCTCTTAAGAAGAATTGTTTAGCGCTTCTAAGGAGGAAACTATAACACTTCAAAAGTCTATTTCAGCGCATCAACCAAACATTCCTGACACAGTCGGCCTCTATTTTTCAAAAAAAAATTATAGCGCTTCAGAAAAATTCTATGGCACTTCTGCCAAATTTCGTAGTGCTTCTAATGAAAGATATAACGCTTCTGACCTATGTTTCAATGCTTCTAACCTCTATTTCAGTGCTTATGTATTTCTTATCTGGATTCGACACACCTGCGACCAGAATGTTCTTTTGGACTAAAAATAATCAATCCTAGGTTAGACACTTAATTTAAAATACACCAATCCTAGGATAGTCATCATACTTTTGTTGTATTAGTTAAATTAAGTAGCCTGATTTTGTGAAGCAACATCTTCACTTAAAATAGTACATCATCTTTTGGGCTTAAAATAAATCATTATTTGTTGTGCTTGTGTGGTGAATAGACTTATGCTCTCCCCTTTACTGGATGATCAAAACACCAGACTCATCCATTCTTTTTCATGCAATTTACGATTTTGTTAAAACCTTTAGAAGGCCTACCATAGAGGGAAAAAGTACTCACCCTACAGGAATGACCTAAGTGGGAATGCCTAAAGCCAAGGATTCCAACCCACTCTAAACAAATGTGAGTTGTTGATGAAAGTCCAAATCGATGGTAGTGTTCAAGATAACCATCCCAAAAGCCTTTGATCTAAAGTTTGAGAGGTCTCCCAGGGGAGTTTATCATTTGTCGCACCACATAGAAACCCTATCTTAGAACCATAGTGTAGAATCCAAGCTGAGTCAGTAACTACACATTGTAATACTCACATTGCAAGGGAAGGGATCAATCTACCCCCAAGACACTCACCATATAATTTCCAAGGATTGTTTTCTCAAGGGATTGAGAAATCTAACCTTGAGTACGTGCCTAGAAATGACAAAAACACAAGCACCCTCTAGGGGGTGACACGGCTGTGTGAGTCAAAATAATTGTAAGATGTGGGATGTTGAGTATAATGATGACCTTTTTGAACTTAAGAGCGAGTCTGTTTGAAGTGTATTTTTGTTAACACAACTAGTGAAAATAGGACCACACATGGTCCTTAGAACATACACTATATGTTTAGATTCTATGTTAAAAAAAAACTGTTCTAAAATTGCTTGTTGTGTTCTCAAATCATTAAACTCAGATAAAGATCATCCAGAAGAGCACAAAAGGAGTCAAACAAAACCAAATAGTGAAATTTATGATTAGGGATTGGAAATCCACAACTTTGTCAAAAATTCCCTCACAAAAAGAGTGAAAAAACTAAAGAAACAAATTAGTTACAAGAAACTCTTGGAAAGAAGGCGATTCTTATATCAAAGTAGGAAAGTCTTACTTCACCATAGAACCTTCATCCATAGATTTCATGATTTTTCCCAAGGATATATTGACGATTATGCTTTAGAACCTTTGTATTCACAAGCCATTTTCCAAAGAAGAGTCTTGTCACAAAAACATAATCATAGTCAACCTATTCGTCAATCTTCCATCCCACAACCAATGATAGAATATTACAACATTCCCGATCAATTTTTACAATAGAAAAAAAATTAGAATCATTAGGTTTTTCATCCGACATCAAAAAATTACTATCAGAGGTATCTTATCAAAGTGTCAAAAATCCCAAAAATCAATCTCTTCAGAGGTAGAAAAATCATACTACACTATTGAAATCCAAAGTAGCGCTTTCACACTATTTTAGCACTTTAGAGGTTTGTTTTAGCGCTTCTACAATCTGTTATAGCGCTTCCACCATGTATTTTAGCGACTATAAAATAGCACTTCAACAGTATGTTTAGCGCTTCTGCACTCTGTTTTAGTGCTTCCAAAAGTATAAAAATAGAGAGCTTCCAAACACATTTGTCAGATTTGTTGACATCTAAAACTCAGATTTTTATCAGCCAAAATTATCTTCTCAATACAGACAGGGTCTTAAACTAGAAACAAATAGGTTTCTACAAGTTAAAATTATTTTCAACTTGAACCCAAATCTTGCAAACTATAAAGTGGCCACAAATCAAAACCAAAATCTTGGTTATTAGGCTAAGTTTCTTCATCAGGATATTATCATCCTACTATCACGAAATGAGGCATAGTAATCAATTTTTTTTTATACCTAGTCTCATCAATAGGATATATCATCCTATTCGACTTAGTTAAGATTCATTAGACACTCATCCAAGCATAGAAGATCAAAGTTTAGTAGGAAAAACAAACACTTGTATGCCAATCTTCACAAGGTTACAAAGACTGGGACTCATAGAAAAATAACTTAAAACATCAAACACCATGGCTGAAGAAAATCCTTGGAATAGCTTACATCAAAATGACAAGAATGAAATAACGACATAGGACATACAAATAGCCCAACAAGATCCAAAATTCCATAAATTTATGGAAAATATATTAGAACAAGACACAGAAAAATACCTCTTAATGCTAGTTGAATCAAATGCAAAACTTCCAAAAGATTTTGATGTCAATCAATTAAACGAAACCAAAACAACACAACACACACGACATATGTAAAACACAGATCAAGTTGTGGCCCTAACACATCAAATGAAAAAATTGTAACAACAACTACAATATATGCTAAAGGGAAACACAAAAAGCTATGCATTACAAGACATTTTTCCTTATCCTTTTGACCCAAGTGTGGACATGATACCATTCCCTAGACATTGTGAATTCTCGAAATATGAAAAATACAATGGTAAAACAGATTCGATTGACCATGTAAGGGAATGCAGAACCATGAGTTTAGAATTTACGCAAGAAGAAACTTACCTAATGAGGTTATTTACAAGAAGCTTATGAGGTCAATGTATGGAATGGTTTTCTAAACTACAACTAGGGATTCAAAATTTTGAAGAGTTGGTGAATAGGTTTATATCACAATATTCCTTTAACATACAACATGATGTCACAATAAAGGACCTCTTCAAATTGAAGCAAAACAAAGGTGAGACATTCCTATCTTTTTTACAACGATGGAAAAGTTTATTTGCTAGGTATCCTAATTCCATATCAGAGGAAGATAAAATGGAACTATTCATAGACAACCTGACTGATGAAAGAGCTATAGGCTCGAATTACAATGTCTTCCAACATTTGAAAAAGTGATTGAAAATGGCCTTAAAATCAAAGAATATTTGGTCAAATGAGGATTAATAAAGCATTACAATGAAAAATCAAACAACACCAACTCCTCAAATCACTATGCCAACAATGACAAGCATAAATTCTGGAAAAATAATAGAAATACTGGGAACAATGAGACTACAAATGACATACAAAATGCAAAACTGATATTTAATTTGACGACCACTACTACAAAGATAAATCAAAATAATGACCAAAACATCAAGCCAAATGTCAATTAAAACAATAATCTGAACAATGGAGAATAAAAACCACAAACATATCAAAAATCATCAAACCAACATAGATTCACACCATTAGGCCAAACTCTAGAATCAACAATGAGAGAACTTATTACAAATGGTCTTATCAGCACACGTGAAGCAATATTTTGGGATACAAAAGTAAAACCATCATGGTGGAATGACGCAAATTATTGTAACTTCCATAAAAGTAAAGGACACAAGAAAAATAATTGCATGGAGTTAAAACATCAAGTACAAGATCTGATTGACAACAAAAAGGTATACACAGAAGGAATTCAAACCAATAATGATCACACTGCCTTTAAAGATCCTTTACCAAATTATGAAAAAGGAGAGTCTTCTTCTGCAAATGGTAAAGGTAAAAATGTCAACCACATTTACAATAACGTGATCTTTTGTATTTGTAAAGTAGAAAGTGATGATGTCACTCGTAATCAAATTGATAACAATGGAACTAGTGGCATTATACCGCTAGATCTGATACTGACCACAGATACATCTGATAATCAGATAAATGTGTTAAAAATCAGAGAAAGACAAGACTATCAACTGGTTAATGTAATGATAAGGCAGCAATCGAAGGTAATATTGAAAGGAGTTGCATCTAAAAATGCCACTCCCTCTCCAATTCAATACAACATTGTCAACCAACTACATAAAATACTGGCAAAAATATCAATACTTGAACTCCTTAAACTCTCACCATCCCATAAGGAGGTTTTGGAACAAGCTCTTATGGCCACCACAATACCCAACAATCTAGATGTTTATTAGTTTCAAGCTATGGTGGGACATTTGACCATGCTTCATTGTCTATCATTCTATGAATAGGATGATGCATCACTTAATCATCCACATAACACTGCCCTTCATATTAAAGTTTTGATCCACAAAAATTGTGTTAAAAGGGTCCTAATAGATGGGGGATCTGGTTTGAACATTTGCACTTTAAAGTTAATCCGTGCACTAGGGTATTCAGATAATGCTATTGATGCCCGAAGAAAAATGACAACAAAGGCTTATGATGAAGAAGAGAATTCCTATAAGGGACTGATTGTGTTACCTATTCAAGTGGGACCAATGGTGAAGAATATAGCATGTCAAGTACTATAAAAAGAGTTAACCTACAATATACTCTTGGGACGTCCATGGATTCATGAAATGCAAGTGGTACCTTCAACTTATCACCAGTGTTTGAAATTTCTAGTTAATGGACAAGAGGTGACTATATCAGCTGACTACAACAATCCTCAACATTGTAACACACTTAGGACATCTCAAGACACCTTTGTACCCCACAATAGAGAAGCTAGCACTTATAGTTCATCAGACGGTGAAAAAAATCCGAATATTATATCTAAGTGGGTTGAGAAAAAGGGTCAATCAAAGGATACAAGTGTTGTTGATTCAAATTGATCAGATAATAAGGGTTCACTAAATTCTCTCACATAAATTTCAAGGAAAGGTCCAGCTAACCGAAAAAGGTATGGGACAATATTATATTGAGCAGTCTCCTAATCTTTCACAATTGATGCCATCAATGATAACACGACAACCATCACAACCTACCATAGTTCTAGAGGAAATATTTATGAAATCTAGTACTTTAGAAGATGAATCATAAGACAAGGCCATCCTCAATTGGTTATACAAAGATGAAGAGGCCTCAACATCAACAAACATCAACATAAAAATGGATCAATATGGCAAAGGAAAGGCTATTATAGAGAAAATGGGTTATGAGGGACATGGACCTGTTGGAAAAAGGAAAGAATGCATCGTAGAACCCATTCAACCTCTCACTCTTCATTCAAAGGATAGGACAAGACTAGGTTACTTAGAGGAAGCAAAACAAGAAATGACTAAGAAGGTGGTTGAAAGAATCCTTCAAATGAGAGATGGCTTTGAAATAGATTCCAATAAATATGAATGGGATCTATATTCTAATGTAACATACACATATGTACAAATTAATGTCATAAAAGAGTATGCACCCACATGTGAGGAGGGACAAAGCTCGGGGTCTAGACCACTTGTATTAGAATCGCAAAATATTAATGTCATAAAAGAGTATGCACCCACATGTGAGGAGGGACAAAGCTCGGGGTCTAGACCACTTGTATTAGAATCGCAAAATATTGATGACTCAAGTAAGGATGGACATACATTGAGTGAGCTAGATAATTTGAAGAAAAATAATATCATAGACCTCACCATCCCTAATGAAAACCTTGAAACCATAACTGTTCGAACCCTTAATGCCATTGACCAAAGTCAATTTGATGAATTTTTGCGATTAATATATCTTGAACTTATTGAATGGGAACCCATTGAACCTATTAATGTACCCATCTTTGAGAATGATGACGATATTGTAAATTTACTTTGTTATGAAAAACCTGACACAAGTTCTCACCATAAATCTCATAATAAAATTATTAGACAAGATGGTGTCAAATATTTCAGTTGCAAAATTGAAAGTAGGAAAAATGGGTCTAATGGTGAAAACCATTCTATGGCAACATTAGATTTTGAGAAAGGAAAAATAAAGAACACATCAGATGGTGAAAACCTCTTTGAGGCACTAAAATATGGGAGATTTGACACCCTTCCAGAGCATTATCATGAAATTTCATCAGTATTGGTGGAACCTACATAGTCTATAAACATTGGCACAACATAGAAAGAAAAGATTTTGCATTTGGTAGAATCTATGACTGAACAAGAAAGACCTGATTTTGTCAAGTTCTTTATAGAAAGAAGCATTAAATTTGCATGGTCATACTATGATATGCCAGGTTTAGATCCAAATATTTTAACACATCACCTATCTCTACCATCTGGAATCAAACCTGTAAAACAAAAACTGAGGAAGATGCATCCACATATCATCTTGATGGTAAAGGCTGAGCTGAAGAAGTTGTTAGATGTAGGATTCATCAGATCTATTGATTATGCCGAATTGATATCAAATATTTTCCCTATATCAAAGCCAGATAATAGTATCATAATATGTACAAACTTTAGAGATATGAATAAGGCATGTCCCAAGGATGATTTCCCCTTGCCTAATATTGACATCATTGTGGACTTAAAAAAAGTGCATGTCATGTTATCAATAATGGATGGTTTCTCCAGCTACAACCAAATCAAGATAGCACCAGATGATTAGGAGAAAACTATATTCACATGTCCATGGGGAAATTTTTGCTGGAATGTCATGCCTTTTGGGTTGAAGAATGCAGGGGCAACTTATCAAAGAGCAATGAACACAATATTTCATGATATGATGCATACCTTTATCGAAGATTACGTGGATGATATCCTAGAAAATTTATATTCCAAAGAAGGACATGTAGATATCCTGGGAAAATTTTTCACAAGGCTGGAAAAGTTCAATGTTTGACTAAATCCTAAGAAATGTGTCTTTGGGGTTACATCAACAAAACTCCTAGGACACATAGTGTTAGAGAAGGGTATCGAAGTGGATCCTGCAAAGGTCAAAGCAATCATGGAAATGAAACTGCCAAAGAATATCAGTTAGCTCAAGTCTTTACAAGGTAGGCTACAATCAATCAAGAGATTTATCTCCCAGCTAACAGAAAAAAGTCACCCATTTAATCACTTGTTGCATAAAAACATCTTGTTCAAATGGGATTAGGGGTGTGAAACAAATTTCAACCAAATAAAGCAATATCTGATGTCATCACCTATTCTCATGCCACCTACAAAAGGTAGACCTTTGCTACTATACATTGCAACAACAAAAATTTCTTTAGGAGCACTATTGGCACAAGAAGATTATAAAGGAAGGGAGCAAGCCATTTATTACATCAACAAGACTTTGAATGGCTATGAAATAAATTACACCTTCATCGAGAAATGTTTTTTTGTGGTGGTACTTTCTACCCAGTAGTTGTGGCATTACATGTTGACTCACACAGTCGGGCTCATAGAAAAGATTGACCTATTAAAATATCTACTTAGCAAGGCTGCTTTAATAGGTAGACTGGCCAAATGGGTCATACTTTTAAATGAATTTGATATTTATTATGTCAAAAAAAGAGCCATCAAAGGTCAAGTGATTTCCGAACAATTAGTCGAAGCTCCATTAATTGATGATCATCCTATGACAATGGAGTTTCCTAATGCATACATTCTAACTGTAACAACACAAAAATGGAGGCTTTATTTTGATGGGTCATCCACACAAAGAGGATCTGGTGTAGGAATATTGTTTGTTACACCTCAAGGACACACCATCCCAAGGTATTATAGACTCATGTTTCCATGTAACAATAATGTAGCTGAGTATGAGGCACTAGTCACTGGCGTCAAGGTAGCAATTGAATGGAAGGTAACAAAGCTACAAGTATATGGCGATTCACAATTAGTCATTTATCAAGTCAATGATGAATATTAGACAAAAGATAAGAAGTTGATGCCGTATAAACAACTGATTGATGATCTCAAAAATTACTCTATGGATATCAAATTTGAGAAAATTCCAAGGGCAGAAAACGAAGCAGTAGATGCTATGGAAACAATTGCTTCACTTTTAAAGTTGCCAAAAAAACATGGTTGTTATGAGTTTATGGTAGAACAATTGTCAAATCCTGCTTATGATAATCCCAAATCTCAAACCATATGCCATTTAGATGTCATTGAATCCTTCATCTATGGAAAGACCTATGCTTACCTAAAAGACAACATCCTTCCTCTTGATCTTTCCAGAAACAAAAAATGCAACTTCGTCTGCCAATCCGCCCGACATACCTTAATCACCAACATGCTTTACCGTCAAGGTCTAGATGGTACTCTTCTCTGATGTTTAAAACATAATGAATCTGAGACAACCTTATGTGAGGTCCATGAAGGTATTTGTGGAACTCATTCAAGTGGGATAACTCTAGCAAAGAAACTTCTCCGTTTGGGGGATTACTAGTCGAACATGGAGGAGTCTTATCAGTTTGTCAAGACGTGTCAATTTTTTTAGATCCATAGTAATCTAATCCATGCACCAGCTTAAGAATTACACCCATTCACATCAACATGGCCCTTTGTTAGTGGGGACTAGATCCGGTAGGAAAGATAAACCCGTCTTCATCCAATGGACACAAGTTGATAATCACAGTGAAAAAATAATTTACAAAATGGATAGAAGCGGTTCTTCTAACAACCATCGCTGGAAAATAGATCTCATATTTCATACTGAACTACATAATCTGTCGGTATGGCATACCTCAGTCCATTATCATTGATAATGGATGACCATTTAAAAACCAGGATGTCCGGGAATTGTGTTAAAAATTTCATATCCAACATCATTTCTCAACAACGTACTATCCTTAGGGAAATGGCCAAGTAGAGGCCTCTAACAAGACAATTCTAAAAATACTCAAGAAAACGGTTAACGATGTTGGACGTGATTGGCATGTTCAACTTAATCTTGCATTATGGGCCTACAAAACCAACATTTAAACATTGACAGGGGCTACACCATATGCCTTATTATATGGATCAAAGGCCATACTACCCATTGAGGTGGATATTCCATCACTTCGTGTGTCACTGAAGGGAATTATTTCAGACGAAGATTATAGAGTATCTAGGCTTCAAGAACTAGAACTATTGGAGGAACATCATCAACAAGCTGTCAATCATTTGACGACGTATCAACAAAGAATGTCTAGAAGCTACAATCATAGGGTAAATCCTAGAATATTTCAGGTTGGAGACTTGTTCCTAAAGGAAAACCCTATAAATCAGCAAGATAGAGAAAATAAAGAGAATTTTGAACCTAAATGGCTAGGTCCCTTTTTCATCATATCAGTCTATGGATCAGGATCCTACGAGCTGTCAACACTTGAAGGGGATTTTTTTGATGAACCTATCAACAACATCCATCTCAAAAGATTCTACACTTGAATCACCTAGTGCAGGGTTCAAAATCCTAAAAAATGGTTTCCTTGATGAAAACCTGGAAAACAGGCATCTTGGTAACAAAAAAATACAAAAAAATGAGAAAAGAGAAAAATACAAAAAATTATAAAACTATGAAAAAGTGCAATAAAAGCATATAGTGAAAACCTGGAAGCAACAACTATTTGCGATTTAACCATCTTTTCCATCTATTTAGATACATATCATGGTTGTTAATTTCACCATCGATTTGCATCCATTACCATATCATTTCAAATAGTCATGTCTCACCCTAGCTTGGGGGCAACATCTACATATCACTGGGGGCAATAAAACATCAAGCTTACCAAAAATGCAAAAAAAACAATGATCGAAACATGACCAACTTGGAACAAAAATCACCATTGCAAACACATTTAACATCCATATCACAACAAAAAATCCAAAACAAATAAAAAAAGTCAGTCTCAAAAAGTAAAAAAAAGAGAGAGTCTATGTCAGTCGAACTACGTGGTCTCTTCATGTATAACGTAGGCAAGGATAATCTTTGATCAGCCCCCGAGGCCCCTAGGATAGGTCTTTAGGTTAGGTTGGATCCAAAATCTCATAAAATCATAAAAAACATCATAAAATCAGGATGAATGATCTAATATGAATAATGGTTGAATTTTTTTAAATAAATGTTAGATATGTTGTATTTTTCGATTATTTGTTATCATTTCTTTGGAGTAACTGGATGATGTATTGAACTAGAGAAGCTAGGAAAAAGAATGGTATTTTCATTTGTCTGCTATTTTTCTATTAATTATTTAATGTGTGAATTTTCGTGAGATGTGTTCTACAAATGTATCATTGATGGCATTCAAAATTCACACACTAAAATGATTGATCCTTGCCTGTTTATGCAAGAAATTCTCAGGTCATCTCGGTTTAATTATACCTAGATTCTTGTGTTCACTTGAAATATAAAAAATCATGAAAGTAATACCCAGGTCGCCATTGGTCTACAATATACCTTTGATTCTTGTACTCACTTTCAACATTTTTAAAGCTTTATGATGATACAAAGCACAAAAGTACTGTTAAAATGCCAATATTGTGCATGTAGTTGCATGATAAACTTAGATTGAATTCATAAATAGTTTTTACATCTGCAGAATTTTTGTTACAAATTTTTGTGAAGACTCAAATTGATGATTATCTTTCCTCATAAAGAGACTGAGTATACTTGACATTAACAAAAACATCATCATAACCATGTAGTTGCATCAACATTTTTCATATATTAGAAAGCATTTTCTATTTATCATATCATCATTCATACATTTTAATCAAATAATTTTGCATTCATCATATCATATTTCTCCATATCACATAAAATTTCTAAAAGAAAATTTCAAAAATAAATCATATCATTGCATTTCATTCATCCATCAATTATTTCTCGCATATTCATCACATCATCCATTCACATTTTATTATCATATCATTCATCATTTCATTTATCATACAAACATCATATCATTGCATTTCCATCATACATCCATCCATATCCATACATCATATATCATCATATATCATGCATCCATACATCATACATTCATACATTCATACATTATTCATTAAATAGAACATTATAAACCATAACATATCACATGATCATCTATAATCATAATATAAATCAACATGTGGCATACAGGACATGGAAAATAAATGCATCCATCATAGATCAATAAGAGTCTGTTGCATATCATATAAATGATATAAAACATCAATGTCAAGTATACAATGAAGTCTGAAATAAAAGAGATATATCATCAAAATTGGTTGAATCGAAGTATACATAATGTCTCAAAAATAACACATAATCATATCAGGCACCTAGGATCTATTGCTACTAGTTGATGTAGGCATTTCAAGACCAATACCTCCACCACCAGCTGGACCGAGACCTCTTAGATCTCTACGGGGCAACTAGGTCACACCCTCATTAACAATCCTAGTATGTGTCCTACCTGATCGTGAAGGGGAATAAATCACTCTCCACTTAGCAAGGACTGCATCATGATAACAACCTCTGTAAAACTTAGCCTTTTGGCCCACATGCAAAACCTCTCTCATATAATTGGATACAGTGGTACCATCAACAATCCACTATAATCTCTTAGCAGTCGTCTGAGCCTGCTCTGCGATCTACCTAGCACTATCTCTCTTTGTTTCCAGTGTGGAAATCTACATCTACGCAAATAACAACTGTCCTTGTAACTATGTCATGGCCTATGCATGAGCCCGTTCTTGGGTCTGTAACTATGTATGTGTATGCACAATTAAACCCTATGCTTGAACAAGCTGCCCCTGTAGAGTCTGAATCTATACCTATAGTCTGGAAATCTATGTTTGATGATCTGTAGAAGATGTCTCCATTTCTCACCTCTTACGAGGCACACTAGTGGATGGACCTGTTCTGCCTACCACAACCCCTCTTCCATAGTCCCCTCTAGCATCTTCATCATCACTGCTGCTATCATCACTACTACCCTCATCGCTATCCTCCTCACTACTCTCCTCCTCTCCACTATCCTCCTCATCATCCACATCCTCCTCCCCACCAACATCCTCCACCTCAACATCTACAACCTTCTCCTCCACTACATCCTCCTCTCATCTCTGGCACTAACCAACTGCAACAACATCCTCCTCTGTGAGTAGTGGTGATAGCTCATTTGGAATAGTGATCCAAGGGCATGGATGTAAGGCAAGATACCACGTATACTCTACAGTCACTAGTGCCTCTATAATATCATGACGTATATCCCAGGTTGAAGGTTGTAAGGCATGATATCCCTCTACTAGGGTATCATAAGATAAACGTGGCCCCCAATCTGCCATATCACTAAGACATTGCGCATAATGTGCAATGCCATAGGTCATGCACTGAACAATACCATATTGTCTATAGACCCTCTGTAGTAGAAGTTTTTCTAAAATAAAGTGAGTCCGACCAATCAAGTACATAGAGTCACACAAATAACCCATCTCTGCATCATCTCATCCCAGTTCTCGTAATTCAAGTAGGGATGCCATGTCATAGCCTCTAATTCATCTAGTACGCGCCTCCAATGCTCCAACTTGCCCATCCTAGACTAGGTAAGTTGACCTCTGTATCTGAAAACATATGGCCTAGTAGTAGACCTATCTCGTATTGGCAGTGGTCGTGTGACAACAATATTCTCCCATGCCCAAACTTGAATCAAAGTAGCTCCTGATGATAACCTGTGTTCGTTCAAATATACAATTGAATATAAATCATGATATAGATGTGCCAACATGCACATCCCCCAAGCATATCGAGTCTCGTGCACGATCATACTCTCAAGAACATGACCCCATCCAATAGATAGTCCCTTTGACCTACGATCAGGACAAAGGAACCCTCCAATAAATCCAACCATAACTAAAGGTAAGGTGGCATAGGCATCCACCATCTCTCGCCATGGGATCCATAACCCAACAATATGGTCATCTTGAAAAACTCTACAAAGAGCATCTGTCCCGCCCACCTCCTGTGAATCATACACAACTATCTCTCCAACAAATAGTATCCATAAAATATGCCAGACATCCTCTGGAGTGATTGTCATCTCGCTAGTGGGTAGTTGGAAGGTGTTATGGTCACTGTGCCACCACTCAGCTAAAGCTGTGAGAAGACCCCAATTAATCCTAATTTGGGGCATGTCAAGAAGAGGAGCAAGTCCACACTAAAAAATAGTCTGTGTCTCATTTGGTGTCAGCTATGGAATCAAGTCAAATATCCATGGGAAACACTCTTGTATCTGGAGGTTATCTAGAGGCTCCTATCATCATGAAATTTTCAAAATTAGTACACTATGTCAAATATCATATGTCAATTATCCTATCAAATCTAATCAACTCTTGGTGTGAATTTTGATCAAAATTCATGAGAAAGCTTCATCAAACCTCACTTATCATGAGGTCATCATTATCAATTTTTAATTGTACCTCGCCTATCATGAGGTTCATCACAGTTGCAATTATTCCTCACCTATCATGAGGATAATTCTTGTCTATCAATCATCAAAATCAATCATCATGAGGTTGAAAATCATCAAGGTTATTAGATCATCAAATTATATCAAACCAAAGGTTGACACGATCAAAATCGACAAAATCAAGGACAAAATTAGACAATTTTTTGCAAATCTAACTTGGATGCGCTAAAATAGGCATTCAAGGTGCTAAAAGATCAAAAGCGCCAATTTCATCAGTCAGAAGCACTAGAAGAGATTGTCAAAGTGCCATATCATTCAAAGTACTATTTTGGGATGTCAAAGCACCAAAACAGTTGCCCGAAGCGCTAATTTAACCAATTGAAGCGCTAATCTATCCTATTATAGCGCTAATATTTTCAAAGCACTAATTTAAACACCCAAAGCGCTAAAATATCCTATCATAGCACTAATATTTTGAAGCGCTAAACTAGCCTACCAAAGCGCTAAAATATCTAGTTGAAGCGCTAATTTGCCGAAGCACTAAAATAGTTCTTAAAAGCACTACATCAGAGTGTCAAAGCGCTGTAGCGCGTTCTTGAAGCACTAAAACTACAAAAAATCAAAATACAGAAATGGAACAAAAATCAAGAAAACACAAACTACGAGGAGGTTTATGGGTACATACTGGAGGTTCGTAAGCAATCGAGCACTGGGGACGTCACACATGCTCAAACCAGTGGGATTTTTTAAATTTTAATTAATTTTTATTGGGAGATTAATTTAAATTCATCTAGGGATAAACTTTCTATATCAATTATCGGGAGATAAAATATTTTACCATCAAAGCTTCATCAAATCATCATAAATTCATGAAAATCATTAAAAAAAATGACAAAAAGTCCAAAAAATCCAAAAATCATAAATTTATCTCCCGAGGGAGCATATTATCATCAATCACCTAAAAATCAATGTCTAGGGCATACTGATTTTTTTTTGTCAATACTAGTAGCAACAACAAAAATTTCTTTGAAGCAATTTGTAAACACATCACTTCAAAGAGGGGCAAAATATATATGTACCTAAAATTGGTCTAGAGAATCTAATTAATTAAATACCTCTTTGATTAATTACCTTAAATTCCTGTACTATTGAATAAATAGAAATATTTTTTTTATATAGTTCACGTTTAAATTCCTATTTAAATTCTTCTAATTATCCTATTATTATTTCATCTTAATTCAATAAACAAAATTAAATACTTTGTTTTATTTAATTATCAAATTCCCCTATTTTAATCACATCATTCAAATAAATTAAACAAAGGTTAAATACTTTATTGTTTAAATATCATATTCTTCTATTTTAATTTAATAAAAAACTTCTATAATTTGTTTTATTAAATTATTTATTCCCCTTTTGCTAATTTAAATAAATCAAAATATTTAAATAAAAGCATAAATCAAAATTCCTCTATTTACTCACCTATCAAATCAAATTTGATATGTCAAATTAAATACGACTGGCATTCACGGGAAAGCTTGCAGGAAATCCTCTCAATCTTCTCCCTCCGATCCTTCCTATCCCCTTTCCTGATTTTTTCATGGGGAGGAACCATTCCCATAATCAGCTCCAATCTTTCCATCTCTCACCATTCAATCCTCCAGATTGAATCCAAGCCTCTAATTTGCTGCTCCTGTGCAAATGTGTTGCCGAGAAATCTATAAATACAGTCTCATTCAACAGGAAAAGGACCCATCTTTATGCAAACTTACTCTGTAGGAAATCCATCAAGCAATCAAGCATCAAGCAATAGCAATAGCATCATAACATCACTAGATTCATATCACGACTACATAAGTAGTTTTAATGTAGCTTAAATCATCATATTTTCATGTTAGCATAAATTACAGTAGTTTCCTTTTATCATAGATATCATCATATAGGATTTCATCATTTTATTTAGCATCATCTCGTTCTTTAAATTGGCATTTTAACAGTCATAGTGTTTACTAAATCTTAGAGCCCCGTGACTTAATAAATCTTTAGAGATAGGAAACAATGAGATGCTTTCAGTAGATTCTTGCTTTAAGCTAGTTTAATTGTAGAATCTTTGATATAATTTTTCATTAAGAAGTGTATTTTACTAATTACTTATTCACACTTACAATTTGCACTTGTGTTTCATCAAATGTTTTTGAAAAAAATTGTCACTGTAGAATCACTTTGCAACCAAAAACAATAATCATAAACAATAACCTCGACACTCAGTTTTTATTTTATTTTTAGAACCTTGCACAAAGACTCATTCGGCCTTGGGTGAACCTATCCTTGTACAGGTGCTTTTGTAAAAAAATTGCACATATTTTTGTTTCTGTCTACTTAGATTTCGTGTACTTGTAGATCTTTGTTTTAGTTTCAAAAATTGCATATTCTGAAGAATTTTACATTTAGTTAATTTGGTAAAAGAAATTACATTGTTTAGAATCCAAATTTTCATTAAAAAAATTATCATTTTCAGGTCATTGCATCTTATAATCAGTCAATTAGAATATTTTAGATCTGAAAATTACGTTAAAATTTGTTCAAACATCTTTAACATTCTTGTCTAATTGCATTGGAATACATTAAGCAAATTCTAGAAATTCATTTACTGTTTCAACTATCTGCAAGTAGATCTAAGATCCTTAAGCAATGTAGTTCATAACCAAACTGCCATTTGTTAGAACCCCTGAGCATGACCCATTCTCCCCTAGGTTCAACCTTGTCCTACTTGTCTTGGATAAACTAAATTTTTTTGAGATCTTTGTCATTGTGTTTGTTGTTTGCTTCCACTTGTTGCTTGCTATTTTTGGGTGTTTGTTGTCTTTATTTTTTTTATTGGTGTTCATCTTGGGTGTACTTTTTGTATTCTAAAATTTGCATGAGTTTCACAACCAGGTGTCCTATTTCCAATACTTCATTAAGACATAGTTCAAGACTCATGGCATCATGCGTTGTTGGTATATCCATTGTGGATCTTGGGCTTTCCAACTATTTCACACAATGTGTTGACAATAGTCAACCCATGTTGTACTCCATCCCGAATGTCACATTTATCATGACCACCTTACTATCAACCACCATTACTAATGTTGAAACCATGGCTGCCCATGTTCCTTAAGAGAAACTCAAACAATTGGACAAATCTTTAGAAAAACTTCAAGACTATGTGAGTACAAAATATGTGTTGGTACTACAATTCTTGTCATAGATAACATAAAGAAAATGTTTGATAATGACCAAGGATTAGAGGTTGTACGTATCCTAGCCCATATTATTGATGATCATGTTCGAACAATGGATAGATGTGCTCAAGCTTTGGGATATACTAAAATCCAAGGGGGAAATAAAATTCCCCTCCTGCAACTATAACCTATACCTCAAATATATAAATTCAACTATTACCACAATGATGCAACCAAATAATAGTATAGCTCCAACCTTGGGTATTTCCATTGGGAATCCTTTTAGTTTTATGAGCTCAAACATAATATCTCCAAATCCATCACCTCTCATAAACTTGCAATATAGTTGTCCACCTAACATATATACACCTCCACCATATTCATCTCCATCACAAAACATAACCAATGATTCCATCATAAACCAAATTTTGTAAAATGTCACATCCCGTCAACATTAAATAACAACATTAAACCAAAACCAAAATGGACAACCTTCATAATATGTCAAAATAAACCCATTGTCATTGGAGATATTGAAAGCACAATTGCCACAAGGTATAGAGATACCTTGCTTTGAGAAATATGGTGGTAAAGGAGACCCTAGTAACAATGTATCAACATATACAACCTCATGTAGTGACTTCATTTTTTAAGATAAGATCTTAGCTAAACTCTTTCCTAGGTCCTTAAAAGACATAGCCTTGGAATGGTTTTGTTCATTATCGAATAATTCAATTCACTCATTCAATGAGCTCGTTGATGCATTTATTAACCATTTACAAGTGTGCAATGGTCCTAAGATGGCTCTACCTGACTTAATGAGGTGTAATAAACAACAAGGAGAAAAAGTTAAATTTATAGCATGTTATCAATTGCTTTACTCACAAATTGATATTAACCTCCCTGATGTGGATCTTCAAAGAATGTTGATTGATAACTTACAAAAGGGCATAAGAGATAGGCTTGGAATGATGAATTTCCCACCATTTACACATTTGTGTGTGGCTCTCTCTGATTATCAAGATTCGGTTAGTCAACATGAAGAGCATAATTCCTTGAATTGTGCTAAAAAATCTGAACTCGTACCTCACAACAATTTTTGATCATTCAAGAAGAAAAACAAGGGATTTATTAAAATAAATCCACCTCAAAAATCCCTCCATGTTGAGCCTCAAGTTGTTTCTATAAATATAAATCCATACCAATTTAGGGATAAGGGTAGGCAATTCACCATACTCCTTGATTCCCTTCATTTGATTATGTTGCACCTTTTGGATAAGAACTTAATCACTTTACCTTCGATTAGACCTATCGATACAACAAAGACTTTACCTCCAAACCATAACAAAATTTATTTTTTCATTATCCTTGACAAATTGGACATGATATAGAGTTATTGATGCGTCTTAAACATCAAGTGTAAGACCTCATTGATTCTAATCACATCTAGTTGGGTGGTGTTAATGATCAAGGGGATAAATTTGTTGCCCCACCCAACAAAAAATTGTAAATCTTTACAAACCCAATTCCAAATCATTCAATCACCTATCTAAAAGCTAGTGAAGATAAGAATGATATGATGAATGTTGATAATATAGAAGACATGATTGATAATTATGAGAGTGATAATGAGGATGGTCCTCTACAAACCATGATCGGTCTCATTGACGTTCAAACTCATAAGGGCCAAACCACTTTATTACCTAGCATTTATTTCACTAATGATGATGTTCTAAGACATGTGCTTGATGGTCTTATATACATTATTGGTTGTATCAATAACAAACCTACACAAGGAATACTTATTGATCTTGCATGTGCAGATAATGTGAGCACCAATGAATTCTTATTTCTTCAAGAGATTTATCAAGATACTTATGAACAATTGAAAGAATGGATTAAAAAACATAATGGTTTTGCTTGCCCTACGATAGGTTCAATCACTCTTCCATTAAAGGTAGGACCTAAAAAAATAGATGTTTCCTTCTGCATCATCCTGATATCAAACCAATTTTATGTGAAGCTAGGCTACTCATGGTTACACTCCATGAATTCCATCCCATTAGTTATTCACAAGTGCATAAAGTTTCCTATTGGAAATGAGATATTTATAGTGCATCATAGTGGGTTTAATCCTTTGTCTTCCCATGGAAGTTTTTCATTGGATCTAGGCCTCAACCCATGCAACCTATAAAGCCTCGTGAAGATTTCTTTTTCAAGTTCTATCAAAATTTTAAGGCAAAATACATAGAAAAATTATCTCTTAGCAATATTCCCAAGTCTGATAAGTCCATAGTTATTGCTTCCCCCCAACCTACTATTGATGAACCTATGAGTGATCCACAAGCCCTTCCAATCAACCAAGGTAAATTCACCACAATTCCTCCACCTATTTCCTATAAGAGACCAAGAGACAATAAGATGATCACTTGGGTGCGTCCGAAGATAAAACAAGTCTATAGACCAAAAGAGACAGTGGTTTCCCAACCCTCGATGGTTCGTTCAATGGCTCCCCTAAGGGAATAAAACAAACCAATGGTTGATAAAACCACTCCTACACCATCACAAATTTAAAACCATGAAAAAATAAATTGAAATGCAAAAGAGTGTAGGTGTAGACGTCGTGCTATCACTCAGCGATTGGAAGAAAAGAAAAAACCAATACCCATGGAAAAAACTCAAGAAGAAATCCAACTTGCACCAAAACAAGATAATGATCCAAAACAAGAGGTGAAACAAGAAAATTCAAATGAAATAATCATAAGACCTCCTATTATGATCAATTTGGATAATGATGACGAGATTGCTAGGATTGATGAAGAAGTCCATAATGAGTTAAATTTTTTATTTTCTACTTCTATGAACTTAGATGGAGGCAACCATGATGATCCTCCTAATGAGAATGGCCCACCACATGTTGAACCTGGTGATGATCCTAGTACGACACTTGTTGTAATCCCCTTGGATAGTTATCCACCTTCCACTTATGATGAGAAAGATTGGGATGCGAATGACCTACTCTAAAATGGCTCACGTGTGATGTAATAATTCATATTTTCTTACTATGTTCTTTGTGTTTGTTTTCATGTAATGTGATCTCCTATATCATGATGCTTGGAATTCCTTTATGTTTGTGAGTTCTTTTGGATGACCCTTCTTACTTCGTCAGTATAAGGATACAAAGGAAATAAATATATCATGACATTCTTCTATTTGTATCTTTATTCTTCTATAAGTTGTAAACTTTATATTTTCTTTATCTTATGTTTTCCTTTTGGGGACTGTAGACATGGAAAATTGACCCATGCACTTGATCCTAACTAACATCATTTCATATCCCGAATCACTTTCTCAGCATATCATCAGTTCTCATCTCTTAATTAAATAAATCATTATTTATCTGACTAAGTCATTCCCCTTTGTTGATTAAATTAACCAATTTAATTTAGTTAACCCCAAGTCTCTGTTTATTTAAATAATTCATTTTATTTAAGTTAAAACTCTAAAGTCCTCCTACTAAATTGAATAAATTAAACCTTACTTGATTTAATCTAATATTATCCCCTTTACGTAAATAAATCAAATCATTTATTTAATTAAACCTCTCCTCTCAATTTCTTATTTAAATCAATTCATAAATTTAAGTCTAAATTGTCACATATCCTAATTCCTCATTAAATTAATTAACCTTTGGTTAATTTAATCTTAATGAAAGTCCCATCCTCTATCTTTTTCCACTTGCACATGAAAATAGATTTAATTCATTTATTAAATCTCTATTTTCTCTCAACATGGAATACTAGAGAATATTCCCTCAAATTTGAATTCAAATCCAAGTGGATTTGTCCTTCCAACAAAGAATTCACTCCTCTTACATGTCCTTGTGCATTGAGCCAAGTGGCATTTATTTCATTCTTTTTTCCTTCTCACATGTCATTTATCAAATTTAAAATTCCACCTAATATCATTTATCGTGCACAATCACCAAAATGTGCTCAACCTTCACCCATTCACATCTTGAAAAGTGGCACTTGTCCATTGGATGTTGAATGATCCCACTTTTCTCAATCTCACTCATTCTTCCAAGTTTGGAATCTATAAATGAGAGACTCTTCCTCTCATTCTTCATCCACAATTTGAATGCAAAGTTATTATCTTCACAAGAGAAATTTTATACATTTCTTGAGCATTTTCCATCACCATATCTAGGTTATTGCTAGTTTTCTCAAGGAATTCATCTTGTTCCCCATCAAAAAATTGGATCAATCTTCATCAAATCATCAAGCTTACAAAGGAGTTGGGAAAGGGCCAATTTCTACACATAATTGGCACCAATTCCCCCATGGGATTGATAGTTTGTTCATTAAAATAGGATTTACGTACTTTCATTTGTATTGTTCTTCATTTTCTTCCTATATTAATGTTTCAATCTAATTTCACGGGGAATCTTAGTTCTAACTTGCATTTCAATCTAATAATGTGCTTGTTTGCCATGTTTGTGCAGGTATAGGATTGGGGTTCGCAAGGACAATGCAAGTTGTCAAGACATTTAGGTCTCTTCTATGTTGACCCAAAAGCTTGTTTTTCTCTCTCTCTCTCTCTCTATGTGTCATTCCTCCTTTGTGTTCATTGTTCCATGAGTATTTGGGGGATGATGAAAATTTCAAGCTCTATTATATCACATTAACAAAGACATATGTTGACCCCAGATCTGTGGATCCCTTAGTGTATCTTTTTATATTATTCATGGCATTGTATTTTTGGGGCAACCCCTTATCATGAAGTAGTTTATTTGGAAACATATCATTGGCATAGGTCTTTCCAAATAAGCTCTTGTGATCCTTTCTAACATGGCATCTATCATTTTCTACTTTAATCGCTCACATCATGGTGTTTTGCAATTTCTTTAAAGTGGGGGCATACATTGGCATTATTTTCGCTTCACTTTGTTTACAAGCTGAACTTAGTGGTGTGTTTGACGTTTGACATTTTGACATTTTTGGCTTCACTTTGTTCACAAGATAATCCTAGTGTAAGCATTGACATAAAATTTTGATCATTTTTGTGGCACCTCATCAAAGTTATTAGGTAGTATAGATTTTGATATGGTTTGATAAATGGGTACACACATGTAGACCTGGTGCATCCTTCCCATTTATGTCACTTTTTTTTATGAGTGCACACCTTGTAGACCTGATGTGTGTTTCTCATTTTTGTCTTGGGGGCTCACCTAGTGAATATCGGACTTCACTAGCCCCTGTGACTATATTTTATGGATGTATAACATAACACAACTTGCTAGTCCATCTTTTTCCTTTTTTTGTATTAACTTTGACATTGAATGTCTATGTACCTTGTATCGCTGTTACACATGTGTGTGTTATTTTGTGCCTATGTTGGCTTTCCATGAGATCATAGATCTTGGGGGCTTGATCACTCTCCTAGATCCTTAGTCATCTGATCTTTCCAAAATTTGTACAATTGGACCTCCCTTGACATATATTTCTCTACTTTAGTGTGAGTCTAAGCATAAGTTCATACTCTCACTAAAGTGGGGGCTAAATGTAGAATTGTATACATTTACAATTTCACACTATGCTTGGGTCCCTTAATTTATTGGACTTAATTAAGCTTCTAATTTACCAAATTATACATTCCAAAGCCTCATTCTTAGAATTTTTAGAAATGGGAACCAGCATTAAATAAATGCATTTAATAATTAAATTACCTTGGATCATGTGTGTCTTGGATGTTTAGGCCAAGATCCATTCACTTTTCCCCTTTATGAGCCAAGGCCTAAATTAAAATATGTTTTTGGCAGCATTTTAATGATCAAAATTCAAATTGTAAGTGTTAGCTTTTGGAATCTATTTTTTGAGAAATTGGATAAACACCTACAATATATAGTCTTTTTATCATTTTAAATCTAACATGCATTCAAGAGAAAATATTATTGTCAAGAGTATAACTAAGCATTCAAGAGCAACATTATTAGCCATTTTTAGCAGCAATCAAGATCCTAACATCATGTCAAATTTTATGTGTATTCATGTTGTCTTGTGAAGGCCTATAACAAGTGTTGTAGGTCTTCATGCATTCAAACATTCAAAATAATAAAGCAAGCAAGATACAATTCCCTTGAAGTGATGTGTATGACTTCAGTCCTTCAAGGAAGCTATTAAAGGGTGGTGAGTTACAACAAATTATTTATTCATCATTTCCTTCCTTTCCATTAAGGTTTTCATCATTAGCATTTCCATTGTGAAAGTGGGAACACTATTCACAAGGTTTGACTAAGGCAAACCCTTATATGACACAAATATTTTTCCCTCTTTGTGTATGTGCAGGTTATAGGTTGAAAAATAATTGAAGAGATCTTGAAGATAAATTTTTCATTTTTGTAGTTTTTGTCATCATTCTTGTCAACCTATGGAAACTTGGTTGTAGAATTCATTTTTGATATTTTGACAAGTTTGTAGGTTTAAAAGAACATCTTAGATCTAGCACCAAAGGACTGCAAAAAGAATTTTTGGAAGCCTAATCAAAGACCCATTCTCCTAGGGGTGAATCAATTCTTCTACACATTCCAAAATAAACTTTTGGTGATAGGTACATGCCCTCTGATATCTCCTAGATCTTCCTAAAAAGTGTTGTTACAGTCTCTTTATCTTCGAGAATCTGCAGTTTACTTATTAGGTCATATAGTTCAATTAGTTTTATCATTTAAAATAATTTATAGATCATTCCTAATCATCCTAAAGCCATAAATAATCCACCAACCCAAGTTTGATTGAATCACCATTGAGGTTGAAAGTCAATATCTTGGCTTTGTGGTTGGTATTCTAATGAAATCCGGGAAAAGGCCCCTTTGAGTCCTAGGTTCTTTGCATTTAGGATCTAGGACCCCCCCCCCCCCCCTCTTTCCTTCATTTCATCACCATAACCATTTAAATAAAGTGATCACATGCACTTGTCTATGCCATGATTCCAAACATGTTAAAATATAACAACAACAAGAAAACCTAGAAAAAATCAAGATCCTTGTAGCTACTTATAGGTGTTAAGTGGACCGTTCTCAATTTTTGGGTTTCATAAAAGTGACATTATCTAGTGAAATATTAATATTAATATTAATGAATAAATATGTCCATAAGTATTAATATTAAAGGATGTAATTAATACTAAATAATAATAAGTGTCTCCACCTAGGAATCACCACGTACTAATCTCCACCTACTACTCATCCGTAGTTCCATCTACCACTTAATGGCCACTCCATCTATTACCACATACCATAATCTCCATCTACCATTATTTCTATCTATTTATTGGCCTCTCAATCTATAAATAAGACCTTGCAAGCTCATTTTTTGGCATCATTCACTTGTGCATTCTCATATAGTCTTAAAGAGTCTAGAATCCTAGAGGGCTTTATCTAGTGCCAAAAGTATTTTATAGACAAACAATCTTTGATCATATCTTATGCCTTAAGTGGTATAGATAATTAGAAACCTATTTTGATATGTGTTTAAGTTTAGAAATATTATTTATAAATTTAATAAGAATTTCAAAGAATCATCTTTATCTTTTGTAATTGGTATTAGAGCATCCATTTTCTTCTTGTTTCTTCTAAAATGGGATCACAACATCCATATTTTTGTTTCTTCTAAATGGTATCAGAGTCTGGCGTATTCTCCACTATGTTTGTCTTATCATTCTATCATTAATAATTCAAAATATTGAGTGTAAGTATTCAAAGTACCCAAGAAGATTGTGAATATAAGATTTATTTGAAGTCAAGAGTGTGTGTGTTTAGGGTACCAGTAAGTTAGCATAAGTTTACCAAAGAAATGAGTTCTAAAATTTCAAGTACGAATCATACAGTGTTTAGGGTACTAGTAAGTTAGCATAAGTTTACCAAAGAAATGAGTTCTTAAATTTCAGGTAAGAATCATACAACTTTCTTTGTAATTAATTTCAATTGCAAGTAGACATTCTATGGGTCCAAGCATATCATGCACTATTTCTATTCTTGAATTTTTAGAAGATAATAAAATTATTAGTCATGAAAATGGTCAATTTAAATTTCTATAAATAAGCATATCATGGTTATACCAATAAAAGGTACATTAAAACTCACATGCTAAGAATAGTTAGGCAATCTAAGCTTAATCTTGAAGTTAAAGGCTTATGTGTCTGACCCATGTATCTACCATTAATTTTCCATAAATATGGATAGATAAATGATATTTTCATGTACATTTTTATATGTTGATGTTATTGTCCAACCCTAATTTAATTATGATATTGGTGCAAAATGTTTCTCTACAGTTATTGATGTTCATTGTCAAATATGGGATCAAGTAGTGGTTTCCCAATTTAAGAAAATATTAGATAAAGAAAGAGGAGATGGAAAGTGTTTTGTTGGACCATTTGTTTTCTTTTCATTAGAAGACTAACATATATATGAGGGTAAAAGCACAAAGCTATGTCACACTTTCAACCAACATATCAACACAACTGAATTTAAGTATTTCTAACTAAAAATCAATTTTGGTCAAACATATGATCTAGTAAGATTAATTTTAGCTAAGTTAGATACTTCCACAAATTTTTCAACTAAAATTGTTGGCTAAAAATATATGGAGCACCACTTTGAGTCCAATATACCAAAAAGTTAAAATTATTTGAAAAACTTGAAGTTTCAATAACAATAACTCTTGCTAATGTAAATAACATTTTCTTAAAAATATAAAAATACCCTTTTGTAGATCCATAAGTTTAGTTTTCAAAAATATATTTATTTTAATAGTTTAATTATTATTTATTTATATTTTTTTTTATCTATATTTAAAGTAGTTTATCAACAAAAAATATTAGGTTGATTACCATGCCAAGGAAAAATACTAAAACTTATTAAAAAAATAGAAAAAAATATGTTACACTAGATAAAAGAATCTATTTCAAGATAATGTATTTTTTTTTTCGTTTTAAATAAATATTTAATATATGAAAGTTGATGTCCAATGGAAACAACTATTTATAAACAATTTAATGTCACGTGCAACTTCAATTTTCAACATTTTATCAACAACTAAATTATAGTGTTTATTTATTAAAAACTAGCTAAAAATATTTTTCTATTTATTTTTTAACAATGCAAACATAAAATATACTAAAAAATATATATTCTACTAATTCACATCATTTCAAAATTCAAAACATATATGCCACTTATTAGTGATTTAAGTTTAAAAGTTGGATCAATGTTGGTTGTTTCCTTGATAAAGTAACCATGATGAAACATGTGAGGCCCATCCTTAGTTGGACACATAGATCCCATATTTTGTTTTCATTCACATGACTATACTTTGACATACTCCACATTGACTCTACATTTTGGATGGTGGTTAATTATAAACTTTGGTTTTAATTTTTAGATTAGTTATTTATTGAATCATAATTGTTTGGTTATGGTATTTAATCAATTTTTATCTTAAATACTATGAAAATTGGAAATGGTTTGCTTAGTATAGAATACATAATATTGTTTTGATCAAAAGTGAATATTTGGATTATTATGCAATGTGGTGAATATATGATAATTTTTTTGATTAAAAATAAATATTTAAATAATTATGCAATGTGATGATAAATATCATGAATCAATGTTTTGGAAGTGTAATTGATATTTTTATAAAGTGTAATAGTTTAGAGTTTGAATGTTAAAAAAAAGGAAAATATGAATTATGGTTATATTTTATATTTATGTGTGATGAATAAGTGCATGTGTTTATGCTTAATTGTACTTATTTCTTTGACTATTTATCTTAACAGTTGGACTAATGTTTGAATTGGAGTGCGCAGATTAACCATACATGACTCATAGAAATGGAAGGTAACTAGGAGACCCCTGTGATTTAGCCATGTGAATCTAGACTTAGTCCATATGGAGGGGCTAGAGTCTTGTGTTGTAATGTGGCATGAGATAGGTGTGTGGTGTGTTAAGTAAGGTCTTAGTGTTTTAATTTGTGTTGAAATTTTAAATGTTGTTCAAAAATGTAATTTTCGGATGTAAAGTTTGATGTGATTTTAGGAGGTTTTAAAAGGTCTTTATTTGGTAAATTATTTTATTTTTAAGACCTTAAGTATATTATATAAGGGTTGGGGGTTAGTTTTTCATCATAACCTTGGTCATATGGTTAATTCCAATTAAGGGAGGTGATGAATTTGGGGATGAAGGGATGGACTTGACCCATCCCTATCCCCATTTGGTCTCCCATCCTATTTGTGAGAAGGGACTTGGAGAAAAGGGGATTTCATGTGCACCATGCCTCTTTAATGTGGAAGAGGACTTGGTGGGTGATTTGGGTCTTTTTGTGAGATATGAGATTGGATAAGATGATGACAAGTGTCACCATCTCATCCAAAGATGTGGAGATTAGATATTTTTAGATACACTTGGAAGAGTTTGGAGAAGGGTTATAATTTTAAATTTTTGGCCAAGTATGGAAAGGATTGGAGAAGCTTTGGAAAAGTTGGGAGAAGGGTTTGGAATCATCACCAATCTTGTATTTAAATTTTTATTGAGATAAGATCTCTACCTTTTTATTTTTTTATGCTTCAAATGTTTAAATTTGGTGTTGTTTTATGTGCAAATATTTTGTTGTATGTATTAAGAGTGTTGGGTTGGCTCCTAAAGCTAGTTGTGAACAACCCATGTGTGGGATTGAGGAAGAGAGATCCTTTTGGGGGATTTTTTAGTTTTGGAAGAGAATGCATATGAGTATCCAAGGTTATGATTACCCTATGTGTTTAAAATTTGATGGTATAGGTGTGAAAATGGATTATAGAATGTTGTTTGAAAACTTGAAGTGTTTGTAGCGCATGGTTGTAAAAATCTAGCCCCTTATTTGTGATCCTCTTGTCTCTCCCTTTTTGAAACATGAGGTGGTTCTTGTGTATATGTAATATCCCTTATCCATATGTGTGTGTTTATGTAATTGTAGGTGTCACATGCTTTGTTATTTTCTTGGGTTTGGGACTACATGTGTGTATCATGGTTTCCATGGTTTCCTCCTAGCTTAGGGGTAGTTTATTTTAAACCTAGGCTATCAGGTGATATTTTTAAAGGCTTGGAGGGAATTTTGTGTTTTGTGTAGATTTTCAGGGGTGTGGAAGTTGTAGATATGAAGAATATATATTTCCTTATGAATGACATTTGTAATGTCCTCACAAAGTAAACTGCCCTTGAGGATTGTGCAAAGTTTCATTCTAAATATGTGTAGTTCTAGTAAAAGAGACAGTCTAATCTGTTAAGAAAAAAATATATTAATAAATATACTATTGAAAATATAAATAATTTGTGTTGGATTTAAAATGCAATATGCACGTTATTCTGAGTTAAACATGATATTATGTGGTCTGTTTGGAAACTATGAAGGTGTAAATTATTTTGTCTTGAACAAAGTTGTGTTATATATAAAAAAATAATTTTGTCATTTTATGTTATAAATTGATTTACTTACTGTTTTCAATGAACCCCTGCTACTCTGGCTTAAAATGGGATTTAAGCATTGTTGCTATAAACATACATGTGATAATCTATTTAACAATAAAGTTTTTGTTCAAAATAAATCTGTGTAATGTTTCTTCAAAAAAAGTTAGGATAGTTCTTGTTTACTATTGATGGAAAGAAAAAGGATATGCACATAAATAACGTGTATATGTATTTATATGGTGCTACAGTCTATGATACCCTACATTTTATTTTTTGATTTTGGCTTTAGTATTTAATGCTCACACAATCTCTTGAGAGGAAAATAAATAAGTAAATATTGAGAGGAAAATAAATAAATAAATATATAAACAAATAAGGATAAACTTAACTCAAATTTACTAGTAGGTACAAAAAACTATTGATATACCTGTGTTCAAATAGGGATTTCATATAATTGCACTAGAGTATGATATTTTTAACTTGAACTCTACTAAAATATCCATGTTGCAGAAGGAAGTTGGACATATAATGTTTTACTCATGTTGTTTGTCATCTCCCTAGATATCCTACACAGATGTGGGTGTAGGGCATACAAAATGATTAATTGAATTAGCCTCAATAAGGTTGCTCTCATAAAATATACCCACCGAAAAATCCTCTTAGCTACTCCACCCCTTTGTAGTTGTCACAAGGAATAAACATGTAGCCTTGCACAGTCTAAGAGAGAATATTATAGTGTAGGCATAGTATTAATTTAAATGAGAATAAATTAAATAAAACATAAATTAAAGAAGAGACGATTCTTTTGCAATTAAAAATAAAAAATAAAAAAACCAGTCACTCTGTGGTTGGGATAGGCCACGACTTGTGAAGGAGGGGAGTCCCCTCCCTACACCGTGAGCATCCCTCTTTAACTCATGAACCCTTGATGGGTGTCACAACTCCATCAGGGGTCGACCTTGCCCGAGCTTATAAACAAAAATGAAACACGTATAAAAAATCATGAAAGCATAAATATGGGGAGGGCACAACTAGTAGGGGCCTATGATCCCTCCCCCTTCAAAAAATTGGCCTTTCATTTCTCACTAGAAGAAGAATCTCTCGTGTGGTGCCAAGAAACCTTGCAAGGGAGAGTCTTTAGCAATGGAGGTAGCTACAGGTCGCTATCAGAGATGGATGCCCAAGAAAGCCTTCATGTGGCAGTGCCAAAATAGAGGAAGGAAAGGCAATATAATAAAACTTAGGGTTTTTTTATTACATTCCCTTGTGACCTCTTCTTTCAGTGTGGATTGTTCGAAATGTGGCACTTAAAAACTATTTTAAATTAGACTCGAAGAGTTTATTAAATTGAGATTATGGCCAAAAATAATAATTAACAACAAGAAGGGTATAGGAGCCAGCTAACTGCTAGACAAAATTCACCTATGTACATCAAAAAATGCATGAAAAACATTCATTAGAACATACATGGATACATACATAACATGACAAGACGTCGTAGTGCGGGGCCAGCCAGATGCCTGAAACCCGGATGAGATGAAATGTTCGAGCGATGGTCAAGCAGGAGTTAATGACACCGTCAGGTACATTTTCCAGCCCGTTGCCAGGCGAAAAAGCGGGCGGGTTAGCTTCATCGGCAAGTTTCTTTTGTCTGGCACGAGAAAAGTGGAAGGGAATGACGTGGGCCTTTTCTATTTGGAGAAAGCAAGGTGAAAATACTATTTGTTTTGTTTCCTATTTGCATGTTGAAAGGGAAAGTTGAAGGTCTGAGTGCACGTGGATGACTTCGAGGAGAAGGCCTACCGACCAAATAAGCTGAACTGTGGAGTGCACGTGGAGGATTTGCAGGAGAAAACAAACGAAATCGAGGTGAGGGGTACATTTGTTGCAAGCAGAGGGTTTTACAAGATGTTTTATTTTGAAATTTTGGAAACACAATGTGGAGTATTTTAGTTGCTTGAATGTCTTTAAAATCACACATTCCATTGTTGGGTTTAAATTTTGCACCATTTAAAAAAAAAAAAAACTGCAAAATTTTTTTTGAATGGGAAACACAATGTTGGGTTTCAATAAAAAAATTGTACAAAATAATTCTGAATGGGAAACACAGTGCTAGGTTTCATTTATTTGAATTTCCTTGTTTAAATGTAGAGGGTTTTACAAGTTATTTTAATTTGAAATTTGGGAACACAATGTGGAGTATTTCAGTTGCTTGAATGTCTTTAAAATCACACATTCCATTGTTGGGCTTAAATTTTGCACCATTTTAAAAAAAAGACTGCAAAAAATAATTTTGAATGGGAAACATAGTGCTGGGTTTCAATAAAAAAATGTACAAAATAATTTTGAATGGGAAACACAGTGTTGGGTTTCATTTATTTGAATCTCCTTGTTTAAATGTAGAGGGTTTTACAAGTTCTTTTAATTTAAAATTTGGGAACACAATGTGGAGTATTTCAGTTGCTGGAATGTCTTTAAAATCACACATTCCATTGTTGGGTTTAAATTTTGCACCATTTTTAAAAAAAAATTGCAAAAAATAATTCTGAATGGGAAACGCATTGCTGGGTTTCAATAAAAAACTATACAAAATAATTATGAATGAGAAACACAGTGTTGGGTTTCATTTATTTGAATCTCCTTGTTTAAATGTAGAGGGTTTTACAAGTTATTTTAATTTGAAATTTGATAACACAATGTGGAGTATTTTAGTTGCTTGAATGTCTTCAAAATCACACATTCCATTGTTGTGTTTAAATTTTGCACCATTGAAAAAAAAAACTGCAAAAATTAATTTTGAATGGGAAACACAGTGTTGGGTTTCAATAAAAACTATACAAAATAATTATGAATGGGAAACATAGTGCTGAGTTTCATTTATTTGAATCTCCTTGTTTAAATGTAGAGGGTTTTATAAGTTCTTTTAATTTGAAATTTGGGAACACAATGTGGAGTATTTCAATTGTTTGAATGTCTTCAAAATCACACATTCCATTGTTGTGTTTAAATTTCCCACCATTGAAGAAAAAAACTACAAAAAATAATTTTGAATGGGAAACGCAGTGTTGGGTTTCAATAAAAAACTGTACAAAATAATTATGAATGGGAAACACAATGCTAGGTTTCATTTATTTGAATCTCCTTGTTTAAATGTAGAGGGTTTTACAAGTTCTTTTAATTTGAAATTTGGGAACACAATGTGGAGTATTTCAGTTGCTTGAATGTCTTCAAAATCACACATTCCATTTTAAATTTCGCACCATTGAAAAAAAAACTGCAAAAAATAATTCTGAATGGGAAATGTAGTGTTGGGTTTCAATAAAAACCTGTACAAAATAATTATGAATGGGAAACATAGCGTTGGGTTTCATTTATTTGAATCTCCTTGTTTAAATGTAGAGGGTTTTACAGGTTCTTTTAATTTGAAATTTGGGAAACACAATGGGGAGTATTTCATTTGCTTGAATGCCTTCAAAATCACACATTCCACTGTTGTGTTTAAATTTCGCACCATTGAAAAAAAAACTGTAAAACATAATTCTGAATGGGAAACACAGTGTTGGGTTTCAATTTAAAAACTGTACAAAATAATTATGAATGGGAAACACAGTCTTGGGTTTCAGTTATTTGAATCTCCTTGTTTAAATGTAGAGGGTTTTACAAGTTCTTTTAATTTGAAATTTGGAAAACACAATGTGGAGTATTTTAGTTGTTTGAATGTCTTAAAAATCACACATTCCATTGTTGTGTTTAAATTTCGCACCATTGAAAAAAAAACTTGTAAAACATAATTTTGAATGGGAAACACAGTGCTAGGTTTCAATTTAAAACTGTACAAAATAATTTTGAATGGGAAACACAGTGTTGGGTTTCAATTATTTGAATCTCCTTGTTTAAATGTAGAGGGTTTTACAAGTTCTTTTAATTTGAAATTTCGGAAACACAATGTGGAGTTTTTCAGTTTTTTGAATGTCTTAAAAATCACACATTCCATTGTTGTGTTTAAATTTTGCACCATTGAAAAAAAAAACTGCACAAAATGATATTAAACTACTATCTTATACTACTAATACATAAGAAAAGAGACAAAAGCCATAATTTTTTTCACCAAAATAATAGACCAAGGCCTTAGTACATGAAAAAATCCAATACCCACCTTGGACATCAATGAATTCACATGGGCATCATATGGGCTCAATCAATGAGACCCTAAATACAAAATAAAACCGTAAAGACACGTTCGACCCATAAATATCTTATGGATTAAATCCTTAAATATAGTTCTCTATTTTGGAGCCACTAACACATGTGGGACTCATTTTTATGACAAGAATATCAGCTTCTTCTTCTAGTACTTAAGAAAGGGAAAATACTTTAAATGAGTCTAAAGTCAAATGTAATATGAAAAATAATGCCAAGGTTACTGTTAGAATATAAATAGAAGATACCTCTATAATTATACACTATAGGAATCCAAATTAACATTCTAAGAGTGTTTGAGATGCATGAGATATAAATATGATTACAATATAAATATAATCTTAATCCAAGAAAAAAATTTGTGCAATCCTTATCAAACAATCTCACTTTAATCTCAATTTTAGTAACATCCATATTCACCTATTTATGAATTTTCTCCATTCTTAATTTCATTCTCAACTTTATTCTTGAACCACTTTAGGAATCTATGTTGAAGATTAAAACCATCATTGAGTGATTTCATTTTAGGCCATAGTCTCCTTGATATAATTATTATTCCTTTTAGTAGTTGTTTATATATTCTTAAATCTAGGGTTATCAATAAACTCAATTGAAGAACCAATGATATCTAGGTATTTTCCTATTGTATTAGAGGGAGGAGAAATGATATCAATAGGGGAAACATTAGATGGATCACCTCAACACTAAGACTAGAGGGGGTAGGACTTCTACTAATACTAGCTCTAGACCTATAGGTCTAATAAGTTTTAAAAAGATAACACTAGGAATAGTGAAGATTTAGTGGAATCATTTTTAGTTTCCTCACCAAGACTATACCTCTTGTAAGATTTAAAAATATGGGAACTATAGGGAGAAATTTTTGTGATCACATTTTTTCGGGGTTAGAGAGTCTTTTCCCACATAAAAGAGACTTGATTCTAATAAAATTAGAGCACTTTTTCATTAACAACCACCCTATGGTTGGATTTGAGAAGTAAGGAATTGGATTTATCACAATTATAAAGCTAAATTATAAAAACTTGGTGTAGTGGACCATTCTTTCTTACCTAGAATCTCATTCATGACTTATTTCTCGATATATAATGAAAGGTACAAAGCAAAGCATACTAGGTAATTATGCCTTATATTGTTTACAAAGGGAAAGTTATTTAACAAAAGATAGATAATTTATACTTCTCATTTAGGGTAAAATATTTAATGAGAAAGAAGTTGAATTAATTTTAAGGAAGAGCCTCCTTGAGATATCTTAATTATCATTTAATGAGCTTCTCAAAGCCTTTTACGAAAGTGTCAATGTTTTTTTTCTTTGACATTTGCTCTCTTGATGGGTCTTGGCTCTCTTCCTAAACATGATAGCAACTACAATGTTGAACTCTTTAGAGTCTTAAAATTTCAGATCCCTCACAATAACCTTCTTACTCTTCCATTCTACAATGAAATCTCTATGAACTAATGGATTGTAACTATCTATGTATTATATAAATGGATTTAGCTCACCCTTTGCAAAGGTTTTCCAAATAGTAATTTTTTTATTGTATTATTGACAATAGTAAACCTCTATTCATAGTCTCTCATCTCCCATGATAATCTTCCAAATGTACTAGTCCATAAACAAGTAGAAAATGATGAAATTATTAAGTCTTATTGGAAAAAATGAAAGAAGTTGATTCCCAAAGAGGGATCAATAAGGAGATTGATTGATAGCTAGTATCCTTTACAAATAAAGAGAAAAATGGTGATATCATTGATCTCCAAGTTTTAGATTGTGATAAATCTAAAGGAGTAACCCAAATAAATATTTTGATAAACTTCAATTATTATCAAGTCATTCAATAATCTTCCCAAGATCACATAACTGCAATCAACCCCACCTCATAATTATTCCACAAGTAATTTTACTAGGAAAAGATTTTCCATCATACCAATGTGATGTTTTCCATAAAACAACTCATATTGTCTAAAGAAATAGTTTTTCCACTACCTCCATGGTAGAGATGATCAATTGTTTCCTCATTTATGGAGTGAATTTTCTTATAGATTTTAATAATTTTTAAGATATTCCAAGAGGGGGAGAAAGGTAATTGAGGTAGTTTAAAATAGTGAGGGAATCTCCATTCATCATTAAGGGTGAGAACTTGATATTTAGATAGAGTAGGTGAATAAATATTCCAGAAAAATGTGAAAAATAGACTCAACGTTATTCTCACAAAGATCGCACCTATTTGGGATTGTAATGGATCTATTTTTAAGATTATCAATAATCAATAATTTACTCTAACAAGTAGCCTGATAGATGTCATTGAATTTATGTAATATATTCTTGTTCAAAATCTTCTTCTTTTCAAACACCTCAACATGTATATCATGTTAAAGGAGATAAGTAGATGCAATAATACACTTCCATATGGAAGAACCCAACCAAATGGTCTATTTTTTCCTATTAAAATAGACTATATAGAACTCTTTAACTTCTCTATAAGGTAGCTAATAACCTCTTGATTGAGATGATTGAGAGGAGTAAATAAATTAATCAACTTTCTACATTAAGTACCATATTCCTAGTAATTAGCCACACAATATGAAAATAAAGAAGAAATACCATCCTTGATAGCTAAACAAGGGATTACAAAATTACAGAGAGTGTTTCCCAACCAAGAATCATACCAAAATCTAGCCTTCAACCCATTTCCTACATTTCAAATTGGTCTCTTTCTAATGAGTTATCTATAATTTTTTACTTTAATTCATATAAGTAAGACATTATATAAGTTATCCAAATTTGGAAAATCAATAACAAGTAACCATTGAAGTATTTAGCCTCCACTATATTAGTTCAATTTTTATTCTCTTTTGCAAGTCTCCAAATAATTCTGAATGAGAAACGCAGTGATGGGTTTTAGTAAAAAAAGTACACAAAATAATTGTGAATGGGAAACACAATGTTGGGTTTCAGTTATTTGAGTCTCCTTGTTTAAATGTAGAGGGTTGTCTCATGGTGGGTTTCTTTCTTCTTAAAACCCATGGTTTTGCAATATGGAATATTACAATATAGTATGACTATCTTCCAAATCACACATTCCATTGTTGTGTTTAAATTTTAGTCGATTGATAAGAAAACTGCACAAAATAATTTTGAATGGGAAAAATAGTGTTGGGTTTCAGTTATATGAATCTCCTTGTTTAAATGTAAAGGGTTGTCTCATGGTGGGTTTCTTTCTTCTTCACACACATGGTTTTGCAACATGGAATGTTACTTGAATGTATTCCAAATCACACATTCCATTGTTGTGTTTAAATTTCACAACATTGAAAAAAAAGTGTAGAAAAGAATTCTAAATGGGAAACACAGTGTTGGATTTGAGTTATTTTAATCATCCAATTGAAATGTAAAGGGTTTTTTTATGGTCGGTTGCTTGCTTCTTAACACCCACAATTTTGTTAAGGTGGCAGAATTTTGATCCCAAGTTTTCTTCGACATGGTGCTTCCTGGTGAAGTTGCAGAATGGGAAATCGAGCCAGTACCAATCATTCAACCTAATTTAATGTGGCTCGAGGAGGAACAACTCAACATTTTTTCTGAGCTACATTCGCTTGCATGGAAGGAAAATTCCAGCTACGTCGAATATTGGAGGGTGATCTCCGTCTTAGATAGAGAGGAAGAGCAAGCCGGATTTAATAATTTGCTTAATGAAATGCTTGTGGAGATTTTATGGTCTCTAACTTCTACTCCTCTGATTGTTTAGCGAACTTGGTTTCTTTATGCAGTTGTCAACAAAAATGGTTTCTTTCGACAAAAAATGAATCTTTACTTTACATGCATGAAAATTTTGTAATTATGAATAGTGACTAAATTCCTAGGGTGTAATGGAAATAGTGTATGTTTCTTAATGAATTATTGCAACCTTGGTCATTTTTAAGGAGGATTGCAAACAATTATTGGAGAAAAAAATTGGGAGGAAAGAAAGAGAGGAAAAGGGGGGAGAAGGGCATTTTCTATTTTTAGACAATTTTGGTACACAACCATGGAGCCTTTGAACCCATATTTTGTATTGAGAAAAAAGGAAATAAGATTGAATCCTTGAGTTTGTTAATATTTTCTTGATCACAAATGTCTTTGTGCTTCTATGATCATTCTTCAGTATGATATTTGTTGAATATGTGAAATCTAAAAGAAATCATCTTGTGAAATTAGTCTATTGTTTATCTTTCCTTGTCTCAATATGGAATGTTACAATACAGTATGACTATCTTCCAAATCACACATTCTATTGTTGTGTATAAATTTTAGTCGATTGATAAGAAAATTGCACAAAATAATTTTGAATGGGAAACACAGTGTTGGGTTCTAGTTATATGAATCTCCTTGTTTAAATGTAGAGGGTTGTCTCACGGTGGGTTGATTGCTTCTTAAAACCCAGGGTTTTCCAATATGGAACATTACAATACAATATGACTATCTTCCAAATCACACATTTTATTGTTATGTTTAAGTTTCACATGATTGACAAAATCAATTGGAAAAAAGAAATGTGATTTGGAAAACACAGTGTTTGGTTTCAGCTATTTGAATGTCCATGTTTAAATGTGAAGGGTTGTCTCATGGTGGGTTGCTTTCTTCTTAACACCTATGGGTTTTAAACATGGAATGTTACAAAACCATACAAATGTATTCAAAATCACATATTCCATTGTTGTGTTTGAATTTCACATGATTGAAAGAAAAGTGCAAAAAATTATTGTGATTCGAAAAACACAGTATTAGGTTTCAGTTATTTGAATCTCCATGTTCAACTATCAAGGGTTGTCTCATGGTAGGTTGCTTGATTCTTAACACCTACTATTTTTCAACATGGAATGTTACAGGACAGTATGAATGTCTTCCAAACCACACATTCCATTATTGTGTTTGAATTTCTCATGATTGAAAGAAAAGTGAAGAAAATAATTGTGATTTGGAAAACATAGTGTTGGGTTGTTGGACTGTCTGATTTCTAGCATATGTTTGTGTTATATTTTATGCATAGCTCGATTGAATCTATCACCTTTAATTTTCCTCGGTTGAAGCTGAAACATCCTATTGGTTTGACGTGGGTGAGAGCAATGCAACCACATTTTATCTATGTTTAATGAATGTTTTTTTTCTTTTTCTTCACACAATCCATACTAATTTTAAGTATTCATCCAATGTTGTGATTTCCTAGAATGGGGAGAGGTTTGAAATGGAAGTATCTAGACACATTGGAGGTGCAATATGTACAAAATGGAGGATCTCCTTTTTTGTCTTCCGATTTGGAATGGGCTACTATTTCTGTCAACAAGGATAAGGTCCCTGACCTTGTTGCAGAAATTCCTCTTACGAGACTTGATCAGTTCATTCACAGTGAAACTTCCATTGAAGGTGTAGAAAAAAAAAAAATTGGACAAGAAAAGAAGAGAACCTACCACCTCATGTCCTTTCTATGACAAAAATTATAGCAAAACAATTTTGTATATATCAAAATTCATTTCTATGGCCAAATGATATTTTACTCTCTTGGTTGAACATGATGAGATGATTCCTTTCTTTCCTGGTGTCAATATAGTCCTAAAGACAATAGAAACCAGCCTCCACCAGAGAAGAAACCACATAAGACATTTATACAAAAGTGAGGTTAACAATACCACTTCATGGTAAATTTTATGGAAGGCAAATCCGATGTTGCCTATATTATCTACAAAGAAATGTTCCACGTAGATAAAAATGGTGAATTTTTCCATGGAATTCATGACACAAGTGGAGAGAAGCGTTCTATGTTTTTCACTAATCTATCCATGGAGTGCAAAATCTATATTGAAAGCCTTTTGCTCATGGACCTCAGTGTCTATGTAATAATGGATAGACACATCAATGATCCTCTGTTATGTGGCATGATATCCAAGAGAGATTAATTCCTTACAAGAAAGGATGTAATGAATGCGTGGAAAAAGGTGCGTTCTACTCACACACAAAAACACAAAGTTGATTCGAAAAATATCCTACTCTGGAGTGGATAGGACTTTGACAACTTCTTCTACTTTCAACGGCCAGATGGGAATAATACGCCTTTTGTTATCAGGGTTTAGACTCCATGGATGTTGGATAGGATGGTTAGCTTTCGCACAATTTAGTGATCTCGATGGATTCCACGTTTGCAACTAACAAATATGAGGTGAGGCCTTACAAAAATTGAAAAATAGTTCATCATGTTTTCAATGATATTATTGGTTATAAACTTCACAATGCTCATGCCGAGTTGTTCTCTCTAGAGTACCCATTGTATACTCTCCTCATTTTTGATGAGCAAAAGAGTGGTGTTCTGGTTGTGTGGGTAGTCTCGTCACGAAACAAGATTGAGGACATTTCTGCATGGCTACGCGTATTGCCTGAACATGGAAGAAGAGTCAGACCTGATTGGAGAATCAATTCATTTTTGACCGATGATGCAATTGCAGAGATCCAAGCCATATAGTATGTACATCCCTTTCTTTATTTGTGTACCTTTCTCATTTTCTATTCATTTTCAATGCCTCTTTCTTATGTAGTCGAGCAGTAAAAAATATTGTTTGTATTGTCTATTAGGGTTGTCTTTCAATTTTGTGTGCTTCTATGCCTTTGGCATGTCAAAAGGGCTTGGGGAAAGAATATATTCAAGTATGAAACCAAGGAAAGGGCATTGGACATCTTCCATAGTCTTTGCAAGATCATGATGGCAATTGTTGACATCGAAGATTGCGTCACTCAGCTATTGAACTCTTTCTTTGAGGAGTTCAAAGATCAAGCCCGATTCATAGAGTACTTCAAGAAGACTTGGTGTGAAGGAGAAGGTCGAATTGGTGAGTTGAAAATTTTCATCACCTCGCATGATTCACACCATTCAAATTCTTTGATGTCACATCTAATACGTTGTGGCTTACTTGACTATCGGATGATTTTGTTCGCAACCATGTGGGAAAAAAATTGTAGACTATTCCCACATGCCAAACATGATACAAATGCAACCATTGAGTCATACCATTGCATACTAAAAACTCGGTAATTGTGCGATTGTTTAAAACAATTGCAATAGGAGAATGGACTATTTGTCTTACACACTTGTGTATAAAATGGAACCATTCTATAGCAAAAGGAAAAGTTGCAACATTATGGTTTTCTGACGAACAAAAAATATTTAAATATGCGATCTAGTGTGGAGCGGGCCAAGGCAATTCCAGATGATGACTGTATTCCCGATGAAAGAGATCCTAGACGGTACTGGGTGAAAAGTCAAAGAAGGTCAATGCACTACCTTGTTCGAAAATTTGGGGAGCACCTTTTTGTTTGTGACTTCCCTTGGATTTTGGAGGGGAACACTTGCAAACATGTCGTCAAGGTTGCTCACTTGATTAAAAGATCATTTTCCGTTGAAGGGGTCGTCCATGGTAAGGGAATTTCAATTCAAATTGCATTACTTTATTGGAGTCAATTGTGTTTTGAATTTTCTACAGCCTAACACAAACTTCTTATGGGTCCTCATTTAGACGAGGGAGGTCAACCAATTGATACAAACATAGATTTGAATGAGACATTTCCAGAGGGGGCCGTAGAAGAAAACAATCCTAATGTTCTGACTCCTATGCAAGCTCCTTCTATGACTCATGCATATGATGAACATGTGGTGACAATGTCTCTTTGGAATGACACTAATGAGCTCTTGAAGAAAGTGATGTGTACACCGCCACAATCTCTACAACAGGTGCAGTCATATGCAAAATGTGTGGAAAAGTTTGTAGAGGAACTAAAACAATCAAATGAATTTTTGTTTGAATTCATTTTGGATCCTGATCAAGCTGCAACTAGCACCGTTTGCATGCATCCATGGTTTAGTGCAACCAGGGATCGTCGTTGACGTCCAACTTGGTGTACGAAGCATTCTGCACAACAGTTAGATCACCGAACCCCTTTGGATGACTCCTTTCTGTTGTCCATGAACAATAGCTTGAATTTGAATGTCAATATGTAATGTTAGACTTCAAGTGCAATTGCTATGGATGTGGCAGAGGATACAACATCTAATACGGGTGAGTATGAGAAAACCCATTTCAATTTCTTTATTGTAATAGGAAATTGTATTACAAATTTATTTTTCCAGTATGTGATTGTACCACGACATAAACTTTATGATTTTGTTTATGGCTTTGTTTGTTCACTTCAGCATTCCAATCTTGGGAAAGGAGTCCTCGTCAATGACTGTCTTTTGTGGGTGTAAACTCAATGGAAGGTATGGTTCAAATTTAATAACTTTGCTTATATAAGTCCATTATTTGGTATGACGTTATGTAATTTAAGAAGTGTATCTATTGAATCATGCAGGGGAAGCGAACCATTCAATGTTTGGTTGCTGATCTTTAGAAAATACAGAAGATTTCCAATGAAAAAGGATGTGTACAAGTTGGTAACTGAGGATTTAAGTGCATTCAAAGGGGCTGAAAGTTTGTTCCTAAAGCATGGACAATCATTTCTAAACATGTTTCATATGGTGGTAGAGCATGGGAATATTTGGAATACAACATTTTATTAAAGCCTCGTTTGATAGAGGTTTTTTTGTGCATAAAGTAAGGGTTTAGTAGATTAGTGTGGCACAACCCACAGTGTTTTCCATGATGCTACAATTATGTCAATAATTTGTTGGATAGATATCGAAGAAGAGTGTTTTTCTGAAAGTAAGGGTTGTTAAAAATTAGGAAGCTCAAACTCAATACATTGTCCTCTTACTGTGTGCATAACAGTAGCTACTGTCTTCTTACTATTTTTCTTAAAGTAAGGGGTGTCATAAAACAAAAAAGTGATGTTGAAAAAAATATTTTGTCATAATCTAGATAAAATAATAAGTGAGGCACAACCCACTATGTTTTTCATGATGCTACTGTTATGTCAATAATGTGTTGGGCAGATATCAAAGAAGAGTTTTTTTTCTGAAAGTAAGGGTTGTTAAAAGTTAGGAAGCTCAAATTTGATACATTGTCCTCTTACTGTGTGCATAAAACTAGTTGTTGTCTTCTTACTATTTTTCTTAAAGTAAGGGGTATCATAAAACAAGAAAGTGAAGTTGAAAACAGTATTTTGCTACAGTCTGGAAAAAATAATAAGTGAGGCACAACCCACTGTGTTTTCCATGATGCTATTGTAATGTGAATAATGTGTTGGGCATATATTGAAGAAGAGTGTTTTGTGTAAAGTAAGGGTTGTTAAAAATTAGGAAGCCCAAATACAATACATTTTCCTCTTACTGTGTGCATAACACTAGCTACTGTCTTCTTACTGTTTTCCTTCTAATTAGAGAATGCAGGTCTACCTTCTAAAAAAATTGTTTTGTCTTTCATTTCATGAATTTTACAACCTGTTGCTGCAGTTCTATAGAAGATGTATCACAGTTCTCAAGCATGGGTGGCTAGTTGGTTGACCAACTACCACCCGTATCTACCATGCAATATTCTTGCTCAAATTGAGGAACTTAGCCTCTCGTACAGGTTGAAGAAAAAGATGTTAAGGAGAATTAATAGAAAAGGTCCAAACCGCATAGATTTGCAGTATGATAATTATGCTCACTTCTTCAAAAACGCCTTTGGTGTATGGGCACATATGGGCATGGATGTTCAATATTACAATATACAAAATAGAGATTGTCAAATTATGTGATTGGCCAATGTCTGTTTACTGAGAAATTCAAGACCTTTTCCTAGTTGGATGCATATGGAAGGCGTGCATTAGACCAACAGTTATCTTATAGAGGCACAATTTTTTGTTGGAAACATATGAACAGATAGTGAATAAGACTATTTTTCTTAAAGTATAGGGTGTCATAAAACAAGAAATCGAAGTTGAAAACAGTATTTTGTTACAGTCAGGGAAAAATAATAAGTGAGCCACAACCCACCGTGTTTTCCATGATGCTATTGTTATGTGAATAATGTGCTGGGTAGATACCAAAAAAGAGTGTTTTGCTGAAAGTAAGGGTTGTTAAAAATTAAGAAGCTCAAATTCAATACATTATCTTCTTACTGTGTGCATAACACTAGCTAATGTCTCCTTACTATTTTTACAAAGTCCGGGACAACCCAGTGTGTTTTCCATCCTGCAACAGTTAAGTAAATGTTTTGTTGGAAACATATGAACAAATAGTGAACAAGACTATTTTTCTTAAAGTACGGGGTGTCATAAAACAAGAAAGTGAAGTTGAAAATATTATTTTGTTATAGTTCAGAAAAAATAAGAAGTGAGCCACAACCCACAGTGTTTTCCATGATGCTAGTGTTATGTAAATTTTATGTTGGAAACATATGGGCAGATATTTAAAAAGAGTGTTTTTCTCAAATAATGCTTTGTTATAGAACTACAACATGAACTTAAAAACATTCATTTCTCATAGCCTGCATGAAATAATAAGTGAGCCACAACCCACTGTGTTTCCCATGATGCAATTGTTATGTGAATAATATGTTGGGCAGATATTGAACAAGAGTGTTTTGCTGAAAGTAAGGGTTGTTAAAAATTATGAAGCTCAAATTCAATACATTGTCTTCTTACTATGTGCATAGCACTAGCTGTTCTCTTCGAACAAGCTTTGCAAAGTCTAGGACAACCCAGTGTGTTTTCCATCCTACAATAGTTAAGTAAATTTTTTGTTGGAAACATATGAACAGATAGTGAACAAGACTGCTTTTCTTAAAGTACGGGGTTTCATAAAATAAGAAAGTGAAGAAGAAAACATTATTTTGTTACAATCCAGAAAAAATAAGAAGTGAGCCACAACCCATTGTGTTTTCCATGATGCTAGTGTTATGTAAATTTTCTGTTGGAAACATATGGGCAGATATTGAAAAAGAGTGTTTTTCTCAAAGTAAGTGTTGTTATTTAAAGGGTGATCCCACAAAGCTGGTTTACAATTTCTGAGAGGAACTGATTTTTGTTAAAATCACATATTTTTAGAAAATATAATTATTTAAGCCTTTAAAAGTTCCATTTTAAGGATTCCAATTGAAGAGGGTTTGATCAAACCACTTTAGATCAAACCCTCTTGGATATAACCCCGCTAGTTTTAAACCATAACTATAAATGAGTCTCCTTTACACCTATCAAAATGCTGATAAAAAGTCAATTTTGATTTAAATTTTGGGGGATCAAATGAATTCATTTAAAATTTATTTCAAATGATTATGGTAGTCCTCAAAATGAGCTATCCCACAAATATAATTTTAATATTTTTTGGTTTTATTATGTATGTGTTATTTTAGTTTTATTAAACATAGGTTTTTCACTTAAAATCAAGCTCTTTGTTTTGCACATGTGGAAAAAGAGAAAATTATCAAAATATATATTTTTTAAACATGTTCATGTTGATTATTGATTTCCTTGATCCATTAAAAAAAAAAAATTGAACTTCAATACATACAGAAAAAGTTATGTTGTATACAGTCCGCCTATGTCTGAATTCCAATTGGTTTGACTTTGAAACTCTATTAAGTAAAAAATATTAAATAAAAAACTATGATACCAAATGAAAGTGCTAGATATTGTAGTTACAAATCTAAATTCGAAAAAATTAGAATTTTATCCTTCATACAAAAAATGTTATGTTGTATATGGTGAGCGTCACTTTTTAAAAATGTTGTTTTTTGAAAAAAACTAGTTTTCGTGGGAGATGGAAAAAGAAGTGAAAAATTATTCCAAAAATTTTGAAAATAATATTTTTAGAATCTATAGACAAAATGTGACGAGACTCTAGATTGCATCATCTTAAAATTCCTCATGGTGTAGCTGCTATAGGTGCCCAAATATGAAGATTTAGTTAAAAATAATAATTTAAGTGTCTAGTTTGGCCAAAAATTGTAAACCACTATTGTGGGATCACCTATAAAACTACAACATGAACTTCAAAACATTCATTTCTCATAGCTTGCATAGAATAATAAATGAGCCACAACCCACTGTGTTTTCCATGATGCAACTGTTATGTGAATAATGTGTTGGGCAGATATCAAAGAAGAGTGTTTTGCTGAAAGTAAGGGTTGTTAAAAATTATGAAGCTTAAATTCAAAACATTTTCTTCTTACTGTGTGCATAGAACTTGTTGTCTTCGAACAATCTTTGCAAAGTCCGAAATAACCCAGTGTGTTTTCCATCCTGCAACAGTTAAGTAATTTTTTTGCTAGAAACATATGAACAAATAGTGAACAAGACTATTTTTCTTAAAGTATGGGGTGCCATAAAACAAGAAAGAAAAGTTGAAAACATTATTTTGTTACAGTTTGGAAAAAATAAGACGTGAGCCACAACCCACTATGTTTTCCATGATGCTAGTGTTATGTAAATTTCATGTTGGAAATATATGGGAAGATATTGAAAAAGAGTGTTTTTCTCAAAGTAAGTGTTGTTATAAAACTACAACATGAAATTCAAAACATTCATTTCTTACAACCTGCATAAAATAATAAGTGAGTCACAACCCACTATGTTTTCCATGATGCAACTGTTATGTGAATAATGTGTTGGGCAGATACTGAAGAAGAGTGTTTTTCTGAAAGTAAGGGTTAAAAATTATGAAGCTCAAATTAAATACATTGTATTCTTACTATGTGCATAACACTAGTTGCTGTCTTCGAACAAGATTTGCAAAGTTCGGGACAACCCTATGTGTTTTCCATCCTGCAACAGTTAAGTAAATTTTTTGTTGGAAACATATGAACAAATAGTGAACAAGACTATTTTTCTTAAAGTAAGGGGTGTCATAAAACAAGAAAGCGAAGTTGAAAACATTATTTTTTATAGTCTGGAAAAAATAAGAAGTGAGCCACAACCCACTATGTTTTCCATGATGCCAATGTTATGTAAATTTTATGTTGGAAACGTATGGACAGATATTGAAAAAGAGTGTTTTGCTCAAAGTAAGTGTTGTTGTAAGATTACAGTTCGTGAACTTCAAAATATTCATTTCTCATAGCTTGCATAAAATAATAAGTGAGCCACAACCCACTGTGTTTTCCATAATGCAACTGTTATGTGAATAATGTGTTGGGCAGATATCAAAGAAGAGTGTTTTGTTGAAAGTAAGGGTTGTTAAAAATTATGAAGCTCAAATTCAATACATTGTCTTCTTACTGTATGCATAGCACTAGTTGTTGTCTTCGAACAAGATTTGCAAAGTCCGGGACAACCCAATGTGTTTTCCATCCTGCAACAGTTATGTATATGAACTATTATACAGGAACCAATTCAGGTTATATGGAGAAAAAACTCCAAGATAAATATTTTTTTAGAAGTAAATTACCCTCTTTAAATGGAGAAGAGGTTTGAACAACTATGTTTGTAGAGGATAAACAACTCATAGAGAGTGGTGTTTTAGAATATTGAGACTTAAAACCTTACTTTAAAGGTTTTCTAGAAGGATGAATAGGGAAGTTTGTAGAGGATAAAAAAATCATACAGAGTGGTGTTTTATAATATTGAGACTTAAAACTTTACTTCAAAGGTTTTCTAGAAGGATGACTAGGGTTTTCTAATCCACCAATATATGCTTTGCTTTATCATTGGCATTTGGGTAAGGGTACACCATTAAAATGAATACTTTACCAATCACATTGTTGTCATTACCATATGGTTGAAGGTACATAATGAGAATCAAGGGTTCATTACTTGATTGTGATATTTTGATGGGCCTACTGTAATCACCTTTGCAATTGTTGACATTAGTCTGATTTTCATCATTATTTTCTTGAGGAATTTCACTTGTTCATTCAAAAGTTGATTTGATCTTGTGAGTGACTCATGGATAGTCCTTATTTTTATGTTTCTAGGATTGAGACCCAACATATTTTTTAGGTAGTTATATATATAATATGCATTACAAATGGTGCATTTCAAAAATTAGTATATCATTCTATCCACTTGTATGGATTATCACAATCCAAAACTAGATTACCGACACTTGATGGGTTTCAAATCTCGTACCTCATGGATTGTTATTAAAAATAATTTCTCAAATTTATTGGTAAATGGTGGCATCAATTGTCCCCATACCAACCACTTTAGCATTAATAACAAAATGTAAAGTGCAAGCTCTAGAGAAACTTAGTTATCAAGCACGTTTGATGATTTTTAACATGTATGAACATAAAGACCATAACCAGATCACAAAGACTAACAACATTATAGAAACCCAAAAGCTGAAATATTTACAAGATAACATAATCTTATGACAACTTTAAAACTGAATGACATATGATAAATAAATGAACATGAGGACCAAAAATATCTTCATAACTGTTTCAACTCATATAATTGTATTTACATATAGTCACAATTTTAGATCCTTATCACAATATGCAAGATGACTGAACATGAAACAATATGCAGTGTACTAGAGTTGAAAAACACTTGTATGCCAAGTCAAGTGATTGTCAAAGAACTGAAATGAAGAGACCATCAACTGAATTACCAAACCAATATTGACTTGTTTACCAATCAAGAACATCTTATTGGCTTATTTCTTTGAAATTAATTCCAACACATGCTAGACGGGACAACATAAGAGTCATGTAAAATTTATGTTCCAAACATATGAACAAATAGTGAACAAGACTGTTTTTCTTAAAGTATGATATGAAATGGATAACAATTATGTGTTCCAACGACATGAAATTAGTATATATGTTCAACATAATTGTACAGTAATAAAATAATTAAAGAATCCCATGAAAAGTCTTGTATCAAATGTATAACACCATAGTGTTGAAACATATGCAAATGGTGTATCTCTACACCACAATTGTTCAATATTGAAATTATGAAACCCACAAAGCAAAATTAGTATTCAGAGCCTATCTCATCAATTCCTACACTGTTATTCCTTGCAATCGAGTTTAGGTCTGCATAAAATATGACACGTTTCTTAGGGTCCTTGTGTATTTCAGGAGGGGTGATTCTAGATCCACAAACCCTCACAGATGATGAACGTGAAACAAAAAAAATCTTCATAGTCTGTGCTTTTTCCGTGTTAGGTTTAACACCTTCACCCTATAGAAAAAAATTAATGAGAATTAACGTATGCATGGAAACAATATACATAGTATGATATATATACAACAACATATCGTTTATGTGTGCCTCTGGAACAAAATGCTTCATCTCAGTGAGCTGCCATATGACAAAGTTGTCCACGCACTCTACGATGGTCTCTACGCCAGGCATGGGAAAAGGAACGTAACATCGGCCATCAATGGCCTCAATAATGCTGACTCTCACACAATTTTTTGGGTGCCTCAAGCAGTGGATGTGAGCTTTTCTGGTGACAACATGTAGAATGCCTTTCACAACCCATTTATGCCGCCTCCAAAGGTCGATGTGATCACCGACCTTAAAAGTTATGCCATTGAACTCTATCATCTGTTCATCCACAAGATTTTCCTACAATGGAAACATCATTAACGTGAAGCATAATTGAAGGCACATTAAAATATTCCTAAATAAATAAGAACAAAGCATGGAAGTGTGTTGGGTCTCATACCGATATAGATGGCATGCCGCACCTCTCCCCGTTCCCATTTCCATCTTTATTGCCATCTCCCCCTTGTAGGCTAGCGCTCTCCTCCTCCCCAGTTCCATCCTTATTACCCACTCCCACTTGTAAACCACTGCTCTCCCCATCCCCATGTCCATCTCTATTACCCAATTCCACATTCAAGCCAGTGTTCTCCCCATCCTGATGACCATCTGTGTTACCCTATCCCACTTTGTGGCTAGTGCTCTCCCCATATGTATGTCCATCTATATTAGCCTATCTCATTTCTATCGCAATGACATCACCAATTAGGTCAAGGCTAACACTTCGTTGTTTATCCTTTCCCTATAATAGTAGGAATTAAAAGGTCATTTCAAATTCAGGTGCATGCAACCATTTCATTGAAATAATCAAAACAAACATTAAATAAAAGAATTGAAATTCATCGTTTCTTCTAGTTCCTCCATGTCAAGGCACCTTGACACGTTTGATGACATATGCTCCTTCTTCTTCTTCTTCTTCTTCTTCTCAACATTGTTAGACGGTGGGTCGGGAGGAACAACATCATCTTGTGCTTCCATGGGAAATTATTCACCACCAAAAATCACAAAAACTTGCTCGAGGGCAGCAGTTCATTGTTCATCATTGTCGTGTAATTGGAGGAATTGAAACATTGCACCAAACTCAGATGCATGCAACCAATTCATTCAAATAATCAAAACAAACTTTAGAGTAAATAAAAGATTGGAGATCACCGTTTGTTTTCATTTCTTCTTCAGAGGGTTTCTTGAAACTTTCAACTATGTAGGATGCTTACTTTAAATGTTAGACACAGGGGTGGGAGGAACAACATCGTCTTCGCCTTTCATGAGCACAACTTCCTCTAGCGAATGAAATCTACTCTGCTGGGGGGAAGAAACTGCTTCTTGACCATCACCTTGTCATTTCATGTAAGTTAACATTAAGTGAGCCTTGTATGCATCCAAACAAAAAAGTTGAAGCAAGGAAAATTCACATTTAACAGTTCAGTTCGACATTACCATTCCTTCCTTTCTCTTTCTCTCCTGCAATTGTAATATTCTTTGCCTTCTCTGCTCCTTCATCTCCTCATTGTTGTATAACGCCATTTGCTTCTTCACCTCGTCCTTTCCTTCTTGGAGAAGTTGAAGGAAGTTTTGTTTCCCATAATTTTGACAGACATATCTAATAACACACTTTTGTTGCAGTTGCTACCATATATTCATTTGGTACTCTATATTTTCCACATTCTTTAGAAGGTACTCTTTCAATTTATCTCGGGGAGGAGCGGGTTGTTTTGGTTCCACCCCCCCCCCCCAACACAACTCAACCACACTTTGATGCCTCAAGAATAGGAAGGTGGTGATGTTGAAACCTATGCATGTTGAACACTCTCCAATCATAATACTTTCTCGTACATTCTTCTACAATACAATAATATATATATATATATATATCTACCATTCACTGTTTCTCTTCTATATTCAACAACAACCTCCACAACAAATTTGGAAAAGAAAATCGTTTAATATATTTGATATTCAAACAAATTGAATGCACAACATATACACACAGCCAAATGATGCGATAATTCAATTATTATATCTATCTTCCCGCCCACTACAACACCATGTGCTTCATTGGATCCCTCTCCATCCTTAGTGTCTCCCTCTACATGCTTTTCCTTCCAGTCATGGACTATGGCAAGAGCGAGATCATCTCCCTAATTATTTTCCTGAATCAAAGGAACGATATATGCCAAAATCAAAATATTTGTAACAAACATGATATTTTTGAACTGAAATTAAAAATAATTTTGATTCACACATAGGAAGGTAAGGGCAATTGCAAGTTCACAATCAATTACCGAACACGTTGTTGCCTTACGATTAACCATTTCGTAAATTGAGGGAACTTCCACCATACCGCGGTTGTTGCCTCCTGAATAAAAAATTCCTACTTTCCAATCAACCTCATAACCACTTATGAGAGATCAAAATTATACATTTGATTGCATCTTGTAATTACCAGATCTTACTTGCACATTTTGTGAATGTGACCGCCTCGAAGAAGATGCGCTACTAAAAAACCTTTCAGGTGTGTTGTCTATTGTGCAGTTTTTGCACACACACCCCACTGAAAGTGGGGACCCTCTTTCTTCTCTTTTTGGTGTCTTGGCCCTTATTCCTTGGGGGTTTTTGCTTGCTTGGTCTCATGCTTGGATGTTCATCTTGCCAGTTGAAGTGGCACATTTATGAATTTTATTGAAAATCTTGAGTTATGAATGCATTCCGGAGTTTTCACTATTTTTGGGAAAATCCACTTCCTCCTGATTTTCCCGATTTTCTTTCGGAGTTTGAAAGTGATTGCCTTTTGACCCGGATCCGGGGAAATCCATCATGTTCGGATTTCTTCGAAGTCCGTTGCTCTGTCGAATCTCTGGATTTTTGTGGTCTTGGCTATCTTGTCGACCGCATTAATGGTGATTGTGCAAATTTCTAGGGCAATGATATATTGAATTTTTGGGGAAGTAATTGGCCATTTGAGTTTGTTTATTTTTTTATCATTTGGTTTTGAGTCTTGGAGCCTCTGGTGTATTGCTGGATCATGGATTTCGAAGCTGTTTCGACTGTTGCATTTGAATTTCGTGTGCGTGGCTTGTTTCCTGCTTGCGTTTGAGAGTTGTTTGTTGGCATCACCAGTTTCAATCCTTTCGCTCTCATGGTATGTAGATATGCCCTCTTTCTCTATTGGTTACTTTGCTTCATTTGCTTCATGGTCTTTTGTTGCTTTGTTATTTTCTTGGGTGTGCACGTCATGTCTGGACATTTTTCAGGTTTTTGATTATTTTACCAGTCCACTAGGTTGATCATTGAATGTTTATTTTGGTCTAGTATTTCTATGCTATTGGGCATTTGGGTATGTGCAGGATCATGATGGGCCAAAAAGTGGCGATATGTAAGCCATATGATGGCCCATGTGGCTGACGACTTTTTTTTACCCAAAATTGATGAAACGAAAAGGGTTTTTAGAGGAGATTCTCAGCTTTCCACCAATATAAATTATACTTTACTTTGAATTTAATAAATAATTATTATTCATTTTCTATTAGAATTACAAATAAAGTCCTTATTGATAGGCTAATTGAAAAATATCTATAACTTTCAAACGATATCACATTTTTTGAATCTGAAATATGCATCGCATTCTATGCTTTGCATACAATAGGATTAAAAAAAAATGAATTTCATGAATTTTTGACCAAGTTAAGGTGGTTAGACAGACGCACTTTTATATTTTTTAAAAGTTGTAATAAAAAAATCATAATTAATTATTTACTTGGAAACAAATTATAAAAAATATGCATCACATTGGGACATGAGTCATCTACTTATATCTAAAATATTATAACATATTATCATTTTATTGTGGTTAGGGTGGTCAGACAAACACCTACTTCTTATTTGTACCTTGAAATTTCAAATTTTCACCAAATAGATTTTATTTTTTTAAATAAAGGTCTAGTAGTTTAGAAACTACATTCAATTTGCTACAGATTCTATTTTTACATTTTTTTGAAATAACATGGATAACTTATTCAAATTTTTACGTCAAGTTGTCTAACTCTGATTTTTTGTCTTTTTATTGCCACTTAAGGACCTGTTTTTTCCATGATGATCCTGCACATACCTGCTTGCTTGCATTGGTCTTAAACTTCCCATCCTAGTCTATAAGCAAGTCATGCCTGGTTCTGTGTGATTTCATGGCGGATATTTTAGGGTTCTTGACCTAGGGCATAGCCAATCCCTCTCGAGTTGCTGTGGGGAGGGTTTTAAGTTCATTTTTGATCCTTTGGAGATCTAGGTTAAGTCATTTTCAAGGTGCAAGCCTTAGATCTGTAGTCGTTTGAGTCGTTGTGATGAAGGTGAGAAAAATATGGACGGGTTCGAGTTTTCGGTATCCTCGCGGAAATCCACTTCCTCCGGATTTCCCCGACCTTTCCCGTTCTTTCTCTTTACCACTTTAAGCCGTATTTTGTCTGTGTCACTAAAATATGCCTCCTCCAAATTTTCCCGGTGTCCACAGCCAGGCCATTTTTCCAGATTAGTGCTTTAATGATAATTTATCTAGTTCTCGCTAAAATCTGTTTCTTCCATATTTTCTCGAATGTTTCGTGCCTTCTTCGTTTTCTCGGGTTATAATTGTCGTTGTTTTCACTAAAATCCACCCTAGTCGGATTCTTCTGGGTTTTCTGGGAAAATGTTGAATATGATGGTTATGAGGAATTGGTTTATTGATGATGTATTTAATTGATTACATGAACTTATTCTAATTATTTCTAAGTTTACTCATTTGTTGAATTGATGGGTTAAAGTGATGTTATGGGAGTTTGTATGCTTGGTTCCCTATAATCCGCCTGGTCCGAATTTTCTCGAAAATCCTCTCCAATGTGGAATCCGCAAAGGGGGTTAAGTATCAAACTTTTGGATATTGATTTTCTGAACCTATTGTTTCTTTTGAATCTTATTGTGGTCATTTTTATTTGTTTATAGGAAGGATCAGGACAAGATGTTGTTGGTTGAGGCAAAGGGAAGGCAACGGATCTAGGTGCAGAGACTTCTGCCATCTCTGATGCAAAAAAGGTAAAATTGGACATAAAGAGCAGGATTCCTGAAAGCAAGCTGACTTCTATTTGGTCAAGAATCATTGATACTAATGTGGGCATGTGGGACTATGAAGAGTTTAAGGTTGAGATATCAGCACCGAGCCCTCTTTTGTTGGCTAGAAGAATTGTGGAATCTGGATTAGCTCATGTAGCAAGTTTCCCTTCCACGGTGCAGTGTTATGAACTAGTGCTTGAGTGTGCTAGAAATTATGATAGAGGGACACAAAGGATAATTAGTCCCCAAGGAAGGATTCTGGTAGGATTTTTCCCTATTTCCATTGCTTCAACCTTTGATATGCCTGATAGGTTGCATGTGGTGGCCTTTGATATGAATGGTGCTAGGTAATACTATGAGGAAAATGTAGTTACGTCCCAATAGGTGATTAACTCTTGGTTGGAGAAGCCTAAGTCCCATTTCTCCAAGTTGCCAAAGCAACTATTCAGACTCAAATTCAAAAGGGAATACTACAATGTCATCACTCTTCTCAGCAGACTAGTAGGATTGAAGAGTGCAGGGGTGTTTGAGACTTGGATGTTCAATGTTATTTCTCAGATGGAGCAAGGAATAGATTATCACTGGGCAGGTATCATCACTGCAGTGATCCATGAGTAGTTGTGCAATGTCTTGAAAACCAAGACTTTCACCATGACCTCCTACCTAGTGTATGCATTGGTAAGACTTCATCCATACAAGGGGTTAAGCACTAGGGGTACCTTTGGATCAGATGATATACATGAGGTATACCCATAGTTAAACCTAATGGGAGGAAGCTACAGAAGAGAAAATGATGCTTTCACAATGTATCTCACCAGATTGCTCCAAGGTGCAGAGCATATGAGGATTTCTGACAAAGCTAAAGAATTGATAAGGAGATATGGGGCATGGTTTATCCAGTCCCCTACTTTCTCATACATTATAATTGATGGTTGTCAAAGGGATCCCTACAGACTCTCGAGGTACCCTACTAATCATATTTTATTGTTGGAGGTCACTAGACAGATTTGTGACTTCGACAATGTTATGAAGGGAGAAATGCATAAAACAAGTTTTGGGAATGACTTTCCCTTGAAGATAGGAATTGGTGAGGTTTTTCCTTCTATCTAGTCTGCTCACGCTTCTGAGGAAGAGATGAGTACTTTTGGTCTCTCTTTCCATTCCAAGAGAGAAAGTTTTGACATCACTGGGGAAGCACAAAAGAAGGCCAATAGGGAATACAACCATAAGGCTAACATTGAGGATTACTGGGTTAACCTTGTTGATGAATTTGAGGTAAGGAAGAATAAATTCTCTAGATTGCCAACGGATTTGGTAAGATTATACAATGTGAAAGCTATCCATGACCAGGTGGAAGAGGATGGAATTTTAATCCAGGGTCATGTCTATGAGGTGGTGAAAGATAGGCCAATTGGAGAAGTTGACTGGTTGGAAGAAGAGAAAATAGAGTTGGATCAGATCATGATTCCAGTGATCAGGTACACTAAAATTTGGTTGAACCATAAGATGCTAGAATTGGAGAGTGAGGGTGTCCAGTGTTCTTATGATCTGATGGGAGACTTGGAGTCTCATTTTGCTTTTGAGGAATCACATGAGCAAGATCCTAAAGGTAAGGAAAAGGTGGATTCCCCTTTCAAAATCTAGGTTAGGGATGTTCAAGCTAAGAAAGTGATAGAAGTGAGTAAACAGAGAAAACATGTCGCCAAGAAGAGGAGACATGCCTCGAGGAAAGAAAATAAAAAGGACAAAGAAGAGGAAGAGGAAGTTGAGGTAGTTCCTATATTGACAAAGAGAAGAAGACTTGCAAAGCCATCATAGAAGTTGGAGGAGACTCCCAAAACTGACAAGGAGGTTGAGCCACCAGTGATAGAAGTAGAGAGTTCAGGGGAAATAATACAAGTGTACATGAGGAGGTCAAGGAATCCTTCCCCAAGGGATGTTGTTGTGAAGGAAGATGTTCCCGTGACTGCTCCCATTACTAAAAAAGAGAGTATGCCCATTCCTTCGAATGCTGGTAGCACACAAGAAGAACCAAAGAAGGATGAAGGTCCTAATGACTTGGGTGAAGAAGAATTTCTGGAAGGAGACCTTTACAGTGTGGAGGCAGAAATTGACAAAGTAATTCAATCTCCCTTGGTAGAACATGCAGATTCACCTGTGAGAGAGCAATTGAACAAGTCTCCTCAAAAGGAGGAGATCCCAACTAAGGTCTCTTCACTGGTGCAATTTGTTGTGGAGGAATAGTTGCAGGATAAGGAGAATCCAATCATGGATATCCCTAAGGTGCCAAGTGTTGAAGAGGATACAACTAATGACCAGTAGGACAAGTAGGATACAATGCCAACTGAGTCTACTATTCCAGATTGGCTAGATAAGGAATTGAAAACTAAAATGGTAATAGTAGAGGATGCTCCTCCCAATTGGGATGTCTTGATGGCTAATGTTGAACAAGGAAAGGCTAAGAAGAAGAATAGGGTTGTGTCCCAGATTGAAAGAGATGGGTCAGGCAATAGAGTGGCCCGTATTGCTACCCTTGCTATGGATAAGGATATAGATAATGTAACTGCCAAGGATTATCATGTGCAAACTATCGACCTAGGGCATGCTTCTATGGAGCAAGATATTGAGGAGTATGAAGGCTCCAGTGCTATAATTGTGGGTAGGTTGAAGAAGGCTGTGAAAACCAGGCATGAGTTGGAGAGAGAGAATGAGAAACTGAATAAATATTTATAGGAGTTGATGAAACCCTTGCTTGATATTAGCTCTTCCTCCTCTGCTATAGGTTTCTTGCCTTGGGAAACAATCTCCGAGATGGAAAAGATGAAAGGCACCACACATGCTATAGTTACTTCGTTACAAGGTGTCCAAACCAAGGGAGATGTTTCCATTAAGGATATCCTATCAACTGGAGGAGATGCCATGAGATCGGTGGATTGGTTGAGGAATTTTTTGGCTCAAGAAAAGGAGGATACCGATCTCCTATTGCAGAAAACCACAAAAATTATGGGGTTCATTGAAGATAAGATGGTAAAGAGTGGGATTCTTCCTTTTCCAAGGGTTTTTGAACCCTGGGAATGGTTTGAAATCCTACAAATGAGGCAGAAGGCCTTGAAGAAAATTCATAAACAAGCAAGGAAGATTGAAGACACTTTGACTGGTGTCCATGACAAGTGTATCTCATTCTTTGAGGTCATGACAAGAAGGAAGTAGTTTGCTCTAAAACATCTTAATCTAGATCAACTCAGGAAATGGTGGAGAGATGTTTATTCTTCAGTCAATGAAGGTCCAGTCACTGAGCATCAACTAGATGATGCTACAACCTATATTGTAGTCATTGAAAGATAGCTGACTAATAGAGCTGATTGGGATGGTACAGTGAGGCAGGAAAGAGACGACATCAAGTCCCTTAAGAGAAGAATTAGGGTTTTGCCTATGCCACATGTTGCTTAGCTGGATAGAGTCTTCTTCGTTGTGCATGGTGAAGAAGATCGAGCTAAAGACAAGGATGGGAAGTAGTTATAACCTGGCTACATTGAGATTTGTGCTTCCCATTACTTACATGCATTGGGTCGACCCTTTGACACTTTGTGGCCGACTAGGATGAAATTGGTGCTAATTGCACATTTCATATTTGTTTTCGAATATATTTGAGGTCGCCCTCTTGTAGGTCTTGTTTTATTGTAAATTCTTATTTTCTGGGCTGACCTATCTTAGGGATTCTCTATAAAATAGGCATGTTGCCTCATTTGAGAATATAGATAGGCAAATAGATAATTGATTTTTTGAAATAGAATAGAGATTTGATATTAGGGCGAATTAGGGTTTATTTTCAAGCAAGTGTTGTAACAAAAAACTGGAGTTGTTGCTATTTTGGATGACTTAATATAAGCGAGATATTGTGATTTGGTATCTATCTTGTGGAGTTTCATCTGGCATGGTTCTTGTTGTTTTATCTTCAAAATTTCTCAAAAGTTTATAGTTAAATTGTTTGGTGATGCTTAGGGTTTCATGTTTGGAATGTTTGCAGCGATCTCTAGTCCATACTTTTTGCAGTTAGCTGATTGTTAGCTACTTTAAAAAGTTAGCCTGGAATTAAAATTGTGCTTAGTTCAGTTGTAAGGATTTGTTCATCTCAATTGCAATAGGATTGGCTAAATGAATGTTTTTGGTTTGAAAATCTTTAAATACCTTAGAAGATTGCACTATTTCTATGAAATTGCAGATTCATTTGGGTTGAACAAAAAGTAGTTTATGAGAGATCGGTCCATTTTAAGCATTTTATCTTTTGGCATTTTCAATCTTAGGGTTAGAAGTAATCTTAGAATCATCTCTAAAACCTTTATCTTTTATTTTTTCTTTATTATCTAGGTTCAAATCAAGATTCCAAGTATCAATTCATTATTTAGATCTGATAAATTCAAAATCTAGTATTTGTTGTAGTAAGGTCCCTTTGTGATTACCAACATTTTCACATTATCTCTGAGTTGTTTTATTTGCATTATCAAGACCTAACATTAGAGACCTTGGGGTTATCTCTTTTCCCATAGAGATTTACCTTTCAAGAGAGATAGGATATCATATTCTGTGAGTTGTTGTTGTGTAGAAAACACCATCAACACTGTCCATGTCAATGACATTCTTCACTGTAGGAACCAATTTCTGTTTTACAGCACGTATCCTTGGTTTCCTATGAATTGTAAAATTGTTGCAATGTTATGGACAGTTAAAGTTCCAAAATTTATTGCACAATTTTGCAGTAATCAAGCATATATTTTTTTCAATGAAAAGAAGAATTTGAAATGCACAACCCACACTATTGTAAAACACTATACAAGTAACCCACTGTGTTTTACAACATGCAATTATTTTGTCCAATTATTATTGTTAATCACGTGAAGATACTGAATTTCAATTTAGACCATAACTAACAGTTGTAATTTTTGGAGGTGCCATTTTTACATTCATACAATGTAAATAAGAAAATATTTTCAAGACACTAAAACTGTTATCCGAATTTTCAGGTTGGAAAACACATGGTATTATAAACCATGCAAACCACAAACTGTTCAAAGACAACACTTTTTGTTATGCAGACTGTAACAAAACATTGTATTGAAGTTCACATTCATATTTTATAACAATCCATCACATGTACTAAACATTCCATTTGAATATCGTAATATGTTTCAAAGAGAAGATGCACAAAAAATATTGCACGATGGAAAACACACTGGGTTGTCCTACACTTTTCAAATATTGTTCAATGAAAATAGTTAGTGTTATGCACACCGTAAGAAAACAATGTATTGAAGGTCACTTTCATATTTTATAACTGCCCTTGCTTGCAATAAAAGTTGCACAAAAAAATAAAAAATGTTGCAATATGGAAAACCCAGCGGGTTGTTCGTCGCTTCTCAAAAGCTTAAATAATTATGGTTATTTAAAATCTTTAGGATCATTTAGGTTATATATAATGAGAGCAAGATAAATCCTACAAAAAATTCACATATGTATATAACATAGGATATGCCTGTTTGAAGCGTATTTTTGTGTAGAGGATTTTGAAATTTTTGTTTCTTTTCCTCCTTGTATGCTAGTTTTCAAATTTTTCCATTTTCGAATGAAATAAGTGGCAACCCATTGTAGAAATATGAGTGAAATTACTGAATAATTTTTGTAGAAAGCAAAATCTATGGTTTCTGCAGTGAAATGCTATATTTCAAAAATCATGTAAAATCAAGAATGTTGCCATTGTTCACATAGTTTTTTGGAATGGATAGAAAAGGGTATAACGTGGCATTCAAAATCATAATTGGGAAATAGCAAAAATCCCACATCCCATCCCATTTTTGCCGCCATGTTATACATTGTTGTTTTGGAAAACACACTGTCTCCTAAAACTCAGACTATTGTAAAACCCACTGTTTCACTACGACGTCTCCTCATGTTATGTATGTATCTACGTATGTTCTTATATATGTTTTTCATGCATTTTTCAATGTGCATAGGTGAATTTTGTCTAGGAATTTGAAACCGGTATATCGGAGTTAGCTAACTCCTAGACAAAATTCACCTATGTACATTGAAAAACGCATTAAAAACATACATGGATACTACAGAACATGATGAGACGTCATAGTTGGAAAACACACTGTCTCCTCTCTATTGCAGAGGAACCGACATATCCTATGTTATATACATATGTGAATTTACGCCTGAAGATGGCATATCTATGTTATATACATATGTGAATTTTGTCTAGGAGTTAGCTTGCTCCCTCCTTAACTCATGGAAAAAAATCACCTATGTATATAATATAGCATATGCACCCATACCGCATGGAGAAAAGAGCCACGACAGAAGAGGTGGGACCTGTGACAACCGAAAAGGTTGCTAGACGGAAGGAAAGACATGACGGTTAGACGTCTCATCTCCCGTGCCATTTGTTGTCCCGTTGTCACAAAATCGTGTCAGTGCTGGCGGTTTTTCAAAATAATCGTTCGGTGTGGATGGAAAAAAATCCAAAAATGTGGCATTCGAAACCATTACTAGCAAATATCAAAAAGCCCAGACAAGGTCCCATTTTCTCCATTTTTGGATAGCGACATTTTGGTGGATAGCAAGGGCAAGAGTTGTAGGCATGCAAAGATCGTTCAGGTATGTATATCCGCTCTGTGTATGCACACAGTAAGAGTACAATGAATTGAATTTGAGCTTCATAATTTTTAACAACCCTTACTTTCAGCAAAACACTCTTCTTTGATATCTTCCCAACACATTATTCACATAACAGTTGCATCATGGAAAACACAATGGGTTGTGGCTCACTTATTATTTTATGTAGGCTGTGAGAAATGAATGTTTTGAAGTTCACGTTGTAGATTTTTAACAACAATTACTTTGAGAAAAACACTCTTTTTCAATATCTGCCCATATGTTTCCAACATAAAATTTACATAACACTAGCATCATGGAAAACATAGTGGGTTGTGCCTCACTTCTTATTTTTTCCGGACTGTAACAAAATAATTTTTTCAACTTCCCTTGTTTTATGACACCCCTTACTTTAAGAAAAATAGTCTTGTTCACTATCTGTTCATATGTTTCCAACAAAAAATTTACTTAACTGTTGCAGGGTGGAAAACACATTGGGTTGTCCCGGACTTTGCAAAGCTTGTTCGAAGACAACAGCTAGTGTTATGCACACAGTAAGAAGACAATGTATTGAATTTGAGCTTCATAATTTTTAACAACCCTTACTTTCAGAAAAACACTCTTGTTCGATATCTTCCCAACACATTATTCACATAACAGTTGCATCATGGAAACCACAGTGGGTTGTGGCTCACTTCTTATTTTTTTCGGACCGTAACAAAATATTGTTTTCAACTTCAATTTCTTGTTTTATGACACCGCTTACTTTAAGAAAAATAGTTCGAAGAAAGAAACTACTGTTATGTACACAGTAAGAGGAAAATGTATTGAATTTGAGCTTCATAATTTTTAACAACCCTTACTTTTAGAAAAAACACTCTTGTTCGATATCTGCCCAACACATTATTCACATAATAGTTGCATCATGGAAAACATAGTTGGTTGTGGCTCACTTATTATTTTATGCAGGCTGTGAGAAATGAATGTCTTGAAGTTCATGTTGTAGTTTTTTAACAACACTTACTTTGAGCAAAACACTCTTTTTCAATATCTGCTCATATGTTTCCAACAAAAAATTTACATAACAGTCGCATCATGGAAAACATAGTGGTTTTTTGCATGTTATGATGCCTCTGACATGCATTCTTCTAGGGATAATAGCGATGTCCAATTACAACGCAAAAGCTAATCTCCCTACGAAATATAGTAAAATCAAGTTATTATCCATGAAAAAACATGTGTTTGAAATGATAACATAATCATACATAAACGATATCACTTTTCCATAATCTGTATTGATTATTGCTATTTGAATTGTGGATTCGATTGTGTAAGAATTCTTGCATCAATGTTTGGCATCACACTCCATGATTCAGCATAAGGATGAAGAAGACAACATCACTCATCATGATGTTGGATCATAGAGTCTCATCTGCAACATTGTTGCAAAAATTCTTAGACAATCGAATCCACAAATCAACTAGCAATGATAAGCAAATATATCTTATCCCTGAAGAAGGGCAATACATTATCCTATCTGAGCCATGTCACAAGGAGATCGCCTTCTACAATTAGGAGCAGGCTATTCTCCCTACAAAAATGTGTGTCACATACATCATAACAATCATCTTCTTTTCAAAATAATTGTTCGGAATGGATAGACAAAAAGCCCAATACATGTCATTGAAAACCATTATTTCCAAATAGCAAAACGAGGTGGCAAGAATGTAATTAAATTAGAAAATTGAAATGGGACAGTGTGTTTTCAACACTGCAAACCATCTATAACAACACCATGCCTTGCAAGTATTATGTTATGATACTTGCAAGGCACAATGTTGTTATAGATGGTCTGTTGTGTTGAAAAAACACAATGTCCCATTTCAGTTATTTGAATCCCATTGTTTAAATGTAAAGGGTCATCTCATGGTGGGTTGCTTGCTTCTTAATACACATGGTTTTACAACATGGAATGTTACTTGAATTTCTTCAAAATCACACATTCCATTGTTGTGTTTAAATTTTGCAACATTGAAAAAAAAACCTGCACAAAATAATTATGAATGGGAAACACAATGCTGGGTTTCAATTATTTGAATCTCCCTGTTTAGATGTAAAGGGTCATCTCATGCTGGGTTTCTTGGTTCTTAACACCCATGGTTTTGTAAGATGGAATGTTATAAAATAGTATGAAAGTCTTCTAGATCACACCTTCCATTGTTGTGTTTTAGTTTCAAGTATATAACAAATTGCATGCTTCATAACACATTGCATTTTTCAACCTCCACATCACAACATACCCAAGCCCTTTCTGGTTTTTAAACCAGTATATCTAGGTGTGCACATTGGGTAGTGCATGTTGGGAAACACAATATGTTTTGAAGCCTTCCTTCACTTCATTCTATTTTGCGACAATTCATGTTGGAAAACCCTAGGTGTTAAGAAAGAAGCAATCCAAATAGTATTGTAAAACCCTCTGCAACACTATTGGATAGTACCCGTCACCTCAATTTGGTCGATATTCTCCTCGAAGTCATCCACTTCCACTGAGACCTTCTTTCCCTTTCAATGTACAAAGAGGAAACAAAAAAAATAGTATTTTTGCCTTGTTTTCTCCAAATAGAAAAGGCCCACATCATTCCCTTCCACTTTTCTTGCGCCAGACAAAAGAAACTTGTCGACAAAGCTAACCCGCCCACTTTTTCACCCAGCAACAGGCAGGAAAACCCACCTGATGGCATTGTTAACTCCTACGTAACCATCGCCCAAACGTTTGGTCTTGTTTGCCCGTTTCATCACTTTTTGTTTCCATGTATATTGTTATTCTAATAGCTCTTTTACAATTAGTCTATAATATTTAGGGCCAAGTAATGGGAGTAGGCCAAATTATCAATGAAGTTATTCCTACCCATTGGCTTTATGAGTTCTATTTAATATAGTGCATAGAGCTATTTGGAGTAGTCGCTTGTTATATATGCACATCTTTTTGCAATGTGGTGGTCAAATCAAAACATACTGAAAAAGAGAAGAAATAGAATATAGAAATAGCATTCTACACAATTGCCATCAGATGTTGTTAAAAACAAACCATTTATAACTTACTAAATATTATATACAGATAGAGAAATTGTAAAAGAACTATTATGAAAAAACTTATGAACCACATATAAACTATTTTGGTGAAATATTTCAAATTACCGCAAAACACTTTAGAATGACATGAAAATGATAGCTGAATGAAAACCCCAACATTTCACAATTTCAAAAAAATCAGCACTTCTAAATGCATATTAAATTTTGGAAATTTAACTGTCCACTACACTTGTGATTCAAGCTATGGCAGCTAGAATCACCTATACTTACCACAGAAGGTTCACATCTCCTGAAGCATCCTTCTCAATTCACCTGCCCTTATTTTGTTCAATTTTCTTTCGTGGCCTATATAAACCACTTGGAAGAAAGACAACTATTAGTGATAGATTAAATTGGCAAATTAAAGACAATTGGTGCAAGAAATACTTTTATTTCTTCCAAATTTCCCCAATATACAAACATATTAAATTCCCAATGTAAAGTTTAATTTCCAATTTAACAGTACATTGGGAATTTAATTTCCAATTTAACCTAGATCGCTAACACTAGTATATATATTAGCAATCATATGTGCCATTTTTCCATTCTGCTAGAACTGTGAAGCAATGAATGTTCATTCTATTGGATAAATTCATTTGTTCCAATCAGGAATCAGGAGAAAGCTAACTCGTAAACAAAAAGCACCTATGTATGTAACATGAGATAAAAATGGCATTTCATTTTCCTCATCTGATTCAACCAAATAAATGCTCACACTATTTGTAGTGTTGGAAAATACAATGTCCCCATATAAGGTGTTAAGAAACAAGCAACCCAAATAGTGTTGTAAAACCCTCTGCAACAAAGAGGAGACAGTGTGTTTTCAAACTATGACGTCTCGTCATGTTATGTATGTATCAATGTATGTTTTTCATCCATTTTTTGATGTACATAGGTGAATTTTGTCTAGAATTTAGCTTGCTCCTTAAGAAATAAGCAACCCAAATAGTGTTGTAAAACCCTCTGCAACAGAGAGGAGACAATTAGTTTTCCAAATATGATGTCTCCTCATGTTATGTATGTATCCATGTATGTTTTTCATGCATTTTTTGATGTACATAGGTGAATTTTGTCTAGGATTTAGCCGGCTCCTTAAGGGAGAAACAAGCAACCCAAATAGTGTTGTAAAACCCTCTGCAATAGAGAGGAGACAATGTGTTTTCCAACTATGCAAATAATGAGAGAAATTCATTTGTTCCAATCAGGAGAAAGCTAGCTCATAAAAAAAAAGAACCTATTCATGTAACATGAGATCAAAATGGCATTTCATTTCCTCATCTGATTCAACCAAATAAGTGCTCACATTATCTGCACATTTGGAAAATGCATTGTGTCAATACAAGGTGTTAAGAAACAAGCAACCCATATAGTGTTGTAAAAATTTGTTCCAATCAAATAAAGAAAGTGAAATGGCATTTCAGCTGTAGCAAAGAGTTGTTTAAAAATGTATGAAAAGCATACATGACAACATACATGGAAACATACATAGCATGATGAGATGTCATAGTGTAAGGCTCGCTAGACAGGCGATCAACACGAAACTGGTAGACAAAACAAAACATCCAGGCAATGGTCAAGTGGGAGTTAACGATGTCGTCAAGTGGGTTTTCCCGCCTGTTGCCAGGCAAAAAAGTGGGTGGGCTAGCTTTGTGGACAAGTTTCTTTTGTCTAGCACATAAAAGTGGAAGGGAATGACATGGGCCTTTTCTATTTCAAGAAAGAAAGGTGAAAATACTATTTATTTCCTGCTATTGGGCCTTTCCTGTTTCAAGAGAGAAAGGTGAAAATACTATTTGTTTCCTGATATTGGGCCTTTTTCTGTTTCAGGAAAGAAAGGTGAAAATATTGTTTTCTAGTAACAAATAGCCATTCCTTTCTTCAATGTTCATGGTAGAATGGAAAAATGGCACATACACAGAGCGGATATACATACCCAAAGGAGCTTTGGATGCCTGCAAATCTTGCCCTTTCTATCCACCAAAACATCGCTGTCCAAAAATGGAGAAAATGAGACCTTGTCTAAGATTTTTGATATTTGCTAATAATGGTTTTGAATGCCACATTTTAGGCTTTTTGTGCATGCTGATAAATTATTTTGAAATCTCGCCAGTACTGACACATTTTCCCGGCAACGGTTGTAGGTATTGGACCTTTTCTGTTTCGAGAAACAAAGGTGAACATACTATTTGTTTCCAGTCTGCACATTGATAGGGAAAGTTGAACATTTTAGTGCACGTGGACAAGTTGAAGGAGAAATCAGACCAAATTGAGGTGACACGTACTATCCAATAGTGTTGTAGATGGTTTTACAACACTATTTGGGTTGCTTCTTTCTTAACACCAAGGATTTTCCAACATAAATTGTTGCAAAACAAAATGAAGTGAAGGTAGGCTTCAAAACACGTTGTGTTTTCCAACAAGCACTACCCAATGTGCACACCTAGATATACTGGTTTAAAAACCAGAAAGGGCTTGGGTATGTTGTGATGTGGAGGTTGAAAAATGCAATGTGTTATGAAGCATGCAATTTTTTATATACTTGAAACTTAAACACAACAATGGAAGGTGTGATCTGGAAGACTTTCATACTATTTTGTAACATACCATCTTAAAAAACCATGATTGTTAAGAACCAAGCAACCCAACATGAGATGACCCTTTACATCTCAAGTGGATGATTAAAATAACTAAAACCCAGCACTGTGTTTCCCATTTACAATTCTTTTCTGCACTTTTTTTTTTCAATGTTGCAAAATTTAAACACAACAATGGAATGTGTGATTTTGAAAAATATTCATACTATTTTGTGACATTCCATGTTGCAAAACCATGGGTGTTAAAAATCAAGCAACCCACCATGAGACAACCCTTTACATTTAAACAAGGAGATTCAAATAACTGAAACCCAACACGGTGTTTCCCATTCAAAATTATTTTGTGTGGTTTTTTTTATCAATCAACTAAAATTTAAACACAACAATAGAATGTGTGATTTGGAAGAACTTCAAGAAACTGAAATAATCCACATTGTGTTTCCCAAATTTCAAATTACCCCTCACCTCCATTTTGTCGGTATTCAGCTCCAACTCCTCCACATGCACTAAAACCTTCAGCTTTCCATTTACATTTAAACAAGGAGATTGAAATAAATAAGAAGTGAGCCACAACCCACTGTGTTTTCCATGATGCTAGTGTTATGTAAATTTTCTGTTGGAAACATATGGGCAGATATTGAAAAAGAGTATTTTTCTCAAAGTAAGTTTTGTTAAAAACTACAATGTGAACTTCAAAACATTCATTTCTCACAGCTTGCATAAAATAATAAGTGAGCCACAACCCACTATGTTTTCCATGATGCAACTGTTATGTGAATAATGTGTTGGGCAGATATCGAATAAGAGTGTTTTGCTAAAAGTAAGGGTCGTTAAAAATTATGAAGCTCAAATTCAATACATTGTCTTCTTACTATGTGCATAACACCAACTATTGTCATTGAACAAGATATTTTCTAATAATGGTTTCGAATGCCACATTTTTGGCTTTTTGTCCGTCCACGCCGAACAATTATTTTGAAAACCCATCGGCACTGACATGATTTCCTAGTGATGAGATAACAAACGACACATGGGATGAGACATCCCACCCTCAAGTCTTTCCTTCCCATCTAACAACCTTTTCCCTCACCAGTCCCACCTCTTCCGTTGCGACTCTTTTCCCCATGTAGTATGGGGGGCATATCCTATGTTATATATATGTAAATTTTCTCTAGGAGTTAAGGAGGGAGCTAGCTAACTCCTTGAAATAATTCACATATGTATATAACATAGGATATGTCAGTTTCAGGCGTAAATTCACATATGTATATAACATAGGATATGCCAATTTCAAAATCCTAGAAAAAATTCACCTATGTACATCGAAAAACACATGAAAAACATACACATGAACATACATGGATACATACATAACATGAGGAGACGTTGTAGTGAAACAGTGGGTTTTACAATAGTCTAAGTTTTAGGAGACAATGTGTTTTCCAAAACAATAGTGTATAAAATGGCGGCAAAAATGGGATTGGATGTGGGATTTTTGCCATTCCCAATAATGATTTTGAATTCCATGTTATGCCCTTTTCTATCCATTCAAAAAAACAATGCGAACAATGATGAAATTTTGGGTTTTACATGATTTTCGAAATATAGCATTTCATTGCAGAACCTAAAAAAATTAGTAGTGGAGATATAAATTATGAATACAAAATTTCATTGCAGAACCTACAGATTCTTCTTTCTACAAACATTGCTCAGTAATTTCGCTCATATTTGTATAATGGGTTTTCACTTATTTCATTCGGAAATGGCAAAATTTGAAAACCAGCATACAAGGAGGAAACAAAACCAAAATTTCAAAACCCTCGATAGAAAAAACATTATCAGACCTACATTTCAACTAACTCCTAGAAAAAATTCACCTATGTACATCAAAAAATGCGTGAAAAAAATACATAAGAACATATATGGATACATAAATAACATGAGGTGACGTCGTAGTGAAACAGTGGGTTTTACAATAGTCTGAGTTTTAGGAGACAATGTGTTTTCCAAAACAACAGTGTATAAAATGGTGGAAAAAATGGGATTGGATGTGGGCTTTTTGCCATTTCCCAATTGTAATTTTGAATGTCATGTTATGCCCTTTTTTATCCATTCCGAAAAACAATGTGAACAATGGAAACATTTTGGGTTTTACATGATTTTTGAAATATAACATTTCATTGCAGAACCTAACAAAAATAGTAGTGGAGAAATAAATTATGAATATAGCAATTCATTACAGAACCCACAAATTATCCTTTCTACAAACATTGTTCAGTAATTTTGCTCATATTTGTATAATGGGTTGTCGCTTATTTCATTCGAAAATGGCAAAATTCAAAAATCGGTATACTAGGAGGAAACAAAACCAAAATTTCAAAACCCTCAACAAAAAAAAACTTTATCAGAACTGCATTTCAACTAACTGCTAGACAAGATTCACCTATGTACATCAAAAAATGCATGAAAAACATACACATGAACATACATGGATACATACATAACATGAGGAGACGTCGTAGTGAAACAATGGGTTTTACAATAGTTTGAGTTTTAGGAGACAATGTGTTTTCCAAAACTACAGTGTATAAAATGGTGGAAAAAATGGGATTAGATGTGGGATTTTCACCATTTCACAATTATGAACATACATGGATACATACATAACATGAGGAGACGTTGTAGTGAAACAATGGGTTTTACAATAGTTTGAGTTTTAGGAGACAGTGTGTTTTCCAAAACAACAGTGTATAAAATAGCAGCAAAAATGGGATTGGATGTGGGCTTTTTTCCATTTCCCAATTATGATTTTGAATGCCACGTTATGCTCTTTTTTATCCATTCCAAAAAACAATGTGAACAATGATGAAATTTTGGGTTTTACATGATTTTTGAAATATAGCATTTCATTGCAGAACCTAAAAAAATTAGTAGTGGAGAAATAAATTATGAATATAGCATTTCATTGCAGAACCTAAAAAAATTAGTAGTGGAGAAATAAATTATGAATATAGCATTTCATTGCAGAACCTATAGATCCTTCTTTCTACAAAAATTGTTCAGTAATTTCGCTCATATTTGTACAATGGGTTGTCGCTTATTTCATTCGGAAATGGAAAAATTTGAAAACCAACATACGAGGAGGAAACAAAACCAAAATTTCAAAACCCTTGATAGAAAAAACATTATCAAACCTGCATTTCAACTAACTCCTAGAAAAAATTCACCTATGTACATCGAAAAATGCGTGAAAAAAATACATAAAAACATACATGGATACATACATAACATGAGGAGACGTCGTAGTGAAATAGTGGGTTTTACAATAGTTTGAGTTTTAGGAGACAATGTGTTTTCCAAAACAATAGTGCATAAAATGGCGGAAAAAATGGGATTGGATGTGGGATTTTTGCCATTTCCCAATTATTATTTTGAATGCCACGTTATTCCCTTTTCTATCCATTCCAAAAAATAATACGAACAATGGAAACATTTTGGGTTTTACATGATTTTCAAAATATAGCATTTCATTGCAAAACCTAACAAAAAATAGTAGTGGAGAAATAAATTATGAATATAGCAATTCATTGCAGAACCCACAGATTCTCCTTTCTACAAACATTGTTCGGTAATTTTTCTCACATTTATACAATGGGTTGTCACTTATTTCATTTGGAAGTGGCAAAATTCAAAAACCAGCATACTGGGAGGAAACAAAACCAAAATTTCAAAACCCTCAACATATTTTTTTTATCAGAATTGCATTTCAACTAACTACTAGACAAGATTCACCTATGTACATCGTAAAATGCATGAAAAACATACACATGAACATACATGGATACATACATAACATGAGGCTCGACGTCATAGTGAAACAATGGGTTTTACAATAATCCGAGTTTTAGGAGACAATGTGTTTTCCAAAACTATAGTGTATAAAATGGTGGAAAAAATGGGATTGGATGTGGGATTTTTTCCATTTCACAATTATGAACATACATGGATACATACATAACATGAGGAGACGTTGTAGTGAAACAATGGGTTTTACAATAGTCCGATTTTTAGGAGACAGTGTGTTTTCCAAAACAATGGTGTATAAAATGGTGGAAAAAATGGGATTGGATGTGGTCTTTTTTCCATTTCCCAATTATAATTTTGAATTCCAAGTTATGCCCTTTTCTATCCATTCCAAAAAACAATGCGAACAATGACAAAATTTGGGGTTTTACATGATTTTCGAAATATAGCATTTCATTGCAGAACCTAAAAAAAATAGTAGTGGAGAAATAAATTATGAATATAGCATTTCATTGCAGAACCCACAAATTCTGATTTCTACAAACATTGTTCAGTAATTTTTCTCATATTTGTACAATGGGTTGTTGCTTATTTCATTCGAAAATGGCAAAATTTGAAAACCAGCATACGGGGAGGAAACAAAACCAAAATTTCAAAACCTTCGACAGAAAAAAAACATTATCAGACCTGCATTTCAATTAACTCCTAGACAAAATTCACCTATGTACATCAAAAAATGCGTGAAAAAAATACATAAGAACATACATGGATACATACATAACATGAGGAGACGTCGTAGTGAAATAGTGGGTTTTACAATAGTCTGAGGTTTAGGAGACAATGTGTTTTCCAAAACAACAGTGTATAAAATGGTGGCAAAAATGGGATTGGATGTGGGATTTTTGCCATTTCCCAATTATGATTTCGAATGCCACATTATTCCCTTTTCTATCCATTCCAAAAAATAATGCGAACAATGGAAACATTCCGGGTTTTACATAATTTTTGAAATATAGCATTTCATTGCAGAACCTAACAAAAATAGTTGTGGAGAAATAAATTATGAATATAGCAATTCGTTGCAGAACCCATGGATTCTCCTTTCTACAAAAATTGTTTAGTAATTTTTCTCATATTTGTATAATGGGTTGTCGCTTATTTCATTCAAAAAATGGCAAAATTCGAAAACTAGCATATGGGGAGGAAACAAAACCAAAATTTTAAAACCCTCGACAGAAAAAACATTATCAAACCTGCATTTCAACTAACTGCTAGACAAGATTCACTTATATACATTGAAAATGCATGAAAAACATACACATGAACATACATGGATACATGCATAACATGAGGAGACGTCGTAGTGAAACAATGGGTTTTACAATAGTCTGAGTTTTAGGAGACAGTGTGTTTTCAAAAACTACAGTGTATAAAATGGCGGCAAAAATGGGATTGGATGTGGGCTTTTTGCCATTTCCCAATTATGATTTTGAATGCCACATTATGCCCTTTTCTATCCATTTCAAAAAACAATGCGAACAATGGAAACATTCTAGGTATTACATGATTTTCAAAATATAACATTTCATTGCAGAACCTTTGATTTTTCTTTCTACAAACATTGTTCAATAATTTCGCTCATATTTTTACAATGGGTTGTTGCTTATTTCATTCGAAAATGGCAAAATTTGAAAAACTAGCATACAGGGAGGAAACAAAACCAAAATTTCAAAACCCTTGACAGAACAAACATTATCAGACCTGCATTTCAACTAACTGCTAGAAAAAATTCACCTATGTAGATCAAAAAACACATGAACATACATGGATACATACATAACATGAGGAGACGTCATAGTGAAACAATGGGTTTTACAATAGTCCGAGTTTTAGGAGACAGTGTGTTTTCCAAAACAACAGTGTATAAAATGGCGGAAAAAATGGGATTGGATGTGAGATTTTTGCCATTTCCCAATTATGATTTCAAATGCCACATTATGCTCTTTTCTATCCATTCCAAAAAACAATGCGAACAATAGCGACATTTTGGGTTTTACATGATTTTTGAAATATAGCATTTCATTGCAAAACCTAAAAAAAATAGTAGTGGAGAAATAAATTATGAATATAGCATTTCATTGCAGAACCCACAGATTATGCTTTCTACAAACATTATTTAGTAATTTCGATCATATTTGTACAATGGGTTGTCGCTTATTTCATTCGAAAATGGAAAAATTCAAAAACCAGCATACAGGGAGGAAACAAAACCAAAATTTCAAAACCCTCGACAAAAAAAATATTATCAAACCTGCATTTCAACTAACTGCTAGAAAAAATTCACCTATGTGCATCGAAAAACACATGAAAAACATACACATGAACATACATGGATACATACATAACATGAGGAAACGTCGTAGTGAAACAGTGGGTTTTATAATAATCCGAGTTTTAGAAGACAGTGTGTTTTCCAAAACAACAGTTTATAAAATGGCGGCAAAAATGGGATTGGATGTGGGCTTTTTTCTATTTCCCAATTATGATTATGAATGCCACGTTATGCCCTTTTCTATCCATTCTAAAAAACAATGTGAACAATGGCAACATTCGGGGATTTACATGATTTTTGAAATATAGCATTTCATTGCAAAACCTAAAAAAAATAGTAGTGGAGAAATAAATTATGAATATAGCATTTCATTGCAAAACCCACAGATTATGCTTTCTACAAACATTGTTCAGTAATTTCGCTCATATTTGTACAATGGGTTGTCACTTATTTTATTCGGAAATGGCAAAATTCGAAAACCAGCATACGAGGAGGAAATAAAACCAAAATTTCAAAACCCTCGACAATTTTTTTTTTATCAAGCCTGCATTTCAACTAATTGCTAGACAAAATTCACCTATGTACATTGAAAAATGTATGCAAAACATACACATGAACATACATGGATACATACATAACATGAGCAGACATCGTAGTGAAACAATGGTTTTACAATAGTCTGAGTTTTATAAAAAAGTGTGTTTTCCAAAACAACAGTGTATAAAATAGTGAAAAAAATGGGATTGGATGTGGGATTTTTGCTATTTCCCAATTCTGATTTTGAATGCCACGTTATGCCCTTTTCTATCCATTCTGAAAAACAATGTGAACAATGGCGACATTCCTAGTTCTACATGATTTATGAAATATAGCATTTCATTGTAGAATCTAACAAAAATAGTAGTGGAGAAATAAATTATGAATATAGCATTTCATTCAAGAACCCACAGATTTTGTTTTCTACACAAACATTATTCAGTAATTCCATTCATATTTTTACAATGGGTTGTCGCTTATTTCATTCAGAAAGGGGAAAATTTTGAAAACCAGCATACGGGGAGGAAACGAACAAAAATTTCAAAACCCTTGACGCAAAAAAACCCTTTCAACTAAATATTTTCTTCGACAACCCCAAAAATTTTAAACCAGAGATGGGAGGAGATGAGAAACTAATTGAAAATAACAAACCCTAAAACCCGCAACGAATGCCCGTTCATTTCTTCACTGTTCATGGCATAATGGCAAGATGAAACATACACAATGCGGATATACATACCTGAAGGAGCTCTGCATGGCTGCTACTCTTGCCCTCGCTATCCACCAAAACATCACTGTCAAAAAATGGAAAAAATGGGACCTCGTCGACCCTTTTTATTATTTGCTAATAATGGTTTCGAATGGCCGTGTTTTTGGCTTTTTATCCATCCCTGCCGAACGATTATTTTGAAAAACCGCCGGCGCTAACACAATTTCCCATCGATGGGACAACAAACGACATGGGGGATGAGATGTCCGGTTGTCATGTCTTTCCTTTTGTCTGACAACCTTTTTCGTCACCGCAGGTCCCACCTCTTCTGTCGCAGCTCTTTTCTCCATGCGGTATGGGCGCATATGCTATATTATATACATAGGTGAATTTTGTCTAGCAGTTAGCTTTCGCCAAGGGTATAGGTGTAGGGGAAAATATTAAAATAGACGGCGTAATTCCTCATCAAAAAAATTGGTCGATCATAACTCAACATATATTATTGTGAATAATGTAGGTTAGAATTCAACAAGAATGTGTACTCATGAAGCTTTGTTTATAACTAATAATGAATTTACCAATATAGTTATTTTATATATTAACGTGGATAGTGAAATAACTTTAGTTTACTTATTTTAATTGCATTGAACGTTAATTTTTCTGCCATTGTATTAATGAATAATCTTTTTACGGATGTCAACATTAAACCAAGTGGTAACCTACATACTATTTTCATGTTTTAATTAGAACTTGATATCAACATTATAATATAATCATAGTAAATAATAAATGTCAAATAGTACTATTAGTTTGAGAGAAATTTATAATAACAATAATTAGCATTATTAGTTATTTTTATAGATTGAATTATGGTCGTAGTCTTACTCTTATTATTAATAGTAGGATCAAAAAGTATATTAATGTTCACGCCAACATTGTGTAAATTCATGCTACTACTAAGAATATTAAAACAAGTGTTAATATTGTAAATAATGTTTTTGATTAGGGGTAAAAAATGGGTTTTGGTAGGGCCCAAAACCTATTACAAAACGATTTAGAAGGGAACCATCAACCTATCCAAGAAAAGCAAGATTCAAATAACATAAACCATAAACCAACAGTAGCTCCACAACAACCTCTAAAAGATTGACATGACTACACATGTTGCAACTTACAAACAAGAAAGGGCCTGAACCCTTTTATAACCTGGTTTTACCCGAGATTATAAACCCTTAGATACACAAGATTCCACCTACATCTACTAGGCATCAACAAACTAGCCACTCGTGGATGACATCGTAGAGCCAAGAATCAACCAAATTTTAACTAGGACCTGGAACCCATAGGTAAACATAGAACCCGTCTGCATCAACCAAGCATCAGCAAACCAAAAAAACGTAGGCATTGCCTGCATCAAGCAAGCATCAACAACCCAACTGCTCTGGAAAGACATCACTGAGCCAAGAAATAGAGGCAACTTAATGATGAAGAACACCATCAAACCCTTACTCATAATCAAATGAAACATCAACCCCAAGAACCCCACCTCAATATGGGAGTTGGAGAGCACACCAAAACACTGAAGCACCAAATCAACAAGAATTATCTCCACCTAGATAGAAGAGGGCACTGCCTCAATGGGAGCATAATCCACCTCCATGGAAGAGGCTACTTCATCCCATTGGACAAAAGCCAAAAGTATTTAAGCCTCCAGAATAAAAAATTAAAACACCTAGCTCTTCAAACCTACCTCTCCACCTCTAAAGGAGATGAAACTAAGTGCAAATATTTCACAATAGCAACCACACTCCAAAAAATTCTCACTCCACCTCCATAAGAATGGCCTCCACCTCAAAAGGAGCAACAGGAGAGGAACCTTGAACCAGCCACACACGTACACCTCAAAAGAAGATGTCTCCACCTCAATAGGAAAAGTCTCCACCTCTAAAAGAAACTAAAGGCCTAAGGAAAAAGTAGAGGCTCCTACGAAAACAATGAACTTAGAATCCAAAGGCAACATAATACCATTCAAGGTCAACCCAAACAAGGAGGCCAAAAGAGAAAACAAAAAAAGCTCTTTAATCATCTCACAAGATGACACCCCTCCAAAGAAGAGGGAAACCAACACTTTGAAAAGTGAAAAGAACAACTGAGATGAGAGAAAAAACTTAAAACAAAGCCCAGCCAAGAACTTCAAACCCAAGAACAGAGCGCCCAAACCCAGCTGCTCCAAGCACATAAGGAACAAGAAGGACCAAAGCCCAGCCAAATAACAAAACTCAAGATGCACCCACAACACCAAGAAAAACAACAACTAAAGAGAAAAAGAGACAACAACTAAAGAGAAGCCAACCCCAACCAAACTCAGGCACAAATCCAAAGCAACAAAATGGAGAGACTCTGCAGGGATCTCAGTAGAAAATTACGCAAAAAGATAAACCCTCTTGAGACCCGAAAATCCCATAACAAGGAGCAGCTTAGAAGAAGCAGCCAAGGAGGAAGGAAAAACACTCACCCAACGTCCCCAATGAGTCAGAAAATAGAAAACTAGCTCCCAGAAGAGAACAGAGACAGGGTACACAAAAAACCCCAACAGACGACACATAACAACAACCTCCACTCATAGCAGACCAAAGCAAAGAGACCAAATTGCACCCAGGAAGAAAGAGACCAGGGGAAGACAAGAAGCAACACATCCATCCTAGCCTCAACCCAGATAAATTGTACCCAATGCACCGAGAGAAGGCACAACACGAAGGGGAAAGGCCGCAAGCACATCACCCTCCACACATCATCATTGTTGTCTTCAGCAACAAACCTATCGCCTTCAAAATATTCAGAGGAGTTCAAGTTTGGAGCCCCGCTCGAAGCCATAAAGAGCTTGTGTCTCCAATAGAGTAGTCCCAAAGGAACACCCACAGTGAAAACATCTCCCCCGTCAGCAGGAAACAAAACCAAGGACCCCAAACTCCAGTGCCAAGTTGCAAGCCAAGAGTCCTCCAACATAGAAAGCCACCCAGACAAGAAGAAAGGGCCATTCTGCTCTAGCCCAATTCCAGGATAGGGAGAAAAGGAATGAAAAATCACACCACCAACAGCTCCAGGCTCCGCCAAAAACATGAGAACAAAGGGAAAAAGATTTTTTTCACCCTCAGGAACCAAATCAGCCCTCTGCGCAACCAAATCTCCATCCACATCCGCTAAATCGTCATCCTCATCCACTGGTCCCTCGTCGCCATCCACTGAGGAATTCAAATTCCCTCCTCCATTTGCCTTCCCGCTTGCTCTCGCCATCCCTAGCTAATTGTAAATAATGTTATTTTAAGTAAATAATAATATTAAGATTGAGAATTATATTATAATACTAAATCGATAATAAATGATACTTTTAAAATTAGGAACAAAATTAAGAGTTAGTAATATTATGGGGAGCAATCATAAAATTTATTATGAAAATGGTATTGAAATTAAGGTTAGGTTAGTCAGTAGTAATGATTTTTTAATAAGAATATTATTGTTAATAAACAGTTGTGAGATTATTGATGCAACTATTATTTATATTAGTCTAAATATTGGTATAAAGGATTAGTATAAAATATTGAGTTATTTTAATATCAATAATGATATAGCTATTATAGCTAAAATAAGTGATTATTGGTCTTAGTTAATTGAGATTCAATAATTTTGTATAATGTCAATGTAATGACTATTATAATGGTTCAAATAGTTATTATATGCAGTACATATATTTACATCCAAATGCATTAACTAGACATATACACATACACAATGGTGAGGAAGTGGGGTTGTATCTATAATCAAGAAAATGATCAAGTATTTCACTTTATAAACATGAACAACCTATATACTTGAGGAGCAAACTCTATTTAAAAGTAAAGGTAGAAATTATATCGTTGTAGCTCATTCTCATATTGTAACATAGGAATAGGATTGAATCAAGTAAAATTCATTCCATCAACAATTACTAAGGTTAAACTTGGTACTAATATTAGCACTAATCCCAATGATAATACCAATATTAATGAGTGAAGAAAATCTTGGTAATATTATCAGACGAGATTTAGTAGTAGCATTATCATTTACATTAAAGGACTTTAAATAGAAGTTAATTGGTAGCAAGTAAACCAAATAACCTTTTTCATTAAAGTCCAAGGGTTTAATAAACTATAACAATATTGTTAATGAGGATTATTGGGGTTATTGGTCTAACAACAATGTCTTTGGGATAATGTGCGAGTTGTGGTTAAATAGTAATCTTAATATGGGCTTACTAAGTTAATAATAATACGAATGACATCTTTAATGTTTCAATTCATTATTATTATTACTATTGGACTATGGTTAATTATAATGTCATCATGATTTGTTTTAATAGATGATTCTTTGTAATTGCTATTATTTATGTAAAATGAAAATAATAATGCTACCCAAAAACAACCTAGGGGAGCACTAGGGTCAACCTTCCCACATAGTGTGTGTGAGATGGACTCCACACACCTATTCGTTTTAGCTTCCCACACCTCATTCTTGGGTGACATGTTGTTACGATGTTGATTGATCAACATTGTTCGATGCGTATAATTTCATATCATGCTCATGCATGGTTATCAATCATTAGTATTTGTATACATATTGTTTTAAAAAAAATGGTTGTCTTGCCCAACATGTAAAATTTTGGTCATGAAAAAACACACTTTCTTATACTAAGAGGGGGGGTGAATCAATATGATGGAACCTTCAAATTTGAAGTGCCCTTGTGAGGAAATTTTTTTCTTTGTACACTCAAAAATGCCCCTAATTTTTTTTCCCTAGTGACCTACTTTGGAGGGTAATAATTCAAATCCCATTTTCTTTCATGCAAAATCCATTGGTGGGTGTATTCATTTGAAATATGTGAACATGTATGTCTAATTTCAGATCCCTATGATGAGTTTTGGTAGGGTTTTGAGACTGTTTTGTTGTTTGCAAATTCTTAGGCCTATGAAGTGGCCTCCTGTTCAGACTGATATTTCACAGTTGAACAATCGTCATGCCAAATGGATTGGTGCTATTATTTCCCCTCATATTCATATGCCCCCTAGTCTGGTTTCAAAATCTCATAATCAAATTTGATATTTTTACCAGGTCAAAAGCAAAGGCAATTTGTGATATTTTGACATCAAAATGTTTCAAGGAGGTCAAATTTGACCCTTAATATCTTGTGAAGAATGTAGATTGAAGGAAATCCCCCTTACACATACTCAATGGACCTAAATGATTTAGTGTTTCCAGTGGCAGTTTCTTGGGAGAAGATTTGGTATTTTTTCGAGATGGTGACTTGGTGAGCCCTAATTGGTTTTTGATAGGTGTAGTTGCAGAAAAGTCCAACTGAGCCACTTTGGATGTTAATATCTTGCACCTTAGGATGAAATTTTTCAAGTCGTTTGTTGTACTGATTTTTTTTTGTTCAAATGTCTACCTGCCTGCTTAGTTTTAGACCCCTAGGATGAGTTTTGATGGGTTATTTAATTGTTTTCTAATTGCGACTGGGTCAAAAAAATTGTTCTGAAAAGTTTAAAATTTTGCAATTCTAAGGGAACCCCATTTCTCATTTTGGTCCAAAAAATCTCCAGCTATATTTTCATCAAAATTGGAGATCATATGATGCATTATTTTAATGCATTTTAGTTGTGATGAAGGTATTTGACAAACTAGTTTACAAAGGAGGTCCTAGAAATCTTTCAGTGATGCAAGTTTTGAGGAAATGGGTTTGCTCTAAATAATTGATAATTTCCCTATGCAAAAAATTTGTGGCTCTTGGTGTCCCAGTTTGCCCACAATGAATTTTCTCCAATTGAGCCACATGCGAAATTAAAACTTCACTATTTCCTAATGTTTAAGTTGCTAATATTTAAAATATTTTACATATTTTAAATGTTATTGCAATGAAAGTGCACAAAATAAAGAAAATTTAGGGAAACATTAAATATTTCAAAGCTTTATAAAATTTTAACTTTATTAAAGAGAGTTTTCCCCGCCATCCCACGAAAGCTTTTTCTCATAGCATAGGAAGGTCACCAAGAAGTAGGGAGGTGAGCGGGAAGCATTTTATGACCATGAATTTGCAGGATTTGATATTGGAATTCATTTTTTCTTGTTTCCACATGGTTTGAATGCTTTTCATCACTGCGAGGAGGATATCTTTTATTGTAGATGGAGTAGATTTCAAAGTGCAATCACTTTTTGGCTCTGGGGCAGATTTTTGAAGTTGTATATGTGTTGCAAATGATGTTTTTCACCTTCCAAATGATTCCTGGACTTATCCACATGTGTTGGGAACACTTTCATTGCTATTCTTGTCATTTTCCAAGTGCCTGCAACCATAAAAATGACCCAACATTTGTAAAATTTCCCTTGCCACAATAAAAAGTATCTTGGCTATTTAAAAATGCCTCCAGTATGGACAAATACATCCCGAGCTAACAACTACAATGTATCAGATTGTTTGAAGAAGCTTCATTTTTGCACTGGCACCCAAATTTTGTTATAATTAGCTCGAGCGCTGTTTAAGGTTGGCTTTCCCTGCCAACTCATGAGGAAAAATTCTAACGCCAACATCAATGGCGGGGGAGCAGGGAGGAGTATACAAAGGTTTTGATATTTTCAATACTTTATGAGGCCTTCATTAGCGCATTAAATATTTTATTTATTGGCTTCATAATGTCCTTGCCCTCCATCTCGTGTGACTTCATGTTGCCGCCATAAGAATGCAACAGGCGAGCGGGGATTGGCCATAGTGGGCCCGTAATTTTTTTAATGAGGATTCTTTCAAAACAAATATTTGAAGTTTTACTTTGTCGGGGGAATAGTTAGAAAGGTGCGGTTAAAATATTTATTTGTTCGAGAAATAATTAATGCCTCTACCATGTGAAGAAGGGATTCAAGTGCTGGGAAATAATTGAAATGTGAAATGAAATAGTTAAAATGGTATGGGTAAATATTTTGTATTGCCCAATAATAAAATAAAGTCTTCACCTTGTAAAGAAAAATTTTCTTTGCTGGGGAGTGCAAAGTAAAAAAAGCACGGGTAAAATGTTTCCATGGCCCAATTTAAATAGTTAAAAGCCTCCACTATTAAAGTGAGATGACTATGGCTACAATATAATTAAAATTTGAAAGAAAAAATAAAAGTTTTATGCAGCCCGACCAAAGCAGAGTGTAAAGGCTTTTCATGGTGAGTGAAAAATAAATTTTTTTTGTAGGGCCATAAATGGTAAATGCAGAGTGAAGGGCTTTGATGATGGTAACAAATTGTAAGTGTAGGATTAGGTGTAAAGCATAAAACACTTCTTAATAAGACATTATATCAAAGACAAATCAATTTGAACTAATTCAAAGCAATAATCAATTGAAAGCATCATATTGTTCTCTATCTCCAAAGATTTATTAAATCAAAATGGCTCTCAGATCGTGAGTGCACTATGATTGTTAAAATGACAATTGAAAGAACGAGATGGATACTAAAGAAATGATATGGATCTAAATATGACAAATACTAGATGATAAATGAATTAAACTAAGCATGAATTGACATGAAACAAATAATTGCAGCTACAGGAGGTAGCCATGATATCTAAACTTGATTGTTGGATATTGGATGCTTGAATGCTTGATGCTTGAGTTCTTGAATTCTTGTAGAGTAAGAGTGCATAAACTTGATTATTTGGATCCTTTTCTTGGTTCAATGAGGCTGTATTTATAGATTTTCTAGTTGTAGAAATTCACAGGGAAGACATTGAGAGGCTTGGATTCAATTTGGAGGATTGAATGGTGAAAGATGGAGGAGATTGAGAGAATTTTGGTGATTGTCTCTACCCATGAAAACACCAGGCAAGAGAAGAGGAAGGATTGATGGAGGAGGATTGAGAGAAGATTTTGGAATTTGTCTCCAAAACTTCCTATGAAGTTTCAAAGCATTAATTGTGACATATTTTAGACATAGATTAGACATAGGATATCTAATTCATTTTTGCGAGAATGTAGATGGAATATTCCTTGTGCTTTTATTCAAATATTTTGATTTATTTAAATTAGAAAAAGAGGATAAATAATTTAATAAAATGAACTATAGGATAGTTGTTTATTAAATTAGACAAAAGAATATGACAATTAATTAATAAAATGTTTTGATCTTTATTTAATTAATTTAGGATCGATGTGATAGAATAAAATAGGGATTTGATAATTAAATCAAACAAAGTATTTAATTTTGTTTATTTAATTAAGATGAATTTAAATGTGAACTATATAAATAAATATTTCTATTTATTCAATATTAGAGGAAATTAGGATAATTAATCAAATAATTTGTATTTAATTAATCGGATTCTCCAAACCAATTTTAGGTGTATACACAAATAATATGCAATTGTAGGGTAATAATAAGAAGTGGGTTTTTCTACAATCGATGGAAATAAATGATGGCTCTTCATAGGAAAAGACAAAACGTTCAGTTGTAGGGCATGAAAATGCAAGGGAAAGCACGAGGCGAGAATCAAATTGCAGATGAGGATTCTCCGAGTGCCAGAGGCGGTTACTAATCAACAGAGCTAAGTGATTCCAAGTGTTTGATGAAGATTTCCATTTAGGGTTTCTTCTTCCTTAAATGTAACTTTTTGTTTCATCTGAAAGAGGTTGCTCATTCTTGGTTCTCACGGGAATACAATTTGCAATAGGGTCTCAAATGTATAGTGTTGGTTTTAGGTTTCTGGATTAATTTTAGTCATGTAATGGAGAAATAAATCATGGAACTATCATATTTTTATGTAAATATCCACAGTATGTATTACACAAATTATGAATATAAGAAATCAAGGGTTTTTGTTATTTGTTTTCTTTTTTTTTCCTTCAATGTCTATTTAGTGTTATTACTGTCATTCAAAGAATGAATTAAATGGTATTATCACAAATAGAGGTTTATGCAATTATATGATGGCATTATTAAGAATGACCAATTGATTTTTTAGTATCAATGGTGTAAGGAATCATCTAATAGGCATAGTTGTTACATATTGAATGTTGCAATGAGTTTAAAAATTACATGGTTTAGATGAACCCACCCTAGGATTAGGCACTGGTCTTTTAATGTTGTAGTTTCCTGAGGTTGTTTGTGAGCAACTAGAGGTTTAAATCAATTTTATTTATCTATCTTTTTGTGGGTGTGAGTGGAATTTAATGCATAATATGTCTCATGTTTAAGTTAGACACTACCAAAAAGATCAGTCAAACTATTAGGTTATTGTATTTATTAAATATTTAAAGGAAAATCATTTTTTTATAGTATTTTGGGTACTTTGTCACCCAAGTATCTGTAAGTATACTAGTGGGATCACCCTCCTAGGTTTAACAGAGCTTGAAGTGCATGAGAGAAAAGTGTAGAATCCATCTCTTATTCATTGGCCACTGGCCTTGAAGATTCTTAAGAATAAGGGTTGGCTATCCTTTAGAGGATTTCAAGGTTCTGATGGAAAAAACACCAACAGATTTGCGACTCTACTAGGGAATCAGTTGAAAAGAGTCAATCAATTTGTTGATCTATAGTTTTGGGTTAGATGATCCAAGGAATTGCATACTTGAAGGAGATTGTTGCAATGTTTCTAATGTATTCTTGAGTTCTAGTGCTTTTTTGGTGGAGAGAACTTAGAAATACATAAATCTTTGAAGAATTTTTTTGTTGCTTGAAGATATTTTCCTCTTTCAAAGAGGTGGTGGCTCTACATAATTTTCTATATCATCAAAAGAGTTGGTTGCAGAAGTTCTCAGGTATTTTTCTATTGCAATATTTTTGTATGAAATTTTTCAACAAAGATCCTAGTTAATATTGTCCCTTATTCAGTACTTTGAGGTACTAGTAAAAGGGAAATGAGAAATTAGGATATTCTGAAAAAGGGATATTGAGAATTAAATAGTTGTAGAGGGAAATCAAATCTTCTTTGTGAAAATGTATGCATGTCCTAGTTCTCCCTCTACAAGTTGTAATATCATGCCTAGAACACAGTCATGTCCTCAAAGAAAGGTGTTCACTAGTGAAAGATACGACCCTCTTTATTTCAGTCAAATCTAGGGTTACCCACATTCTGTTGCAAGAATAATTAATTAATGTTTTCCTAAGATTAGAGGAGGTTTTGAAGAGTTAGCATCAATACATTTACAAGCTTTTCTTGATTTGATAGAAGATCGTCAAATAATAGAAGAGGATGCTATCATAAAGTTTTTTGTAAGAAATTTAGAAGATACTGTTGAAATTTGGTTTTCTAGTTACCAATCATATGTTCATGGAAAGAGCTTGAGATATTGTTCATGGATCAGTTTGGTGAAGTGAATGATGAATGCTCATCTAACAAAATAAATCTGCATACCCAAGAAGAATTTGAAGAGAAATCTGAAAATAAGGTTGAACCTGTGTCACATATTGATGCATTGTGTGATATAAAAAGATTTGAAAATGAATCTTCATGTGAATTTCATGATAGATTCATGAAATTTCTATTTTCTATACCAAAATAGAAAGACCCGGTGAATCATTTTGCATTAATTTATTTTGTGATAATTGTGAGCCAGGTTTGAGTACTATGCCAGCTCACTTGAAGCCCCCTAGCCTCAAATATTTATATCAATGGCTTTCAATGATTGAAAAAATGGTAGAGAAATATGGAAGTCATTTATTGGCTAGTTATGTGATGGTACCTTTCCCAGACTTAATCACATAGATCTAGATGGTATAGTAGAAGACAATGATAATGCATCATTTAGTGATAAGGATTTTGTTTCTGAACAACCCATGGAGAAAGTGTGTGCAAAAGAAGATTGCAGCCATAATGGTGAAGATGTAATACATGATCAAGTAAATGAAGCATATGAAGTTACTCCTATTTTCATTGAAAATATGGAAATGGTGATTCAATTTTCTATATCAAAAGAAGGCTGAAATGATGTAGATGATACTAAAATTATTTTCTCATATATATGGATTGTGAAAGTTCAGTTGAAGGGTATGCTGATTCTGAAGTCTCATATCTTCATGATGACAATAGTAGTATTTCTAATGTGAGTTTGCAACTAGATGAGAAGCATTCTTCTCCTAGTTACCTGATGATTTCAATTTTTCTTGCAACCTTAGTAACTATGAATCTTTTCAAGAGAAGGAAGCAAAATTAATCTCTTTGAGTGGGAAGTATTCCAAAGAAAATGTTGATAACATTTTTGAAGGCTCACAAGAATAATATGATGGATATGAAATGAATATCTTATTTGAAGAAGAAATGTGTGATCAACAGTGTAATGGTATAATTGGTCATGTCAATTTTGTAAGTGAATGTAGCATTGATGAAAATTTTCATGGTAATGAGATAAAGGAGCCTGTTGATTTGAGGAATGCTTTTGAGAATGTCAATTTTTTAGATGAAAATGATAGAGTGTGTAACAAGTTTTAGCCTGTTGGTGTTTAAAATAACAACCCAACTAGACTTTGAAACTCTCTAAGAGATAGCCAACCTCTATATTAAAGAACAACAAAGGCTAGTGGCCAACTGACAAGATTCAGTCAAAGACTGACATCTCCTACACTTCTGGCTCTGCAAGACCAAGGTGGGTAAACCTAAACAATGCTCAAAACTTAATTCACTCATACACTGATATTGCTTTACAAAGCAGATAATTCCCAATGAAACAAAACTAAGGGAAGCATTGACAACTTTAAATTTGGCTAAATTCTCAGCAGCTCAACCCTCTCTCAGCCATTGGAAAGCAGGACACACAATAACACAGTAAGATTAAGAATGATTTTGCATTTAAAAAAAAAATCTAAGATGCTCAAAACTGCATAGTAGATCAGTGCTAGTTCTGGGCCATGGAGTCAAACACATAAAACGAATTCTCTAGCAAATAGTCTTCAACCAGTGGATTTAACTTGCTAATGCTTTGCATTAACTGTTAGTGCCTTGCACCAACAATCCCTCTCTTGATATCACTTAGATTCTTCTTATCAAATCCCATCTGCACACCTGAAACCACAATCACTTGCTCAAAGCATTTTAACCATTTCCTTGAAATAGAACAATGAACAGACAAAACAATCTCATGAAACTTGAGATGATAAACTCAAAACACTTCGTATTATTGAGTTTATATAATTGAAAGTGTACAAAAATCAAGACAATCTGATGACATTCATGAATGTGGAAACACCTTCATGATATTAATTGCATAAACTGGTTGTATTTACTATTGAATTCATAAAATTATAGCTTACAGACTCAAACAATGACTCAAAAAATACAAATCTCTATCTACCCAGTCCAATACAAAAATTCATAACCCCTTACAATGAGAGAATAATAGAGGATATAGAAGAAGAGAAGCAAACAAGAGAAACCCTAAATTTGATCTGCAATTGCCATCTCGAAACTCCATTCACCGTTGATCATCAATTCTGCAAAATAATCTCTCATCCCTCTTCCTGCAACAAACTTTACCTCTCAAAACTGTCATTGCTCATCATTTCCCAGCAATAGAAAATATGCCCATGTGGAGAATCTCATTATTTAATTCAGTTGTTTGAAAATAACTCTTCCCGTGCAAAATCTGTTTCAACTCACTTTCACAATGTTGCACATTATTTTCCTCCATATATTAAAGTTTGATAACTTTAATATTTCTTATCCTTTGAATTTGTTTAAAATCCCCAACACAGAGAATGTCTCACACAATAGTGAATATTAAATCCACTTTATTTGTTGCAGTCACACTTTTCATTTTATTGCTCAACAATAAAACATTTCACCCACTTTTAAAATATTTAACTTTAAATATAACCATCAAATATTGCATTGGGCAATATTCAAATTACGTGGGCTACTGTTTACTCCAACCATTAAAAATTTACCTTCATAAAGTTTAAAGAAGGCCTTTCTCTTTCAAAAATTTTATCGGGCACATAAACCTTTCACTTTTTAAAAGAAAGATATTTTCCCCCGTTTCAAGGATTTAATACAATATGCTCCTCAGATAATAAAAACCTTTGAGTACTAACCCACCGGGTAAATAATTTTCACCATGCTTAATATTTATCAATGGGTATGTAATAAAATTTCCCACGCCATTTACCTCTACCATATTTAGAAACAATAGGCAATAAACAAAATGAAAACCCCACTTAGGAAAATTTTACTTTTCCTATGCCTTTTAAAAAATCCTCGGGCCCACCACACATATGAGCAAAGAAATTTTATTTAAAATTTTCACGGGCCTCTGAGAAATTTGTTCAAGCGCACCTTTATGCCCTCTCGCACACCTCGTGGCTATTTGTGATGATGTCACCTTCATAGTGTGGGGTCAGCAAAATTTCGCCACGTGGCCCCTCTTTGATCCACCATTGATAAATCTTACATGGGTAAAATCCCTGTGGTATTCTCCCATGGTGCATGGTGACTGTCTCACTCACAAATCCTCCTTCATTGATATGTGGTTGTGCATACCCTCTTTGCATTTGCTTAAAAATTGCAAACACCTCATTAAACTATCCACTTTGTGTGTATCCAACGTCCCTGGCATCTCTATGCCAAGATAGAATTTTCGCCAACAATTTGGATACATTTCCATAGTAGGCACAAAATGCCCTGGCGCGGGTTCTTTCCCATTACCACATAGAGAGTTTGGACAAAAATTTCAATCCTTTATGCCACGATGGACGTCCATACACCATTCCACCAAATCGTACCTAGTGCATTTTGCATTTGCATTTGCTTGAAGGTTTCTGAGGCGCTTTCAAAAAATCAATGTGATGCCCAAGCCAGGCGCGACACTAACTCACCTTAGCTCTGATGAATGCATACACCCTGTTCTAGGTAGTGTTTCCCTTCGTCTGGTGTGGGCCTCCCTACTCCTCTTTCATATGTGTGGGCCTTCTTTTGTTTGATCTGAGCCCCATTCCACAGGTTGGTCGTGCATGTTGACCTCACCATTATTGGTCGCGCCCAGCTCCTACTGCTTGTTGTGTGGGCTCCACTTCATTGGCACGCAGATCCTTCACTACCAGCTGCGCCCAACACTGTTGGCCTAATGGATGCTCATAGTCTTGTTCTAGGTAGCGCACCTCAACAACATAAAAAATCTATGTTTGCTTGAGTTTCTTTGTTTGCAACCTTTGCAACTCTACATGCTGGCCGCGAGTTATTCACCATTCTCAAGGGTTATTCGTATCTGTTCCAAGTCTCCCATTATTTGGTCAATATCAACAAAAATTTGATATGCAAGTTTCAGGCCCTCTCAACAAATTCATTCTAGGTGTAGCCGATGCCATTCATCTATTATTTAGATTCTCCATTAACCTCTGAAATGCGTTGGCTACATTTGCATTTGTAGATTGTAGTTGCTTTCAAATTTCTATTGACTTGTGAACAAATGCATTTCTAGTTGCCTTAATTCATTTTGGCTTTACCAACAACCTCCACATTGCCATTACTATCATTGTCCATATTTTGATAATTCTGCTTCACTTTAGCTAATTGCATCAATACCTATGTGAAGGAAACACTGAGAATGAAAACAATACCATTATCCAAATGGATGTTAGACTTTCTTGGAGAACCAATGCCATTACACATGGGGGTATTGGATTTTATGTCACCCCTCCTCCTTCTCCTATAGAGATTTTTCAATTTTATTAACATCAGAGATTGAGATGGCCCTACTCTTATTGGAAACCATAAACATGAACAACCCTATAGCCTTTTAGACTATGAATTGCACACCTTCCGGTTGATAAAATAATGGATAGCATTTAGGTATTTGGTTGATTATCTTTATTATGGACATCAAGTTAGAATTGTCCTCTTTTGTATTAATATGAACATTAATATATCATCACCTGAAGGATTCACATATGGGCCCCAATTTTGACACATATCATATCAACACATTTTATGTTATTATGCAAACCATTATTCTCCTTATTTAAAGTGAGCCCTTCCATTTTGCTTTGTACAAACAATCATCTACACCTTGAGACGTAGCTACCATCATTTGAATCATAAACTGAGATACTAAACCTGAACTTCATGCCCACTTGTGATTCTGGTGAAAACACCGATTTCATCTCTATTACCAATATTGGAAGACCTACAACTTTATAACTATGTGACATGTCGGGTCCCCATGTGGACCCGACTTAAAAAAAATCATTCTCAAACAATTTTTACCCTCAAACGGTCTGATACTACCTTTTGAATACTTCTAAAGTTGAAAAACGAACTGGGTCTACATCAAAATCAGTTTTCTGACACTTTTGGAAAATGGTCAAAACACACATTGACTCTAGAATCGCCTTTGAAACCTAGTCAAACGACCTCCGGGAGACATCAAATCTTGCAAGAATTTATAAACTTGATCCAAGAGTATAGTGCAAAAGATGGCTCAGAGAAATCAATTACGAGGTGAAAAATATTAATCGACAAAGTTGCTCAGTCGGGCTTTTCTGAAACAGCAGCTGTTCTGCACCAATTCAAACTGACTTAACTAACAATTTGTAAAAATAGTGAATCAACTCCTAGTGAGCTGCCATCAGACATAGTAAATCATTTAGGTACCCTGATCACGTGTGCAAAAGGAATTTTCTTGAAACATCATTGATCAAAAGTTATTGACAGTCGAAGTTGGCCATTCAAAAAGGTTGTCAGGAATGCAACTACAAAACAGAACAAACTGCATTTGGTTTCGATCTTCTAAAAATAGCAAATCAGATCATGAGGTTCTGAAAACTGACACTCGAGATCAATTTGATATGGGGAATATGGAACAACATGAATTTTTTCATGACAGTGAACTAGTTGCGAAAACCCAACTCAAACAAGAAGCAACTTTGCAAAACAAATAGTCTGCCAACAACAAAACAATGTCAAAACCCTCTGGCTCCACTTTTTGAAACTCTGTCAAAAAATATCATGGGAAGCTAAAATTTTACATGGCTTCTTACATAGGTCACTTGAGTATTTCTGCAAATGGGTTTTGCACGACAATCAACAAGCTTCAAAATACAAGCCTCCAAAGTGGGTTACTCGGGACTGATTCTTCAGGTGCACTTTTGAAAGTGCAAAAGCAAAATTTTGAAATAAGCATCTCAAATTTGGAAAATTTGAGAGTGCCAACATAGCCAAATCAATCATTCATGAGCAGTTTAAATCAAGAAACAAACAATAATTTTCATATTGATAGTGAAGAATATGACCTTGTTGATTGTTGCAACAGCATGAACAAGGAAGGAGATATGTATGCAAGAGAATCATTGGATGAATCGGTTCAAGTAGTTCATTATGAGGAGCATTCATATGTTCATAATGTAAATGATGAACAAGGAACTCCTTTTTTGTTTGATGCTTTACCCTTTTCTACTCCTTTTGTTGGCTTTGAAGTTGGCACTGAGTGTCTGCATGAGGATAACATAAATATAGTTGTAAATGAAAATGAAAATGTAGAGACAAATATTAGTACAACTAATGACATTCTTTATGATGAGTTTGAACTTGAAGAATGTGATTGTGTCAATCACATGGATGCATATGAGGACCTCTTTTCTGGATCTACAACTCAAAGTTTTCTTGATGACCAATATGCTTCAAATTGTCATGTTGATGCAGCAATACGTAATGTTGAGTTCGATACTCCTAGCAATAGTGAATGCGTTTTCAACACTCACTATGAGGGTTTTGTTGCAAACAAAGATTTTGAGTCATATGAACCTGTACTTGAAGCTTCTTCTTGTGATAACATATTGAGTGCTGAAAATCTTGTCTATGAGCCTAAAGTAGAAGACATTATTTGGGATGTTGACTTTTCTTCTATATTCCATGATTTGAATGAAGATGAATGTATTATGGATGTTGATAAATCTTGTTTTCAAAACTTTGAGACATATAATAATGTGACTGAGTTGTGTTATTTTGATGGAGATAAAATTTCTTGTGATACAATTGAGTTGAAGAAGATACAAATGTGTGATCATTATTTGCTTAATACATAAGAGGATTGCACACTATTTCTGAGGCATAATATATTTTTTGAGCAAATCATTATGAGGGTGTTAGTAAATGTGATAAGACTGTGTCTTCATATATTCTTGACCATTATCCTCATATTGAGTCACTTTCCACAAAATTAGAAAATTAAATAGGTGGCAGTGATGTGGCCTATGTCATTTGGCTGCCATGTTACAATAAAGCTAAATACAAAGGTAGCTTGACACTTGTTTTTTAGAAATAAAGTCACTCATGTTGTTGTGGTGTGACAAAGACAAGTATGGATTAAAAGAGAGAAACTCTTTTAACAAATTGGTTTTTGACAGGGGTAAGAATTAACTTCCCTTTTTCATTTGGTGGCCTAGGGCCATCAAGTGAGGTTAAAAAGTTGAAATAAAGAGACTTTATTGCCTAATGATCCTAGCAATCAGTTTGCTCTCCCAGAAGATCCTGAAATATTGCTCTATTCACTGAGAAATAGACATCCCCAGAACGAGCCACTAATGAGACCTTCAAATTTTGCAAATTTGAAGTGCCCATGATGAAAAAATTTGCCCCAGTGACCTAGTTCGGAGGGTCATAATTCAGAGCCCATTTGATTTCATGCTAAATCCCTTGGTGGGTGTATTCATTTGACATATGTGAACATGTGTGTCTTATTTTAGATCCCTGTGATGAGTTTTGGTAGGGTCTTGAAAGGCAAAGTTGGAAGGTTTTGGGACAGTTTTGTTGTTTGCAAATTCTTAGGCCTGCGAAGTGGCCCCCTGTTTAGACTGATATTTCACAGTTGGATGATCGTCATGAAAAATGGACCAATTCTCTACATTCCCCTCATAATCATATGATCCCTGGTCCGGTTTTAGAGTCTCAGGATCAAGTTTGATATTTTTACCAAGTCAAAAACAAAGGCAGTTTCTCATATTTTGATAATAGAATGTTTCAAGGTCAAATTTGACCCTTAATATCTTGTGAAGAATGTGGATTGCAAGAAAGCTCTATTGCACACATATTCAATGGACCTAAATTATTTAGTGTTTCCTGTGGCAGTTTCGCAGGAGAAGATTTGGTATTTTTTTGAGATGGTGACTTGGTGAGCCCTAATTGGTTTTTGATAGGTGCAGTTGCAGAAAAGTCTGATTGAGCCACTTTGGATGTTAATATCTCACACCCCTGGATGAATTTTTCCAATTCATTTGTTGTACTGAATTTTTTGTTCAAATGTCTACCTGTTTGATTAGTTTCAAACCCCCATAATGAAATCTGATGGGTTATTTAATTATTTTCTGACTGCGAGCGGATCAAAATTGGTGTTTTGGAAAGTTATAAAAAAATTCAATTCTAAGGGCAACCTATTTCTCATTTTGGTCCAAAACATCTCTAGATCCATTTTTGTCAAAATCAAAGATCATATGATGCATTATTTTAATTCATTTCAGTTACAACGAAGGCATCCAAGAGGCCAGTTTACAAAGGACGTCCTAGAAATATTTCGGCAATACAAGTTTTGAGGAAATGGGTTTTCTCTAAATAATTGATAATGTCCCTACGTTGAATTTCCTCCAATTGGGTCGTAGGCGAAATTAAAACTTCACTATTTCTTAATGTTTAAGTTGTTAATGTTTAAGATATTTTAAATGTTATTGCAATACAAATGCACGAGACTAAAGGCATTTTAGGGCAACATTAAATATTTCAAAACTTTAAAAAGTTTTAACTTTATTAAAGAGAGCTTTCCCCGCTAGCTCAGAAAAGCTTTTTCTCACGGCACAAGAAACTCATGGGAAGCGAGGAGGTGAGCGGAAGCACTTTCTAACAATGAATTTGCAGGATTTGGTGTTGGAATTTCATTGTTCTTGCTTCCATGTAGTTTGAATGCTTTTCATCACTGTGAGGAGGAGATCTTTTATTGTAGAGGGAGTGGATTTCAGAGTGCAATCACGTTTTTGGCTCTGGAGCATATTTTTGAAGTTGTATATGTGTTGTAAATGATGCTTTTCACCTTCCAAATGATGTTTAGACTTATCCACATGTGTTGGGAACACTTTCATTATTGTTCTAGTCATTTTTCGGGTGCCTGCAACCATCAAATGACCCAAAATTTGTAAAAACGCTCTTTCCATTGTAAAAATCATCTTGGATCTTTTACAATTCCTTTGTTGGACATTGTGGTTGTGTTGTTGATATGTGGTTGTCATTGACGTTAACACTATTAGCATTAATGATGCTTAAGGTTGTATATGTTGAGGAGATTGAGAAAATTGTATTAAACATATGTGCTAACAGCTAGTGAAGCCAAGACAGTCATAAAGGTGAAATGTCATGTATATTGATATTCAGGTGTTGCGTGCTAATGGGTTTATTGTTGAACCTATGTAGTATGATATCCAAAAGTCTCAGTGGTATGCATCAAGATTTGTGCAAGTAAAGTGTTTTGGTGTTTCTACAATCAGTCTAACACCGTAGCAGTTGTTCTTGGAAGAGGAAGTTGGAATTATAGTAATTTCAATTGTTGTGTATGTTCTTGTGATGTTCCTGGATGATTCTAGATCATGTTATATCTTTGTTGTATTTCTGCACTATTTGGTGTGATCGTGATGGAAGATTTTTCCTTGTGTGCTTAAGTTTTTCATATTCTTAGCCGACATGATGGTGGTTGCGTGTTGCAGATCCCTATGGATTAATTTCTTGTTGTTTGGCATGTTCTAGGATGTTTGTTTGGGTCCTCACTATGTTGTGACTGACTTGTGTTGGTGCGCATAAAGATTTATTCATGTATTGAGGCTGAAAGTTATAATTTATCTATTATTTGTAGCTGACAAATTTGTTGATGTAAATCCATGTAGCGGATATATAAGCAAGGTTATTTTGTGGTTTGAATAAAAATAGGTGGTGTGTGCTCAAGTTTACAAGTGATGTACAAGTGCGAATAAAGTTCAAATCATTCAGAGTAGAGCTGAATGTGAAAGAAGATTGAGCAGAGTGTATGTGCCTAACCGAAACTGTCATCAAGATTTTGAAGAAGCTACTTTCTCAGTTCATTTCACTCATATGGTTTTAATTTGATTATTGTATGTAAGGCAGTGAGCCTTCCCTTTTGAGTAGTGTGCTCTAGGTAGCGTGCCTAAATGCAAGTGCATGCATTAAATTTATTTTTCATTATACTTTTAACCAGGTATAATTGTGGATTAACCTCCACCGTGGTTTTCTCCCTTGACAGGGTTTCCACGCAAAAATATTGGTGTTATATGTTTCTAATGTGTTGTGTGATTCTTGTTTTCATTATCATTCATCAGATCTGGAATTAAAGGTTAATAGTTTGATTAAAGTTTTTAATTATGCTACAACTAATTCACCCCCCCTCTTAGTTGTACCTTCTTGTTTTGCCAACAATTGGTATCAAAGCTAATTCCTCTGAAGGTGAAGCTTAACAACTTGAGGTGATCCGAGATGGAATCTTACAAGAAGGATAGTCTAAGACTCGATGGTAAAAACTACACCATGTGGAAAGATCAGAATGGAATGGCATTTAAGGTGCATTGGTGAAGCCTTTTGGAAGATTACAAAAGATACATATACTATTCCTTAGAATGGTCCCTCTATTGCTGATGAGATCAAAGAAGTTGAAATTAATACCAGAGCTATTGAAGCATTGGTAAGTGCCTTAACATATTATAAAATGTCAAATATGATGGGTCTGAAGACTGTACATGAGATCTAGACAAAGCTGGAGTTATGAAGGAGATCCACTTGTAAATTTTCTAAGCTACATAGTCTAAAAGGAAAATGGGAGGACATGAAGATGAGCAAAGATGGAACATCGAATCTTTCTCTCAGAAGATAAATGAAATGGTGACAAGCATCAGATCTACTGATGGTGTCTTGGATGAAGAAAAATTATTTCTAAGATACTCATATTTATGCCTCCTTCCTACAAAGCGAAAGCTCATGCTATTGATGAACTCAGGTCAGTGATTAAATTAACAAGAGACATGCTTATTGGAAAACTTGTAGCCTTTGAGTTGAGAGAATTTGGTGAATCTACTCCTAAAGTAGAATCTACATTCAAAGTCAGTGTATCCGGAAAAAAAAAATGATACAGGGGAAAGTTCCAAGAAGACATCTAGGTATGAAGATGAGTTGAAAAAGATTGAAGATGAAGAAAGAGAGCTAGACGAATTGGAAGCACTAATTGTAAGAAGAGAATCTAGAGGCCATGGTAAGTACAAAGGAAAGCTACCTATTAAATATTTTTCTTGTAGTAAAATAGGTCATTTTGCATCAAGGTGTCCTGAAAGAGTTTCTAAGTACAAGCCTGAAGACACTAGATTTCAAATAAATTATTGTTATGCCGAAGAAGGTGTAACTGATGATGAATCTGATAAAACCAATGGAAAAGAAGATGATTGGGTATTTATTGCTATCAAAGAAAATGGTCAAGTGTCCACTGAATCAGCGCAGCCAAAGTTGAAGTAAAGGATGAATGGGTGATTGACAACCAATGCTCACATCATATGACTGGTGATAAAAATAAGTTTGTTAGTTTGGAGAATTATGATGGTGGCATTGTAAGATTTGGACAACACCTCTGGTGTGACTCATGGTAGAGGCACTATTTATTTTGGTGGTAAGCATAATATTGATGATGTTCTTTATATATAAGGCTTAAAGCATAATTTGTTGAGTGTTGGACATATGGTAGACAAGGGATACAATCTTCAATTCAAGGATGGTAAATGCAAGATACTGGGAAATAAAGGAAAAGTAATTGCCTCAGGTACAAATATGAAAGGTAATATCTTTTAGTTGAGTACTACTAATGGAAGCTTCTTGATTGCTCAAATTGATGTAAGTTGGTTATGGCATAGAAGATTTTGTCATGTGAACTTTGATAATATTGTAAAGATAAGTTCTTCTCAAGCGGTCAGAGATCTTTCTAAGATAGTGAAGCCTACTAACACTATGTGCAAGGAATATCGGATGCGAAAGCAAACAAGAAATTCCTTCTAGAGCAAACAATACAACTATAATGGAGTATTGGAATTGGTACATACTGATCTATGTGGTCCCTCTAGAATCAGAAGTCTATAAGGTGGAAGTTACTTTACATTGCTTATTGATGATTATTCAAGAATGATATGGGTTGCCTTCTTAAGAGAAAAACATGAAGCATTAGAAAAGTTCAAAAATTTCAAGGTTATGGTAGAAAATGAAACAGGTCTAAATATTAAATGTTTGAGATCAGACAGAGGTGGAGAATTGACTTCCAGAGAATTCAATACTTTATGTGAAGAGCATGGAATTCAAAGACAGTTATCTACTCCTCGGACCCCTCAAAAAAATGGATTTGTTGAAAGAAAGAACATAACAGTTATAGACACTGCTAGAGCCATGATGTTGGAAGCAAATGTTCCTCATTTCTACTAGAGAGAAGCTATAAGCACTATTGTGTACACTATCAATCGGGTAAATGTCAACAGTAATTCTGGTAAGACTCCCTTTGAGCTATCATTTGGTTATAAGCCTACTATGAAATATTTCAAAAAAATTGGACGAAAATGCTACATCAAGAGAGATGATGATATAGGGAAGTTTGATGCTAGAAGTGATGAAGGAACTTTCCTAGGTTACTCTACTAAGATTAAATCTTATTGGTGTTTTAATAAAAGATTGAAGAAAATGGTTGAAAGTGCTAATGTCAAAGTTGATGAAGATATTGATAGACCATCCAGATGTAATGGATATGATTCAGATGATAATCATGATAATTCTAACAATGGACAAAATGTTCAGTCAGAGATTCAACTACAAATTGTTCCGATGAGCCAAGGAAATCAAGAAGCAGAAGCAAGCAAAAATATAGAAGAAATAACACAAGAACAAGAGGTAAGAGAAGACTTCAAAACTCCTAAGTATGTAAGAATAAATCATTCTGATAGTCAAATCATAGGAGACAAAAGAAAAGGTGTACAAACTAGAAGGATAATTCTAGAATAATGTTGCTTGATTTCTAAAGTTGAGCCTAACAATATCAATGAAGCATGCAAAGATCAATATTGGATGAAAGCCATGAAAGAAGAACTATTGTAGATACAAAAAATTGAGACATGGGAGCTTGTTCCTATACCTAAAGACAAGAATCTGATCGAAACAAAATGGGTGTTCCTGGAATAAACTAAATGAACAAGGTGAAGTGGTCATAAATAAAGAAATATTGGTTTGCAAAGGGTATTCACAAATGGAAGGTATAGACTTTGATGAAACTTTTGCCCCTGTTTCTAGAATAGAAGTTGTGAGATTATTTCTTGCTTATGCTACTTTCAAGAACTACAAATATTATCATATGGATGTATTTAAGTCAACATTTATGAATTGTGAACTAGAAGAATTTTATGTTGAACAACCAAATGGATTCCAATTAACTAATGAAAAGGACATGGTATACCGATTGAAGAAAGCTATGTATGGACTTAAGCAAGCCCCTAAAGCTTGGTATGCTAGATTGGACAAATACTTGTTGAAGCTTGGGTTTAGTATGGGTATTGCTGATAGTAATCTATATTTCAAATTGGATCAGGATAAAGAGTTGATAATTGAATTTTTTGTTGATATTATTTTTGAAGGTGATGATGACTTGTGTATGAAATTTTCTAATGAAATGAAAATTGAATTTGAAATTTCAATGATAGGTGAACTAAAATTATTTTTGGCATTGCAAATCACTTAGTTAGAAGATGGAATCTTTATATCTCAATCCAAATATGTCAAGGAGTTTCTGAAAAAGTTTGGGATGGAAAAATCAAAGCCAGTTGGCACACCTATGGTGACCAGATGCAAACTCACATAGAAGGATGAGACTCCTAAAGAAAATCAAACAAGATATAGGTCAATGATTGGTGGATTACTGTATTTAACTCAGTCAAGGCCAGATATAATGAATGTTGTATGCATGGTTGCTAGATTTCAGGCAGATCTACAGGAATCATATGTAGTTGTTGTTAAAACAATTTTCAGATACCTGAAAGGAACACTTGATTTTGGATTATGGTATCCAAAGGATGATGATCTTATTTTGAATGCTTATACTGATGTTGATTGGTCAAGTGACACTAATGATAGGAAAAGTACAAGTGGTGGTGTGTTCTTCCTAGGGAAGAATTTGGTGTCTTGGTTGAGAAAAAAGAAGAACTCAGTTTCCTTATCTACTACTGAACCAAAATGCATTGCTATTGTTAAAAATTGTACTCAAGTAATGTGGATGAAGCAATTGCTAAGTGATGTCAAGATCGAATATGAAGAGCCTATTACCATATTATGTGATAATTCAAGTGTCATAAACATCTCCAAGAATCCAGTGATGCATTTGAAGACAAAGTATATCTCCATCAAGTATCATTTCTTGAAAGATAAATTGAGTGAGAAAGAAGTCAAACTAGAATATGTACCTACTAAAGAGAAAGTTGCAGATATTTTCACTAAGTTGTTGCCTAAAGATACTTTTGAGTACCTCAAAGGCAATTTAGGGGTGATTTCCCGTCCTGATTACAACTGATGATGTAGGTGTTTGCATCAGTCAGTGAATTCATTGCTATATCTGATTCTGGATTGATGTTGTGACTGCTACCTAGGGGGAGTAGTCAGATGTTTTAAAATATATGGTTTAGAGCATGTGAACCTTTACCATTGATGTCAAATGGAGAGAGAAGTACAATGTGAAAAAGTGCAATAGGAGAAAAGTGTAAAGTGAAGAACCTTTGTGGAACAAAGGGGGAGAAGTGCATTTAGAGCCAAGAGAGAATATGGAAGAGTTAGTTTGGGTTGATGGTATTATTTTTTCACATCATGTGTTGCCATCAATGCCAAAGGGGGAGCTTGTTGGACATTGTGGTTAAGTTGTTGATATGTGGTTGTCATTGATGTCAACACTATTAGCATTGATGATGCTTAAGGTTTTATATGTCGAGGAGATTGAGAAAATTGTATTAAACATATGTGTTGATAGCCAGTGAAGCCAAGAAGGTCAGAAAGGTGAAATGTTATGTATGTTGATATTCAGGTGTTGCACGCTAATGGGTTTATTGTTGAATCTATCTAGTATGATATCCGGAAGTATTAGTGGTATGCATCAAGATTTGTGCAAGTAAAGTGTTCTGGTGTTTCTACAGTCAGTCTAGCACCATAGCAGTTGTTCTTGGAAGAGGAAGTTGGAATTTTGGTAATTCCAGTTGTTTTGTATGTTCTTCTGATGTTCATGGATGATTCTAGATCATGTTATATCTTTGTTGCATGTCTGCACTATTTGGTGTGATTGTGATGGAAGATTTTTCCTTGTGTGCTTAATTTTTTTATATTCTTAGCTTAAATGATGGTGGTAGCGTGTTGCAAATCCCTATGGATTAATTTCTTGTTGTTTGGTATGTTCGAGGATGTTTTTGGTCGCACCCATAAAAGGATATAGAAGTCACGGTGAATCCTAACCTGGGAATTGGACATTCCAGCAAGTGACTAACATCTTCTCATGGTTGTTCATTTACTTTTCAAACCAGGGAACGTATACTTGAAATGGAGCGGCACTGTATGTGCACTAAGAACCGATTTTAGCCACAACCTTCTCGAAATAAATTCTTGAAAAGGATTCTAAGTCTAATGCAGGGACATGAAATAAAGTCTTACTAACTTAAGCATCACTTAACTAAAGCAGGAATCACAATAACAATTACTAGGAAACAAACCATGAACTGACCTTATGCTGCAAGAACTGACACAGGGATGGATTCCTTATGCTGCAAGAATAGTTTAAGACTGAGTTTGCACTAAAACTTACTGGAATGAAATTCTAACAGATAAATAACAGAAAGAAAATAGCTAACTACAGATACTTACTAAGTGGCCCCCCTTAGCAAGCATCAACCAACTATGCAAGAATGGAACTCAAAACTTCATCAATTTCTTATTCATAACTCAGAATCACATACATGGTTGTTTGCTTGTAAGAAAACTTAATACAAAGCTTTTTCTTTCATTATAATAGTAATCTTATTACACTTTGTTCTATCTCTACTCTCTAATCTAATCTCTTCATAATCATCTCTTTTACTTGCGCAGGAGGAACCTTTATTTAAAGACAAACAACTAACTAACTAACTAACTAACAGAGAAAGACACGGTAAATGTTGCCTGAGACTAAGAAACAGACTTCACAAATGCAAGTCTATCTGCTCAATAGATTCAGAGGAAATCTAGAACTCCACTCTTCCTAGATTGATGATCCATTCGGTTTCTTCCCAAACACCCGGACAAAGAATCCTCGTTTGAAACGACTCCTTCAATGGTGCGTTGGAAATGGCTTTTTCCGCAAGGCCGTGTTTTGTTGTGCATTAACTTGTTCATACCAGCTTTAACAACCTATAGAACACATGGAAACAGAGGCAAAAGAAGGCATGCACTCATAATAGCACGACATTCCTCATTAATCACACGCATCCAATTCATCTTACTTATCCAAAAACTACATATATCGTATCAGTCAATTGGGAAGTCAAAATAGGGTAATGATCATAGACATACTAAGATATTTATGCTGCAAGAATTTAGGAGTACTTGTCATTGAATACTACCCATTAACATGAAAATTTCATAACAACAGAGTTTAAAACATTCATAAAATAAAGCAAAGTTTTTTAAGACTAATAACATGATATCTAAATTATAACCATATTCTGGGCTCATCATTTGCCCCCTACTTTATCTAATGTTGGTCCTCCAGCATTAATCTTCCTGTTTGTGTCCCTGAAATCTGTAGGAGTCACATGGCCCTGTAGTGCAGCCCCAAACCTGTAGTAGAAACCCCTACAATTCCACCATCTTTCATATCTTCGGGCTTCTATGTCTTCATTGATATCTATGGCCTGATAAGGATACAATGGCCACATTAAAGCAGGAGGTCTAAATATTAGTGGCAACCATAATTCAAATCTTTTCTGAAGACCTAACTGCATATATCTTTCTGACCTCCTAACAGTTGTTTTTAAATTCAAGGGACTATGGGGCTCAGACTTCTTTAAACCAATTGTTATATTTTCCCATATTGTTTTGCTTCTGGAAGCTGAAAGCTTCCAGAATGAATATGGTTGGTTTTTAAACTTGTCATAAACCTATTTCCTAAGAACAAATATCCTTATCCTTGCTGCAGGATCATAAAAACCATATGCAGCAGAAAACCAGGCCCTTAGAAATGTTTGGGGGTCTAAGATTTATGATCTCAGGGGAATAGGTTCTCTCCACTCAGCCTCCTCATAGTCCTCAAGTTGTTTCCCATAATTAATTTCATTTGCTTCCTAGGACATAAGTGATCTCAAATGTATGTCACCTATAAACAAAAGTGGATTCCACTCAGTTTCACATGGAATTAATAAACCATGCAAATAAAAATCACACATAGAATTCCTTAACCAGTTAGGTGCTATTTGATAAGCATCATAGAATTCTTTAGCAGAATTAAGAACAGGGTCAAGGTTTTTAGAAATCCTCATTAACTGAAACCACATAAACTTCTCTTTGAGGCACATTGCATATATTCTAGGTGGTGGACTACATTCCATGATCTACCCTGCCACCTTCATCATTTCATTCATCTTTTCCTTCACCTCCTGGATTTCCTATTTTTGATTTTTAATCTGTTTCTTTAACTTCTTCTTTTCTTCCTCCCACAGACTCTGCTGCATTTGAGTTTTAGCCAGAAGGCGAAAACTCAAGGTTTGAAGTGTCACAGGACTCTAGGTTTTCTGAAGGTATTCTAAGTATTCAATTAGCAGCGTTCTCTTATACACAACTAATGCCTGGCATGTTTCAGAAGGTAATGGAATTGCACTGGATGACTCAGGCTGCTCAAATTGCTCTTGTTCTTGCTGCAAGACAAACTCATGTTGCTGGTCAACAGGGGACTATGTTTCCTCATAAATTCTCTCAACTGCCTCAACCAAGTCATCAAGACTCGGCATTCTCCCCTTATTACTACAACCTTGTTGTCCTTCCCCAACTTCCCCTATTTCTTCTTGTATATCATTAGGAATTTCTGAGGGGCTCAGTGGAAAATCCTCAGATATACTCTAAGAATTTTCATGAATGAGTTCCTCAGATTCCTCCGAAATGACAATTATTTCAGGTTGGGCAGAAGAGGGTGGGGTAGTTTCACTTCATTTTCTTGCCGAAGTTCTCCTAGGTAATGCAGTTGATGAAGGGGATTCATTGGCAACTTTTCTCTTCCCAACTTGATTGGGGGTTTGAGAATCAGAAGGAGAGGATGATGAAACTATGGTGACATCGGGTGTTGCTACAGGAGAAAGCCGGGTAGCTCATTTTTGCTTCTTCGTTTGAGGGTTTTCTCCAAGGGTATGCCCAGTGCTAGATGGTTCGCCTATCTTTTGTTTTCCCTTTTTCATTCTTTGTAGCAGACCTGGTTTTAACTTGGGTAGAGGGCTCAGTTATAGCGACTGCAGGACTAGGTGCTGCAGGAGAAGTTGGGGATTCTTGCTCAACTTCTCTACTTGAAGACTCTACTCATTTTCTCTTTTTCTTGGGTCGTGCAGGCAATGTTCTAAGAGGTTCGGGAGGCTACAGCCCTTTCTGGGCAACAAATTCTTGCCAGGAAAGGGGTGATACGTCCCTTAAAGAACGCTCAATTAGTAGTTTAATAAGGGCATGATGGGAGATTGAATTGTCTTTTCCCTTCTAAGTTTCATAGGCACTGCGCTCTAAAATATTTAACAAGAAATTTGGGACATTGATAGCTAACCCATGCCTTATATGAATTAACAGCTTAAAATGGTAGGAATGCAAATAAGAAAAGCGTCCTTTACAATTTAAGTACCTGATTATAAAGGAGGCATATTTCGAATAGGGATACGACAGTGACATCCTTTTACACCCTTGCTTTGAAATCTCCAAGGGTCCGTCAGTTGGCAATGTGAACTCTGCCCTGGCAGAGACGACATCCCTTCCTAAAGGAAAATTTTCTCCAGCTGCAGGAAGCCCTATTATCTCAGCAATTTGTTCCTCGGTGACTACTACTACTAAGTCCCATACTGTAGCCTCTCCTTCAGAAAGAGTTCTTAAGAATTCACCAGTAGCTTCGTCATCAAAGGAATCGATGCTCAAAAAGTAATTCAACCATTCACACATACTAAATGCCTGAACTATCTAAGGGTCCTGTGTTAAGGCTTCATGAGCCGCTGGTTCATGTCATACAAGCTGACCACCCATATTCTCAACTGTTTCTGCTAAAAACCCAGAATCTCAACCTCTTCTGAATATTTGAAAAACTCTTTTCTCTGCTCTACTTCTTTCTTTTCGGCTTCTTTACCTTTTTACTCTACCAGAAATAGTATAAAAGACAATTGCATGCAATGATTTCTAGGAACTACTTATTTAAGCAGTTAACTTGTTGATCTAGAAAAGCATGCATTCATTTGGTGGCATGTACGATAAAAATTGTCTTTACTAAACGTGGCAATAGCAAAAGGAAAGAATTTGAAACAAATCGTCCCCGCACCCTATTTAGGATTTGACATGTGTCCACACATGTTTGAAACGATAGGCGAGGCATTGGCAATAATGACTGATAGACATAATGCAATAAATGAATAAATAAAATTAAGGAATGATGTGACAAATAAAAAGAATATTGTGTACCTTATAATTAATGCCCGCGGATGTTGGTAGATCTCACAGCACAACCGAAAATGACGGTTCGAAAAGAAACCATAAATGAATGTGGTACGACAGATGGATGACGTGGATGGGTGATGTAGACAAGAAAGGTGAAATGATGGATGGTGATGGAGAAAGTGGTTTTCGTGAAAAGAAAACCTTTATTATGGACATTCAACATAATTCAAAGAGATGCTGCAGGAAGAGCACCAAAGCCCTTTGCTGCATGAAGATCACTGGCCGCAGGAGAAACAAACTACTACATGAATTCTTCTTTTGAAGCCGGCTTATGGTACAACTGAAGACGATGTCCATTAACCAACAGTTTGAAGCGAACAGGATCGATTGTTGCCAACTGTACCAAACCGTTATCAAATACATTTTCAATTTCATATGGTCCAAGCCACCTTGTTGTAAGCTTACCTTGATTCTCTTTATACCTAGAGTCGTAGAGTAGGGCCCAATCACCAGTAGAGAATTGCTTTGTCTTGATATGGTGATCATGCCACTTCTTCCTTTGTTGTTGTATTGCTTCAGTATGTTGCAGGGCAGCTTTCTGCATCTCATCCAATACATTCAACTGGAGGAGGCATAAGAGCCAGAGGTTGCGGCTGTTGTGGCTGCAGGAATCTGAGGGATTGGTTTTGCCATTGTTGAGGGCTTCTCCACTGAGGATTCTGCTACCAGTTACCTTGGGGTGGAGCCCACTATCCTTATGGGTGCTTCCAACCTCCTTGAGGAGATTGCCATTGTGAATTTGGATAGCTAGGCCATGGCAGCTGAGAGGTATTCTATGATGGTGATGGGCCATATGTAGGTTTCCATTGGTTACTATAATTAGAGTAAGGATTACCAAAAGTTAGAGGGTCTTGAGGCATACCTTGTCTTTAATCCCATGGATGCCTTTGTGCAACATAGAATACTTGGTCATCATCACCTTCTACTGCCTTAAAGTCAGTAGGTAATTTCTTAGCCTCCATATTAGCCACCATCTTACATCTGCAGTCACGCTTCTTTTGTTGACAATATGGGCAGAACTCGGCCAAGATTGTTTCAGCTTCCTCATGCTTCTTTCGAGCTTGCATAGTATCCAATTGTGTAGCCATATTATTTATGATATCATGCTTGAAATCAGACAGCAAATTTGAAATCTCCATCCATGAAACTCCATTATTAGAAGATTTTCCCATTGTGGCCTGATGACCTCTTCCTTTCTTGACACTTGCTCGAGAGTAATTGCAGCATATGCCCTTAATATCATCCCAAGGAACTTGGGTTATATCTCCTCCTCCCATTAGATCCAGAGCATCAATACAAGAATCATTGATTCCCCTCAGAAAAAGTAATTTCTGAGATTCTTCATTGAGAGTATGGTCTAAATTCTTTTTCAAGGAAAACAAAAACCTTGAGACATAGTCTTCCAAGTTTTCATCCTCCTTCTGCTGAATTCGGAATATATCATCAAGGTCATGTTTTGTTGTGCATTAACTTGTTCATACCAGCTTTAACAACCTATAGAACACATGGAAACAGAGGCAAAAGAAGGCATGCACTCATAATAGCACGACATTCCTCATTAATCACATGCATCCAATTCATCTTACTTATCCAAAAACTACATATATTGTATCAGTCAATTGGGAAGTCAAAACAGGGTAATGATCATAGACATACTAAGATATTTATGCTGCAAGAATTTAGGAGTACTTGTCATTGAATACTACCCATTAACATGAAAAGTTCATAACCACAAAGTTTAAAACATTCATAAAAGAGAGCAAAGGTTTTTAAGACTAATAACATGATATCCAAATTATAACCATATTCTGGGCTCATCAGTTTTTTTGGTTCCTCACTATGTTTTGAGTGACTTGTGTTGGTGCACATAAGTATTTATTCATGTATTAAGGTTGACAGTTAGAATTCATCTATTATTTGTAGTCGACAAAGTTGTTGATGTAAATCCATGTAGCAAATATATAAGCAAGGTTATTTTATGTTTTGAATAAAAGTGGGTGGTGTGTTCTCAAGTGTACAAGTGATGTACAAGTGTGAATAAAGGTCAAATCATTCAGAGCACAGCCAAATGTGAAAGAAGATTGAGCAGAGTGTATGTGCCTAACCGAAACTTTCATCAAGATTTTGAAGAAGCTACTTTCTCAGCAATTTCACTCAGATGGTTTTAATCTAATTATTGTATGTAAGGTAGTGAGCCTTCCCTTTTGAGCAGCGTGCTCTAGGCAGTGTGCCTGAATGCAAGTGCATTCATTATTCATTTTTCATTATACTTTTAACAGCGTATAATTATGGATTAACCTCCACCGTGGTTTTCTCCTTTGAAAAGCTTTCCATGCAATAATATTGGTGTTATGTGTTTCTGATGTGTTGTGTGATTCTTTCTTTTATTATCATTCATTAGATCTTGACTTAAAGGTTAATAGTTTGATTAAATTTGTTAAGTTTTCTACAACTGATTTACCCCCCCTCTTAGTTCTACCTTCTTGTTTTTCCAACAACCTCCAGTATGGACAAATATATTCTGAGCTTGCAGCTACAATGTATTAGATTGTTTGAAGAAGCTTCATTTTTGCACTGGCACCCAAATTATATTATATTTGGTTGAGCACTATTTAAGGTTGGCTTTCCCCACTAGCCCATGAGGAAAAATGCTAATGTTAGCATCAGTGGTGGGGGAGCAGGGTAGAGTATACAAAGGTTTTAATATTTTCAATACTTTATGAGGCCTTCATTAGTGCATTAAATATTTTATTTTTGGCTTCATAATGTGTTTGCCCACCGGCCCACGTGACTTCATGTTGTCATCATAGAAATGCAGCTAGGGAGTGACGATTGGCCATAGTGGGCCCATAAATTTTTTAATGGGGATTCTTTCACAATAAATATTTGAATTTTTACTTTGTCAGGGGAATAGTTAGAAAGGTGCGTCGATAAATATTTATTTCCCCAAGAAATAATTAAAGCCTCTACCATGTGAAGAAGCGATTCAAGTGTTGGGAAATAATTGAAACATGAAATGAAATAGTTTAAATGTTATGGGTAAATATTTTGTATTTCCCAATAATAAAATAAAATTTTCTTTGCTAGGGAGTGCAAAGTAAAAAATGCACGGGTAAAATGTTTCCATGGTCCAATTTAAATAGTTAAAATCCTCCACTGTTAAAGTGAGATGACTTTGGCTATAGTATAATTAAAAGGTGAAAGAAAAAATAAAAATTTTATGCAATCTAGAATATGCATATATAAAACGTGGTAGCGAGAGATGTGCGAAGGTGCGAAGGAGTACAACTATGTCGAGGGATTTGTGCATGGCTATGAAGGTGTAGGGAGATGGAGGCGCAAAGGGCAAGGACTCATGGAAGACCAAGAAATGTGCTAGTGCTAGGTTGTGCTTGGCTTAGGAGGACTCTAAGATTTTGGCTAAAGACGGTGAGGGTCAGATTCGGTATCAACTTCGATCCTACTCTGGCAAGCCTTCAATGGTTATATAGGGCACTCATTCTTCACCCAGGCTCAATTTTGATACTCCAACAGGTGTTAGGGGTTCTACTTACACTTGGTGGCTTGATCCCTCCCCATTCTTCACCTATGATGGCCTCTCCTTGCCTAGATCCCCAAACCCTCATGGTGTTTAAGAATATATCCAACCATTACCAAAAATCAAACAAGTTTTATCTAGAGCAAATTTCGCACACAAATCCTACCCGACCCCCTCCCCCCCACCCTCTCCCTGAGTCGTCACCTTGTCTGCCTTCCTCCCCCATTGAGGTGTCTACCCCTCCTCATGGTGGCATCTCTTTTGCGTTGGGGGGATCGAATGTGGTATTTTTGGAAGAGTCCCTTGAATTTCATATTTTAGATGAGCATGTCGACACTACTGCTGCAAAGGTTGGAAGGCGCTCCTTGATTCTCAGGTTCATGAGGAAGTGCCCATATTTGGAATTTTTCCTTAAATGGGTCAAGGTTACCTGGAATAATTTGCCTCCCCCTACCATTGATATTCTAGATTTTTTCTTCTTCCTGTTTCATTTTAATTTTGTAGCAAACTGCAGTTTCATGACTTAGAATGGCCCTTTGTTCTTTGAGCAATCAGGCCTCTTCATCACACCTTGGTCTACATTCTTTGATCCTGCTTCTACCATCATCATATAAATTCCCATCTAGATTAGGCTATATAATCTACCTTTGATCACATGAGACTTAGATCTCATCCACAACCTAATCAATCAAGTGGGTTCATTTGTTAACTGTGATGTTGATGATGTAGTTCCTGCACATAGATTTACTAGGGTCTCAAAACCTCTTCCTCACTCCATCAGGATTCACTCCTCATTCAACACATAGACTCAATTTATTAATTAAGAAGGCCTCCCTTTTAGGTACTTTCTCTGCAACATGATGGGTCATAAAATTGAGGCCTACACATCTAAAATCTTGCCAGGCTCCAAAAATGTTAGTCTCAAGAAATGGATAAGGAAGAAGGGATCTCAAGACGATGATTTCAAATGGAATAACCATGGAAAATTCATGGTTTCACTTTTAGATGGTGGGTTTGATCTTGTGATTCCCTCAAATCCCATCCCTTCTCTTGAATGATCCCCCTCTACTATTCCTGATCAGGATAAGCTAATTGAAGATCCTATTCTTCTAGCCAGTGTGGAAGGCAAGTCAGATTCTGAAGGCACCTTTCCCTTTATGGAGGATCTTGATGATTTTTCACCAGATTTTTTTGATCATGATGAGGTGTTGGCTCCCTCACAGAAACGGACAATCTCTCAAACTACTTATTGACTTTTCAAACCAAGCGCATCAAGGAAGAAGAAAGGATTCAATTCAGATGCAAAGAAACTTTGTTTGGAAGGTAAGGAAGCTGTGAAGGATGATACTCAATGGACTATGGATGCTCTGCTCTCGCAGGGAGTCAAAAGAGCTTAGATTGGAGTAATCTAAGGTTGAGTTCTTATTTCATGCACTATGTAGCAATGTTCTTTTTGGGGCTTTTTATTCTTTTTTGTCTCCTCTTGTGGTCTACTTGTTTCCTTTTTCCTAGTCACTTCTCTATGATCTATCTTTTTCTCTTGGCTCCTTGTTGTAAAGGTCTGAAGCTCTTATTATTTTGATATGATATATATTTGGATGTGGGCTCTAATCCCACAACTTACCTAAAAAAAATAGTTTTATGCAGCCTGACAAAAGCAATGTAAAGGCTTTTCACGGTGAGTGAAAAATAAAACAAATCTGCAAGGCAGTAAATGGTAAATACAGAGTGAAGGGCTTTGAGGATGGTAACAAATAATATGCAGTTGTAGGGTAATAATAAGAAGTGGTTTCTTCTATAGTTGGTGGAAATGAATTATGGCTCTTCACATAAAAGACAAAAAAAATAGTTGCAAGGCAGGAAAATGCAAGGGCAAGCACGAGGCAGGAATCAAATTGCAAATGAGGATTCTCTGAGTGCTCAAGGCGGTTACTAATAAATGGAGTTGAGTGATGCCAAGTGTTTGCGAAAGATTTCTATTTAGGGTTTCTTCTTCCTTAAATTTAATTTTTGGTTTCATCTGAAAGAGGTCACTCATTCTTAGTTCTCATGGGAAGACAATTTTGTAATAGGCTCTCAAATTTATAGTGTTGGTTTTAGGTTTCTGGCACTATCATATTTGTATGTAAATGATAAGATAATCTGAACTAGTTCTCTCCATAATATGTATTGCACAGATTATGAATATAAGAAATCAAGGGTTTATGTTATTTGTCTTCTTATTTTTCCTTGAATGTTTATTTAGTGTTATTTCTATCATTCAAAGAATGAATTAAATGGTATTACCACAAATAAAGGTTTATGCAATTATATGATGGGATTATTAAGAATGACCAGTTGAGTTTCTGGTATCAATGGTGTAAGGCATCATCTGGTAGGCATAGTTGTGATAGATTGAATGCTATGATGAGTTTTAAAATTACATGGTTTAGATGACTCCACCCTAGGATTAGGCACTGGTCTTTTAATGTTACAATTTCCCGAGGTTGTTTGTGAGCAACTATAATTTTAAATCAATTTTCTTATCTATCTTGTTGTGGGTTTGTGTGGAACTTAATGCATAATATGTTTCATGTTTAAGTTAGACACTGCCAGAAAGGTCAGCCAAACCTTTAGGGTATTGTGTCTGTTAAACATTTAAAAGAGAATCATTTGTTTATAGTATTTTGGGTACTGTGGCACACAAGTATCTATAAGTATACTGTTGGGATCACCCTCCTAGGTTTAACAGAGCCTGAAGTGCAACAGAAAAAAGTGTAGAATCCATCTCTCATTCGTTGGCCACTGACCTTGAATATTCTTAAGCATAAGGGTTGGCTACCCTTTAGAGGATATCAAGGTTCTTCTATAAAAAACACCAACACAGTATAGATTAAAAATTTAATCCTTCATAACTCAATCAATCATAGCAATATTAATTTAAAACTTAATCATCCACAACAATGATACACAATCAATATTTAACAATTAAGAACATAGGAGGAACACACAATTTACATGGAAACCCTTACAAGAGAAAACCACAATAAAATAATTCTTATATAAAACTTCTCTGACAATATTCATAGGCACCTACTAAAGAAACCAATCCCCGCTTAGATGATTTGTAGGCACCAACCTACTAGAGACACTAATCCCCATTTAGAAGATTCATAGGCACCAACCTCAATCACAACAAAGTTTGCTTGCCTCAAAACTTCTCTAACAAATCTACTCAAATCTTCCTTGACATTTGATGAAGAGTATGTCATAAATCTGCCTTAAATCACTTTTAGGATCTTCTATAAATTTTCCTTCAATCACTTGAAATATTTTCTATAAATCTTCCTTTAATCACTTGAAAGATATATTATAAATCTAACTTAAATCTCCTTCAAGATATGCTATAAATATCCCATCAAGGTCTACTCCAAATAGGCACAATGTTTGCTACAACTCAGCTCTTAGGTCTTATCTAAATTAGCTCTTAGATCTGCTCCAAATATGCACTTTGATCTGATCCAAATCAGCTCTTAGATCAGCTCTAAAATGGAAAATTTATTTGCATTGAGCTACATTATGAAATTCCTCCAAACACCTTCTATTTATATGCCATCAAGTACCTTTTCACAACCTAGGTCAGCTTCATAAAATTAATATTTGTTTATTTTAAATAAAAATTTCCCCAAGATGGCTGCACCAATCTAGGGGGTTGGCCCATATAATAAATAGTTTTAAATTTCCTTTTCTAAATTCCTTTTGGGCACCAGAAGTATCACACTACTCTTTGGTGTGTGCAGCAGTATTTACAGTCTTCAAGAGACATTTCCTTAGCATACCTAGCAACTCTAAGATTTGGTTTTGTAAAAATCCGTGCATTTCAACTTATGAAAAAAATACAGACTGGAAGTAGCTCTTCTTCTTTTGAGTATTTGCAATTATCCCCACCCAAAAGAAAGGGGAGAGAAATTCAAAAGCCTCAAAAGATCATTGTTTATTCAAGAAGAACAAAGTCTACTCCTCCTTATGTGAGAAGCCATACTGGTACCCCAGTTACAATGATTTGAGTAGTTAGAAATCAGCCTTTTGTGGCTTTCAATCAAGGTAACCCATTGAATTTAACCCAACATGATGCCATCCCTGTGGTTTCTTTAAAGAATCTGCCATATTTTTATGGTGAAGATCAGACTACTCCAACTAAGTATATAAAATATGTTACAAACCTATGTTTTTTTCATCACGTAACAAAGAGAATGTTGCACTTAGGTTGCTGGCAACATCATTCAAAGGAAAGGCTCTACAATGGTTCAGAGGTTTTCCCATCAATTCCATAGCAACATGGAACAATTTGGGCAACCAACTATGTAGTTTCTTTGAAGAAAATCAAACCATTTGTCATTGGAGCAGTTGTCTACAATCAAGAGGGCCCCTCACGAAGTTATGTCAGATTTCAATCACCATTTTCAAAAAACATGCAATAGAATTCCAGAGACGGTAAGACCCACTATTGATCATGCATTTTTATATTATTTAAGGGCTTTAAATAGCAACATTTCAGTTATGATTCAATCTATGGGAGGGGATTCACTTCCAATTGCTTATTTTGTAGCTATTAGAGCTGAGAACAACCTTATATAGGCTGGTAAAATTGCTCCAAGGCCACCCATTCCAATATATATTGCAATTCAGCCAATAATACCTTTGCAATTACCTCCTTTAGTTGTTATTCCAACTGTACCAATATTGCCAGTAGCTGATACCTAGCCCAATAACTAAGAAAATTCATCTCCAGCTCAATCTTGTGAATTTCAATAAATTAAGGGTTTATTGCAAACCTTTGGCAATGAGAGTTAATTTAAAGAAGCAAAAAAACCAGAATTACAGGCCTTATCAACCCCCATTTCAATCAAATTACCAAAAAAATCAGTCTAGCAGACCACCTTATCAACCTTATAATCAAGGCCAAAGGCTCGCTCCTAACTCAAGTCCTTATCAAGATTACAATTTAATGTTGCTAGCACTTCTAAGGATCTTGTTCCTATCCAAACAAATCTAGTCCAAGATTACGAGTGGTGTTTTCTATGTGGTCAGCCCCATAATCAGAGTACCTATGTAAATGGGTTGGTTAATCAAGCCTTGATGGTTCATAATCCAACAACGTAGTCTAATGTTCCTATAGAAGCTCCTATACAACAAGAAGAGGAACAAACACATGATTCAACATTCCTAAACTAGCAAGGAGAAGAATTTTGTGGTACAAACCAAGATGGTTCTTGAATTTTAGCCAACACACACAGTAAAAGGAGAGCAATAGATAAAGGCTAATAGTTTGATAAAGTTCAGACAAAGTTGAATCAAGTACCAAACATCAATCAAAGTGATACTAGCCCATAAAATGCTAAGAATGTTAGAATTTTTCCAAGGGGACAACCTTTGGTAGGCAAGGAGCAGCCCAATTCATCAATTCATACAACTTCTAGTAAAGGTGAGGTTGTTGCCCCTAAAGGCCAAGTTAAGCTAACTACATATTTTAATATTCTTGAGTATATGAAGAAAATAAATGTACCTATGTCTATTTGGGATTCCTTGAGTATCCTATGCCAAAAAGACCTACTCCAATTAGCTTTATCAAGTTTGAGCATATCTGATGAGCCTAGTATAGAAAAATAAAAGGTTGTGCTAACTAATACTACTATCAATGACAAAGAATAGAAATTTATTAAAGCCAAACCACCTCCTTTTTATGTGTCTTTGATTATAGGATATCATCTAGTTCACAACTATATGATTGACTTAGGGGCTAGTAGTTCAATAATACCCAAATTGATTGTTGATAAGTTGGGAATTGAGTATGAGTCACTTGAAAAAGGGGTAGTGCAATTAGATGGTATTTTTGTTAATACAATAGAGGTCATTAAAGGTCTAAGCTTAACCCTACATGCTTGCCCAAAATTTTCAATACCACAAGACATCTATGTTATTGAGTTGCCTCCATTTTTTTCTATTTGTTTATCTAGGGATTTCACAGCCAATATAGGTGGATACCTATCCTCTGATTAGTCTCATATGCTTTTTAGAACCAGGTATGGTACAAGGATAACTGTAAAATTAGAACCCATAGCCAAAGATCATATTGAACCTTACAATACACCCCCTATTAATGCCAATTTGGTTACAAGCGAACAAGACAAGCAACCCACTATTCAAGAAGGTAATACTCAAACTAAAGGTATACCAGATGTTCTCCCTAATGAGTGGGCAACCCAGAATCATGTGATTGGTCCATGTGAGCAGCTAGAAGAGGTTTATTTTTGTGTTTATATGATGCATGGGACTTAATCTTTTATGCCTAATATTGAGAAAGATGTAGAGCAACAAGGAAAACATCAAGATAATGAGGTATGGGAGTTGTATTTTGATGGCTTGAGGAGTAGAGTTGGTGCTAGTTGTGGTTGCATGCTTGTCTCTCCTAAAGGTGAGAAGTAGTATTCAACTTTTAGATTGTGTTTTAGTTGTACTAACAATGTGGTTGAATACAAAGTGCTTACCCAAGGTTTGGAATGGGCAAGACAAAAGGTATAAGTTTCCTGAAAGTATATGGGGACAAAGAATTGGTTGTAAATAAGGTGAGGAAACTTAATTTTATAAAGAGTGATTTACTCAATTCTTACAATCATAGAGTATGGGACCTCTTGGAGGGATTTGATGCATTTAATCTAATTTCCATACCTAGAAATTAGAATAAACATGTTGATAGGCTAGTTGCAGTAGGAGCTAAATATGATATTCCAAAAGAGATTAGTATTGGTAAAGCTAATCAACATATTAATATTATTGTTAGGCTTGTTGTACTTGATAATAACATACACTGGAAAGTGTTTAAAAGTGACCAACAGATTGTGAACTTCTTAAGGGAAGAAGTTGAGTTCTTGCATGCTAACCAAAAGAAGCTACAACACCAATGTAGTGACCAAATCATTCAACTCAAAAACAAAAAGATGCCAAAAGGTTTGGTCACCCTAGAGTCTATTTTCAACACTGATGATGAAGCTAGAAAACCCAAGGCCAGTATACAAGTTCAACAAGATCACCATGAAGAAGTTGAGGTCTGAAAGGGGAAGCTTCTTAAACTGGGCAAGGTATGTACAATAGAAAAAAAGCATGTATTTATTCAGCTTTTTCAAGTATTTAATGATATATTTGCATGGGAATATAGTGATTTATAGGTGTTTGATCGTCAAATTTCTCAGCATACCATTGAACTTGATCCTAGTGTCAAATCTATGAGGTGGAAACAAAGGCCTTTGAATCCTAAGTTAGAACCTCTTATGAAGAAAGAACTAAATAAATTGATTGAAAGTAGTATTATCTTTCCTATTAAGCATACCTCATGGGTTTCCAACCTTGTGTCGGTAAGGAAGAAAAATGGAGAGATAAGACCGTGTGTAGATTTTCGTGACTTGAATAGAGCTTCCTTGAAAGACCATCATCCTTTGCCTTCCATGGAACAGATACTTCAAGTAGTCTCAAAATCAAAGAGGTTTTCCTTACTAGATGGCTATTCTGGTTACAATAAGATATTAGTAAAAGAGGAGGACTAGTATAAAACAATCTTCACCACAAAATGGGGGACTATGTCCTACAAGAGAATGTCTTTTGGTTTGTCTAATGTTGGGGAAACCTTTCAGAAATCCATGGATATGGCCTTTAAAGGCTTAATGTAAAAGATTGTCTTAGTCTATCTTGATGACATTTCTATTTTTCTAAAGAGGCTAAGGATCATCTAAATCACTTGAGACAGATTTTTGAGAAATACAGAGATTTTGGGATATCTCTTAATCCCAAAAAGTGTGTATCTATTGTTCATGAGGTCAAATTGCTCGGCTATGTGGTGTCTAAACATGGTGTCACTATTGATCCTAAAAGAATAAGTGCTATCTTAACTCTTCCCTTACCAACACAAGAAAGGTTTGCAAAGTTTTATTGGTAGAATTAACTTTGTTAGGAGATTTATCCCTAACATTGCTGATTTATTAAGCCCACTAACTTATATGTTGAGAAAGAATGTGCCTTTCAGTTGGACTAAGGAAGGGAAAATAATTTTTGAGCTTATAAAAGAAGAATTAGTAGTTGCACCTACACTTCTGAATCCTATTTTTTCTAGGGACTTCACTTTATATGCCTATGGGAACATTGATTCTATTTCAGCTATGCTTGTATAGTGTAATGATGAAGGTTTTGAGCAGCCTGTGGCATTCTTCAGTCAAGGACTCAAAGATTATGAGTTAAGGTATAATTTTGTAGAAAAAAATGTTCTTGATGTTATAAGAAATTTGAATTTTTTTAGGCATATGCTTTCTAATAACAAGATTATGCTGATGATTGCTCATCCAAGTGTGAGATTTTTTACTAAACAAGGATTTAAGTGATAAAATAGTTGGTTGGGTCACCAAGGTAATGGAGTATGATGTAGAAATTAAGGTTTCCAAGCTATTTAGAGGCAAGGGACTGTGCGAATAGCTTGCTGATGGTGTTACCACCAACGAAGAACATGAGCAAGAAATAGTTTTGGCATTACAAGATGAAGGGAAAGCGGTTGTTTCAACTCATACTACCAATTGGGTGCAAGAAATGGTTCATTTTCTGTAAACTAGTGAGTTTCCTCAAGCTTTGGATAGGAATAAAAGAAGGTAATTTAATTTCTAGTCCATTCCTTATGTGCTTCTAAATGGTTTAATTTTTAAGAGGGATTTTAATGGAATATTGTTCAGGTGTATTGAGCTTAACCAAGTTGAAAGAGTGTTGCATGAATTTCATGAGGGGTCGGTTGGAGACCATTTCTCACCAAGAGAAATAGCTCTTAAGGTGATGAAGGGTGGCTATTATTGGCCCATTTTATTTAAGGATGCACACTTATGGGTCAGAAAGTGTAAAGAATGTGCTATGCTTGTTGGAAAGGAGAAGTTGGCATCCTTACCTTTGCATCCGGTTCAAGTTGAACAACCCTTTATGAGGTGGGGGTTAGATTTTATTGGAGTTATAAACCCTCCATCTAGTGTTGGCCATAAGTGGGTACTTACAACCATATATTATTTTACTAAGTGGACTGAAGCATTCGCACTTAAAGAGGCCAATGAGTCTGTTGTTCTGAATTTTTATGAAGAGCTAGTTACCAGGTTTGGAATCCTAGAGTATATTATTTAAGACAATGCCCTTGATTTTGTGAGTATTAAAATTTCTAATTGGGCTATCAAGAATGGGATTTATCTCAATACATCCCCCAATTACTATCCGCAAGGCCATGGCCAAGTGGAATCCATGAATAAGAACTTAATCAAAATTATCAAGAAAACCATGGAGGGTAGCCAGAGAACCTAGCATACACAGTTAAAATCAACATTGTGGGCTGATAGAATTGCCCCGAAAAGATCAATAGGGCATTCATCTTTTATGCTTTTGTATGGAAAGGACACTAGGCTTCCCATTTCACTAGAAATGCTAGCATTAGATCTCGCTCATCAGCTGGACATAATAGAGGAAGGGCCTATGATAGTAAGATTAGCTTAGCTAGTTGAGCTGGAAGAAAATAGAGTTGAGGCCATGAGAAAGATAGAACAATATCAAGCTCAAATGAGGAGGTCTTTCGACAAAAAGGCATCCCTTAGAACTTTTAGAGAAGGTGATATAGTGCTCAAATGGGATGAACTTAAAAGTTGGCCTGGACAACACTCCAAGTTTGATACACTCTGAAGTGGGCCTTATAACATTTCTAAAGGTAAGTAGCATAATGCTTTCCATCTATCCAAGCTAGATGGTGATATGGAGCCAATCCCAATCAATGGGATTCACCTCAAGCATTTCTTTTGAGGTATTTCAAGAAGTTTTAAAGATAAATAAGTGTTGTTGCACATTATATTAGATGCAATTTCCATTTCCATAAGTGCTTTGTAAGCACAGTTAGATAGTTGCCTTTTTGAGGTTTGTTTTTGGTAGGTTTCCAAGTTGTTTTGAGTTTTGTTAATGAGCTACAACAATGAGAAGAGTTGTTTCAGAACCATCTTTAGGTTGGATAATGGACTCCATGCCCAATGGATGAGCAAGGCAACTGGCCTCATTTTTTTAGCAGGCAAACACCCCTAGGAGGTCACCAGAAATGTTACTAATTTTTAGCTCCCTGCTTAAAATTTGTTAAAATTTAAGGGGGAAATTTTTTGGTGGGGTATAAAATTTTGATGTATAAACATCCTTTGAATATTTTCTTTTAAAATGAAAGATTTTCTAAGAATTTATTTATCAGATGCAATAGTAATAGTGAAACTATTGAAAAATCCAAACAAAGCAAAACAACATGCTTCATTTAGAAAACATATATTCGGAGGATATTATGTGAAGAACCCATATCCTATGCAATTTATGTTATTGTTGTTTATCAGGAAGGAATTTCAATTCAAAAATAAGGTATCTAAAATTTATTACATCCATCTTGATTACAAAACATATGCTTTAATCAATTTCATTCTAGTTATTTCATATTGTGTAACTAAAAAACAAGTTCAAATGAGAATGCACAAGCCATTACATGATATGAAATAACTGATTTATTAAAAGAAGTGATTATGTAATCCCACACAAGCCATGGGAGTGACTAGGTTGATTTAATTCAACAAATGAGTGTAAACCATACACCTGAAGATCAACTAAAAGTAGAAAAAACATGTAAGAGGAAGGTCATGTCCTTCACTTCCTAAAGGGCTAGTGTAGGGTTGACTATTTAGACCTTAGCTTGTTCTTTAGTGTCTTCAGCTTCCTCTTGCTCCCGAGTTCCAAATACACCTATAGTTGATTAAAATATTTTGTTAGAGCTCAGGGCATGAAAATCTAGTTACATGCTTCATCATCATATATATAATTTGTAGTCATTATTAAATAAACCAATTCAGTCATTATCAGAGAGAGATAAATGCAAAAAGTGTCAAATCATCATAAATCAGCAATGTTCATTATTTTTTCTAACTTGCTTGCTTCATGTGCAGATACAGGTCAGGTCTTTGTTACTATTTTATTTGTTTACAACATGTGGGTTAAAATGTGGCTCCCATAAGGGTTGAGCCCAACTTGTTGAGTTTATCATATAATGAGCTCATTTGAGCTTATTTAAGAGGGAAATGCAATGTTAAGAGTCATCATATCAACATGATCATGTAATGATAGTGAACAGACATACATATTAAGTTCACAATGTATTTCTTCGAGGAGCAATTACATAGGCTAAATGAAACAATAGTGTTCCATGACAAAAATGCTTAAATGAATTTATGATAGTCTCTACAAGCATTGAGTAAAGAGAAACAAATAGAAAAGAGTATGCACAAAGTGGTTTTTATGATCTATAAATAGTTGAATATGGCCTTCATTCAAATCAGTAAACAAATATCTTGATATAAGAGTCTTTTTTGTTGTTTACATAGTGATACAAAATCATTCAAAGAGGATGACATGAAAAAATGATGATAATATCATATTTTTGTTGAAAGAGTTTTCATGTTTACATATTTTTCTAGAAGGGACAACATTAAATCATTTACAAAGCCTTTGTAGCATGAATTTAAATGCACGGTGATGAAAGATGACCATGATTACTTTTAGTTACAATGTTAAATATCAAATGCTAGAAAACAGTCATTGCAATCTTCCCGAAGAATGGACTTTCTTTAAAGCATAAAGAGGTTTTATTCTGAGAGTAAAGTTTTGTCACAACTAAGCAATGATCTTCAAACAAAATCTTCTCAAAGTTAATTCTATACTTTTACAGTGCATAGATTTTTAGAATGACAGGCTACAACATATGCCAAAATGAAGGTTTTATTATGAGCCAAATGCAAGTGTAGGTTCATGGTCAAATCTAATGTTGAAAGAGAATAAACCTTGAACATATTTCAGTGAAAAATGAATGAAATGAATGTCTGTAGAAAGGTCGAGCCATGGCCATATTTTTACAAAGGAGAAATAATGAAATAGAGCTCGGGTTTGTAACCTAGAATTTTTCTTTGTAGACATTTAAACCCATTTGGGGTTTCAAAGAGAAAACTAAGGAAATTTTTGTTTTGTTCACAATACTTACAACCATTTGGGGTTTTTTAGTTTTAAACCCATAGTGGACAACTTCAAGGGTCAACCATTAAATGATATTTTTGTGCCAATAATGATCAATATAGGCGGTGGCCTAAATAAGATAAATATATTTTTTTTTCTATAGAAAATGTCTTTTCTTTAAGAAATATGCATGTAAACAAAAGAAAAATGCATTTTTTCTCTTTATGCGTCAAAAGGAAAGAAGAATATAAGGATATCATTCATTTTTGTATAAAAATCAATTACCCAGTTGGTGCCTATTTCATTCTCCATTTTTTCTATCAAACAATGCTTTCACAAGGTTCAAAATGGGGTTTCTCATGGTGGCCCAAGATGCAGAAGTAATGACAAAATAAAAGCAAGGAGGAAAAGCATCAGAAAATGTATGTGGCCATGTTCTAAGAGATTGCAAAAGATTTTTAAATGTATGAAAACTTCCATATCTGCAACAAAATCAAACTCACCATGCCTCAAACCTCCATAGTCTACAAACAATGGCATAGGAGGAGCATTTCCAACTTGGAGAACCAATTGACTAGGGTTTCCATGCTGGCCACACTCTCAGCAAGAAAATGAACAAAATGAAATAATGAAATGAATGTCTTTTCATTCATTTTAGGTTTGTTAGAAACCCTAGAGAGGCACAATGGAGGGAAGGCATTTTTCCTTAATGTTTATTTAAAAAATTAGTTACTAATGTCTATGTGTGGCATCATTTGTGCCTTGTAAACATTTCATAAAGACTTTGTCACTTAAGTCTTTTTCTTTTGACTTTGACGAATATCTTTATTTTTGCAAATAATGTGAATCTTATTTAAAAGTGATAATTATAAATCATTTTAAATAAAGATATTTTTTTAAAATGCAAAAATAAAGATACCCTAGAGTGCTTGAGAGATATTTCAAGAGGGAGTTAGATGAGCTTTAATGTATTTTTCATAAGTCTTGGAGATCTTTTTGTGAGTTTGAGTCAAACTGAAGTTATTTTTTGGAGGCCTTTTGATCATGTACAACATTTGGAGGCCTTTTCATCATGTCCTCTTTTGCAGACTTTCCTTTTTTGTTCGTGAGATAGATTCTAAGAGGATATTTTCACTTTCAGTGCCACTTTCTTGCAGTCGAGAGCCACTTTGAGTTACTCTTCAGTTACATGCAGTATGAGGTAGAGTTTTGAGTTGTTTAAGCTCAGTTTGTAGCATTGGTGGGCCCTTTTTTCAGGCAGTTTTTTTTTCTTGTGGAAGGATTTGGAGTTCAGATATTTTGACTTGAGTTATCTCCTCTTGGCGTTTTGGAGCCTTTTATTTTATATAGGAAAAATACTTGGTCTTTTTTCTTTAGTTCTTGTTAGTTCATCATATGCTACTTGTAATTTTTAGAGTTTTGGAGCAGAGGTGAAGAGTTTCTAACTCATTTTCAGTGATCAATACAACATTTCAACACCTTTTTTGAGAGTAATATGAAGCAATTTTCCTTTTCATTGTTTTTCTAAAATTGTGTACTTAGTGATTGATTTAATTTTATATGATTTATTTTCCTTATAATTGCATCTCACAGTGGTACCTTTATGCAGAATTACACATATATTTGCAGGTTATAAGTTGTGTCAATATTATAATCAATCTTAAGTTGTGAGAAAAATATCCTTTCTCCTACTAGGTTAGTGAGTATTTAGCCTTCTTATAAATTGTTGATGCAAATTTTTATGAGTTTTGAGTTGTGCAAGAATAAGCTTTTGTTAGTGGTTTTCTATGTGTTGTCATTTAAGTACAATTCATAGATTTATTTGGTGCATCACCTTTAGGATTAGATTTCATTTACATGTTTTTCCTCCTTACTCTTTTCTTTACAAAGTCATTAGTAAGACCAATTTAGGTGAGGTATCAAGGGAGCCAGCCCTTTCTCTGGAGGTCCATTCTCATTACAGGTTACCCACAACTTGGGAATGTTCCCATGTGTCACAAACTTGCTGAGTTAATAGCTAAGCAAAGGGTGCAAGTTTTAGTGACACCAGTTTCTCAATTTGTTACCAAGTTTGAATGAGGTCGACCAAAAATTATGGGTAAAATAATTGGAATAAACACACTATTGAGGTCAACCAACATTTGCACATAAATATTTCATAAGCTTTAATATCTCCTTTGACATCAATGATAGTAATATTTTCAACAATCTCCCCCTTTGTCATTGATGGCAATCCTTGCAAAGAAATGATATTAAAATTCAACAAGACCATAATTCTCATCCTAACTGAAATGCTCCCCTTACTCTAATCTGCCTTTGACATCAATGGAAAAGATCTTATGGGGCTGAAAGATGGGGCAATGAATGGATCCCCCTAAATATGTGTCTTTTGAAGCATTTAGTGACTGAATGAGAGTGATATCACTCCCAATTTCTCCCTCAGGTACTCAAAAGTTTCTTTTGGTAGTGGCTTCATGAAAATTTCTGTAATTTGTTCCTTTGTAGCGACATATTCCAACTTCACCTTCTAATCAATTGATTTCTCTCTTAGGAAATGATATTTGATTGGAATGTGCTACATTTTGGAGTGCGTAATTGGGTTCTTTGATATATTAATCACACTTTTATTATCACAAAATATGGAAATGGGGTGCTCATACTCAACCTTGATATCCTTAAGGTTTGCTTCATCCAAAGGACTTGAGTACAACAAGAAGCTTCTTAATATATTTCACCTTTGTTGTGGACAAAGAAATTGACTCCTATTTCTTACTCAGCTATGATACAAGATCAAGGCCAAGAAAGAATTATCCCCCACTTGTTCTTTTTTTATCATCAATGATGTCAACCCAATCTACATTTGTATATGTTGTGAGGGTAAAATCTTCACCACTTGGGTACCACAACCCAAAATCCATGGTACCCTTTAATTAATTGAATATCGTTTTCACTGCTTGTACATGCTTTTCCTTTGGTGCAACTTGAAATCATGCCACCAAACAAACTGCTTACATAATGTGAGGTATTATTGTTGTCAAATATAGTATATTTTCAATCATGGACATATATAGAGTTTGATTTATCCTTGGAGATTCATCATCCTTTCTTAATTTACATCCTGTAATTAGGGAGTACTCATTGGATTGCATTCCTCCATCCTAAACTTCTTCAACATTTCTTTTTTATACTTGGTTTGTGAAATGAATATTCCCTTATTTGATTGGGAAATTTGAAACCCAAGAGAGAAAGACAAATCACTAAGCATGGACACTTATGTTGAACAGTCTGGATAACAGAGGGGGGGTGAATTTGTTATCCCAAAACACTTTTCTTTTCTTTAATTAACCTGGAGCAACCTTAAGCCAATCATATATTAATTAAAATATATATGAACATGCAAGCACTTAACAACATCATCCACAATGAACACCAAAATTTACGTGGAAACCCAAGATGGGAAAAACCATACAGAATGCTAATTCTCAATTATAAAGCATCGGTTAAGGTGACACTAGTTAAGGTGATTTTCATAAGGGCTCACTGCCAAAATGCTCACTATAGGTAAGGCTCATTGTCGGTGGGCTCACTATCGATGGGCTCACTGTTCGATTAATATAAAAATCACTAATTACAAAAATGGAAAAAACATGAATTGATGAAGTTGGATCTACATATACATGAATTTAGTTTTGATTAGGAGCACAATATCCAATTGTGGTAGAACCAATGAAGAATCTTCTGCACACCTTCCTTACACAACCTCTACAATACGGATTGCTTCTTCCTGATACTTGTCTTCATTTCCTTCTTTGTTTATTGTCGCACAATATTTCACACCCTTATCACTATTCGCACATACCATACTTGTTTGGATACTCACTAAGATGTTCTACATATATATACATATACCCAAAAAAAAAATGAGTCAGCCTAACAAAACATGTCGGCTTGAAGAACAACCTTGAAATATTCAATAAGGCTTAGTATGCTAGCACCGGATCCAAAAGATAGGTCACACATAAATATCTTCTTACAATCTTATACCAGGAACCATAAATGGGTCATACATAAGATATGTCATTATTACCAAAAAAATAGCTAACTTTGAATTACATGAGATATATTCTGAAGTTGATGAAAATGCCACAACCAAGACCAAATCTTGATCATCATCAATTTATAGGAATGCCACAACCAAGACCAAATCTTGATCACCATCAATTGATAAGAATGCCACAACCAAGACCAAATCTTGATCAACATCAATTTCAATATTAACTGGAGGAATGCAATTAGACATACCAAAAGTTGTAACATGCTACATAAATTTCTGGATACCAAGGATACCTAGAATAAGCTTTAGGCATAAAATCCAATAACAAAAAGATTTGTATTCATTGTTTTGTGTTAACTTTCTTCCATAAATGCCCCAAAAAGAAGTATTGTCATATCCAGATCAAGGATAACATCCGCACTACACAACATTATAGCATATGATAAGATAGACCATTTCTATTTGCATCTAAAGCACAATCTTCCTGATCCTAGGTTTTGACATCAATGGAAACAATGCCACATCAACAAATTCTTAACAATATCCCCCTTTGGAATTGATGGCAAAACAACAAAAACTAAAAAATACAAACTTCTGCAAAAACTCCAAGCTCTCCCCCTTTGCCAAGCAATTAATTCCTCTTTTTGTTTTTTTTTCTCTTCAATTTCTCCCCCTTTTGCCATCAAAGGAAAAGGGAAAAATAAGATCATTCATAAAATCAAGTAAAAATAACACTTTTCAAATGAAAAAATTTCTTGTACCTTTTTCTCACAATTGGAAGAATCCTCTTCCAACCGTGCACTACAGAAACCATTCTTGCACACACACTTTCTTGTAGAACCAACAAGCCAAATGAAGATGACCAATATAGAGACATATACTATTGTTCACAATCCTCTACATCAAAAAGTATCCCAGAGGGATGATCCAACAAAACCTCAACAATTTCTTTAACCAACCAGAAGGTTTTAACCAAATCCTCCCTCTATCTCTGAGTAGATAAAAACTCAACTTGCAACTCACCAACTCTTATTCTCTATTTTCCATCTTTATCTTTGAAGAAGTCAAAGCACTTCCCAATATCATTCATTTTAGGTTTAATAGCTTCAATTTTGCTTCTAAAATTATCAACAATTGCAGGCCACCAAAGACAATATTTGTAGATGCCATACATCTCCTTAAGTAAATCTCTTGTCTCATCGATGTGTTTGGATAGATTTTGTTTACCTGTGACACACCTTCTTTCAATCATAGCTTGGAATTTATCTACTTCAAATTTTTCCCACAACAACCTTTCTTCAACAACTTCTACCAGATCATTCGGTAACGAGTTAGTAATAGTAGAAATAATAATACCCTTTTTGAGTAGATAATCCACCAAGGCATCTTCGATTCTAGGCCTACTGACCAGAGAGAATGCATTCCAAATTTCACCAATCCTTTTCATATCACCCTCATCCAACACGAAATTAACTTCATCTATATCAGGTAGAGACTCTTCTTCCTTCTCCTTCTCTTCTGAGATAGTGATGACATCCTTTGTGTTAATTTTATTCCTTCTAGGTTCCAGAGGGGAACCATCAATGACAACATCTAACTATCTCTTACCTGAGGAGGAACCCTCCTCAAACTGACTGATAGATGTAGCACTAGACACTATCACACTAGAACACAGATTCATTTGCAAGGATGAGAAATAAAATTTGCATGCATTTTCTTTATCTTCCATACATTCCAAATATTTATAAACTTTCTTCTGATAGGGATGCCAGACTTGCACTTAACATTTTATTTTGATGGTAACGAATTCAGAAAGTAGAACACTAAAGATATACAACAATTGTAGATGTAGAACCTTCGTGATTTTAGAAATAGATTTTGTATGAGATATCATAATCAACATACCATACTATGATATCAAAAAAATTATTTATCAATAGAGCTCAAGGTTCTTTGTTGATACCAGTAAGCTCCTCCACATCTCTGCATTTCACTGTTTTCTTCCCAAAGAGGTCACCAACTCTGTACAATCCAGTAATAGCTTCAATGGCTTCCTTAGTGATCGGATAGGGTTTGTCCAAAATGATCCAACCATCCTTGAAATGACTCAATAGGAACAAGATAGACTCTTTGTTGGTAAACCAAGGGAATTCTCCCCATAACTCCATGCCTAGGGCACAACGTTTTTGCAATTCATCAGCCTTCAACCCTAGCTCCATTTCCATCATTTTTTCATGATCAAATTCATCCAACTCAACTCCCTTCAACTTCAATGGAATACCGCCACTAGATTCACTACCAATCAACATATATTCCATCGTCGTGCTTATAATCTTCAATATTTTTATCGCTTAATGAAAACCTCTTCTTCTTCTTCTTCTTTGTAAACTATGAGAAGTGGCTTGAAACTCCATCTTTTATTCTTAATTTCTCATGATGACTTCATCGCCAAAATGTTCATCAATGATGCTAGCAATTGTAATTTTCTTTTCAATCAGTTGGATTAAGCTTCATCATGCAACATCACCCAGATCCAGCTTAGTCATGTCGAAAACACATCAATCTTACTTCAGAGAGGGGAAACCGTCAAGATATGCATTGCAAAACTCCCCCTAAGCCAAGGTAGTAGGCTCAGATTTCGGAAGATCTTGTACTAGGATCTGGTACCATAGAAGAGCTCTCCATACTCATTTCATTTTTCTTCCAAACCATGACTATCTTCTTCTTGGATTCATCTAATTCTGCAACCTCCTTTTTTTAGTCTTTTCCAGAGTAACATATCTATATATGTTAGCATAATTTATGAATTCATTGCACTTGTAACATCTTGCCCTGACTTAACTGAATGAACCCTGGATCTGCACTAATTAGCTTTGTGACCATAACCATGGCATAAGTAGCAATAACCATGAAAGATAATATTCATTCCATTCCTTCTAGCCGGATTAGATACTTGACTTTTATAATGAATTGCTTTATGACCAAACTTGTGATCGTTAAAGCATTGAATACTCGATTCCATCTTGCTTCTATACTCTACAACCTTATATCCAATATTTTTACATAGAAAACAATGACCATTAAATGATAAGTACCTCTAAGAATTTTGTTGCCTTCGGTCTTTTTGTCGATGTTCTAGAGTTTTGGACCTTGCTTGTTATAACAGATCTTTATTCGACTTCAAATACTTTGTCTTTACCCTTATTATCTTGATTTGAGCTTTCCTCATAGAAGCCAAGTCCTCCCTTATCCTTGTGACATTTTTGTAGAGACAACAATTGATCCAAAATTATGCTACTTTCACATACTTTAGCTTTTGGTTTCAACCTCCTTAACTCTTGATGTAACTTCTCATTTTCTTCTACTTTCCATTTGATGGTATCTTTGAGATTTTCTTCAATCTTCTTCCATTCTTCCATTTTTTTGTTTGATAGTGTCTTTGAGACTTTCTTTTGTCTTCTTGCATTCATCCAACTAAAGCTTTAGATTCATAGCACTTTCCTTTGACTCCTTTAGTTCCTTGCTGACCTCTTTGTGTCTTGCTTTGAATGTATGGATTTTTTCCCTTAGCTTTGAGATGCAAGCATTTATCTCCTTGATGTTTTCTTCCAATTCCTCATTTTCAGATTCCATACTTTCCAATCACTTAATATTGACTTCACTTCTTTCTCAAAGTAATAATCTCCTGTCATTTATTCAAACTACCAAGATCTTTTTCAAGTGGTTAAGCTCTATCTCCAAGGGGCCAAACTCTGATACCAATTGTTGAATAGTCTAGATAAATGAGAGGGGAGGTGAATTTGTTATCCCAAAACACTTTTCTTTTCTTAAATTAATCTAGATAAATCTTAAACCAATCATATATTAATTAAAATAGATATGAACATGCAATCACTTAACAACACCATGCACAATGAACACTAGTATTTACATGGAAACCCAAGATGGAAAAAACCACAGAGAATGTTAATTCTTAATTATAAAGTAATGGTTAAGATGACACCAATTAAGGTGATTTTTACAAGGGCTCATTGCCAAAATTCTCACTACAGGTAAGGCTCACTATCAGTGGGCTCACTGCTCGATTAATACAAAAATTATTGATTACAAAAATGGACAAAACATGAATTGATGAAGGCACATCTACATATGCATGAATTCAGTTCTAATTAGGAGCATACTATCTTACTGGAGTAAATCCGGTGAAGAATATTTTGCACACCTTCCTTGCATAACCTTTGCAATATGGATTGCTTCTTCTTGACACTTGCCTTCACTTCCTTGTTTGTTTCTTGTCACATAATATTTTGAACCCTTATCACTATTCTCACATACCACACTTCTTGTTGGGATACTCACTAAGATTTTCTATATACATATACCTAGAGAACAAAAAGAGTCAGCCTAGAAAAACATGTCGGCTTGAAGAATAACCTTGAAATATTCAATAAGACTTGGCATGCTAGCACCAGACCCAAAAGATAGGTCACACATAAAGATCTTCTTACCACATTATATCAAGACCCATAAATGGGTCATACATAAGATATAACATTATTATCAAAAGATAGATAACTTTGAATTACATGAGATATATTCCGAAGCCGATGGAAATAGCACAACCAAGACCAAATCTTGATCATCATCAATTTATAGGAATGCCACAACCAAGACCAAATCTTCATCACCATCAATTGATAGGAATGCCACAACCAAGACCAAATCTTGATCTACATCAATTTCAATATCAACCAGAGGAATGCAAGTAGACATACCAAAAATTGCAACATGCCACATGAATGTCTAGAAAGCAAGGATACCCGGAATAAGCTTTAGGCACAACAGTTGGTAACAAAAATATTTGTCTTCATTTTTTTGTATTAACTATCTTACATAGATGTTCCAAAAAGAAGTACTACCATATTTGGATCAAGTTTAACATCCGCACTACACAAAATTATAGCATATGATAGGATAGATCATTTTTGTATACATCCAGAGCACAATCTTTCAGATCCCAAGTTTTGACATGAATGAAAACAATACCACATCAACAACTTCTCAACAACTTTAAACTCATTTTGTATGTTATTTGCAAATACCTAGCACATCTTATCATTGCTACCTCCAAAAATAATGTCATCCACATAAACTACAAAAGCCAACTAATGATCCCCTTCAAATTTGATGTATAGATTGTTATCATCAATACCTTTTTTAAGCCCTGTTCTTGTAGATACTTTTCCAACCTTGAGTATCAAGCCCTAGGGGATTTTTTCAGTCCATAAAGTTCCTTCTTTAGTCTACATGCATAGTCCTGATTCTCTACTAGAAAAAATACTTCTATCTATTCAATATACACTTCTTCCTCTAAGTTACCATTAAGAAAAGCTAACTTGACATCCATTTGATAGACTTTGAAATTATTGAAACAAGCAAATATTAAGAACATCCTTATAGCTTCCATATGAGAAATAGGAGCAAAAATTTCTTTAAAATCAATTCCTTCAACTTGAGCATCCATTGCATACTAATCCATCCTTATTTCTCACAACTTGGCCATCTTTATTTAACTTGTTCCTAAATACCCACTTTCTACCAATCATATTTTTATCTTTAGGTCTTGGGACAAGTTCCCAAGTTTCATTCTTCTCTATTTGATCCAATTATTCTTCCATAGCCTTTATCCAATGCTTTTTTTCACTTGCTTATATAAAATTATTTTGTTCCATTTTAGAGAGCAAGAATAAGTTTGCATGTTCAGATGAACTAGCTAATCTCCTCCTTGTTTGAATATATGTATCTTTGTCATCAATGATCATATTTTCTAGATGGTTCTTTTGGAAAAATCTGGATGGAGTCTTGGCTAGTCCTCTAGATGATGTTATTGTATTTCCTTGTTCAACCTTGCCATTTTCACCTTCCTCCATTTCCTCTTCTTCTTTAATACTATCTTCTTGATGATCAACTTCTTGTACTATTTATTTTTTATGCCTTTCTTCATCAACTCTCACATCTATACTTCTAATAATTTTGGGAAGATGCCTTCATCACATATGTAACCAAATTTTCCCAAGTATTTGTCATCTCGCTTGATATAGAATTTTCTTTCAAACACTTTAAAATATTTCATTGATGTAGGCCTTCCCTTTCAAAGTTCATAGGATGTTTTATCATTTTGTACCCTAATTTTTGCTCAATTTAGAAGATATATGGTTGTATGAATCACTTATTTCCAGAAGGTATCATTAAGTTTCAACTCATTCAAAATCACTCTTGCCATTCCTTGGAATGTCCTATTTTTCTTTTCAATAACTCCATTTTTTGTGGAGTCCTTGCAGCTGAATAATATCTTTTTATTCTATGTTGTGTACAAAAATCTTCAAACTCATTCAAGGTAAGCTTTCATCTAATTGATCTAAGGCATTTGATTCTCAAACTAGTTTCATTTTCTACTAGAGCCTTAAATATCTTAAACTTCTCGGGATCTTTTGATTTCTCTTCTAGGAAGGTAATCCAAGTCATCCTAAAATAATCATCTATTAATAAAATGAATTAGATATCACCTTTTAATATTTTATTCCTTATTGGCCCACATAAGTCAGTCTGAATGAGTTCCAAGGGATTTTATGTAGAAAAATCCTTTGACTTGAAACTTGATCTTGTTTGCTTTCCACATTGGCACTATTTGCAAATTCACTATCCTCCGCATGTCCCATACAACTTGATTATGGCTTATCTTCACTAGGTTTTCAAAGTGTGGATGTTCCATCCTTTTTTTCCATAGCTAACTCTCATATTCTTGTTCCATACAACACTTTCTCCTTTGACTTCACTAAGAGTGTAGAGATTATTCACAATCCTATTTGTATTGTCCACTAGTTTCCCTATTCTTTTTTTTCTTATTTTACAACTGCTTGGATGAAATGTGAGAGTGTTCCCTTGATCACACAATTGAATCACATTTATAAGATTATGTTTAAACCCCTTGATATACAATACATTCTTGGTCTTTTTTTTTCCATTATCAAAGCTAAGATTTCCTTTTCCTATGATTCTTGTTGTAGCATTATCTCTAAACTTTATAGTTCCTCCATTAATTTACTTTAGAGTGATGAAATTGATTTTATCCCCTATCATATGTCTTGAGAAACCACTATCAATGTACCATTGATCTTTATTTTGTGTATGTAGGGATTCTCATACAAGCATGAAATTTTCTTTCATATCAAGCTCCTTTTTCCAAATTTTTATAGATTCCTCCTTTGGTTTGTCAATAACATAATTCATTTTATTTTGTTTTAAAAGTTCAACAATGTCAATTCTACAAGTATGTGTTGTATGGTTAAAATTAATTTACTTGTAGTATATGGTATTATAATCCATTATAGGGGAAAATAGATTATAGTTCCTTTTTAAGAAACCCAAATCCCTCCTTGATTGAGCTTTTAATCTATTGTCTCATGACCAAAATTATTAGAAAAGAAATAATATCCATAAAAAGAATATTGGAACCCGTTCTTTTGTGCTTGCCTTTGGGGGAATGGTTGCTTGAAGCCTTCACTATTATTTTTGTGAGGAATGTTGATAGATCCTTTGATCTATTAACATAGCTTTTGGAATTTTCTTCATTTTTATTCTTTGGTATCTCTATAGCCTAGGAGCATGAACCTTCATTCAGTGTCTTCTATTTTTCCTTAAAACCAAGATCTATCTTGATAAAAGGTGATCTTCAAAATTTTATATTAGCCTCCAAGATTTTAGTGCTCTTTTCATACTTCATGCTTTGATTTTGCTAACTTCTTCCTTAAATAAACAAATTCAAGCTCCAACTTATCACATTCCAATTACTTTTCCTTCACCTGGTCTCTTACAACTTCAATTTTCTTTGCTTCCTGAACCTTTAGATCCATGATCATTATTTTTTGTTTCTTCAAGGCCTTGATATTATTTAACTTTGGTTCCACTATTTTCTTGAAGTCGTGATTTTAGTCTTGAATTCCTTATTTTGAGCTTCTTAATATTATTGTACTCAAATTGTAGTTCCTTCTCAAGATCCTCTTCTTTATCATCTTCAATGTGTTCTTCCTTCAAATCTTCTTCTCTTTTATATTCTTTCTCCTTTTCCTCTATCACCATAAAGAGGATCTCCTCTCGATTTTTTTCGGAGTAGCTTTCACTACTTTCTTCGAATGAGCAACTTATTTCTTGAATATAGAGACTTTTTTTATGTTCAAAATTTTTTCTTCCCTTGCTTTCCTTGTGCAATATTTTTCTTGTTGTGATGACTTTTTTCTTTCCTTTTGTAGTGTTCTTCAAGTCTTCTTCACTAATTTCACTCTTGGCCTTTGGAAATTTAGAAGAAAAATGACCTATTCTACCACAATTAAAAC